>JAHNEJ010003629.1:0-600000 GCA_022559845.1 Amorphophallus konjac | reverse complement strand
TGTGAAAAGCTGGGGTGACTAGGGCATCCCGTGGCCTCCACGTCGTTCCCTCGTTGCTCTGGTTATACTTTTCTGTTCCCCGCCTATTAAATTAATTAAAGAGAGTTTTATATGAAAATTATTGTTGGAGTTGAATTTATAAAAAAATCATTCTTGAAAATATATTTATAGATGTATTATTAGGTTAATTCAAATAGTGCATAAGTATTATTTAAGTGTGATTTTTTTATAAATTTTTGATAAAAAGAAATGGTACGCGAGTAAATAAATATGATATTTTTGTATAATTTAGATTTACACAGTGATATATCTATTAATATATTTTTAAGAATATCTTTTTTGTAAATTAATCTCTAACGATAATTTTTATGTAAAAAATTTGTAATTAAATGTTGAACACGTGACTTCAGTGGGCCGTTCTCGTATCTTACACAGCTACACCCCCGGATGTTTAGGTGGTGTTTGTTTCTACGTATTTTTTTAAATTTAAAATTACCAGTTTTAAAATTTATATATTTTTATAATTTAAAAATTAAAAATATTTTGTTTGGATGGTCTTAAAATAAAATAAATTATTTTCTTGATTTATCGTGATATCAACTCATTTTTTTCCCGATTTCAGTTTTTCGTGAATATGTAGTGTAAACTAAAATAAGAGGATTTTAATATCATGATGAGATGCATATTCATTTTAGACGGTAACATGATGTGACAGTGTCATTAACTAAAATATTAAATAGCTTCATAATATGCTTCTGACGTAGTATTTGAGATTTTAATGTTAGCCATATAAATTTAATTAGTACGTGGAACCATTTTCAAACAATATATTGATATTGATTAATTTAACTTTTGCCACCATTCTAGAAATCTATTACCACAACATAAATCCAATATCTTATAGTTGGATTATCAAGTAGCCATTATGGGGTTGAGATCCTCCCTATGTTTGATCAAGCGTCGATGGCTGGTACATAACTGGGAAGGCGAAGGCTGAACATGTAAGTAAAAAAAAAGGGACGGAGCAGGTTGAGCAGTAGGACTAAAATTTTTTTAGTCTAATGTCTACGTCGGGGAGGATAGCATGTTTTGTTGTGGTGTTTTCTTTCTTTGCTCTTAAGGAAGTTTATCAAATCAAGATGAGAAGGGTCGAATCGCTTGTCTCTCGTTATATCTCAGTCACATACGATCGACTTGGAAGATATAATCGAGACGTTTTATATATTATTTTAATTCTTTATAATAAATCAAACATATTTCTGATATTTTTTTTTGATTTTTTAAAAAGATATATTTAAACAAAAATATTTAAAATAACGTTGAAGCTGAGATTTGAACTCAGGGACACCCATTTAAAGATCGCAACAGCTAGTCAACTAAAATAGAACATCATTTGAATTATTTTATTCTATTATACATATATATTATGATTTTACCGTCTCGGTATCCAACGGTACTAACTTATACCGTCCCGTCTCGAGTCGTGACTGGGACGACCGATTCAACTGGGACAATAAACCCTGCTCAAAATATGGTGTTGTCTACTGCCTTTAGTATTTTGGAGTGGTGAGGAAGTGCTCTCCCTAATTTGTATATTTTTTCGTTTTGTATAATCAGTGGTACATCCCATCCCTCCCCCTCCCCCTCCCCCCCCCCCAAAAAAAAGGGAAAATTTCTAAAAAGGGCCATTCAAAATATTCACTTGATGCACTAAAGTTCTATGATATCTAAAAGGGATGCAAATCTAACTTTTCATTTCAAAAAAGACTTATTCACTTCCTTGTATTTTTTTTCCAAAAAACACCCATGTTGTACTGCGTGAGCATGACATAAGATCCGTTTGACAGCCAAGGGAGAGAAATCTGCCATGGCTGAACCTAAAAAAAATGGAATAGACGAAGAATTTGGTTGTGCTATTCCAGTGGAGGTTATTATAAAATAGATCGATTCAGATCACCATCGTGTGATGACGTTGAAGCAGTGTGCATCAGAGGATGGAGGAGGCATTGGTGGTGGTAAAGTTGGGAAAAATGGAGTTTGATTCATCGTTTCGATACGCTGCGTAGTGTACGTTTTAGATCGTACAAATCAAATATCGGTACGATTAACACATGATATATAATCGATACGATATTTATGTCCGTTTAAAAATTATATATTTTATTATATATTTTATTAGTGTTGATAGTTCAGTTGACAAGGAGCAATGTTTTTAACCACTATTCTTATGAAGGAAAAGGTCAATAAAAAGCGTCGATTGTGAGATTAAAATTTTGAATTTTTTGATCATATGCATCACTCTCTAACTAACATACACATGATTTCAATTTATATTTTATTATAATAAATATTTATTATATATTTGACACAATATAATTCAATATGATAAAGTATCATATCTTATCGTATCATACTAATAAAATATCGGTACAGTCGAATCGAACCGACAGATTTTAATTCGTATAAATTTAAGGACACGTTTGTGAACATACGTGAACCGTGACTTTCGAGTCAGAATCTCTTGATATCTTTTAATCTTCCATCAAATAGTCACAGTGATTCTTAACTTTCGTGAAGATAAAATTTTAAAGAGGAAGAGAATTAGACATAAAAATGTCCCATATTCGTAATCTTTCAAAACAATCTCATAGTTATTTACGAAGATTTTAAATGATAAAGAATCTCACTTACGATAACGCAGACATATTTTAGTAAAAGAGATGGAGGCCATCTCGGTTCAGAACGAAGCCTAAGAATAGAGCACAAATGATTGGGACGTTGAAAACATAGGGTTATTTTCGGTATAAAACACTTATAAAATTTATTTTGAGTTTGTTTGATATGAAAGTTAAGTAAATTTTATTTTCAGTATAAAACACTTACAAAATTGATTTTGACTTTGTAAGATATGACAGTTAAATAAAATGGCCATTTGAGACATTTTAAAGTTCCAATGTCTCTTTTGCATATTTCAAAATTTTAGATGCTCCTATTAGATATTTTCCCCTAAAAAAATCCAGTAGCCATTCCGGGGATACAGATGGAATTGTGAATTGGTAAGGGACAAAAGCGGAAAATTAAGTACTGATGTGCGCCTTTGTGGTTCCGAAACTGTCACTTGCGTGGCTCCATCCTAGCCGTTGCTCGTTAATCGCTACGCACCCAGGATTCCTTCTAGCCTTTAAATAGACGGCCTTGGTTTCCTTCCCTTACCGCCATTAGCTTTCTCCGCTGCCGTCTGCTTTGTTGCTTTCTCCGCCTTCCGTCCTCCTCAGATCTGCGCCATGTTTCTTCTTTTCTCTGCCTTATTTTTACGGATTCGTAGAAAGCCTTTTCCGATCTATCGATTGGTGCTACTTTTAACGCGGTTTGCAGAGATTTGGCGGATCATTTTTGCTTGAGTGGCGTAGATCTTGGCTTTATTTTCTCTGCTTTTTTTGATGGATTGCTGGATTCGTAGAAAACGCCTTCCGATCTATCGATTGATATTACTTTTAAAGGATTTTGCAGATATTTGTTAGATCTTTTCGCTAGTTTTTTTGTATGACCTAGCTGGTTGTCTTTTGGCTTCCGGATGATCCTTCTTCCTTTAGTCTTCTGTGATCAGATCGCCATAGGTGCAAAGGATCGGTGTTTTCTTTGTTCTTTTCCTTTTCCTTTCGATTCTTTGCAGGTCTATGAGGGCTCAGACGGATGAACTCGGAGATGTGCGCGGCCGCGGTGACGATTGGCGGCCGTCCTGGAGATCCATCGTTGTTGTTGGACATGGCGACCAGCCTCTCAGATCTCTCGCCTTCCGGAACCATGGCTTCTGCCCGTGGATCGACGAGTTCCATCTGTGAAATAGGACGACGGAACAGTACGTCTCTGCATGTGAAGCACCGTTATCCAATTTGTTGTGATTATTGCGTTTGTGATGCCGTTGTTATCCTTAGGCGGGGGTCGATATCTGTTTTTATTATTGAGGAATTGTAAGAGGAAGAGCAGGTAGATGCGAGGGCATCGGAGGTATGAGAGCGTGATCAGAGGTATGGGTGGCATTCTTGTTCTGATGTCCTCTATAGGCCTTTGCCATGTCGGGTGCGCTCGCTTGGCAGGCCGCGAGAACCCTAATAAAAGTGCGTTCTTTTGGTGTTCTAGGAGGGGAGATCGCACGGGCGGTTGGTTCTTTTAGCCCGGGTTCTTCCCTCCCTTCCTCCCTGTCCATCTCATTGCGACTTCCCCACCCCCTTCTCTCTGTCTGTTCGCTCGTTTCTTCTCTGGCTATCGCCCTATAGCCGTCGAGTTGTTTTCGCACTTCAATAGCAAAATCCCGTGCATCCTGGCGTCAACTCCGGCCGCCACACACGAAGAGGAGCGTGGTGTTGAACGACTTCTGAGGTACATGCTGCTTTAATATTTCGCGCGCTACATATCCAGTTACATTCCATACGCGCTATACATATTTCATTTCAGAATCGCAAGTATTCACGGGTATATATTTCATTTCGGAATCGTAAGAAGTTTACTTTATTACGCGTGTATATTTCATTTCAGAATTACGAAAGTATATTCATTAACTCATTAATGTATACATATGCTATCAACTGCTGATTCATTTCCTTTGATCCCGAATTTTATTAGTGCATTCATAATCTTGTGGCATGTTCCAATGGTAGCATCATGTTATATCAAGGGTTTGTTCTTATCATTCTCATAGTTTAAAAATACTTGATGTGCTTGTGAGGTACTCTTTGGAAGTCTCCTGTAAGGCGGAATTCTAGTCTCGAGGCATAATGAGGCTGAAGTCTCAATAGTTTAAAAAATAATTCTAAAACTATCAAGAGAGGTAAAATGATGTGTCATCTCAAAAGAATTTAATCATATTTTAAGGGTAATAAAATAATTTTAAGTTATCTTACAGCATCTCATTTCATAACTTTCACATCGCATTTTCTCGAGCAGATGTCTCGAGACTGTGATTGGATACTCAGTACCTTAATTAACGATAGATGAAAATACCCGAGGAAGGCCAAAGTCATTTTTCTAGTGTCTTACCCTGGGGCGTTGTCATTTCAAACAATGGGACTCACTTCAAACATTATGGTTTCCAGTGATGCGTTCTCGGCGACATGATTACTCTCTCTTTCTTTTACTCTCGCCGTTCATGTACTCCTGTGAGGGTCTGTCTGTTATGGAACTGACTACATACAATTCAGTCTGTTGTGAAACGTCATGGGGGATGGGATTGTGACGGTTGGTGCTTTTTATGTTTTTACCTGTAATGTGATTGGGGTTAGCAATCTACACGAAGTTATGAATGTCATGTGGGATGGTGTTGTTTTTGTATTTTATTTCTCCCGCTGTTGGTGTATCTTGCATGCTGTGTAGGAGTCAAGAACCATGTGTTTCGGGAGTACAATCGAACAAGTAACAAAGACGCTGGAGTTTGCTAGGGAAAGCCCAGTCAGTTGGGCTGTGGTATCGCCTATCAAGAAAAGTTGGCTGATGTCTCCAATTGTTTCTACATCCATTCAAATGATATCTTTGTTCTATACTTCGTATTCCTCTGTTCCTCCTCGTGCATGCAAATGATGCATGTTCCAGCAGGATGGAAAAAGTTTATTGGATCTATACTTGTTTCTATTGTATATGTTTGAAAGGGCATGCCTGGTATGTACATATAAATTCAGAAGCAGGACTTCTGCAGCAGAACAAGCTATATACGACCAGGGCGGACTGTTGGATCTGCAAGAGCTAGTATAGTTGCTGAGAAGAATAGACTTGAGGTCACTTCTACAATATCAGGTTAAAGTCATCATCAAAATTTGTTTTTTAAAGTCTTTATTTATGGATCTCTCCATTTTGAATACGTGTTGTTTGATTGATCAATGGAACGCTGTGGGTTATGAATTTGTAGATGATATTGTTTGTATTTTCTAGTGCAAGGGGCTGTATTAGTTGACATCATTCTCTTTTTTATTCTCCGGTTCTTGGAAGACGAAGGCCCTTGTTTCTGAGCTTTATTTTTTTTCACAATGTAATGTTAATTTTTGCTTCCTACTTCACTAGACTTTTGATTGTTTGGGCGGACTAGTGTGGTCTCTATTTCTAAGCTGTGTTGAAATATGAGTGCAACTTTTTGAGCCTGCGTTTGTCTAGTTATTTGAAGAAGAAGATGTCTGGCTGGGATTGGTTTACCTTCTCAATTGGAAGGTGAGTTGTGAGGAGTTATGTAATTATTAAAAATTAGTTGTAATGACTGTTCTTTCATGTTAAAAATCTGTCCTAAAGTAATCCCAAAACACAAGTAGTGTTGTAACACTAAATCGACGATGTGAAAATTTTAAGTGTAACTAAAATTTTTAGACATTGTTTAGTCCGAGTGTTTTAAGATTTGACACGCTAGACTGAATATTAATGTATTGTGTGATTCAGCAAAAAAAATTATTTGAATGTTGTAATATTAACTTTGAAAGGTATGAGCATCGAGATTTGCAATTGAAGTATAAATTTGTGTATAAAATCTGTTTACTTTTTTGTGAAATGATACTAAAATCGAAGATCATGATCAAATGCAAAGCATGAATGTCAATTGTTCAGCTTTTTTATGTAGACAATCAGAAATATTGTAATGCTTACATTGTTAATTAATTATGATCTTTTGCATTTTTCCCGTACGTTGGTTAAATATATTTGTTTCTATTTATTCTCTGGAAGTGAACAATTTGGGTGTGCACCAAGTTTTTTTATTTTGAAAAATATGGTGAGTGGTGTCCCACTTCAATTGCCCATCCCTGGGTGCAGTCTGCCCGTTGGGTCGGCCTAAAAAAGGAAACTATTGTTCTAAAATTTTAAAAAATTAAAGTCGCTATGAACAAGCCATTTAAACACCGATATTTGTTATTTAATGGTCTCTAAATACTGGGATTATAGAGAAACTCTTCAGTTGAATATTGGTTATGCTTTATTTTAAGTTGTATCTATTGTTGACTGATTAGTCGCGGCAATTAATGGTAGCTTAATTTTTGGTAGAATATTAATACACTTATGTTCGTTACGGAGGATTTCTGGCGGATATATGTAATGATTCATATGGTATGGTATCTTTATCAATGTTTTGTTTAGTCCATTAGTGTAAGATATTTATTATTCGTGTTAATTATATTATTTTTATATGTAAAAGCTCAGCATAGGTTTTTTTAGTCTCTAAAGATCACCACATATCATCGTTTTAATGTTTTTGAAAATATTGAAAATTTGATAATTTGCATGCTATGCAATTAACATCTAATAAAGTTTCCCTGATGGATCTCTAGCTCAGCATGGTTAGAGCGCTCAATTATTGTATTGAGAGGCGGGTGGTTCGAGTCCACCGAGATCCGACTTGACCCGGTCTGTTAAGAGCTGCATGGTTCTAAACTCAAACCGGGCTGGTAAATGACGGGTTCAGGTTTAGTCTATGTTCACTTACCAACGTCTTACTGTAGAAAGTTTTTGGCCTTGATAGTTGAGGAAGTATGTTTCACTAGTGGACTTATATGCTCCTCTTTGATTCAGGGGTAAGGTGAATCGGGTTTTCCTTATGTGGCAGTCTGTCCTGAATAGTTTGTCTTAAGAAGAGTTATCTCAAATATTATTTTCAGCTTTTGAGAGGGTTAAGAAAAAGGTTGGTCAACTTGGGATATTTTTTGGGTTGTTTTGGATTAACAAACTCTGTAGGCACTTTTTGTTAACTTGGAGATATCTTTTTACCAAAGTGAAACAGAGACTAGCTTTTGCTCAAGAAACGGAGATTATATTTTCTTCCCTTCATGATTTAGTTCTCGTGTACTCCAAAAATTGCCCTTGGAGCAAACATGAGCTTCACCTAGTTCGTTAGCATCGTTTTGATTAGGGATATCTTTAGAATGTCTCAGGGATCCTAGGGTTAGGGTGAAAAGTGATGAATGTTATTTGTTTGGGAGGGTTAGTTAATTTGGATCAACTAAGGGCGACCTTGGCTCAATCCTTTTAATCCCCTCCAGGTATGAATAAGTCTAACCCCAATTGCATAAGTGCCATTTTACCCTCCTTCTACTCGGAAGAAGTCATAGGTCTCTCTTTCCTCTCGTAGTAGAGAGACCTCTAGGCTCATCCAGACCTTTCTTTCCTCTCATAGTACAAGGCCTAATCTCGAAGTCACGGGTGCCCCCCTTCCCTCGCAATAAAAGGAACCCTAACCTTCTTCCCTTGTCACAATGTAGAGGCTCGTCGTCTCATCCATGCAAGTTAACGACGATGCAAAGGTCGATCGTGTTGGCTCTATTCTTTCTCGTGAGCCTGTAGTTCCTCTAGTCTCTCTATTAAGAGGTCCTTGTTTGATGTTGGCGATTGCTCTTACCTTTGTCGTTGGTTTGATAGATAGATCTTTTGATTTTGTTTGCACTTAAGGCGAGAATCCCTTGACGGTAAATCTAGTGCGCCCCATTTTTAGGTTGACATTATATGGTTGATCTCTCTTTTTTGACATTCATGGTTTCACTCTGCACTCAACATTTTTGCCACCTTGTTGTCGCCACTGTCTTTGATTCGACGTTCTCTTTGACATACTGACACCCTTGCCCCGTCAGAACTAGCGTCGTACCCGTACGCGTCTAGTTCGACATCAGCTACAGCTACGCATTGATAGCGAACGACACCCTACTCCGGCGACGATATTGAGACGATGGTTACTGCATCTCTCCTAACAACACCAGTCCGCTCCCCCTCCGACAGGTTCCATCGCATTAATGGCTGATGCCCTTATCACATCGACGACAGAGCGATCATCTCGGTAGAAACGACAAGTCAACGCCCACACCTCCTGCTCTATCAGGCACGCGAGTTGGGCAGCTCACGCCTTCCCCGGCCACAACAACCCTACGTTCAACCATCCCAACAGTGGTATAAAAGAACTTTGGCCCAACGGTCAAGAGGTAAGCAAAATTAAGAAAGAAAAGAAGCGCCCCTCCTTGAGTTCCCCACTTCTCCCTCTAGCACTCTCTCTTCGCTCCACAATTAACTAACTTGACCGTCAGAGGGTTGTCCCCTGGGCCATCTCCCAGGGCTCCTTTTGACGTCCTCTCGGTGGCCGCATGTCATTCTTCTCTGGCAAGGCTCGGGGTCCAGTTTCATCAACTATTGGAGGTGTAGGTCGGGAGGTGGGTAACCATTTTTCGACCGCTACACCTATAATATATACTATACACTATAAGAGAAAAGGGCTATTTTTTTCCGCCGGTTCAATTGTGATGTTAGGCGTGTTGGAACGGTGCGATCGATACAGAGGGAGGGTGAATGTATCCCCTTCAAGAATATTGTCCAAATTAAAAACAATTCGCCTGCTACTAGATACAGTTGCAAAATAAAAGCTATCGAGTTCAAATAGACATTTGATCGACCAGATGAGCTGCTGACTATACTAGTGGAACCTGATGAAGTCTAATGCCAAATGACAGTACAATGCAAACTAGACTCACTTACCAAGATGTAAAGCTCAAGGCCACTGTAACTCGAAACAAGACTATTTAAACAACCTGTGAAACAGATAGAAGATATGGAAGAGCACACCACAAGTAAACCACAGAACAGCAGGGTTTTTAGGTGGTTCGGTCCACAGACCTACGTCCACCCCTCACTCCCAACCGGAGTGAGGCTTCCACTAGCACAAGCTAGAAACCGCAGACTCAGTCTGCAACAGGTGCTGTCACACAGCTTGACCAGGGGAACAAACTCCCCTCTTCCTCCCAACCGGAGGGACACCCCAAGTGACTCCCAGCCACTTGGAAACCAGAGGTCGAAGACCTCACTTCCTCCAGACCAGGAGGGATCCCTGGACTTGCAACCCACAAGCCCAGAACCGGAGATCAGATCTCTCTTCCTTCAAACCGAAGGGAAACACACAAGTGACTTCCAGCCACTTGCAAACCAGGGGTCGCAGACCTCTCTTCCTCCAGACCAGGAGGGACCCGACCTCAGTCCAGAGGATCGGAAGAACACAGTAAATCAGATCGAATAAAAGGAAAAATAAGAAATGAAAATAACACAGCAAACACAAGCTGTAAATGAAAGAACATCAGATGTGGCTCTCATCGGAGCTAACTGGCCTGGATTTGATCCACGGTCCAGTAGACAGATCTTCAGTCGAGACTACTTTCTTCTTCTCCACGAACTCTCACTATCTCTCTGCTCCTCCTCTTTTTCTCTTTCTTTTCCTGACACTCAATCGTGCAGCCTCTCTCTGTCTCTTCTTTTTCTCTTCTTCTTCTTTATCTTCTTCTGCTGCTCGTTTCTCACTGTATAGACTTTGCCCCTTTTTCTCTCTGCTTCAATCTCCCTTCATCCGAAGACGACCCCTTCTATTTATATCAGCAGCAGCACTGGGCGCGTGTGGTCTCCACAGCTCCCGCCCAAACCTTGGACCACGTGGCAGCTCTCCAGCAAGCTTCAGCACACGTGTCACGATCCTGGGCATTTATCCATTCTTGGATCACGTGCTCTCATTAATCTGAATCCTCTTACCTGTCATGATTTGACTTTGACTTGGGTTAACTTCATGACCTGTGAGTCATCCTTAAACCTGTTCTGACAGTTTCTCATAATGCAACAGGATTATATCATCAAGGATGTAAACATAATGAGGCATAATACTGTCATCATCAAAACTCCAGAACCAGAGGGGACACATCAATCTCCCCCTTTTCGATGATGGTAATATTATGAGTCATTGCAATAGATTCATCATGGTGATTATGAAATACCATATAACATGCACCACAGATATGACAAAGTTCATGAACATAAACACCATGTGATGCAAGTGTTGATTGATACAAAAAAAATAAAAAAAATGACTCACAAAAGTTCTCCCCCTTTGACAACATCAAAAAGAAGGGAATGTTCATTGACTGTTGAAGGAGCTATTATGCAATGCAGTGAGTTACAGTCATCAAAAGTAAAAACTCCCCCTGACAAGATACTCTCCTGAGTGAACATTGAACCACAGGGACATGCAAGAATTCTCCCCCTTAGATCAACAGTCAGGTTTGAAATAATGGAGTCCAATGTGAGAAAGTAAGTACTCAGAATGAATGAGAAAGGTTTTCAATGGGATATCAATTTCATAAATCTGATTAAACAAGTATTTCAGACTCTTCTATTATAGAGATTTATGAATGATCTTCATTGACAAGTCAGATCAGAATATGATGTATGCAAGGCTTGTTTATAAGTTTCTTGTACTCATATCTGAAATCAGTTTTAATAAAAGTGAACCTTGCTTTCATATTGACAGTCTTGTTTGATCTTCTTCTTTCTTACTCACTCAATTTCAAAGATTCCTTTAAGAGATGCAATCAATAGTAATGAAGTTAAACACATAAGAAAAATATTTGTTTCTGTCAAGGGTTCCAATAGAATATTTCTTTTGCACATATTTTTCAAATGGTATACTAGATTAGCAGCAATTTTCATAACATTCTTCATGAGCACTTGAGTTTAGTACACCCTTGTAACTAGAGGATACACGTTGTTTAGACGCCAGTATCCCTAAGCACTTGGATGGACTAACTGTCATGCTTCATAGGAATAGAGATTGCATTTACACTTCATGACACACTACAGATCATTTCTTTGATGAGTGAGATGTATTTCTCAGTGTGCATGCTATTGCTCTGCCAGATTATCAATCATTTTTAAGCAGAGTTAACTATGGCACCTCATGACACAGTCCTTTGGACATGGTTTCTCAGTGACCAAGGTCATTGCTCTGACAGGATTTACCCTTAGACATAATCCATATTCTCAGATGTTTAAAAATCAATACTAATTTCATACATATCAATCAAGGAATATCATGATTTCAGAATTTTCAGAATTCAGAAGAGTTTAAAAGACTCAACATGAAAATGTTGGTTAAAGTTTATTAAGACCAACTCAGATATTTTCAAGATATGTTCATAAGCAAACACAAGACATACATGAAACATCAACCGGCTGAAAGAATCAGACATTCATAATCCTATATAATAGAAGATTCCTCTTTAATTTATTTTCAGATTTATGATCAGGATATGTACAGAGAATACTTTCTGAGTTTTCAGGAAAAGGCCGAAACATTTTTGGGAACAGCCAATTCAACAGATGATACCAATGAATAAGATGAGTGAAGATGGCTGATAACAGTTGAAGCAGGAAGCTGAAATGTGTTGCATTACACATTCATCACAGGGATTTAGGCAAGATAGCAGTTCAATCTGAAGATGGGAAGTTCAGATGGTAGAATATGAATAATGCTCCCCCTAAATGTATGCATGATCTAACATTCCTAAATGTATGCAACTCTGACCTATGGTACCAGGCGGAGGACTTGGTCTAAAGACTACCTCACACATAGTAAGCACTTCCAGACAGAATTCATCTGCCCTTTAGTATCTCACTATTTATATACCAAGAGTCATGCATGACAATCCAATGCATATGCAGTTCTACATACATCTTTTAGCTAACACTATGCCACTTATATGCAATTGTGATGCAGGTGCATGTCAAATGTGCAGATGAACATTTTTAAGCATGGGACATCATCCAAGCAACCGACTTACTCAACTCACCTTTTCAGATTTTTAGAATGCAATTTGTTTTCAGAGATTATACATTTTAACAAATATCAACTAACTGCAATTGACATATGCATGCATCAACTGCAGACATCCTTTAAACTCATGTATGCACCAGTGCATGATAAAAGAAAATTACAAAGGCAGATGCAGTTCTGGACATGTATGCATTGACATATTAAGCACGATGTTCAATTAAAACAAAAATTCAGGTGAACAAACATTTAATCAGCAGAGTTGAGGTTTACCAAACTTTGGATGCCTTGGTTTATTTGACCCCCTTTTATTCCTCATCCCAAGGCATACCTGCAAAGCACAGATCTCATTTTGTGTTTCTAGGTACCCACGACTTCTTGGGTCCTACTTTGTTAGTAACACCTCTGATTGGTGCTTTCCATATTCTTTGGGCATGTAAGTCATCAGACTTCATTAAATTACACTCACTCATGGAGTGCCCAACCTGCCCACAATAATGACAGGAAACAACAGATCTTGAATTCTTTTTATGCACAACATTGTTAGCATGGAATCTGTGTGCATTATTCTGAACATAAATTTTATGTGCATTGGCATGAAGATTTCTGTTACTTGCATGAAATTTTAGTTTACCTTTACCTGCCCACCAGCATTCCGAAGCTCGGTGGCCAAATTTTCCACATTCAAAGCATGCCAGACTCTTTTCTTTAAAAACAGATTTATTTCTTCCAAAAACATTTCTATTTGCAGGGAGTTTTATATTTTGAGAGAATGTTCTTCCCTGAGCATGCCAACAGTCCTTGACTGTATGGCCATATTTTTCACAATGAGAACAATTAGAGAAGGTATTTCTATGAGGGCCTAACCAGCATTGTGCAGCAACATGTCCTATTTTTCCACAGTTATAATAATGAATTTTCTTTTCCCTAAGAACATGATTTCTACCCTGATTGTTTTGAGCAGCTGCTAGGTCATGTTTTTCCATCAAATTACACTCATGCATCAAATGTCCATATTTGTGACAGTAGTGACAGATCATTTTCTTTCTAGATGCATGCGAGTGTGTGGGTGAAACATGCAGAGTGGGAAGAGGAACTTGTTGATTCTTTTCTTTCTATTTTTCTGTTGTTTTCTTTTGAGCAGTTGACTGATAACCAGGAAGGTTCTGAGGGCTTTGAGAAGTTGAACTGGACACAAAGGAAGTTTGAACTTTGTTTTGAAAACTCTTCTTATTTGAGAGATTATAGCCCGACCCTTCCTTCTGAAAATTTACCTTAGTTCCTAGAATTTTGTCCAGATTATCTTTTCCGTCCACAAATTTTGACAAGGAATTATTCAAATCTTCAATTTCATTTTCCAAAGAAACGATGTGTATTTCATAACTGGCAATCTCTTGTTCATTACAATTTACACATTCGCTTAGTACCTTGTTTGTAATTTTACATTCCTCAATTTCTTGTTCCAGATTTCTCAATTTTTCAGACTCTTCAATGTAAACTGTTTTTCCTTTTTCTAAGAGAAGAAGTTTCTCTGACATAGCAGTGTTCAACTGCTTCAATCCTTCAACCTCTTGAATTAGTTTGTCATTTTTTGATTTCAGATTTTCAATTTCTTCAACAGAGTCTTTATCAATTTTTATTGAGCTCATTTTATCATTCAGTTCTTCCTCTATCTGTTCAAGCTTCAGAATCTTGTTTAACAGATCTTTATTTTCTTCCATTAGGGAAACAATAAACTCCTTCTGACATTCTAAATTTGAGTGAAGATCTTCATTTATTTCTTTGAGAAATGGACACTCATTGCATGCAGATTTAACAGAACATATTGTTTGAACCTGGAATTTTTCACATTGTTTCCTAAGACATTCATTTTCAGATTTTAGAACATCCAATTCAACGCTAACAGAATCAAATTCTTTCAACAGTTTTTCATTTTGAACTAAATCATTAACATGAACCTGATCATCCTTAATCGAGCCAAGTTTTTCTTTTAGTTCAGAGATTTCACATACAAGTTTTTGATTTTCTTCTTTAAATAGGCCAATTTGTTTCCTTGAACTTTCTAACCCTGCTTCAAACTCTTTTAATTCTTTTTGTTATTTTTCAAGATCTTTCTGTAATTCCATGTTTACAGATTTTATGGCATTAGATTTTTCAGCAAACAAATTCTTCTCTTGCTCAAGTTTCTCAAAATTTTCTTCATTTTCTTTAACAGATTTTCTAAGATAGTCATTTTCAGATTTCAGTCTACTTAGTTCAGAGCAAACACATTTAAGTTCATTCATCAATTTTTCATTCTGGTTTTTATGCATATGGATATCTGACAAATAGGCATCATGAGATTGCTTCATATTTGAACAATTTTTACATGGTGAACTTGAACTATCCTGATCACTTGTCTTTTTCAAGTTCTTGTATCGTTTTCTTAATTGTTCATGAGACTCAAACAGCTCAGCATATGCATTCTCCCAATCATCTAAAGAAAAATTCTCGAAGATGTTTACCTCCTCCTCATCATCTTCTTCTTCATTTTGGCTGCTGCTATGAATACTTCCTTTAGCCATCATGCACTTGTCTTCATTTAACCTGTGAGCTAGCTTCAGCTCCTCCAGGATGTCCTTGGCAGACCTGCAATCATTAAAACAAGAGTGTAAGGCTCTGTCAGTGGCTGCTTTCATCAGATTGAAGGCTTTCTGATTTTCTCCATCCTTTGATCTGTGGCTGTTGGTCCATTTGGACACTTTCTTTGGTAATGTGTGAGGACCTTGTGAAATTAATTTCCACAGATCAGGATTAACTGCATCAACATAATTTCGTAGACTGATAAACCATGCATTAAAATTAGAACCATTGAAAACCGGTGGATTACCCATGAAAGCTGATCAGATAAATGCAATAGGAATAATAAAGCACCAAGACAGCATGATCGAATCTACAGATCGCTGGACCTTCTAAGCAGACAACCCGCTCTGATACCAATTGTTGGAACGGTGCGATCGATACAGAGGGGGGGTGAATGTATCCCCTTCAAGAATATTGCTCAAATTAAAAACAATTCGCCTGCTACTAGATACAGTTGCAAAATAAAAGCTATCGAGTTCAAATAGACATTTGATCGACCAGATGAGCTGCTGACTATACTAGTGGAACCTGATGAAGTCTAATGCCAAATGACAGTACAATGCAAACTAGACTCACTTACCAAGATGTAAAGCTCAAGGCCACTGTAACTCGAAACAAGACTATTCAAACAACCTATGAAACAGATAGAAGATATGGAAGAGCACACCACAAGCAAACCACAGAACATCAGGGTTTTTAGGTGGTTCGGTCCACAGACTTACGTCCACCCCTCACTCCCAACCGGAGTGAGGCTTCCACTAGCACAAGCTAGAAACCGCAGACTCAGTCTGCAACAGGTGCTGCCACACAGCTTGACCAGGGGAACAAACTCCCCTCTTCCTCCCAACCGGAGGGACACCCCAAGTGACTCCCAGCCACTTGGAAACCAGAGGTCGAAGACCTCTCTTCCTCTAGACCAGGAGGGACCCCTGGACTTGCAACCCACAAGCCCAGAACCGGAGATCAGATCTCCCTTCCTCCAAACCGAAGGGAAACACACAAGTGACTTCCAGCCACTTGCAAACCAGGGGTCGCAGACCTCTCTTCCTCCAGACCAGGAGGGACCCGACCTCAGTCCAGAGGATCGGAAGAACACAGTAAATCAGATCGAATAAAAGGAAAAATAAGAAATGAAAATAACACAGCAAACACAAGCTGTAACTGAAAGAACATCAGATGTGGCTCTCATCGGAGCTGACTGGCCTGGATTTGATCCACGGTCCAGTAGACAGATCTTCAGTCGAGACTACTTTCTTCTTCTCCACGAACTCTCACTATCTCTCTGCTCCTCCTCTTTTTCTCTTTCTTTTCATGACAGTCAATCGTGCAGCCTCTCTCTGTCTCTTCTTTTTCTCTTCTTCTTCTTTTTCTTCTTCTGCTGCTCGTTTCTCACTGTATAGACTTTGCCCCTTTTTCTCTCTGCTTCAATCTCCCTTCATCCGAAGACGAACCCTTCTATTTATATCAGTAGCAGCACTGGGCGCGTGTGGTCTCCACAGCTCCCGCCCAAACCTTGGACCACGTGGCAGCTCTCCAGCAAGCTTCAGCACACGTGTCACGATCCTGGGCCTTTATCCATTCTTGGATCACGTGCTCTCATTAATCTGAATCCTCTTACCTGTCATGATTTGACTTTGACTTGGGTTAACTTCATGACCTGTGAGTCATCCTTAAACATGTTCTGACAGTTTCTCATAATGCAACAGGGTTATATCATCAAGGATGTAAACATAATGAGGCATAATACTGTCATCATCAAAACTCCAGAACCACAGGGGACACATCAATGCTTTAAATCTTCCGGTTTGTTTCTCTCGACCCGTGTCGGCTCGATCATCCTGGCTGGCGATCACGCTTTGATTGTCACCTCCCTTTCAAAACCCTATCATCTTTTTCCCCCGGCCTGCTGCTACTACATCAACGAGACCCACGGCGGCCACAGCTATCGCCCCTGGAATCCCCAAAAGTACCAGCTGTGCCTCCTCGCCCAAGGACTATAGGAGCCCCGGCGGCCTCAACTCCGGAGGTCATCCACCAGGTAAGCCTTCTCCGTCCACTACCCACTTCTCCGCTTCCCCCCCAGATCATGTTCTTCTCGTCCGGCAGGGAAGGGTCCTAAGGAGGAAGACGACCTCCCAACGTCGAGGTCTCGGGAGACTAACGGGGGAGACGACACTCAACACTCCGCAGGTCAGAAGGCGAAGACGGAGGGCGCGGGGAGGCCCCGGAAGACCGTGTACAGGGGCATCCGGCGGCGGTCGTGGGGGAAGTGGGCGGCGGAGATCCGTGACCCACGGAAGGGCGTGCATGTGTGGCTGGGCACATACAACAACCCGGAGGACGCCGCCCGCGCCTACGACGCCACCGCCCGTGACATCTGCGGCACCAAGGCCAAGCTCAACTTCCCGGCCGACACCGTCCCGCCGCCGAAGAAGAAGCAACTCCCAGGGGCTGCCCCGCCAGCGTTCCCGGAGTTCTGGCCCTGCGGCGACGGCCACCACTCGTCGGACGCGGAGCTGAAGAAGCAGATCTCGAGCCTGGACTGGTTCCTAGGGCTGCAGCACGAGGAAGCGTCGGCGGGGTCGACGGGAGACGGCGACATCCTCAGCCATCTCGAGATCTCCGACCAGGTCATCTGATTGGATGGTTCTGATTTCCTACTAAGCCGTCTTTCTTAAAAATATAACATAAGTAATAAATAAACATTTATATGTATTAGAAGTATCCATGGTGGTAGTATAGACCGTGGCAAACAGCCGCAGAGTTACGTATTACGTCGCCATGCATGGACCAATGTGAAGTAGATAGAAAACTTTTTAATTGACTTTTTTTGTTTTAAGTTAGTTCAATTTCAATGATTCCCATAGATTACTATATCTCCGTCTTAAATTGAGTTTTTATTGGCTAAAAATTGATAATATTTAGCCAAGTTTATATATTAATAAATATTATTTTATCTTGCACTCCATCCAAAAATTTGACGATGAAAGTAATGATTTATATCGACCATCTAATCTGACTCCTCTAACTACATGATTGTGCTATATATATATATACAACGTAGCTAGAGAGAGAGAGAGAGAGAGAGAGAGAGAGAGAGAGAGAGAGAGAGAGAGAGAGAGAGAGAGAGAGAGAGAGAGAGAGAGAGAGAGAGAGAGAGACCTCTCGATGTTTGACTATCGTCACCATATCAATCACCTAATCCAAACATTTCTAGTTAGGTGACTGTTGGGCAAGGAATTGGTCTCCCTCCAAACGTTTAACCCCGGGTAATAATCTATACTATATATTATAAGAGAAAAGGATGATTTTTTTCCGCCGATTCAATTGTGATGTTAAGCTTTAAGTCTTCCGGTTTGTTTCTCCCGACCCGTGTCGGCGAGCACGCTTTGATTGTCACCTCCCTTTCAAAATCCCGTCATCTTTTTTCCCGGCCTGTTGCTACTACATCTTGCTAATCAACGAGACCCATAGTGGCCACAGCTACTGCCCCTGGAATCCCGAAAAGTACAAGTTGTGTCCCGTCATGAACGTGTTGATCAAGGGGAAGGGCTTGCCAAGGATGTTTGACCTCTGGCGCTTCGGGGACGAGCCCATAACGTTAGGCTTCTGCCGTGCTTTGATCAGCTCGAGCACTGTCGACGCGTGGGTGGCCACCTGGGCGACCGGGTGGGTGAGGTCGTTATCGATCGTCATGCCGAACAGGTTGATCCGGCAGGCGACGGTGACCCGGCTGTTCTACTGCAGGATGTGATACATAGATCATTACATTATCTACATTATATGTTTACACCAAGTAATTAATTAAATTATTTGTGTAAATATATGTCAAATGAAAAAAAGGGGAATAATTTATCTAATCATACATGTATTTGATGTGAAACAAAAAAATATTACCACGCCTGAAGGTTTACTTATTCACTTATTTACAATTGAATTGGTAAAAAATTAATACATCTGAATATTTACGTAATGATGTGTGGAATGTAAAAAAATATTAATGCATTTAAACATTGTATGTAATTTCATCTCACATGTAAGAAAAAAAATTAATATGTCTAAATATTTAAATAATTACATAAATTTTTATTTTATTATATTATCTATTTAGATCAAATAACATGTAGAGTTTTTTCTTGTATTTATGTGGTTTTTATAATTATAATTTTATATTATTTGAAATTTTATAGGCTAGGCATTATATTTACCTGGTGATTTTTCAGTTTAAGTAGTTTACTTCTAGATTTTAACTTGCTTCAATGATTTTTTGACACAAAATCTTTTAATTTTGCAAAGATTTAGTGGGGGTTTGCTTAGAGAATATTATATACATAAAGTAATCGTTAATCTTGTAATCCACAACCTTTGACTATCTTTAAAAAATTATGTGTTCAAATCCACTTGATAATCGTATGCATATATTTTGAGATTAGATAGTCGAAATAAGATCTCCTCATCTTTTTTTAAAAAAAAAAATGCCGACTAAAAAAGTTATATTTAACAATTAGCATTATTAAGGAGCCATGCTTTAGTATTGCATGGTTACTTTTCTTTTAGTATTTTATCATCAATCATTGTTTCCCCAATAAGTTCAGTGTTATTTGAAGATGGATCAATTGTCAATGGACATATGTCACTCCATACATAGATAACATCTAAGCACCTTATCTAATTTTATGGAATAAATGTATTTAAGATGTAGAGAAGTTAAAATACCATAATTTCTCTACTTTTCTTTATTTATTGTAAAATTAAATTAAATAATCCTTTTTTAGCATTTACCCTCGTTCCAAGTAGCCTCATTTTAGTTTTGCATGGTTACTTTTTTTTAAACATTTTGTCATCGATTATTATTATTCTAATAAATTCGAAATCTTTGATTATTATTCAAATTACAGAATTACTTCTTAAGTAATGATGAATTATGTTTAAGTGTCTAATTTTTTATTATTTAATTTAAAAATATCAAAACAAACTCACGCGCGAAGCGCGTTCCTTTGACTAGTACTATTTTATTAGAGAATATTGTTGTAGGTGCCAGGTTTGTACCGGGGATTGACACGGACACTCGACGTCGATGCGGCTTCGAAGCTCGGTCCAACACTATAGTGCACAGGTTAGAATGAACACAATAGGTTGATCGCGAGGGACTTTGCCCGAGTCCCAAAGGGGTAGAGTGATCACAAACGCCTTCCAAATGGGGGATTGTGGGTCTTGTTTGTTCTCGCTCTTGGTCGGCCAAGAATGAGAAGCTCGAATATGCGAGGTAATCATGACGTCCCTGAAAATCAACCGGTAAAAATAGAAAAGAAACCTATTAGACTGTGAAAGTGTAGTATATATTCAAAATAGTAGAAAAGACATGAAATTGGGGGTCAATCTTATCAAGAAGGTGGTTGGGAAGGAGGGATGGTCGAGACTTTTGACCATCCGCCTTCCCTATGTTTTGGGATAAAACCTATTTGAAATAGGGATCTAGGGAAAGCTATTGTGCATGTAATCTGATTGAAAAGAAAGGAGGTGCGTGCAAATGAACTAAAATGTGGCAGAAAGAGAATAGAGGGAAGAAAGACGGGGTTTGCCCGTTGACCAGCAGTGGGCTGCCGGATTTGAGGTCGTTCAAGGACGATGGGCGGCCAGATTGATGACTGTCTTCTGCAAAGGTTGTCTCCTGTGACGGTAGATGTAAATCCTTCTCCCGCGGGCAGAGCTCGGAACTCTCGACTTTGATTCACATCATGGAATGGTGGGAAGGAGGTGAGGAAGAACTTTCGGAGCTCTCGTAGCACTCAAAGGGTTCTCTTGCTCAGAATATCCAAGGCTCTCGCCTCTCAAAACTCCTAACCCAGTGCTGGAACCCTAGGGACCCATTTTGTACGTGGAGGGATTTCCCTCTTGAAAACTATTTGAAATGGAGGTTTAATCCGCATGAGAGGACTTTGGGCCAATCTTGGAGCGAGTACGTGCATGATTACGTGTGTCTCGACTCTTTGGAATAGAGATGGTTGCAATGATCCCAGAGTGGAAGGAATCGTGAAAACGTGGGTTAACAGATAGTTATTAGAAGGCAACCACCGTGATGGCCGTTCAAGAAGGGTTAGGCGGCCACACACCTAGCCGCGGGGCCAGGTTTGTGGCCGCCCATGGCACCTAGACGGCCAACTATGTGGCCGCTCAGTGTCTTGGGCGGCTAGTTATTTGACCTTCTTCTGAGAGTTTGGCTAATGTCTATTCGGACGTTTGAAAAGTGGATTTGGCCTATTATTTTGATAGATTTTTACCCGGTTGAGTTATTAGAATGAAAACAGACACTCAATGATTCAATCGTTCGGAAAAAAATGTCACATTTGTAATGACTAAAACATGGTCCACGAGACACCTAAAATTAGGCGTCCACGGTTACTACCCATTATAGCTCTAGAACTAAAATAATTTTAGAGCATTCACACATTTGCAAACTATTTTCTAATCTGTTTTAATTGTTGTCTTCAATCATGTATTGTATCGTATACAGAAAATATTTTTGAATTGTACTATAGAAAGTATCAAAGCAATTGTGCAAAGGTCGTAGAGGGGAAAAGTTATACAATTGTTTACCCGAATATATTTTCTTTGATAATCACATGTTTGGAGTTTGCTCGTTGATCTGATGTGCATCTCTGTTGCCCCCAATTATATGTGTGAAGAGCATGTGCACTTTATGGGCCCCCAATTATTTGTGCGAAGAGTAGGTGGATATATATGGCTGGTGAAAGGCATAACTGAGCCACCCCACCCAAATTATGCATGTTATCTTCGTATGAATGACGGGGGCATCATGTTATAATCCATTTGCATAGGACTGTGGTTCAAGTATACGATCTGATGCTAATGAGATGTATATTAATATTAGACGGTGACACGATGTAATGACGTCATTAAGTAAAAATACGAAATAACTTCATAATGATTCTTGACGTAGTAATCGATATTTTAACGTTATCCATATATGATACTTGGAATTATTGTCAAACACGATCGTTCTTTTACTTGGATTATCGAGTAGCCATCCGGGGGGGGGGGTACAGATGGGATTGTGAGTATTTAAGGGACAAAAGCGGAAATTTAATACATTGATGTGCGCCTTTGCGGTCCAGAAACTTCGTCTTACGTGGCTCCATCCTATCCGTTGCCCGTTAATCGCTCCGGCACCGTGGATCCCTTCCATTCTTTAAATAGATGGCCTTGGCTCCTCCACGGTCATCCGCTCTCTTTTGGTTCGTTCGTGGCCGGCGCCGCTCTGGCTTTCTCAGCCATGCTTCTCTCTTCTCCGTGTTCTTCAGATCTACGCGGTTTGTCTTCTTCTCTCTGCTTTATTTTTACCGATTCGTAGGAAGCGTTTTCCGATCTATCGATTGGTGTTAGTTTTAAAGGGCTTGGCAGAGATTTGGCGGATCATTGTTGTTTGACCTGGTAGATCTTGGCTTTCTTTTCCCTGCTTTGCCGGTGGTTTTTTGGATTCGTAGAAAGCGTCTTCCGATCTATTTATTGATTCTACTTTAAAAGGAGTTTGCAGAGATTTGTTAGATCTTTTCGCTGGTTTTTTTGTTGGACCTAGCTGGTCTTCATTTGGCTTCCCGATGATTCTTCTTCCTTTGGTCTTCTGTCATCAGATCGCCATCGGCACCAAGGATCGGTGTTTTCTTTGTTCTTTGCCTTTTCCTTTCGATTCTTTGCAGCTTTATGAAATCTCTGACCGAGGAACTCGGAGGTGCGCGCGGTGGAGGTGACGATGGGCGGCCGTCTTGGAGATCCGTCGTTGTTGCTGGACATGGCGATCAGCCTTTCAGATCTCTCGCCTTCCGGAGCCATGGTTTCTTCCCGTGGATCGACGAGTTCCCTCTGTGAAATAGGAGCACGTCGGAACAGTACGTCTCTCCATGTGAGGCACCGTTGTCCAATTTGTTGTGATTATTGCGTTTGTGATGCTGTTGTTACCCATAGGCGGGGGTTGATTTCTGTAGTTGTTGTGGAAGGATTGTAAGAGGAAGAGCCGGTAGATGCGAGGGCATCGGAGGTATGAGAGCGTGATCAGAGTTGTGGTTGGCATCCTTGTTCTGATGTCTTCTACAGGCCTTTGCCATGTCGGGTGCGCTCGCTTGGCAGGCCGCGAGAACCCTAATAAAAGTGTGTTTTTTTGGTGCTCCTGGAGGGGAGATCGCACGGGCGGTTGGTTTTTTTAGCCCGGGTTCTTCCCTCCCTCCCTGTCCGTCTCCTTGCTACTTCCTCAGCCCCTTTCCCTCCCTGTCCGTCTCCTTGCTACTTCCTCAGCCCCTTTCCCCCCCTCTCTAACTGTTCGCTCGCTTCCTCTCTGGCCCTCGTTCTATTACCGTCTACTTCATTTCGCGCTCCAATAGTAAATTCTCGTTCAACCTTGCGTCAACACTATCGGCCACAGACGAAGAGGAGCGTGGTGTCGAACTACTTTCTCTGAGGTACATGCTGCTTTTATATTTCCCAGGCTACATGCCCAATTGCATTCCATACACGCTATGCTTGTGTTCGTTTCAGAATCGCAAGCGGTATATTAATTATTTACAGGTATATATATTTTATTTCGTAATCGCAAGTAGTATATTTATTCACACGTATATATTTCATTTCAGAGCAGCCTGAAGTATATTTGTTCACTCATTAATATTTTACTCATGCAGTGATATCGTGATTCATTCCCTTGGATCCGGAAATTTATTAGGTGTGTCAGTGGAATTTGTTATTTTATCTGGTATTAAAATTATTTGTTAGTGAACTGTTTATGTTTAGTTGGGAGCCCTATTTTAGGGAGCATTAGGATTCCTACTGGGAATCAGTTCAAAGAAGAGTTTTGGGGTATTGAAGCAAGAATTCAAATATCTCATTTAGAGATCTCTCTAAACAAACTCATGTTCACTATCCTATGAATTGATTTGATGATATTGATAAGTGTCATTCAACTCACTAACTCAAGATTTTCTCTCTAAACAAACTCATGTTCACTATCCCATGAATTGATTTGATGATATTCATAAGTCTCGTTAAACTCACTAACTCAAGATTTAAGACCCAGCCAAATCCTGGAGAAATACATTTTCAATTTGAAATACGATCTTTAAATTGAATTCAATCACGCATCTCATGAGCACTGCCTTATTATTGTGTCATGTACTAATGGTAGAATCATGTCTTGTTCAAGGGTTTGTTATTGTTACTCCAAACATTTTGGTTTCAAGTGATGTGTTCTTGGCTGCTTGGTTGCAGTATTTTTTTCTTTTGCAATTCATGTACTACGCGAAGGGTTTATCTGTAAGGGGGGATTGTGACTACAATTCAGTCAGACGTGAAGCGTCACGTGGGATGGGATTGGGAGGAGTTGGTGGTTTTAATGGTTTTACCTGTTAGTTGCAGTTTTGAACATGACGTGGTGTTCGCTCGTTTTTGTTTTTGTTGCTGTTCCTTTTGGTGTATCTTTCCTGGCATGTATGAGTCAAGAACAGGACATTCTGTGTCGGAGTACTGTCGATCAAGTAACAAAGGCTGGAGTTTATTCTGGGAAGCCCCGTCAGATGGGTGAAGTGTCGTTTATCAAGAATAGTTGGCTGAAGCTCTGAATTGTTTCTACATACGTTCCTATACTGGAGTATTTCTATGTGCCTGAATGATGCATGTTCCACCAGGTGCTTCAGATGAGAAAAGTTTATTGCATCTATACTTATTTTTCTTATCTGTATGTTTCAAATGGGCATGTCTGGGTTGGTGGTTTTAATGGTTTTACCTGTTAGTTGCAGTTTTGAACATGACGTGGTGTTCGCTCGTTTTTGTTTTTGTTGCTGTTCCTTTTGGTGTATCTTTCCTGGCATGTATGAGTCAAGAACAGGACATTCTGTGTCGGAGTACTGTCGATCAAGTAACAAAGTCCGGAGTTTATTCTGGGAAGCCGTGTCAGATGGGTGAAGTGTCGTTTATCAAGAATAGTTGGCTGAAGCTCTGAATTGTTTCTA
The DNA here is from genome assembly GCA_022559845.1 of Amorphophallus konjac. Taxonomy (NCBI): domain Eukaryota; kingdom Viridiplantae; phylum Streptophyta; class Magnoliopsida; order Alismatales; family Araceae; genus Amorphophallus; species Amorphophallus konjac. The sequence continues at coordinate 574,770 of JAHNEJ010003629.1, read as the reverse complement.
CATACGGTTCCTATACTGGAGTATTTCTATGTGCCTGAATGATGCATGTTCCACCAGGTGCTTCAGATGAGAAAAGTTTATTGCATCTATACTTATTTTTCTTATCTGTATGTTTCAAATGGGCATGTCTGGGTTGGTGGTTTTAATGGTTTTACCTGTTAGTTGCAGTTTTGAACATGACGTGGTGTTCGCTCGTTTTTGTTTTTGTTGCTGTTCCTTTTGGTGTATCTTTCCTGGCATGTATGAGTCAAGAACAGGACATTCTGTGTCGGAGTACTGTCGATCAAGTAACAAAGTCCGGAGTTTATTCTGGGAAGCCGTGTCAGATGGGTGAAGTGTCGTTTATCAAGAATAGTTGGCTGAAGCTCTGAATTGTTTCTACATACGGTTCCTATACTGGAGTATTTCTATGTGCCTGAATGATGCATGTTCCACCAGGTGCTTCAGATGAGAAAAGTTTATTGCATCTATACTTATTTTTCTTATCTGTATGTTTCAAATGGGCATGTCTGGTATGTACATATGAATTCAGAAGCAGGGCTTCCGTGGCTGAACAAATTATATGCTTCCTGGGCCGAGGACTTTTGGATCTACGAGGGGGATGGTGTAGATGCTGAGAAGAATAAACTGTATTCACTTCTACAATATCAGGTTAAATTCATCTTCTAAAATTCTTAAATTATTTATGGGTACATATGTTGAATTCATGTTTTTAGATTGATCAATGTGGTGGTGCAGATTATGTATTTATTGACGATGTTGTGATGTATTTGCTAGTGTAGGATGGTGTATTAGCTTGCCATTATTTTATTGTCGGAGGGCTTCTTTCTGAGCTTTAAATTATATATTTGCCAATGTTAGGTTGCTAGCCGAATCATTTTTATTAGTTTGATCATTTTTATTTGATTTTATCGAGGACGCGAGGAAAACTTGTGTTTCGAAGATGCGGTGTTGGTGGTGGTGTTGTAAGCTCGTGTTAAATAGATTTGTAACCCCAAGGATTGTTTAATATAATAATAGGTTGTTGTTACACCAGCTTTTACTAGTTGAGTCTGTATTTGGGAAAGGTTTTTGGTTTTTGTTTCGAGTTAATTGAAAACGAGGAGTTTTGGAATTATATAAAATTGGTGCAAGGACTTTCGGCTTCAGTGTAACGTCTTAAATTTGGGGTTATTGTCTGATCAAAAGTTTGCCCAAATATTGTCTCAAAAATTACTCTCAAAGTTGATTAGAGAAGGTATATCTATGATTAAATGCTCCGGCGCGTTTGGTTGAGGTGTGAATATGATATGCTAGTTTGGATATGCCAATATAGTGTAGCGGTTCATAAAAAATATATTGCTACATATACAATGGGAACGTTGAAAAGGAAGTGTTGGCCAAAACGGAAATTTTATAGTATTTATAGTTTTGGTCACTTTTTAGGCGGTTCTAAAATTAGGCGTTGAAAAGTGTCAATCATATAAAAATGTATCCTTTGTCAGTTTTTTATAATGTTGTTTAAATATATTGGTTACTTTTGTATTTTTCAGTGCGAAGATGACCCTATTGGGTATGAGAAATAGTTTTTTTCTATTAAAATTTTATTCACTTAACATTATTATGTGGTGCCACTCGGTTGAGCGTGGCTGTTCTGATAGATGGATTAGATGATTTTCTTTTCACCGTATTAAGAGAACGGAGAGAAGCTTTGCTGCACATTCTGACTCAAGTCTGGAGATGTATTAAGGCAAATAAATACGTGTCCTGATTACGCAGGTTTAAGGATTTGTATTTTATGGATTTCTGTTTTCAGTGTTGATTATGTTCTAGGTAGAATATACGGTCTGATCACAGATTAATGTCAGCACATCCATTTTAGGAAGAATGTGCAACTCCGATGAATGATTTGATGAGGTTTTTTTTAATGTTATAGGTGGGCATTACGTGGGTGTTTTAGCGAATATGTGCAAATATTCTTGACGGGTGATAACTTTGTCCCTGTTTAGCTGCGTGTTGTCCTAGTTTAGAAGTTATTTTTTAATTATTGCCAATTTTGGTTTTAGTTTGCAACGTGTAGCTCGCATACCATCGGTATCACAGTGTTTATATAAGATTATTATTAACAGTGTTAATTATGGTGGTATTTTGCACGTCATCTGTATTTTGCATATATAATCTTTCTGCAATGGATCTCTAGCTCAGCATGGTTAGAGCGCTCAATTATTCTATTGAGAGGCCGGTGGTTCGAGTCCACCGAGATCCGACTCGTTAGGATTGTCTATTAGTTAAGCATAGTTGAAATGGTGGTACGAAAACTTTGGAATCCGATCAGCATTCCCTTTATCCTTTTAATAATGTTCCCCCATTTGTAATTGTCATATTATTATACAAGTTTTTATTTTTAAAGAAGTTTAATAATTTTAGGTATTTTGTTTTTTACTTAGATAATTTATAATTCGTAGTTTGGGAACTTTTGTTGCTCGAGATTTTTAATATTCTAAGAAACATACGAGAAGTTTGAATTGGACTTAATCGGTAAGTCACGGTGGGTTGGTTTAACGCAGTTTCCTTCGTGTTGGCTGGTTTTTTTTTTCAATTTACTTGTCCACATCCCCCCGTGAGACTAGCTTTTTCTCATGTGCTTCGAAGTATGTCCTCGAGGCATGCAGGACGTTCACCGTTCGGAAATCTCACGAACTAGACTCTTGTTCTGGCATTGAAACTGTTTACTATTTTCTATTCATTGCGTTTTCAATTGTAACCACAGATGGGTTTCTTTTTTTGTTTTTCTGCTTAGAAAAATCAATTCCCTTAAATAAAATCTGTAAGATGACGTAGGAAGAAAGACATGTTATGAGTAATAGCCTGTGTATTATTTTCGCTCGATGCATTGTCATAAGGCGCTTGTAAGGCTGGCCTTTATTTTATTTGTTTTGGTTAATTAGTATTAGTGGTGTCAATGGCCCGGGGTTGAGTTGGGCCTAGGTCTACCTGGCCTGAGTTTGACCGGGCATGTCTTCTCGGAATGGGCCCGGGTTGGCTATGTCATCTAAGAAGATTTGACTTCGACTTAGTTAGATGTGACTAATTTAATGAAAAAATCAGTGTATGTATATATAATGATCTTATTAAATTAATTAGAGTTATAGTTGTTAATTTATTTGGAAAGAAATTTTATTTTTTACTTAAGTAAAATAAAAGTTTTTATTTTTTTACTGAGTGTGGCCCACGGGCCTCAACTGGCTGTGATTTTAGGTCAAATTAAGTGCTCACGGGTTTCAAAGGTCCAGACGGCCTAATTTCGGTTCAAATTGAGGTCAAGATTGCGGACCCGTCGGGTGGACCTGACTTATTCGAATCCTTAATTAGTTTCGATCCATTGCGTTATTGTGCCTCATTTTTCCTCTCTATTTGGTAGTGGTGTCCCAATAATTCAATTAGGATTCGAAGGTACTTGTTTGTTATAGATTGTGCCCTTAATTAGTGGAAAGTGTCATTTAGTTTTATCGTAACTACTGCAAAACGCACTTTTAAACCACTGAAAAATTGGTCTCAGTAACTAGACTCTTGTTCTGGCATTGAAACTGTTTACTATTATGTATTCATTGCGTTTTTAATTATAATCACAGATGGTGTTTCTTTTTTGAGTAATGCTTAGTTCAATCACCCCATTAAGGTGTAATTAATGCAACACTTAATATTTTTTTTAATTTTTTTTTGAGTAGCCCACACGTTTAATTAGGTTGGTGTGTCGTACGTGAGGGTCAATTAAATAAAAAATTTCAACCATGTGAATAGTGAAATCGAGTCAAATTTATATTTAATTGGCCCTCACGTCACGTCATCCGGTGACGTAACCACACACCAATCTAATTAGACGTGGGAGCGACTCAAAAAAAAATTAAAAAAAATATATTAAGTGTTGCACTAATTACACCGGCGGGTATAATTAGTGCGGTGGATGCACAAAGCATTACTCTTATTTTTTTTGTTTTTCTGCTTTGAAAAATCAATTTACTTAAACAAAATCTGTAAGATGAAGTATGAAGAAAGACATATTATTATGCGTAATAGCCTGTGTATTATTTTCACTCGATGCATTGGCATAAGGCACTTGTAAGGCTGACTTTTATTTTCTTTCTTTTGGTTAATTAGTAGTATTAGTGGTGTCAATGGCTTGGGCTTGCGTTGGGCTTAGGCATGTCTGGCCAGCTCCTTAATTTTAAAGTAAGAGTCTGGGCCTTACATATATACAATTTATTAATTTGCATGGCTTGGATCTAGTTTATTAATTTTAGAGTTAAGAGTCTTATCCGCGATATGCCTTGTCGGGCCGGGTCTGGGTTGACTATGTCATCTAAAAATAAGGCTTGACTTTGACTTGGCTAGATGAGATTAATTTAATGAAAAAATTAAGAATATATATAAATATACAATTTATGATCTTATTAAATTAATTAGAGTCATAGTTGTTAATTTATTTGGAAAGAAGTTTTTAGTTTTACTCAAGTAAAATAAAAATATTGATTTTTTAATTAAATATAATAAAAAATTAAGAGAAAAAAATAGGTTGGTTGGTCTGCAGGTAGAATTAAAAGCACTAGTATGGTCTGTGGGTCTCAACGGGCCGGGATTTTATGTCAAATTAAATGCTCATCGGTGCAAAAGGTCCATATAGTCTGGTTCAAAGTGAGGTCAAGATTGCGGGCTCGTCGGGCCGACCTGACTCATTGAAATCCCTAATTAGTGTCGATCCATTGCATTATTGTGTCTCATTTTTCCACTTTATTTGGTGGTGGTGTCCCAATCCTTCAACTAAGATTCAAAGGTACTTTTTTTTCTTTTTTTTTTTTGGGGAGGGGAAACCGGCTCGAAGCGGTGCCCTCCTGTCACGTGCGCAGGAGGGGGGGGGGGTGTATTGTGCCCTTAATTAGTGGAAATTATCATTTAGTTTTTACTTTTACGTAACTACTGCAAAGTGCACTTTTGAACCAGTGAAAAGATTAATTTTGATGTTCAGTAGTTTCGGATTAAAAACCAGATCATTTTTGATATTTTGCAGGTTTTTGTAGAGGACGTAAATGACGTTTATAGTTTTTGTTGGCCTGTGGCTGTCCATCTTTTCTCTTTCTTCCTCTGTTTGAAATCTTAGCCTGATTCACTACCCATCTGTTCATCTTTTCCCTTTGAAAGCAACTTTGGTTTTTTCAAAAATATTTATGACATTGTTGGGGCAAAAATTACAGGATTATCATTATTGCATTTGCATTCGCACGTATATCATTTGCATCTGCACATGTTTAAGCAGTCTTTTTCACATGTAGAATGTGCAAAAAAATCATTCAGTCTTCTTTTTGCAAACTATAATGATTTCTTATGGTATATGCATAAATACAAGTATAAGGACGATAAATTTGTAATCTTAATCTTAACAGTCATTTATATGTAAAATTCTCTACTTTCCAAAATATTCCACGTCAACAAGTTTATCTGAAGATACTAACTAGTACAGTTGTTTCCCCGTCCTCTCTCGTTAGGGGAGGTAAAGAAAATATGACATTTTTACATATATATTCTTGTAAAGTATGATTTTGTCAAATATATCTCTCGTATCAGTATATTATCAAGTGTTTCTTTCGTTTAGACAGAAATATTACGGTTATACTCTTTTAATTTATTATCGTCGACATAGGAGAATATTTTGTGAAATATGTCATCTATGATCGTTAGATCTAAGATATATTTGACAAAATCAAATTTTATGTGAGGATATATACAAAAATCTTACTCTTTAACTCACACTTAACTCGGGTTAAACAGACGAGAGTTACGACGAGAGCATAATCGTGACAATACTCATATTTTAAAGATATTCATGATAATATATTCCGATGAAAGATTTATTCGACAAAATCAAACTTTATTAAGATATACATGTAAAAATTTTAAGAAATATTTATTACAAAAAGTTTGTTCTGAACTCATCTCCCAATTTCCTATGTTCAGCTGAGAGAGAGAGAGAGGGGTCTTATTTACCGGTCCCTTCTCTTGGTTACCATCCTTGGACATGCCATCTCTTCTCTGGATCCGGCCAGGGTTTGCCGTCCCGCCCCGACCCGCACCGACCCGCACGACCCGACCCGACCCAGGCGGGCACCGGGTCGCACAGGCTGGGGGTCGTGGACGGGACGCACTGGACCGCAAGGTCCCGTGCGTCCCACCACGTACCGCTCCGGTGCGAGGCGGGACCCGGCTCGGTACGGGTGGGTCGGGGCGGTTCGCCCATTTAACGAGCCGAAGGGGGAGGCTCCCTCCATCCCTCCCACCGGCGAGCGGCGGTGCAGCGGCGGCGGACGGCGATCAGAGCGGCGGCCGGGGGCTTTGGGCGGCTCAGGGCGGCGATCGGAGGTAGGTAGGCGAAATTTTTTTTAAATGATCGGGGGTGGGGAAGGGGGGGCGTCGACCGCTGGATGTGGCCGGAGGTGGGGGTGGGGGAGGAGGCCGTCTGCCAGCCGGATCTGGCCGGAGGTGGACGGAGGTGGGGGTGGGGGAGGAGGCCGTCTGCCAGCCGGATCTGGCCGGAGGTGGACGGAGGTGGGGGTGGGGGACGGCGGGGGGGGGGGGGTGCTGGCCGTCTGCCATCGGGTGAGTGGGGCAGGCCGTGGGGGACGGCGGGGGGGGGGGGGGGGGGCTGGGCGTCTACCGCCGTGGGGGACGGGGGGGGGGGGGGGGGGGGGCGTCTGCCACCGGCAGGCCGTGGGGGGACGGGGGCTGGGCGTCTGCCACCGGCAGGCGGTGGGGGGACAGCGGGGGGGTGGGCTGGGCGTCTGCCACCGTGGGGGACGGGGGGGGGGGGGGGGCTGGGCGGTGAGTGGGGCAGGCCGTGGGGGACGGGGGGGTGGGCGTCTGCCACCGTCGGGGACGGGGGGGCGTCTGCGACCGTGGCGGGGGGGGGGGGCTGGGCCAAGGGCGGTTTGGGGGGGGAGGCAAAAAATTTAATTTTTTAAAATTTTATATCTTTTTTAATTTAAAAAAGTATAAGAATAAAGTTTGTTAGATTGTCATTGTTTAATATTATTTTTGATATATTGTTGAATTCATGTCGTAGAAAAAATATAATTTTTATTTAATTCATGTTGTAGAATTAAATATATTGATATATTATTTAATTCGTGTTGTAGAAATAATATAAATATCGTTTAATTCATGTTGTAGAAATACATTTATGTTTGATATATTACTTAATTCATGTTTAAATATTAGATTTTATTGAGATGTATTGAATTTAAAATTTAATTTTGTAGAATTAATGATATTATTTTCATTATTAGTTGTAGACGTAAAATAATATAATAATTAATTTTAAAAATTTTAAAGATATTTTTTTCATTTAAATATATCTATAGTGAGAAATATTTTACAAAAAATTAAAGGTAATATTTATAGTTTAAATTAAGTAGAGATGTTTTGAATTTAAATATAAAGTTATTGATAAATATTTTACAAATAATTTTAAATGTAATTAAGATGTATAATGTAATTTAAGTAGAGGTTTTTTTAATGTAAATAGTGTTGACTATTTTATAAATAATTTTAAAGTTAATTTAGATCTATAATTTAATTTAAATAGAGATGTTTTTAATGTAAAAACTCTTGAATATTTTATAAATAATTTTAAAGTTACTTTAGATCTATAATGTAATTTAATTAGAGATGTTTATAATTTAAATATATAAATAGTGATAAATATTTTACAAATAATTTTAAAGTTAATTTATATGTATAATGTAAATTATTTAGATATGTTTATAATTTATATGTGTCATGTAATTTAATTAGAGATGTAATTTTAAATATCTAATTAGTGATAAATAATTTTAAAGTTAATGTATATGTATTAATTATAAATATTAACCTTATATGTTTGTTATAGAAATAATGATATTATTTTGAACTAAATTATATTAACATGTATTAAATATTGAATTTAGTCTTGCATGGTACGCAAATAATGAAATTATGTTCAATGTTAATTGTAGATGGTAAATAATATATTTTCATAATTTGAATTTCTTAATTTTAGGCCTTAGCACTCTATGGCTCTTAAGGAACGAATAAGTGATATTGGGTGGTCACACGGAGTTTTGTTGGATGGAAACCGTAGGTGTTGGCGTTGTAACTATTGTAAAATAGAACACCGGGGAGGAGGGGTGTCTCGGTTGAAGAAGCATTTGGCAGGAGGAGCCGGGGCAGGATACTCTGAGGTTGCTGGGTGTACCCATGTGCCTAGAGATGTGAAACTTGCAATGGCTAGGCACCTGCGGGAGGAGAGCTGAGATGCAAGAAAAGGAAAAAAAGAAGAAAAGGGATCAAGCGGCAGTGAGCGGAATAGCAAGCGGCAGCAACGAGGAGGAATGTGCATGGACACCCAGTGACGAAGACGAACAAGCACGTACTGAGCAGGCTAATGTGTATGTCACTGTGAACGATCCATACGAAGCCGAGTTTCGTGAGGCAGTACGTCAGAGCATGGAAGAGTCAAGACATCCCGAGGAGACTACAGTCCGTAGTCGCGAGGCGGCGAGGACCGGAGCATCAGGGAGTGGTGGTTCATCTACGACTCGACAATCACGAGGCATAAGGAGTTTATTGACTGGTGACTCGGGGACACAAAGAAAAAGGACACAATCGATCAACATTGAAGATGTGGAGCCCGGTGCACTATCCCGACAGCATGGCAAGCAAACGATGATGGACGATGCGTATGGTCAGAAGGGACCTAAATGGAAACTTGGTCAGGCTGTTGCAAAATGGTGGCACCACGCGGGTCTGCCTTTTAATGCAGCCAATAGCCCTTACTACAAGCCAATGTTTTAGGATGCACAGGTCCTTGGGCTACATGTGCAGCCACCTACAGCGAGAGAATTGGCTGGCGTATACCTTGATGAACATGTTGCTGAGATCAAGAGTTACATTGACTCATTCAAGCAGAAATGGACAAAGTACGGAGTCACACTGATGTGTGATGGATGGTCAGGTATCACAAAATCTAGCCCGATCAACTTCTTTGTTTATTGTGATAGACAAATATTCTTTCACAAATCAGTGGATGCGTCTGGTCAAATTCATAGTCATCAATATATTTTGTCATTGATGGAGCAAGTGGTGACTGAGATTGGGGAGGAGTACATTGTGCAAGTGGTGACTGACAATGGGTCGAACTATAAGAAGGCCGGGGAAGAGCTAATGAAGAAAAAATGGCACATTTTCTGGACCCCCTGTGCAGCGCATTGTGTAGATCTGATGCTGAAAGAGATTGGACAGCTTCGTATGCTAAAATCTGTGGTCGAGGTGGCACAAAAAATCACGAAATATATCTACAACCACACACTTGTATTGGCATGGATGAGGGAGCATTGTGGCGGCGAACTGTTGAGGCCTGGCATCACACGATTTGCCACCAACTATATCGCATTGCAGAGCCTATTGAACCACAAGGATGGGTTGAAGCAAATGTTTAGAGGTGAGACCTGGCTGAGTTCCTCTTTTGCTGCTTCACGTGAAGGGGCGGAGGTCGAGGGGATTGTCAACACCTCGAATTTTTGGGAACGAGTGAAGGTATTAGTGTCATTGATAGAGCCACTGTATGAGGTTCTACGATGTGTGGATGGGGATAAAGTACCAACCATGGGGTTGGTGTACAGCAAAATAGAAGCAGCCAAGCGGAAAATCCTTACAACGTCTAAAAAATATGGACCCACCATTCTAGAGATTGTGAAGGACAGATGGGACAGACAAATGAGCCGCGATCTTCACATGGTAGGTAAACACTTATATTCTCATCCAATCAATGAGCTGTGATTTTCAGTTGATATTAATATGTAATTCATTGTCTTACGATTGCAGCGTACTATCTACATCCGACCTTCCAATATGCTCGGGCCCTTGCTTGTGACGATACGTTGATAGAATCGGTCAACATTGTGGTAGACCGATTGTCTTTCACCCCAACAGATGCTGCTGATGCGTTGAATGAGGTATACTTGGATATTTTAACATTGACAATATTAAATGAAATATACACTTCATATTTTTTGATAATGCAGATGAAAATATTTAGAGAGGGAATTGGTTCATTTGCGACACATAATGCCATGGCCAGTCGTGATAGACTCGACCCAGGTAATGTGTCTTCACAATATACCTTCTATGTCTCGAGAAGTAATTTTTACATCTAATTATTATATTGTACGTGATCTGTCTTAAACACAGCTGAGTGGTGGCTAAATTACGGCACAAGTGCACCCGTATTAAGGAAGATCGCAATGAGAGTTCTATCGCAAACATCCTCGTCGAGTGGGTGTGAGCGGAATTGGTCGACGTTCTCCTTCTTGCATACTAAGCTGAGGAATAGGCTAACACACCGCAGGCTAGACAAAATGGTGTATATTCATTACAACATGAGGCTAAAGGTCCGGCATGTACAAATGGATACAAGGAGAGGAGAGGGAGATTACGACCCAACGGATGTTGTGTACTTGCGAGACGATGATGACCCTATGGTAGCATGGGTTGCAAGAGCCACAACCGAGCGTGGTGAGGCAGAATTGGACGAGGAGACTGAAGAACCTGGCGAGACACCACGGTCTAATACTTTTCTCGCATCAGCTGTACAAGAGGCAGTCGGGGAGGGAGATGACTCCCATGTGCATTTGGGTGGTGACGACTCAGTAACGAGACGTGATGATGAAATTAATTTAGATGAAGACCTCGTCATTGGGGGTGGAGACACATCGTATGCGTACGATGATACAGCATGGGAGCGATTGATCCAACCCCCATTAATTGAGCGTCAAGAGCCACCTCAGGTGAATTAATACATGAAAATTGAATCGTAAATTTCATTAGATAGCATAGTCATATATTGATGTATGATAGCAATATATTGCAGGTCGGTCCGACAAATGACAACATTGCGGGAGAACAGTGGTCCCGAGTTGCTGTACCGCGGCATTCAATATCTGCGGAACCAAGAAAGTTATCCACTTCAAGAGAGGCTAGGGGGAGTTCCTCATTTAGAGAGGTGAAATTATATTGTCATTTCTACATTTGTTAATATATAATTCATTGGTAATTGAATATATTCTTCTTTCAATTGTGTAGTTTTCGGTAGCATCGAAACAATCATCTCAGTCTGCTGCGCCCCGACGCTCAACATCTAAGGCTAAGACACCCAATCAGTCGTCTCAGGTATACGTACAGACTTACACAATAGAAAGTAAATTGAAAAATTATCTAAACAGGCTTCTGCTTCTCAGGCATCTAGAGGGACACAACATGCAGCATGTAAGCCGCCCCCTGTTCCACAGAAGAAAAAATCATCATGGACCACATTATTCACCAGCAAGAAGGACAAGGGACCTCCATTAAATCCGATAGATATTGCAGACATGAAGACATTAGATCTCAATGCAGATGACGACACTCTCGAGCCTTCTGTTGATCCCCGCATTAGTGGGAGTCATGACTCCGATGCTGATAGTACACCGACAGGGTCTTCATCCCATGGAGGTGGTGATTCTCAAGGTGACCAACGGAGTCCTCGTCAGAATACTAGTGCTGGTGGCAGAGAGTACAACAGTAGTCATAGTAGAGGTCGTGGGGGCCGTCAATATGGCGCATGGACAGAGGAGCAGCACTTCACACATGCCACGCAAGATGAGGACCACGGTGCTCCACCGGCAGGGACGAGACGGGCAGCTGATCATTGGGATCCCTACTATAGAAGTTCGGTTGCAGACAGTACCAGCTATCAAGGCATGTTGTCTGATTTTGAGAGCATGAGCACACATGACTCCCAGGGATCTGGAAGCTCGTATGGACGGTCATGGCCGCAGCAGCCGATGTATCATGGCGACTCAGATAACAATAGTTCATTTTTCCCATCGTATCCATATCCTTATGCCGCAGCTGCGCCAGTAGAGGTCGTGTACGCACAAGGTTCGCAGGAGTATGAATACTACGTACGCTTGTACTGGGAGAACTATTCAGGTTCAATGCGCTATGAAGACTATCTGTCCTATCTGCGTACCACGTTTAATGTCAAATTGTTTGGAGATGGGCACTGGCCCAGTTTGGGTCCATACTCTTAATTAGTATGTATCATTTGGTTATATTTATAACTAACTAATAATTAATTGTAGATTTCTTCATATATAGAGTTCTGTACTTATCATTGAAATCACTAATGTAAACTTTTACATCATTTGCAGGTCATGGACGGACGGCGTCACCCTGCGTGGGAGCATGGATACTCTGTTGAGGGTGATGGACATGTGCACTGTAGATACTGCGAATATCGCGTCACCGGCATACACAGGTTTGCGGAGCACCTTGCGGGAGTGGGACGCGATGTTCGTGCATGCGACCGAGTTCCGGGAGATGTTCGACATTCCTTTCGGACACAGTTACATGATAGATACGGTTCTCGTAGCACACCGAGGACATCTTCTTCTACGTCCCGGGTACCTCCACCACGAGCACAGGGCGGAGCAGGATCTTCCTCCACGTCCAGAGTTCGAGCAGCACCAGCACCAGCACCAGCACCAGTCGCACATGATAGAATTGAAGCTATAGATGTAGTGATGACTTTTTTTTACAGATTTTCATGTACCCTCCACCGCAGCACACGACCCATCATTTGTGCAAATGGTTACATATTTTCAGTCCCACCCACATGTACCTCCACCCACTAGGATAGAGTTAGATTATACGAGTGATCAGTCTCATGTATCTGATGATGAATTTTGGGATTCGAGCTTCACTGATGATGAGGATGAGTGAGTTTTGGGATTCGGGTTTCACAGATGGACGAGGATTAGTGAGTTTTTATATTTTATACTTCATGAATGAATGTCATTATTATGTCACTGTTTACTTTTACATATTTAGTAATTGAAATAAATTTTTATGTATTATATATAATAGGATGTTTAATTAAGCGGTGTAATATGTAATTTTTATATAATTAATTATGTATAATTTAGCATGGATCTATTATCTTAAATAAACTCTACATTCTAATATTTTTAAATATATATAACATTTAATCTTTCAAAATAAATTTATTAAAATTTTAAAAAAAAATAAAAAAACTACGCGTCGTGAGCCCAATGGGGCGGACCGGGTCGCTGTGCGACCCGCCCGACCCGACCCGTCCCGCGCAGAGACCGGGTCGGTCAGGTCGGACGGGTCGGCAAACCCTGGATCCGGCAACCAGGACCACCTTCTCTTCTGCTTCCCCTCCTTTCTCTCTCTTTCCTGCTCCTCCCCCACCTCCGGAGAGCTCGTCTAATTTTAAGTGTCTAATTTTTTATTATTTAATTTAAAAATATCAAAATAAACTCACGCGCGAAGCGCGTTCCTTTGACTAGTACTATTTTATTAGAGAATATTGTTGTAAGTGCCAGGTTTGTACCGGGGATCGACGCGGACACTCGACGTCGACGCGACTTCGAAGCTCGGTCCAACACTATAGTGCACAGGTTAGAATGAACACAATAGGTTGATCGCGAGGGACTTTGCCCGAGTCCCAAAGGGGTAGAGTGATCACAAACGCCTTCCAAATGGGGGATTGTGGGTCTTGTTTGTTCTCGCTCTTGGTCGGCCAAGAACGAGAAGCTCGAATATGCGAGGTAATTATGACGTCCCTGAAAATCAATCGGTAAAAATAGAAAAGAAACCTATTAGACTGTGAAAGTGTAGTATATGCTCAAAATAGTAGAAAAGACATGAAATTGGGGGTCAATCTTATCAAGAAGGTGGTTGGGAAGGAGGGATGGTCGAGACTTTTGATCACCCGCCTTCCTTTTATTTTAGGATAAAATCTATTTGAAATAGGGATCTAGGGAAAGCTATTGTGCATGTAATCTGATTGAAAAGAAAGGAGGTGTGTGCAAATGAACTAAAATGTGACAGAAAGAGAATAGAGGGAAGAAAGATGGGGTTTGCCCGTTGACCAGCAGTGGGCTGCCGGATTTGAGGTCGTTCAAGGACGATGGGCGGCCAGATCGATGGCTGTCTTATGCAAAGGTTGTCTCCTGTGACGGTACATGCAAATCCTTCTCCTGCGGGCAGAGCTCGGAACTCTCGACTTTGATTCACATCCTGGAATGGTGGGACGGAGGTGAGGAAGAACTTTCGGAGCTCTCGTAGCACTCAAAGGGTTCTCTCGCTCAGAATATCCAAGGCTCTCGCCTCTCAAAACTCCTAGCCCGGTGCTGGAACCCTAGGGACCCATTTTGTACGTGGAGGGACTTCCCTCTTGAAAATTATTTGAAATGAAGGTTTAATCCGCATGAGAGGACTTTGGGCCAATCTTGGAGCGAGTACGTGCATGATTACGTGTGTCTCGACTCTTTGGAATGTAGATAGTTGAAGTGATCCCAGAGTGGAAGGAATCGTGAAAACGTGGGTTAACAGATAGTTATTAGAAGGCAGCCACCTTGATGGCTATTCAAGAAGGGCTAGGCGGCCACGCACCTAGCCGCCCCGAAGACATGGGGGGCCAAGTTTGTGGCCGCCCATGGCACCTGGACGGCCAACTATGTGGCCGCTCAGTGCCTTGGGCGGCTAGTTATTTGACCTTCTTCTGAGAGTTTGGCTAATGTATATTCGGACGCTTGAAAAGCGGATTTGGCCTTTTATTTTGATAGATTTCGACCCGATTGAGTTATTAGATTGAAAATGGACACTCAATGATTCAATCGTTCAGAAAAAATTGTCACTCTTGTAAGGACTAAAACATGATCCACGAGATGTCTAAAATTAGGCATCTACCATTACTACCCATTATAGCTCTGGAACTAAAAATTTTTTAGAGCATTCACACATTTGCAAACGATTTTCTAATCTGTTTTAATTGTTGTCTTCAATCATGTATTGTATCGTATACAAAAAATATTTTTGAATTGTACTATAAAAAGTATCAAAGCAATTGTGCAAAGGTCGTAGAGGGTAAAAGTTATACAATTGTTTACCCGAATATATTTTCTTTGATAATCACATGTTTGGAGTTTGTTCGTTGGTCTGATGTGCATCTCTGTTGCCCCAATAATATGTGTGAAGAGCATGTGACACTTTGTGGGCCCCCAATTATTTGTGCGAAGAGTAGGTGGATATATATGGCTGGTGAAAGGCATAACTGAGCCATCCCACCCAAATTATGCATGTTATCTTCGTATGAATGACGGGGGCATCATGTTATAAACCATTTATATAAGACTGTGATGCAAGTATACGATCTAATGCTAATGAGATGTATATTAATATTAGATGGTGACATGATGTAATGACGTCATTAAGTAAAAATATTAAATAACTTCATAATGGTTCTTGACGTAGTAATCGATATTTTAACGTTATCCATATATGATACTTGGAATTATTGTCAAACACGATCGTTCTTTTACTTGGATTATCAAGTAGCCATCCGGGGGGGGGGGTACAGATGGGATTGTGAGTATGTAAGGGACAAAAGCGGAAATTTAATACATTGATGTGCGCCTTTGCGGTCCAGAAACTTCGTCTTACGTGGCTCCATCCTATCCGTTGCCCGTTAATCGCTCCGGCACCGTGGATCCCTTCCATCCTTTAAATAGATGGCCTTGGTTCCTCCACGGTCATCCGCTCTCTTTTGGTTCGTTCGTGGCCGGCGCCGCTCTGGCTTTCTCAGCCATGCTTCTCTCTTCTCCGAGTTCTTCAGATCTACGCGGTTTGTCTTCTTCTCTCTGCTTTATTTTTACGGATTCGTAGGAAGCGTTTTCCGATCTATCGATTGGTGTTAGTTTTAAAGGGCTTGGCAGAGATTTGGCGGATCATTGTTGTTTGACCTGGTAGATCTTGGCTTTCTTTTCCCTGCTTTGCCGGTGGTTTTTTGGATTCGTAGAAAGCGTCTTCCGATCTATTTATTGATTCTACTTTAAAAGGAGTTTGCAGAGATTTGTTAGATCTTTTCGCTGGTTTTTTTGTTGGACCTAGCTGGTCTTCATTTGGCTTCCCGATGATTCTTCTTCCTTTGGTCTTCTGTCATCAGATCGCCATCGGCACCAAGGATCGGTGTTTTCTTTGTTCTTTGCCTTTTCCTTTCGATTATTTGCAGCTTTATGAAATCTCTGACCGAGGAACTCGGAGGTGCGCGCGGTGGAGGTGACGATGGGCGGCCGTCTTGGAGATCCGTCGTTGTTGCTGGACATGGCGATCAGCCTTTCAGATCTCTCGCCTTCCGGAGCCATGGTTTCTTCCCGTGGATCGACGAGTTCCCGCTGTGAAATAGGAGCACGTTGGAACAGTACGTCTCTCCATGTGAGGCACCGTTGTCCAATTTGTTGTGATTATTGCGTTTGTGATGCTGTTGTTATCCTTAGGCGGGAGTTGATTTCTGTAGTTGTTATGGAAGGATTGTAAGAGGA
Organism: Amorphophallus konjac; assembly: GCA_022559845.1. NCBI lineage: Eukaryota > Viridiplantae > Streptophyta > Magnoliopsida > Alismatales > Araceae > Amorphophallus > Amorphophallus konjac. The sequence continues at coordinate 558,319 of JAHNEJ010003629.1, read as the reverse complement.
AGAGCCGGTAGATGCGAGGGCATCGGAGGTATGAGAGCGTGATCAGAGTTGTGGTTGGCATCCTTGTTCTGATGTCTTCTACAGGCCTTTGCCATGTCGGGTGCGCTCGCTTGGCAGGCCGCGAGAACCCTAATAAAAGTGTGTTCTTTTGGTGCTCCTGGAGGGGAGATCGCACGGGCGGTTGGTTTTTTTAGCCCGGGTTCTTCCCTCCCTCCCTGTCCGTCTCCTTGCTACTTCCTCAGCCCCTTTACCCCATCTCTCTAACTGTTCGCTCGCGTCCTCTCTGACTCTCGTTCTATTACCGTCTACTTCATTTCGCGCTCCAATAGTAAATTCTCGTTCAACCCATCAACACCATCGGCCACACACGAAGAGGAGCGTGATGTCGAACGACTTTCTCTGAGGTACATGCTGCTTTTATATTTCCCACGACACATACCCAATTGCATTCCATACACGCTATGCTTGTGTTTCGTTTCAGAGTCGCAAGTGGTATATTAATTATTCACGGGTATATATATTTTATTTCGTAATCGCAAGTAGTATATGTATTCACACGTATATATTTCATTTCAGAGCAGCCTGAAGTATATTTGTTCACTCATTAATATTTTACTCACATGCAGTGATATCGTGATTCATTCCCTTGGATCCTGAAATTTATTAGGTGGGTCAGTGGAACTTGTTATTTTATCTGGAATTAAAATTATTTGTTAGTTAGTTGGGAGCCCTATTTTAGGGAGCATTAGGATTCCTACTGTGAATCAGTTCAAAGAAGAGTTTTGGGGTATTGAAGCAAGAATTCAAATATCTCATTTAGAGCTCTCTCTAAACAAACTTATGTTCACTATCCTATGAATTGATTTGATGATATTGATAAGTGTCATTCAACTCACTAACTCAAGATTTTCTCTCTAAACAAACTCATGTTCACTATCCCATGAATTGATTTGATGATATTCATAAGTCTCATTCAACTCACTAACTCAAGATTTAAGACCCAGCCAAATCCTGGAGAAATACATTTTCAATTTGAAATACGATCTTTAAATTGAATTCAATCACGCATCTCATGAGCACTGCCTTATTATTGTGTCATGTACTAATGGTAGAATCATGTCTTGTTCAAGGGTTTGTTATTGTTACTCCAAACATTTTGGTTTCAAGTGATGTGTTCTTGGCTGCTTGGTTGCAGTATTTTTTTCTTTTGCAATTCATGTACTACGCGAAGGGTTTATCTGTAAGGGGGGGATTGTGACTACAATTCAGTCAGACGTGAAGCGTCACGTGGGATGGGATTGGGAGGAGTTGGTGGTTTTAATGGTTTTACCTGTTTGTTGCAGTTTTGAACATGACGTGGTGTTCGCTCGTTTTTGTTTTTGTTGCTGTTCCTTTTGGTGTATCTTTCCTGGCATGTATGAGTCAAGAACAGGACATTCTGTGTCGGAGTACTGTCGACCAAGTAACAAAGGCTGGAGTTTATTCTGGGAAGCCCCGTCAGATGGGTGAAGTGTCGTTTATCAAGAATAGTTGGCTGAAGCTCTGAATTGTTTCTACATACGTTCCTATACTGGAGTATTTCTATGTGCCTGAATGATATGCATGTTCCACCAGGTGCTTCAGATGAGAAAAGTTTATTGCATCTATACTTATTTTTCTTATCTGTATGTTTCAAATGGGCATGTCTGGGTTGGTGGTTTTAATGGTTTTACCTGTTAGTTGCAGTTTTGAACATGACGTGGTGTTCGCTCGTTTTTGTTTTTGTTGCTGTTCCTTTTGGTGTATCTTTCCTGGCATGTATGAGTCAAGAACAGGACATTCTGTGTCGGAGTACTGTCGATCAAGTAACAAAGTCTGGAGTTTATTCTGGGAAGCCGTGTCAGATGGGTGAAGTGTCGTTTATCAAGAATAGTTGGCTGAAGCTCTGAATTGTTTCTACATACGTTCCTATACTGGAGTATTTCTATGTGCCTGAATGATGCATGTTCCACCAGGTGCTTCAGATGAGAAAAGTTTATTGCATCTATACTTATTTTTCTTATCTGTATGTTTCAAATGGGCATGTCTGGGTTGGTGGTTTTAATGGTTTTACCTGTTAGTTGCAGTTTTGAACATGACGTGGTGTTCGCTCGTTTTTGTTTTTGTTGCTGTTCCTTTTGGTGTATCTTTCCTGGCATGTATGAGTCAAGAACAGGACATTCTGTGTCGGAGTACTGTCGATCAAGTAACAAAGTCTGGAGTTTATTCTGGGAAGCCGTGTCAGATGGGTGAAGTGTCGTTTATCAAGAATAGTTGGCTGAAGCTCTGAATTGTTTCTACATACGTTCCTATACTGGAGTATTTCTATGTGCCTGAATGATGCATGTTCCACCAGGTGCTTCAGATGAGAAAAGTTTATTGCATCTATACTTATTTTTCTTATCTGTATGTTTCAAATCGGCATGTCTGGTATGTACATATGAATTCAGAAGCAGGGCTTCCGTGGCTGAACAAATTATATGCTTCCTGGGCCGAGGACTTTTGGATCTACGAGGGGGGATGGTGTAGATGCTGAGAAGAATAAACTGTATTCACTTCTACAATATCAGGTTAAATTCATCTTCTAAAATTCTTAAATTATTTATGGGTACATATGTTGAATTCATGTTTTTAGATTGATCAATGTGGTGGTGCAGATTATGTATTTATTGACGATGTTGTGATGTATTTGCTAGTGTAGGATGGTGTATTAGCTTGCCATTATTTTATTGTCGGAGGGCTTCTTTCTGAGCTTTAAATTATATATTTGCCAATGTTAGGTTGCTAGCCGAATCATTTTTATTAGTTTGATCATTTTTATTTGATTTTATCGAGGACGCGAGGAAAACTTGTGTTTCGAAGATGCGGTGTTGGTGGTGGTGTTGTACGCTCGTGTTAAATAGATTTGTAACCCCAAGGATTGTTTAATATAATAATAGGTTTTTGTTACACCAGCTTTTACTAGTTGAGTCTGTATTTGGTAAAGGTTTTTGGTTTTTGTTTCGAGTTAATTGAAAACGAGGAGTTTTGGAATTATATAAAATTGGTGCAAGGCATTTCGTCTTCAGTGTAACGTCTTAAATTTGGGGTTATTGTCTGATCAAAAGTTTGCCCAAATATTGTCTCAAAAATTACTCTCAAGTTGATTAGAGAAGGTATATCTATGATTAAATGCTCCGGCGCGTTTGGTTGAGGTGTGAATATGATATGCTAGTTTGGATGCCAATATAGTGTAGCGGTTCATAAATAATATATTGCTACATATATAATGGGAACGTTGAAAAGGAAGTGTTGGCCAAAACGGAAATTTTATAGTATTTATAGTTTTGGTCACTTTTTAGGCGGTTCTAAAATTAGGCGTTGAAAAGTGTCAATCATATAAAAATGTATCCTTTGTCAGTTTTTTATAATGTTGTTTAAATATATTGGTTACTTTTGTATTTTTCAGTGCGAAGATGACCCTATTGGGTATGAGAAATAGTTTTTTTCTATTAAAATTTTATTCACTTAACATTATTATGTGGTGCCACTCGGTTGAGCGTGGCTGTTCTGATAGATGGATTAGATGATTTTCTTTTCACCGTATTAAGAGAACGGAGAGGAGCTTTGCTGCACATTCTGACTCAAGTCTGGAGATGTATTAAGGCAAATAAATACGTGTCCTGATTACGCAGGTTTAAGGATTTGTATTTTATGGATTTCTGTTTTCAGTGTTGATTATGTTCTAGGTAGAATATACGGTCTGATCACAGATTAATGTCAGCACATCCATTTTTGGAAGAATGTGCTACTCCGATGAATGATTTGATGAGGTTTTTTTTAATGTTATAGGTGGGCATTACGTGGGTGTTTTAGCGAATATATGCAAATATTCTTGACGGGTGATAACTTTGTCCCTGTTTAGCTGCGTGTTGTCCTAGTTTAGAAGTTATTTTTTAATTATTGCCAATTTTGGTTTTAGTTTGCAACGTGTAGCTCGCATACCATCGGTATCACAGTGTTTATATAAGATTATTATTAACAGTGTTAATTATGGTGGTATTTTGCACGTCATCTGTATTTTGCATATATAATCTTTCTGCAATGGATCTCTAGCTCAGCATGGTTAGAGCGCTCAATTATTCTATTGAGAGGCCGGTGGTTCGAGTCCACCGAGATCCGACTCGTTAGGATTGTCTATTAGTTAAGCATAGTTGAAATGGTGGTACGAAAACTTTGGAATCCGATCAGCATTCCCTTTATCCTTTTAATAATGTTCCCCCATTTGTAATTGTCATATTATTATTCAAGTTTTTATTTTTAAAGAAGTTTAATAATTTTAGGTATTTTGTTTTTTACTTAGATAATTTATAATTCGTAGTTTGGGAACTTTTGTTGCTCGAGATTTTTAATATTCTAAGAAACATACGAGAAGTTTGAATTGGACTTAATCGGTAAGTCACGGTGGGTTGGTTTAACGCAGTTTCCTTCGTGTTGGCTGGTTTTTTTTTTCAATTTACTTGTCCACATCCCCCCGTGAGACTAGCTTTTTCTCATGTGCTTCGAAGTATGTCCTCGAGGCATGCAGGACGTTCACCGTTCGGAAATCTCACGAACTAGACTCTTGTTCTGGCATTGAAACTGTTTACTATTTTCTATTCATTGCGTTTTCAATTGTAACCACAGATGGGTTTCTTTTTTTGTTTTTCTGCTTAGAAAAATCAATTCCCTTAAATAAAATCTGTAAGATGACGTAGGAAGAAAGACATGTTATGAGTAATAGCCTGTGTATTATTTTCGCTCGATGCATTGTCATAAGGCGCTTGTAAGGCTGGCCTTTATTTTATTTGTTTTGGTTAATTAGTATTAGTGGTGTCAATGGCCCGGGGTTGAGTTGGGCCTAGGTCTACCTGGCCTGAGTTTGACCGGGCATGTCTTCTCGGAATGGGCCCGGGTTGGCTATGTCATCTAAGAAGATTTGACTTCGACTTAGTTAGATGTGACTAATTTAATGAAAAAATCAGTGTATGTATATATAATGATCTTATTAAATTAATTAGAGTTATAGTTGTTAATTTATTTGGAAAGAAATTTTATTTTTTACTTAAGTAAAATAAAAGTTTTTATTTTTTTACTGAGTGTGGCCCACGGGCCTCAACTGGCTGTAATTTTAGGTCAAATTAAGTGCTCACGGGTTTCAAAGGTCCAGACGGCCTAATTTCGGTTCAAATTGAGGTCAAGATTGCGGACCCGTCGGGTGGACCTGACTTATTCGAATCCTTAATTAGTTTCGATCCATTGCGTTATTGTGCCTCATTTTTCCTCTCTATTTGGTAGTGGTGTCCCAATAATTCAATTAGGATTCGAAGGTACTTGTTTGTTATAGATTGTGCCCTTAATTAGTGGAAAGTGTCATTTAGTTTTATCGTAACTACTGCAAAACGCACTTTTAAACCACTGAAAAATTGGTCTCAGTAACTAGACTCTTGTTCTGGCATTGAAACTGTTTACTATTATGTATTCATTGCGTTTTTAATTATAATCACAGATGGTGTTTCTTTTTTGAGTAATGCTTAGTTCAATCACCCCATTAAGGTGTAATTAATGCAACACTTAATATTTTTTTTAAATTTTTTTTGAGTAGCCCACACGTTTAATTAGGTTGGTGTGTCGTACGTGAGAGTCAATTAAATAAAAAATTTCAACCATGTGAATAGTGAAATCGAGTCAAATTTATATTTAATTGGCCCTCACGTCACGTCATCAACCGCACACCAATCTAATTAGACGTGGGAGCGACTCAAAAAAAAAAATTAAAAAAAATATATTAAGTGTTGCACTAATTACACCGGCGGGTATAATTAGTGCGGTGGATGCACAAAGCATTACTCTTATTTTTTTTGTTTTTCTGCTTTGAAAAATCAATTTACTTAAATAAAATCTGTAAGATGAAGTATGAAGAAAGACATATTATTATGCGTAATAGCCTGTGTATTATTTTCACTCGATGCATTGGCATAAGGCACTTGTAAGGCTGACTTTTATTTTCTTTCTTTTGGTTAATTAGTAGTATTAGTGGTGTCAATGGCTTGGGCTTGCGTTGGGCTTAGGCATGTCTGGCCAGCTCCTTAATTTTAAAGTAAGAGTCTGGGCCTTACATATATACAATTTATTAATTTGCATGGCTTGGATCTAGTTTATTAATTTTAGAGTTAAGAGTCTTATCCGCGATATGTCTTGTCGGGCCGGGTCTGGGTTGACTATGTCATCTAAAAATAAGGCTTGACTTTGACTTGGCTAGATGAGATTAATTTAATGAAAAAATTAAGAATATATATAAATATACAATTTATGATCTTATTAAATTAATTAGAGTCATAGTTGTTAATTTATTTGGAAAGAAGTTTTTATTTTTACTCAAGTAAAATAAAAATATTGATTTTTTAATTAAATATAATAAAAAATTAAGAGAAAAAAATGGGTTGGTTGGTCTGCAGGTAGAATTAAAAGCACTAGTATGGTCTGTGGGTCTCAACGGGCCGGGATTTTATGTCAAATTAAATGCTCATCGGTGCAAAAGGTCCATATAGTCTGGTTCAAAGTGAGGTCAAGATTGCGGGCTCGTCGGGCCGACCTGACTCATTGAAATCCCTAATTAGTGTCGATCCATTGCATTATTGTGTCTCATTTTTCCACTTTATTTGGTGGTGGTGTCCCAATCCTTCAACTAAGATTCAAAGGTACTTTTTTTTCTTTTTTTTTTTTGGGGAGGGGAAACCGGCTCGAAGCGGTGCCCTCCTGTCACGTGCGCAGGAGGGGGGGGGTGTATTGTGCCCTTAATTAGTGGAAATTATCATTTAGTTTTTACTTTTACGTAACTACTGCAAAGTGCACTTTTGAACCAGTGAAAAGATTAATTTTGATGTTCAGTAGTTTCGGATTAAAAACCAGATCATTTTTGATATTTTGCAGGTTTTTGTAGAGGACGTAATTGACGTTTATAGTTTTTGTTGGCCTGTGGCTGTCCATCTTTTCTCTTTCTTCCTCTGTTTGAAATCTTAGCCTGATTCACTACCCATCTGTTCATCTTTTCCCTTTGAAAGCAACTTTGGTTTTTTCAAAAATATTTATGACATTGTTGGGGCAAAAATTACAGGATTATCATTATTGCATTTGCATTCGCACGTATATCATTTGCATCTGCACATGTTTAAGCAGTCTTTTTCACATGTAGAATGTGCAAAAAAATCATTCAGTCTTCTTTTTGCAAACTATAATGATTTCTTATGGTATATGCATAAATACAAGTATAAGGACGATAAATTTGTAATCTTAATCTTAACAGTCATTTATATGTAAAATTCTCTACTTTCCAAAATATTCCACGTCAACAAGTTTATCTGAAGATACTAACTAGTACAGTTGTTTCCCCGTCCTCTCTCGTTAGGGGAGGTAAAGAAAATATGACATTTTTACATATATATTCTTGTAAAGTATGATTTTGTCAAATATATCTCTCGTATCAGTATATTATCAAGTGTTTCTTTCGTTTAGACAGAAATATTACGGTTATACTCTTTTAATTTATTATCGTCGACATAGGAGAATATTTTGTGAAATATGTCATCTATGATCGTTAGATCTAAGATATATTTGACAAAATCAAATTTTATGTGAGGATATATACAAAAATCTTACTCTTTAACTCACACTTAACTCGGGTTAAACAGACGAGAGTTACGACGAGAGCATAATCGTGACAATACTCATATTTTAAAGATATTCATGATAATATATTCCGATGAAAGATTTATTCGACAAAATCAAACTTTATTAAGATATACATGTAAAAATTTCAAGAAATATTTATTACAAAAAGTTTGTTCTGAACTCATCTCCCAATTTCCTATGTTCAGCTGAGAGAGAGAGAGAGGGGTCTTATTTACCGGTCCCTTCTCTTGGTTACCATCCTTGGACAGGCCATCTCTTCTCTGGATCCGGCAGCCAGGACCACCTTCTCTTCTGCTTCCCCTCCTTTCTCTCTCTTTCCTGCTCCTCCCCCACCTCCGGAGAGCTCGTCTCCCCCTCCTTGCTCTCTATTCCCTCATAACTCCCCCTCGCGTCGACGCCGCCTTTTGCGACAACCGTCTGCGGAGACGGAGCCTTCTCTTGGCTCGCTACCACGACCACCACCACCTGCTCCTTCACGCCTGCCATCATCCCCTCCTCTACACGGCGGTGGGCGGCTATCCCCGTCACCTCCTCGCCACCTGCAACCGCGGCCATGCAGTGGGAGGACGGTGCGGATTCCAGCAAGGGCTCGGAGCTGCTCGACCTGCGCATGCCGCTTCTCAGCTGGAGCTCCACCCCTTCCATCTTGAAAGCTTCTGCTGCAAGAAGAAGAAGAAGAAGATAATGATGATTCTAGGAAGGAAGGCATGGGTTAGGGGAAACGTGGGAACCACACGCGATTTGGTGGGCGGTCGGCGTTGTTGACCAGAGGAAGGAAGGAGCAGAAGCGGCAAAAGGATGATACGGGCCCGAATGGATCCGCACGCGCCTCTTCCATTGACCGTTGACCGTGGGCATCGTTGCCGTCTTGACGGGATCCAATAACCCACTATCCGGGTTTCACATACAGATATGGGTGGGGTCCTGATATGATATGTAGGGGACTCCGCTTTGAATTGGGTGAGAGGGATGAATGGTGATAGTTTCCTCAGTTATTGTTACGATTTTTTATTAACCTCAAGTAAAAAAATATTAACTTGAACAACATCAATTGGAGTTTATAGAAGAAAAGTAGGGGTCTTCTTTCCACACAGATCATTGTTAGAATAAAATTTACCGATTTATCACCTCCTACATTTGTATTTTGATATCTAACACACACTAAAAATGAGTACCACTTGGATGTGTGCAAGAGCACACGCTAAAAAGTGGTCCTCTTCGTAAAAAAAAAAATGGTCCTCGCCATTAAAAAGATGTGTGCGTACATAAATAAATATCTTCGGACAGTTGTAGCAGCTAACCATCCACATTTCCTTCTTGATGATGGAGAATGAGACATCTTTGCAGCGCTGGCCGTTACAGGGCCAAACGGAAAGCCCCACACCGCCGTCGTGAGCACGCCCCCACGTCGCCACCGCCTGCTCCACACCCACGCCGCCACCGTGGCTGTATTAACACCGGTTGGACTTTTCTATTTTCTAACTTATTAGATTGACCATTCAGTTTAGTAACAATTTGACTCACAAAAATTATGAGAATGTCGGGGCTATGGAAGAACAGTCTCGTTAAGGAGCAAAAAACGTTCATGTTCTTGGAACCCATGAGTCAGTCATCAAGTTATTGCTACGTGGTTTCACCTATACGTAGCAGCTGACCTACACAACTTCAAACGCTGACCCTAACATTCGGAGGTTAGCACCTAGGCCGCCCGCCGTGAGCACCCCACGCCGCCACTGGTCTCTCTGTCTTCTCCTCTTTGTATTCTTTAGTCTTTTTACCGTGTGGATGGACATGAACAGAAAATTGGTGTGACTAAGAATACAAAGAGAAGAAGACAGAGAGACCAGTGGCGGGATGGGCCATCACGGCGGCAAGGGCGTGCTAATGGCAGTGGGTGCTCACGGCGGCACGGCATGGACCATGTTCACGGCAGCGAGAGCGTGCTCACGGCGGCAAGGGCGTGCTAATGGCGGCCTTTTGGGCAAGACGTGGCATTAAAGGAACGTGATTTGGTTTGGTGGCAGCAGGATCCATTACCTTGTGGCAATGGATCTTCCCCCCCCCCTCTCTCTCTCTCTCTCTCTATATATATATAGAAATGATCACACTAGATCTACCCCATGATTATTTACCATGGTGTCTAGATCTGAGCTATTAAATGCATGTGATCAACATATAAAGAGATCATCTCTCATGTAGTTAAGAGTTAAGATTTTGACACCATGATTATTTGCCATGGAGTCGGTCCCATGTAAACATTTCCCATATATATATATATATATATATATATATATATAGGGAGATGATCTCATGGTGCCGGAACCATGGAAACTTCCCATGGTGTCGACATCTCCACCCTTCATCTCCCTCGTGAAGGGTGCATGGGGCGGGCCCCATGCGAGATGATCGGCACCATAGGATCATCTCCCATATATATATATATATGTGTGTGTGTGAGAGAGAGAGAGAGAGATAATTTTTTAGGATCTATTTGATAAAAGAATAGAATAATAGTCGGTTGTTACTCAAGTGGTATGCCATATTCGATCTCTCCTGATCGAATACGGCATCCCAGATTGTGCGATGAAACAACACAAAAATGGCATGTTCGTCTGGATATTCCTATGATCATCATAGTCGATTTTAAATGTTACCGACGAATGCGTACGCGTGACTAGTGCGTAACCGACGTACGTCTCTGCTGTTCATTTATCAAACAAAGCCTTAGTGTCTCAATGTCCCTATGAGATATTGTGCCCAGAGCAAAATTAAGATTTTATTCTCTTAAAAAAGTTCTCTTGAGTTAGGAGGTTAAGACTAATCTTATGACATTTGGTTATTTTTTCAATATTCGACGTGGGATTCATCCCGTGAACTTAAGTCTCACTAGATTTTTAATAAATTTTAAAAAGATCAAAAATATCTATACTTTCTTTTAAACTCTTTCTCTATCTACACCTACCAAAGTCTCTCTCTCTCTCTCTCTCTCTCTCTCTCTCTCTCTCTCTCTCTCTCTCTCTCTCTCTCTCTCTCTCTCTCTCTCTCTCTCTCTCTCTCTCTCTCTCTCTCTCTCTCTCTCTCTCTGTGTGTGTGTGTGTGTGTGTGTGTGTGACACACACACACCCCCCCCCCCACAAACACACTCACACGTGTGTGCACGCCCACACACACAATGTAAAGATCGTAATAAATCTTTTTTGTAAAGAAATTGTTATCCAAAAATTTAATTGTATGGATGAAAAGAGAATATTATTCGAATCTTCGATGGAGGTTAATTAATTAACAACATGGACATTTTTGACACCGTATTCAAATAATTAAGAAGGTTATTAAAACGCTATAAAAATAACAGGTGTAATTCTGAGAATAAACTTGTAAGAAAAGTAATTTTTCCAAAAACCCTAAAAAGATTTGGATAAGCCACGTGGATCATCCGTCATTATTACCTAATTTTGTGTTTTAAAATTTGATGATTTTCATGAGGCTCTTAATTAATTTTCTACACTGTGTGTCTTTTGCACAGTTTTGGAGCTAGTTCTCCACTTGATGCTAATCTAATCTCTGGTATATTATTTTGTTTGGATATATCTAAAACTAAGTGGTTGGCAACTAGGTAAGATCGATATGCTTTCAAACGAGTGTTAAAAAAATATACAACAAGATGCAGATAAAATTATGAACGAGGAAAACTGCATGAAAGGTGTATTGAATTGCTATATAGAAATATTGTCAAACAAATTAAAGAGAGAGAGAAAATTAACAAGTGCAGAAACAAGGGAAGGCAACACAATATTTTTTTCATTATGCTAGCATTTTTTTATTTTTATTAAAGAATCTAGAGATAATTAGCAATCAAGAGGAACCTGCTCGACACAGTTGTTAATTAAGGGTGTATTTGATGAAATTCTTAATTTCAAGTCACTGTTGACTTCCCCTCTCAAAATTAAAAAAAATGTGGATTATGCGTTAAGACCCACATCTGCTTGATGAACCATTTCCAAATTAAGCTGCATAAATTCCCCAAAGAAAATTGTAAAATTCATGAAGGTTTTCTTTGTCGATTATCCTCTGCCTAAGTTAACTGTATATCCTATACTAAAGTATAATTAAAAATTCATATAGACCTTCTTTGTTTTTGGGGTAAGATAACGCGTTACACCCTAGATGGTCGAGTGTGTTACCTGACCCTGAATAAGTTGGATGTGTGTGAGAGAGATGCGTGGGGCCCACACACTCTCTCTCGTCGGGTAACGCATTCGCATTATCGTACCCCGAAAACAAACCGGGCCATACAGAAGTAGCAGATATTTTGTGAAATGACTCATCTTGATATTGGCATTTGCATATATATATATATATATATATATATATATATTCTTACTGTGTCCATAGTTTCAAAATTGCCTTCCGTAAGAGAGAGAAAATAAAAAAACGTAACAATTTGATCAAAGACTCACATTGAATTAAAACCATAGTTAAGGGATAATGCAAACTTGACGGACCACATATCGGGTATTAAATTGATAAGAACAAATACCACACTTAATCTTATGCCACGTTTGGAAGCGCGCCGGGGAATTAGTGATTTTCCATAATCAAGTGCTCCGTATACTGTGGCCGACAAAGGTGGGATTTTTTTTTATATCAAAATCTCCGTTGCATTTGGCTGGGTGTTGGGATGAATAGTATTCAGGTGTCCATTCGTTTTCTCCCCCACCGTCCACGGTTTCCATTGGTGGAGAACTTAGAGATGGGCGCCCCCATGGGGAGGAGGGACGTCATCAGCTCCCAATAAATCCACACACATAACTAGTATGCATGTATGGATGTATACTTCTGTGAAGAATGTTAGAATTATGTGAGTGGAGCTGTTTGTGGGACACAGCATATCCAATTGCCCTAAGAAAGGAAAGCAATTCAGGTCAATTGATAGTATTGTTAGAATGTGAAAGATCATATGTATTGTTCCTACTTTTCTGAGACTCCTTAAAGGTAATCAATCTCTTATTTCCATCCCTTTTAGAGGCTGTGATTTATCCCATCAATGGGGTATATGGGGTATGGCAATTCAGGTCAATTGATGGACTGCATGGAGAGAGTACTTTGATTATGAGGAAATCTTTGGAGGCATTACATTTTCTTTTTCCAAAGGCCCAACTTTATTTACAATTGTTTTTTCTAAAGAAGCAGTTCAGCTATTTTAACCTTAAGTTTATAGTTTAATAAAAATCGCAGTAAGAGAGATTCCAAACTTTATCTATAAGCATTCTGACAGAAGATATGCGTTTTAAAAAAATAAACCCTTCCTTTGACGAGGAACTGTAAAATACCCAAGGCTCAAGGGGAGAGCATCCCCCCTCCTCCACCCATTGAATCATGGTTTCTATGGGCCACTACCCCTTCATTCCACGAGTTCAGATCTCGAGATTTGTTAGTGCTCTTTAAGTGGGTTCTCAGTCTCACAAGTGTATTAAAACCTCCCCTAATCTAATCCTTCATTCGACGAGGAGTTCTTGATGCCCAAGGGAGAGCATTCTCCCCAATCCCACCCGTTAAATCACAGTATCCATTGGCTCTGTCTAGATTGAACCGGGTTGACATCAGGCCCAAAGGAGGTATGACACTTAACGAGTTCCATGAGTTCAGACTTCAGATCTCGAGAGTTTGCCTGGTACTGCTCGCCCTACTATTTCTTATTTGACCGGTATACGCTCTTCGCACTACCTGTTACGTACTAAGTGTTGGTAAAAGACAGTTTTATAGGTTGTTTGGTTGTAGTTTTTTCACCTCTTTTTTCTCTTAAAAAAATAAGAATAGACATCGTGGTTGGACTAGAGCTTCGAACGCCTTCCTGTACGACACTAAGTGGAGGGCATCGTCACCAAGCAGGACGTTCCTCTACGCCATTGCCGTACTCTTCAAGATCGACCCCGTTTGAGGAAGAAAGCACGAGGCCCAACCTACACATTGGCTGGCGACGAGCAGGGGTGTTGCAGAGGGTGGGGGTTCAGGCGGGGGGGGGGGGATTCTGACGAGTTGGGGAGGGGGGTTGCAGTGGGTGGGGGCGCTTTGACGTGGGGTGGGGGGCTCTGCAGAGTGGAGGGGTCCGACAGGCTGGGAAGGGGGTTGCAGAGGGTGGGTGGGGGTTCTGACAGAGGGGAGGGTGGCTCTATAGGGGGGTTCCAACAGGCTCGGGAGGGGGGTCAGGGGGTTCCGATGGGCTGGGGAGGGTGGTTCCGATGGATAAGGGGGCAACGAGTTGCAAAAGATCTAGTTCGTGATCGCTTCCTAAACCCCGGCCCGCCACCTGCTCTACTACTGCCGTGGTGGGGGCATGGCTAGAGAAGATCGCCACTCTTGGTTGGAGAAGGTCACTGCCCTCGATGCTGAAGCTTCACAACTCCTGCAGAGCCGTGTCGGCGTCGGAGGGCATCTTCTTCATGGGTATGGTGAGGTAGCCGCCGGAATCTATGGCGGCATATTCGACCTGATGATATAGGTGATAACAACTAATGTCAGAATCTAGTCAAAGACGACGACATGGCAGGTGATCTAACGCGACTAGTGAAGCAACGAGTGAAGAACCTATTCAAGTCTTTTTCTCAGAAGAGATTCCTGTTGCTCGTGATTGTGACCTCCCCGTCTTCCCTCCACTGTGACCTCTCCCCTTCACGCCCTCGTCGACTCATGCTCATGTCGCTGACCCGTCATCTCGGGTTTCTTCCAAGTGCGACACGATGACCCATAGTTCTACCAGATAGGTGTACATAAAATTTAAAAATTATAACACTTTTACCAAACATGTAGTTGTCACTTTTCATCGATTTTAAAAAATTAAGTTAAAATTTGATATAGCTCTTTTTTCTTGGTAGAAATAGTTAAAAAAAAAATACTCCCAAACACCCTATTGTATTTATGAGCCATCTCTTGTATCAGCTTTAACCTCCCCACATAGCGACAAATATGGGTTGGCGATTCAGTTCCCTAACATAATATCAGAGCTATGTTCTCTCTTAGCGTTCCCTCCTTTTGTTTGGCTGTCGCAATTTAAGAGAATGCAATTACAATTTATTATACAACCTAAGCTGTGTTTGGAAAGGTCTATAGGGGGTATTCTTCCCTTAGATTCCCCACCCCCGATTTGGAAATAAATGGGCCAATGTACCATCAGATTTTCAAAAATCAAGATTATAGTGGGTAGAGAGATATAAGAAAAAAGATGAGATCTGAAAATCCCCATAATCTCCTCCAGCACAGTTCTTTTCTCTCTACTGGATTATAGGAAAAATCCAGAATCCCATCAGGTTTCCAATAACCGGGGCTTGCCACAAGGGAAAATGTTGGCAAAAGCCATTTAGTCTCACATTGATTTTTTTTGCGAGCCATTTTATGTCTTAGGACCGAACTCACCGTTAGGGATCTGCTTGGGTTATGATTCGATCTGCTCATGCCCTCAACTGGTCCAGTCTTTTAGAATGATGATGTAAAAGGGACACCTCAACAGAGGGGGAGTAAATCATATTTCTTATCGCATTAACCAGCCATCCGGATTTCTCAAACACCGCTTCCAAACACTGCCTAGGAAAAAATTGACGCAACAATGGCCTCAATATGATTGTGGTGAGCCAGTAAGCACGGAAATATCAGTCTAGCAACCTATGCAGAAGTACACTACACCTACGAAGATCCAACCTCAGCTTGTAATGCAAGTAAAAGAAGCGGTTTACCTTCAAAAACCGACTCCATTTAATAGGAAATGAGATGCAGTGCAGCAAACACAATGAGCAGATGCTACATCTGTTAGTCAATCACACAGTGGCCTGTACAGCAAATTCAAACACTTCTCTATTGACTTTGTTAAAACAGAACAGCAAGGTTCATATGCACAAAAAAACACATAAAAGGATCTATGTTTGCTACACAAGGGAACCCTGCTCGAAGTTTGCAGAGTGGGCTTAGAAGCCTTCAAGCATCACAAGGGTAGAGGCCTTACAGAGGGGCAGAACAGAAACGGATAGTTGTGATCACAGTGGGTGCCAAAGGTGCGGAAGTAGCAGTTAGCCTTATTGATTAAATAAGTCTCCCCTTCGAGTGTCTGCTGGTGGCTTGATATGTGCGGACCAACAAACCCACTCCTAACCCAACACCAAGACACATGCCGAGTCCAATTCCAACACCTATCCTCACTCCAGCATTGAACCAGGGAAGTTCTCCATCCTCACCCTCTAAATGTTCTACTCTCGAATAGAGACTGCTGTAATCAACATCCACATCATGTTCGGCTTCATGATCTTGGTATCTACTTACCTATGAGAATAACACAGATGAGCAATGTGAGTGTTTGGGAGTCCAAATAGGCAAATAATGAGCCACAAGAGTCATAAGGGAGAAGATTTGAAAGTGTGATTGATGAAAGAAATTGATGACCACAATATTAGAAATTTTGTTGCACTAAGTGGAAGCATCAAGAAACAAGAGAGACTAGAAAAATAAGTTGTGTATGATACAATAATATAAAAAAGCATATAAGCCAAGAATTTCATCCATCCTATGTCAACCTTCGCAGTGACCTTCCAATTTTTCCATCTTCCTGCACACATGTAAGAAAATAGTTTGAACCTTTAAAACCATGTCTTCTTAGATGTGGTTTCCGCAATATCAATGGCATCTGCAATAGCTCTGCTACCCTCTTTTTTCTTTCTTTTTCTTTTTTTTTCTTTTCCCCCTCAAAGTGGATAGTACCATTACTTCATTAACAAAAACAAAAGGGATGCAAAAGTTGATATTTATCCATCCACAGAAAAAAGGGGAAAATGATAATAAAAAAATAGAAAAGGCATAGCATATATCTGCCCCACCCATCCAGATAGCCCATAGTGTTGGTTGGTGAATCATCCACCACTCTTTCTTGTTGTCATTCATTGTCTGCCCTTGTCATCATTCTCGAGCATCTCCCCAGACAAGCAGGGGATGCCCAGCAAACATAAGCCTTGCATACCCCTTTGCCAACTGTGATGACTAGGGGACACCCTAGAAGGGGCGATCCATAGATTCCTCCTCCCCACTGCAGAAGTAGCTAATATATCTGATTCCCTCCACTCTGGGTGCTAACCCAACACAAAGTCCACAATCTTATGTGAGAAATTCTTTGCACTGAAGTATTCACTTTCAGTAGACTAGTGGGATGCAACAAGAAAGGTGCCAACAGCCAGCCAGTCCCACCATCAGACACAATACATAGAGCTGATTTAACATAAGGATTCCCTCTCATCTCCACCATCAGTAAAAAAAAAAATTATGCAGCCCTGTTTAAATTGAAAAAGTAGACTACAAGTAACCCAGGTAGCAACTAGCAACATCAGAATAGATGAGAGCAGAAGAATGACTAGGGATAGAAAAGATAGGAAAATGTTTTTTCCTTCGACAAAAGCCGACCTTTTAATAGGCTTACAAGTACAAAATTTAACAATGCCTGGGAGAAGGGGGTCAAGTTTTTTTTTGGGGTGGGGGGGTGGGGGGGAGGGGGAAGATTTGTTTTACTTCTTTTTTGGAATATATCTGCATGAATAACCTTGCAATTTTTTATTTACATAAAAATACTTAAAATTGTAATCACATGAATGTCCTCGCACAGAAACATGTCAAATACCTTCAGAAAGGATACTTGTGGCCTTTTTTTCCCTCTAAGGAGGATACATGTAATTATGATTTCAAAGGTATTTTTGCATAAATAAAAAATTATCAGGGTTATTCATGCAGAAATCCTCTTGTTTTTTGTTTGGGGTGGGCTGGGACATTGGGGTTTGCAAATGTAAGAATAATGCTTGTTAGGTGGCTAATCAGTGTGTAAATTATGGTATAGGGTCATAGGCCCATTCACAATGTCATTTGGGGTGGAGGGACATTGGGGATTGCAAATGTAAGAATAATGCTGGTAAGGTGGCTAATCACTGTGTAAATTATGGTATAGGGCCATAGGCCCATTCACAACAAATCTGTGCTCTTATAAATGTGGCAAATTATAAGATACTTGCGAATTGGGTTTTCTATACACTATAATTCATTCGGCATTGTAGGGAATCTGAATTCTGAACTAGTTGCCTGCAATTTGAAAATGAACATCAAACATAAGCAATGCAAGAAAGAGGAATTGCCACATGGAGATAATGGTACGAACAAGACTGCTTCCTATGGCTAATAACATGTGATTTGAATACACCACTGGATAGTAAGGGTTTGGAGGGACCTCCCAGTGACGAACCTGGGGTGGGAGGGTTTATGTGGTTTATTTGAACCGACTCTGTCCACTGTGGCAGAGGCCCTCAAAAAACATGCGATTTGAATACATATTTAACTGGGCCTAGGTGATAGATGATAGATGCCATTGTTTTTTTTTTTTAGGGGGAGGGGAACCGGGTTTTGAACCCGGGACCTTCCCCTTACAAAGGGGGAGGGTGTCCACTCTGCCACTGATCATTATACTAATATTTTGTACCTCCCTCATCTGGATAATTAAAGCACAGAGACAAAATGCAGGACTTTTTTTTGGGGGGGGGGGATGCCGCAGTGGCAAAGACAGTTCACATAAATACTATAAAACTCAGTCCACCTAGGTTCTTTCCTGAGTGGTTTTCTTCCTAAGCCCCCACCCATACCAACTAGGCCACAGCCCATTGGTGAATGCAGGACTGTTATACCAAGCACAGAGCTGCAGGTGAAATGCGATCTTAGAAATATTTTTATACAAAATATGCTGCAATCACTAAAGTAACTGAGAAACTGTGGAAAACAGAAAGTCCTAGCCAATCATGAAAATCACTTCATTTTACCTTTTTAGAACCCATGGTGACTTCGTGCATTATTCTCAGGCATAACATAAGATGCCGTATTTTCAGGAAGAGGACCTCTCTGCCTAATGATGTGATGACAAAAGGTTCTAAGCCATGGGTGATATTAGGTCCTAATCCAACTCATTAAACAGAAGTGCCTAACATTTGGAGCCTAAAGAACTGAAAAATGCTCCATGACATATGGTCCCATGAAAAATATATCCAAACATTAGGAGTTCAGGACATATTTCTTAATTATGTTAAAAGAAGATGGCAAAAGACTGCTGAAGCAATTAGAAAACCAACTTTGTATGAGGATTGGAGCCTATGAGAAACCCAGTTCAAAAATCCAAGAATATGTTTTATGAATCACATGTGCTAATGACCTGGTTTCAAATGGGGGGAAATTAAAAAAAAAGCACCGAAGTAGTCAGAAAGATTATATAGACACCAAATTCAAGAGGAAAAGATCATATTCATATGCTTTCAAAACAAACAGAGCCAATAAGGAAATGGGAAAAAAGGCATATAAAGCACCTAGGCATCCATGGTCACTATCAAAGTTGTTTTTGGAAAGAGAACTGCCGAGGACATCTGTGAGGGAAATATTAAATTGATAAAATAGCTTGCACAACCGAAAGTGTGATAAGGTCATGAAATATTACGAATTAGCAATTTCCCAACAAATAGCATATGGTACAAAATTGAAATTACCATACCTGCAAAGCTTCAGATGAAACATCTTTTCTCATTTCAGTAAACTCATTCTCTGGAATTGAATTCAGTTTCACCTTCTGATGGTAATTCTTCTGAAACCCAAGCTGAAGTGTCTTTGTCAAGATGATGGGAACGCCAGAGAAGCAACCGGTGACATATAAATCAACAACCGGTAAGAATCCTGAGCCTATAAGTTGCTTCCCCTTCAAAAAACCACTACCAGATGTCATCACCTGTTGACAACTAAGATTCCATCTCTTGCAACGGTGTTTTGATTCCCCAAAAAAGCCATTGCTGTTGCTCAACTCCAACACACCCGAAAACAGTAAGTCATCTTTGTCATATACATCAAATCTTGCACTGCCCGTCATCCTAATGCTATCCGTGCTTATAAATGTAACTTCCTCATTTTTCTTATCAACCCTGTCCCTTCGAAGCATTGAAGAGACACATTCAGTGTAACTACTGCTTCTTCTGCCATTAACTTCAAAGATGGTGTCAGGGCTGAGAGAAATATGATTCAGAGTGAGATAACCGGGTGTTGACTCATCAACTTCGAAGTTGCTAAACCTCATATAGAAGATCCTCAGATCAAACCATGGGGATGTCCTAGGTTGGCAAAGAGGGTGTTTAACGATCTTCCAGTGCTTGCTAGATTGTTCATGATCAATCAGTGGACTGTAACATTCTTCCATCTTTGGAATATGATACTATGTCCAATCTGTCTCTTCTCACAAAGTCTTAGGCAGTAAGAAAAGGTTATGATAAAAGAAAATTTCAGGAACCATGGAGTCCAGCATCTGCCAAACCCAACAAACTTATTAGAGAACTGCGCATCAATAACACAACAATCATAAAGCCCTTGAAAGGGCATATCATTTTTATTCACAAGCAAGTGAAAAAGAAACAAGACTGCCTGTGCCAAACATGACCTAACATAATCTAATTATAGAAAGAGTAAAGGGAAAATTAGTAAGGAAAAACAAGGTAGATGGGAAAATGAAAAGAAGCGCAGAAGAAGCCCAAAAAGAGAACAACAAAGACCATTTCCCAAGCCCCACCCCCCATCCAATCCCAAAGAATCATCAGCATGCAGACTAAACGATGCTGACCCAAGAGGATACAGAAAGAATAATAGAATGGAAGGACAAAAAGAATGAAAATGAACTGAAAGAGTTTCATACAGAGATTACACAAAATAACTTGGAAAACATCTTGCCTGTAGAAAGGAGGAACAAGGGGGGCGCCGCCTTAAGTCCTTACAGAAGAAAAGAAGATAAAATCACATGTGCACAACTACATTGCAGAGTGACTAAAATAATCCTAGGAATTAGGAAAATAGCTCGAATTACAATGGATTCGTTTTGGATTGGGTTTCAAAAAGATGACGACCCACACAATTGGAACAGCATGCAAAGATCACAAGACTAATAGCTAGTACAATTCAAGCAGTAGAAAGCTCATCCTGGATTGAAATGTTCAAGATAAGGGTAAAGTAGCGAAGACCAAGAAGGAAAAGAAAACCCACCAAGGAATTCCCACGCTGAGGCGGTAGATAGGAGCAGCCCCATTTCTCTGCCCATCCGAGTTATAATCCCTCTCTCTCGCTCCACTGGGTATTCTCTTTCTCGCAGGTTTAGACGAAGCCACCAGACCCAAAAGACATCCACTCCCCCTCCGGAATCATGGTCGAACTTTCCTCGGATACACAATTCAGCAACCTGTAGGAACTCTTCCCTCTTACCCACAGTAGAGGACGCGAGATGGCAGACAAAACTGCCGGCAACAACACACCACTCATCACTCTCAACATCCCATTTCACATAAACGAGTCCACGACAGAGACCCACGCTCCGCCTCCCCCCTCTAGCCTCAAGATTAGATTTCCCCTTTTGCAACCAGGATAAGAAAATCGCAGAATCAAAGAAAAATTCGCCATCTCCTGTGTTTTTTTTATAAAAAGTTATCTCATTATCCCTTAAATCTTAATATAACACCTTTACCCCTATTTTTATAGTATTTTATAATATTTAGCTCAATATATCTCAAATCCCTTAACTTGAAATGTGCCCAAGTTACATCTCGTGTAAACGGTGATAACTCACTCACGTGAGACTATCATTTTACCTCCACTTTTATTAAAATGATACATATATATGTTATTCCAATAAAAGTGGAGAGAGAGAGACGCGACATATATGAGAGGGAGAGAGGTTGCCTATGCCTCCTCGCTGAGAGAAGAGAGAGAGAGAGAGAGAGAGAGAGAGAGAGAGAGAGAGAGAGAGAGAGAGCACACGCGCACACACAGAGACGACAAATATGAGAGGGAGAGGGGTTGCTTCCGCCTCCTCACTCTGTCCTGTTGTGGTGGAGAGGGTGGTAGGAGGGAGGAGAGGGAGAGAGAGAGAGGAGACTTCTGATGAGAGATAGAGAGAGGATCGTTCCTTTGCAGGCCTTCGACGTAATGACAAGAGGCTATCTTCCTCCTACTGCTAGCATGCCATTGTCAGCTATGGAGAAGTGTGCCACCATCAGGGACCTACCATTATCGGTCTCTCCGCCTCTACGTCCAGGAGCTGTAGGATCATCCCCACGTCGTTCTCCTCCTCTTGGATGAACCTCGACTAGTTCCTCTACTTTTTTGACACCACCTAGGCCAATGCCGTCACCATAGTCTCCCTCTCCTCCGATGACTTGGTAGTCTAGAGCAGGGCCACGAGCTCCAGCATGAAGCCTGCATCACCCATCACCCTCTTGGCTTCGTCGCAGACCATGGAGAGGCGCTATGCCACCTTGAGTGCCGCCCCCTAGAGGGAGGCCTCGTCGATCCTGAGAAAGAAGAGGGCCCTGTCGAGGAACCCAGTTATAATCAGACCGTTAACAAAGCTTGTGAACGAGTAGCACATGGCCTCTGGATCACCCTGAAAGTGGTCTCCTCGGTCTTAGAGAAGGATGACTTGAGGTGGAACACCCAAATCTAAGCCTCCACCTCTCCCTATCTCACCACCCTTGTCCTGACATCTTCGTCCCTGTCCTCGTCCTCGAAGAGAGCACCTATAGAAACTCCAATGCCAACACTTGCAGCACATTCTCTTTCGATTTCGCGAGCTCCACGAAAACCCCTTCCGTCCCCCGCTCCACCATGCATCTCTTGACCTCGTCTATCTGAAACACACACACACACACACACACACACACACACACACACACACACACACACACACACACACACACACACACACACACACATATATATATATATATATATATATATATATATATATATATAGAGAGAGAGAGAGAGAGAGAGGGAGGGGACCGGAATTTAAGACTTCTCCTTCTAATTAACCCACCTTAAGTTGATGATTGTAAAGGATCGTTGACGGTAAGGGCACAACACAACTCTCACAAAGATTTGAGGGATATTAAAATAAATATCATAAAAATAAAGATATAAAATTATTTTATTTTTTTTACGAATAAAATTGTAGAAGTCCAAAAAAAATGTGCTTGCATCTCCTATTCGTCAGTCCCCACTTGAAGATCAGCTTTTTAGGAAGGCACGAATAAAAAACTGCATAACCTAATTTATTAGGCATCTCCCCTCAACCACACAGCCGCTGGGAAATCCAAAACCACAAGCTGGCGCCCCCCCCCCCCCCAATATCCCTTTCAGGCCCCACCCACCACCCACTCAAACCCACGAGAAAATTGACGAGGACGACCCCAAACACGAATCACGTACGCTGCAAGAGTACGATTCCCCCCCCCCCCCATCCAATCTTGTGGTGTGGTGTGGTGTGGTGTGGTGGGAGGGAGGATCTCGAAAGGCAGAAGAAGGATGCTTGCTTCTTTCTTCTTAGGAAGGAGCAAAAAACAGACAAACAAAAACCGGGGGCCGGCGGATGACGATGAACCTCCGAGCGTCACCGGAATCTATCAACGGACTCGGGGAAGCTACTGCTTGCCTGCCTGCCTGCTGCTGAGGCGGGTCCATGTGATGGTTCCCTGTATACGTCCTCGCACCTGTGCCTTTGCCCGCTCGAGTGCTCACTTGCTTCTGGTTAAGCTTGTCGATAAATTATCGTGACTTCAAAAATTATCAAAATGTTGCTCCTGAAAAAAAATATATATATATCATTATCTTTGTCAAAATATTACAAATATATAATCACCAAATTCGGTAGTTATCGACATTCTATCTATTTAACTATGATTATCTTTAACTCTAACTTTACAAGGATGAAAATATTCTCAATTAAATATACCTCTCTCTCTCTCTCTCTCTCTCTCCCCTGCTAGGTTGGGAGGTGCCAGTGCCGAGAGACGCCCTCTAGCGACCTCGCTCTCTTCTCTCTCTTTTATTACTCTCTTGACTATCCTTATTAGGGATGTCAAAAATATTCGTAAATCTGATTACACACGTCATCTGACCCGTGATGGGTCGGATAATACCCGAATAAACGGATATGGATTCGGATATGTTTAAAATACCCGTTTCATATTCGGATAGGGTATGGATTTAGTGCACCTGAATTCATAAATCTCACGTTTTCTTAGACGTGGATGTATACTCATGCTTTATGGACGGATACAGATATTCACGGGTATATTCATATCCGTGATGGATATATCCGTATCTATATCTGCGAAAATAATAAGGTACTATCCGGATATGATATTTATAAAATTTTCATGGATATGATATGGTATTAATATTCCCGAGTCAAACCCGATCCATTTACATCCGTAATCTCTCTCTCACTCTCTCTCTCACTCACACACACACACACACACTTCGCTCTATGCACATTTGCATTCTCTCTGTCCCGTAATCCTCTCTCTCTCTCTTCTCTCCACTAGGTGGGGGTGTTGATACCGGAGGAGGAAACCCTCTCTGACACCCTCCCTCTCTTTCTCTCTCTCACTACTCCCTCAACCCGTGGGCAGCCGAGGGGTGATAGATGCCTCATCGAAGGAGACAACGTTGCTGCTTTTCTTCGCGATGATACACACCTTGTTCGAGACATCAAGCGAGTCTGTGGTAATGATCTGGTTGTACACGTTAGCGTGCGATCACGTTGTACAAACGATGGTGAGGATATACACCTACATTCTTGCTCTGGGACGTGGTGGTGTAGCAATCTTTGGAGATGGTGCAGTTAGGAGACAAACAAACGAGGAAAAGTAATAATGTCTAATTAGCCAGACTTGAATAAGTGTTCCTTTTCCTTTACCTACATCTTAAAATAAAATGTGAGAGAGGATCCGGACCTCATATTTTATTTTAAAAACACGAAATAGAACAAGATCCGCAGCTCATTTAAATTGGAATAAACAAATGTGAGTCCCATATTTCAGTAAACAGCACTTTAAAAAGAACATAGACTCGAATATTATCCAATTGTAGGTTTTAAGATTTTTCTCTATACGATCTCAGTGGCCTCTATTAATTCGTTGGTGGGGTGCAGTACACCGCGGAGCAGCAAGATGAAGCCCGGACTCTCCCAATCTCCTCCCCACGGCAGGGGGAACTTATCCACGGGCGAGGCTGGGCGGTGCTTCCACGCCACACGGCTCGACATGACGTACGGGGTGGGCCGGGTGGCCGTGCAAATTGGGCCCGGCTAGCTTGAGTTGGTCCAACATTGAGGCTGGGCTGTGACAAGTGACATGGCATTGAGATGTGACTTAGCACCTCAATTTATGATCTATTAGGAGTTATTTTAAAAAATTTATAAAATTTAAAAGTGTTGCACATTCAGAATGTGCAGCACAGATGAGTATACAGCAAGCCAAACTCTTAATTAAAAAAGGTTAAATTCCAACTTGGGTGCCTGACCTAAATGTCATTGCCACGAAATTGGTATAAGAACTAATTAACTCAATCCGAGTAAAATTAACATGTTTTTGGCATGTGAATATTTGTCTTTTACATCGCTTGGCGGATAAGGTATGTGGCTAGTTTGTAATTTGGGTTATTGTGTGTCCGTATAATATTGTAAGTTAGATTGAATTAATCCTAATTAGCAAATTCTTGTGTTTCTCCGACTTATAGTTGTATGACCTTCTTGAGCAAACCCATATATTTTACGCTTAAAAAATCCAGGTGGTTCTGCTGATCTTGTAAGAAAAACAAATCTTACTCTACCATTACGCGTCATTACTTGTGTTTTGGTGGCAAGTAGCCACGAGGCCATTCTTTAATTTTAAGAGTGACATTTCTATAATTACGTACTTGTGCAATATAATTAATTTTCAATTATTTTAAATATTAAAATCTATTACTTTTTTGTCTGAATGACGTAAAATAACGAAATAAAAAATTAAGATTAATCTTTACATAAGGATTTTTGGTATGTATTGTTTAGATAAGGTTTTTATTAATTTAGATAAGAACGGCCCAGAAACAGAAACCGTGGATTTGTGCTTTCACTGTTGGCGGGAGTTGGTCGTCTCTTATACCAAGAATTCACAAGCATACTAGTCATACACCATATATTTTACATGCCATTCCACGTCTATATTTAGTACGTAATGTACCATCTTTTAGGTCGATGTCAAATCCTAAACAGTTGTTCTTACTGTGTTAATACTCCCAACTGAGGTCTCTTACTTGAAGTAAATGAGGTCTCTTACTTGAAGGTGGGTGGTCAGTTCACAGCATCACCCTTCCCAGCCGACTAGGGCCATTTCACTTTGTCGGAAAAGGAGGGGGAGAAATGGGAAGAAGAGGTGGTGGGGCAATCATGGAAATGAGAAACACTTTCAGCAACACCCTAGCTAATTATGAACAAGGGTGTTGTACTATTTTTTTTATTTATTTAAATTTTTTTAGAGTGAGACTATTGTCAAGTTATCTTGATGTGAGTTTTACATGCAAGGGTGGTACATCAATTTTTTTATTTTTTTAAAAAATAAAGTGGGGCTAATGTCAAGTTATCTTGACGTTGGTCTCACTCCAGCCATCCCTCTATTGTATTGTTCATAGGTTTTTTTTCTTGACTTGACCCTCACACCATGTCGGATGACGTGGCCGCCAAGTTAAGATAACTTAACACGAGAGCCAGCCAAAAAAATTCAAAAAAATAAAAAAAATTGATGTAACACTTCTGTGTAAGTAGCACGGATGACCAAGTGTTTCTCAATGAAAATATGTTTCATTTGGACACGAGACACCGGCGGGGAACAAAAACTCATTCTCTGGAAGACCAACCTTCACTAGCAAAGGCACAGGAGTTCCCATAGAGATGTCATATATTGCCATTTTCTTGAGTGATTATATATATAAGGATATTAATGAATGGTGGCATGTAATACTCTTTCCTCGTTGATCAAAAAAAATAAAAAGTAATACTCTTTCCTCGGTGACGGAGTTGAGAAACTCTTCAAGTTCCAAGCTATAGTCGCAGGCCTGAACAACCAATCAGATTAATGAAACAACTCTTGATAAACAACCGCCACAACTGTTCCAACCCACTTCCACATCAACTTCGGTTTATGTGGTACTCATGTTTAAAGTTTGACCCATCTATCCAGCTGATCCTTGATAGTGGGGGGGGGGGGGGGGGTGACGCGGCTACCCTCCTCTCAGGGGGGGGGGGGGGGACGACGATGGCGCGAGGGGAAGAGATTCCTCCAATGATGCTTATATTGCTACGTGAGTAGTGCAGTCTCAAAGGAGGTTCACCGTGAGGGACTGATAGATCACTTCCACATCCAAATATATTTTTTATCGCAAACATGCATGTCTCCCTGCATGTAAACCATCTTGCAGGTGGCATAATTCCTTTCGCCCATTAGCAGATAAATGATCTTGCAAGTGAGACATTAACAATTCCTTGCATCCATTACCAGATTCACGGCTACCCTCCTCTCAGGGGGGGGGGGACGACGATGGCGCGAGGGGAAGAGATTCCTCCAATGATGCTTATATTGCTACGTGAGTAGTGCAGTCTCAAAGGAGGTTCACCGTGAGGGACTGATAGATCACTTCCACATCCAAATATATATTTTATCGCAAACATGCATGTCTCCCTGCATGTAAACCATCTTGCAGGTGGCATAATTCCTTTCGCCCATTAGCAGATAAATGATCTTGCAAGTGAGACATTAACAATTCCTTGCATGCATCCATTACCAGATTCACGTGTGTTTCCTAGTTGACCGGCCCATTAATGAATTGAGATCAGAACTCCAGATGCATGTGAGAGCCGTATATCAAATTACTATTGCTTTCCTACCCCTGTTCGAGATTGCATGCATGTCAGAAGGGAAATTGCAGAGAGTGCACTTAAATATTATCTCTTTGCGGGTTTATACGTTGTTTATTTCAGACAGTGAAGAATCAGAACCATATATAATCTTGGGAGTTGTTTGTTAATTTGTCAAATGCCATCCATTATCACCTTTGTTGT
This sequence comes from Amorphophallus konjac, assembly GCA_022559845.1. Lineage (NCBI taxonomy): Eukaryota > Viridiplantae > Streptophyta > Magnoliopsida > Alismatales > Araceae > Amorphophallus > Amorphophallus konjac. The sequence continues at coordinate 530,628 of JAHNEJ010003629.1, read as the reverse complement.
CGGATTGTTAACCTTTGGCCAGTTTATGTCATGGCCCACTACAGCTTGGTGTATTAATTACTTTTGTGGTCTCGCTCTTTGTTCATGATCTTATTTATTAATTTGAACTAATTCAGAGTGATTATACTGAATAAAGGTCTTAGCTAGTAGGCTGTGTTATCTTGTAACCACAATCATGTATATATTAAGGGAGATTATTGCAATGAAAGCGAGAGATCTAGAGAGAGAGAGATCCAAATGGTCGGTCATGCCGTTGTGTTGGCATAAGATTAACGCCTTAGCGATCGAGTGACTTTGGAAAAGGGTCGGCACTCTGCAGGACGCAGCATATGCCCTGCCATTGATGCAATGTTGTTACATATGGTAAAGGTACTGAAGCGGTCTAATATACGTACCTACACGCCGTTTGTGTGTGTGCGTGCGTGTGTGTGTACATACGTGTGTATACATGTATTGTTGTTACGTTGATGTTCCACGGATGCTTGAGGCTGCCCCGTTCCGTCCCACCATTGCTGCTACGTAGCACGAGCGCGGCCGGGCATTCACCAAATACTCCTTCGATCAGGAACGATCCGGGTGACGCCAGCCGCTTAACGGTCACCAGCACTACAAACGTCTATAAATATGCATCGTTACTTCTCTTGTTTTCTGTGCCCTCCTCCAAAGACTTTCGTATTGTTCTCGATCGATTGTCTACGTCCTTCAAGCTCCCAGCTAGCGGCGAAGTTTAATCTCATGGCGTCCTCGTGCAGCAACCTCTGGTGCATTGTCACGGGTGCAACGCTGTACCTTGTATGGAGATGCTGCACTTCGAATGTACTTCCCGTCAACTTCTGCGGCACCATGAACATCGTGGTGAGTGCGGCATCCTGCCGGCATGGCTTTGCAACTCGTGACGAGGAGACGGCGCCGCCTGATGACGCACACGTTGGCCAAGCGCCGGCAGGCCAACAAAGTAGTTAGTATTTCTTAGTATTTCCTAATTGCATGCATGGTTAGTTTGTCATGAAATTAACCCTAAACCAATTAAGCAGTCAAGTAGGAACCTGTTTCTAGACAGTATATTCTATTTTTTTATACCAAGAAAGAGATATCGAAGTGATATCTGACCATGCATGCTTTCAACATGACTAGCCAGCCATATACGTACGTACGTACAACTGATCATCCAATTAGTAAATGGAAACGATGCATGCATGCATGCATGCAATGTACTGCAAATAGAGGGGCTGAAGTAGTTGTAGGTGCAGCTGGTTGGTGGGATCAAGGATGGGGCTGCAACTTAATTTACACCAAATTAATTAATTAGCTGATCTTAAAAGGTTACAATATATATATATATATATATATATATATATATATATATATATATATATATATATATATATACAGTGAAGATCCAAGTCCTCTCAGAAAGATCAAGACTTCTAGCAGGGGATTTTTCCAAAGCCTATATGTATATGTTGGCATCATCAATAAGCAGATAATTAAGGTGCTGCATGTTAAATCCAACCCTAAAATTGTTATATCAATTTACACAATGGTGAGCTTATTAAAGTACGGTCCAAGGAATCGGGCATGATGTTCCACCAATCAAAGGGACAACTCTAACATTCCCTCAAGCAGTTTTTATTTCCTTTTCCAAACATGTCGTGAGCTGGATATAGTGTATATATACGGTCAAAATATAATGGATAACTAAGAAATGAAAAACATGTACAACGTACGTATATGGAGATCTACTTGCTTGTATATATATCCTGAAGAGACGTTGGCACGTGCCAGCTGGTCGTCGTACGTGTTCCTGTGTGTGCATGGAACACTAGCTGGCTACCTCATCCAATTGCCGACACCGGCATATACGTGAGTGAGGACAAGGTGCTCAACGCTGGAGCCCACCCCCGGTGCCGAAGAGATGGAGGTGATCAGACACAAAGAATATTGGCTTAATTCCTTTCTTTAATTTTTTTCTTCTTCTTCTAATTATAGGGGGTAAGTTTGTGAACATGTACGTACGTACGTCTCCTTTTGATAGGGAAGGATCCGCGACCTTCTCTCTCTCTCCCTATATATATATATATATATATATATATATATATATATATATATACACTCTACCTTAATTAACGTTCATATGGTTCAATGGAGAACAGTATGCCGAAAACAAGAGGGAAAGGAGGACTTGCGAGAAAGCTTCTCTCTTCCAAGTATAAGCAACATCCATGGAACATATATACGTATCGGGTGCATACGTGTTGAACGTGCGTGTGGGTAGAACCCTAGAAGTAGAAGTTGAGAGAGAGAGAGAGAGAGAGAGAGAGAGAGAGAGAGAGAGAGAGAGAGAGAGAGAGAGAGAATCTTCTAGAGAGAGGACTAGTGAAATTTGAAAGAAAAAAATGTGGGTTTAATTAGCTGGTTGGGTTACCGTCGCTACCCAATTCCTACACATTAATTAATGTACGTACCCTAATCCCGTTGAATAAAAACAATCCCGTGGGGAATCCTTCTATTGATGTGGATCTTAAATGACCCATAAAGACGTCCATTAATGGGGTGCCATGCGCCCTCCTAATCAGAAGACGGTGGGTACGATCATGAGCGTCTGATCATAATCGGTGGGTACTTTGTATATAATTTTTTAGTAACTCCTTTTTATAATTTTTTTGAGTTCCAAATTAAAAGGTTACTCAGGTATGGTACACCCGACCCGTTTACATACTGCTTCATCTGCATAGACCCATTTTTCCATCTACTAGTAGACCCATTATTATCTTTTCTATAGAAGAAAACGCTCTGTATGTATCAAAAATCAAGTCCATTAACCCATGCAAACACTATATATATGGAGCTCAATATATATATATACATATATATATACTCCGAAAACCTTCATCGATCCATCGGTACTCCCTTAATAATTAACCACCTGCTCAACCCCACCGATCGAAAACCTCCATCTATTTGTGCCATCTTGATTAATTAGTTCTCATTACTAAGATCACCTTATCAATATTAATAAACCAGTTATATTTACCGAAACTAATAATAATTTAAAATAACCGTAAAGTTCTTCATTACTTGACGAACATATACATATAGATATTTTGTACGTACGTACCTTTTGATATATGTGCATGTATCAGCACATTGGATCGAACACTGAACCTCATGGCAGCAAATAGTAGCTTTGTGAAAAATGGTGAATGATGAAAGTATCACTGGCTCACTGCTAACAAACATGTACGTACAGATGCCACCTGCAATCATCTAAATATTAAGATGATCACCATGCATGCTGATTGGTGGCACAACAGCGTAGACCTGATCAGTCTTCACGAAGTTTGCATCCAACTGATCACGGGGCATATATTCCTCCCGCTACTCGTCCTTTTATAGCCTAAGGCCTACCTTATATCATTTTTTAATTAGGAAGAGCTCATAAGAAAAATATCCAATAAAATAAAAGCTAGCTTAATTATTCAATATTTATTAAATTTGAAATAGTATCTCATTAATGAGAATATTAAGGCGCCCTTATTGAATGAGTACATTTATGAAATTGACAAAAGGAGCTGATTTTAGATCCAATATATTGCAAATAGTAGTACTCTTTTTTTTCTATATATAGAAAAGTTAAATAGGTATTCTATATAGCTAGTCGACAAATTGGTCTATATATGCAGATGATGTATATAATGTAGAATCTACAAGAGTCGTGTCCCCCAGATCTTGGTCCCCTTTCGACACCCCTAGAATTTTTACTCAAAGAAGTTCCTAATTAAAAAAATTGTGTACAATTAAACCATCCGATTATGATCAGATGCTCGTGATCATGCCCACATTGACATTAATGCCCTCACGTGAAGAGGCTTGACTCGGGGGCTAGCTCCTGACATGATCATCGAGGGTCATCTGATTTGGAAGGCGCATGGCACCCCATTAATTAATTAATTAATGGATGTCTTGACGGGTCATTTAATTAAGATCCATATCAATATAAGAAGGGATATATATAAGAATTTACAACTGAATTACTTGCAATTAATTACGCATTTTGACTCAATGGCATTAGTGGGTGGATTTGGGCCGCCTTCTCTCTCTCTCTCTCTCTCTCTCAAGTCTGAAGTTCTACTTCATGGTCCATCCGCTATGTTGAGGAAGGCAGATCATCAGGAATAAATTAGGTGATACGCGAAGTCAGTTTAACGAAGAATTGTCCTAACAACCTAACACTAATCGGCCTATTCAATAACTTTTTTTTTTGAGTAATGTTTCATGTACCACAAAGTCAACTCAAATTGTACTCTCCTCTTTCATTGGCCCCCCAAAAGGTTGAAATGATAATTTTCTGTCAAAAAAGTACGTCTCGCGTCAGTCCCGTGTCAGACCCCGTCGATCCGCTTTTTTGTTCGACAGAAAAATATGAGAGTGAAATATTTTGTAAGATTGAAATATTTTATTACATGAATGAAACATTTTATTTGACTACAGAAATAAACGAATGAAATATTTTATAGAAATAAAATATTTTATTTGACTATATTTAAAATTTTCACGTACGCACAAAATATTTCACTTATACGTAATATATTTTACTTCTATGTAATACGTTTAACCTCTCAAATGAATAAGATAAACGTAAATATTAAATTAATATGCGAGAAAGTGTGAACTCACGTATGTTCACTTCTCACAAAGGCGCCGAACTAATCAAGGTCGGGCAATATATTCGCACTCAAAAATCAAATACAATACCTTACCATGTTATCAAAGGGGCTCTAAAGAAGTCTGTTCCTATGGTTTAATTGGACCAAAACTATCAGGTAAACTAGAATGAGCACCATACTGCTTCAATGTTTGGCCGGCAAGGATCACCTGTAGGGTAGATTGATGCAAGTAGCGACAATCTTAAACCCCACTTTGACACGGGGTTAAACTTTTTTCCCAGGTTAAACCCCATGTTTAACCTAATTTTGGTTTGTAAGCCCAACCAGGTAGTTACTTATCCCACCTAGATCTCTGGGCCCCACTTTATTTCAAGGTTAACTCTGAGTAATCTCTCTTTTAATTCATAGTTAATTCATTTTGGTTTGACAATACATGATTTAGATAATCTAGTTAACCCGAGTTAATATAAATTAATATATTCCACCTTCACAGGTTAATCCAGTGCTATATCAAAGTAAAAAGGAATGAACATAGATAAAATAAATCCACTTAATTTTAACAAGATTATCTCTAATCCCAAGCCAAAGCAGGGCTAAGTGGATTAGAATTCGAAGGTAACTCGGAGTTAACCCACTTCTAACCGGATTACACAATCTGACCAATCAAATCAATATATAAGTCCCGATCAATTTGATTGGAGGTTAACCCTAGGTTAACTCTTTCCTTTGTTTTGATTGACCAAATTTCGTAACCCAATTAGAATAAGTTCGAGTTAACCCCTGGTTTACTAGGCCGGCTGGAGGCTGGGTTAAGCTAACCCTACCGTGTTCTCAAATCAAAAGTAAGTCAAAAGTGAGATAACGTAGCCCGGTCAGGCTGAGTTAACACTAAAGAAGGTTAACGCGATATCAAAGGCTAAAAGGGGAAACTCAGAGCTAAAAGTGGGTTAAAAGTGAGATAACGTAGCCCGGTTGAGTTAACCCGAAAGAAGGTTAACCCGCAATCAAAGGCTAAAAAGAAAAACTCAGAGCTAAAAGTGGGTTAACCCTGGATAACTACTCCCAATCAAAATTAAATGGGGTTGAACAGGGGAAACAAAGAGGGTCAGCTTAATCTAAGGTTGATCTAGGTGGATGTCAGACGATCAGCTACAATAACTGACGTCCGTTAGATAGGCGCCGGATCGGCCATCAGTGGTTGTCGAGTCTACGTTGTCCATATCTTACCGGGCGAAACATCATCTTTTTGTTGGGATAAGAGATCAAAGTAAGGAATGGAATAAAGAGCAAACAGATCGTTGATAATGGAATTGAGTTAACATTAAGACGAAGTATGCTGGATGGGTTATACCGAATACAGATATTATCGACCCTGGATGAGGAGACTCTTGATCCAATGCCTACGCTATCCCGTTCTGCAAAGCGAAAAAGTGCCACGAGCATGCTCTTATTTTAGAATCAGCAGGTCCAACAGTGTAAGAGGAGAAACCATTTCCTCACTCCCTCCCTGCAGACACACTCACCCTCCTACATCCCCTTCTGAAGTTTCAAGGGGCGGAAGAAGGTAGACTAATGTTGGATACAGCTTTAAATTGGAAGCATTTGGCTTCCATAACTGCAAGTTTCAATCCCATTTTGAGGGGAATAAATCCACATCTTGACTTGACGGTTATTCATGCATGTGATCCTTTGGTTGTCCCTTGGGTTTCAACCAGAAGCTTCAAATTGGAGTTTTCACAATTGAGATGAGAAGGAGGTGTATTGGGGAACGTTTCACTTCTATAACTACTTCGAATGAGTTACGACTAACCAATCAAAATTTGTGAAAAACCCACAAGTGCTTCCAATTAGAAGCTGCGCCGAATACAACCTAAAACAGTTGGTCAAGCATGTCCAAAGGATAATATTCTGTCAATAGAATGGCATGACCATTTGGATCTCTCTCTCTATCTATTTATTGCAATAATATCCCCTTTATATATATATATATATATATATAAGTCTGAAGAGGCGGAATCTTGTGCTGGGTCCTGAGCGGGCTGTGGATCACCAGAAGATGAATCTGCAAGAGAGGGAAACGTGTCAGAGGGCCCAGGGGATCTCCCTGGGGCAAATCCTCCGATGGCTAAGTCAGTAGAGCGATGGTGGAAGCGATAATGGGGGGAGGAGAGAGCTGATGCGCGAGAATCCTCTCCACCAAAGGGTGAAGCGAATCGTGCTCAGGAGCTTAGGGTATGTGAATGCCTAGTTCATCTTACCATCTTCCGAGGGTATCCCTTGCTTAAATAGTGCGTCGCCTTTTAAGAGTCCGGTGAGCTGAGGGCTTCCCGACGGGAGTTACGTCTTCAGCGGGGGCTTTTATGGCCGGATCGTGGGGACGTTATCCCCTTGGAGTCCGGCGGCACCCCTGACTCTCCCGTCGGCGGAGGACTCTGAACGGCCGTACCTGCGGATTAATCAAACGGTCTTACCGAGCTTCGGGGAGGCTAGCTCTGGTCTGAGCGATGGCCCGGCGAAGGTGGGGTCGGATAGGTCGGCTGGAGCCTGTCTCTCTCGGGTGAGGAGAGGGCTTTTAGACCGGACCTTCCTTGGGACCTGACCGCTGTCTCGGGCCCTCCGAGCCTAGAAGGCCGCCGGGGAGAGTTGGTTCCTCGAGTCTTTATTTATTAGGCTTTTCTTCCCTGAGTGGGCCCAGCGGGCTATCACTCGGGCGGGCTCGCCTAATTGGACCGTGTGGGTCTTGTTGGGCTGCCTTTGTGGTGGGCTACGGAAATCCCCCTCTCCACTTGTGCCCCTCCTACTCCCGAGCCAAGGAGGCTCGGATGAGTAGTTTTTCGAGGCTTTGGACGGGCGTGGCTCAGGTGGGTGGAATTCCGTTGGCGTTGTGGAGCCGCTTATAGCGGTCGCCGAGGCCCATAATGATGATCCTGACGGATTGGAAGCGAAGGGGCCCCCCTTTTTCTCGGAGCACGGAACGGCGCGCCGCCACCCTCAGGGGTTTTTTAAGGGGCGCTGTTCATCGTTCTAGGCTTCCAGGGTTTTAGGCTTTCCTTGCTTCTTGATGCGCCGTGAGAGCACAGCGGAGACGCGGAGCCTTGCGGCGGCGTTCGAAGAGTTGGCGAGGATAACCGCGGAGGCGATCCGGCAGCTTCCTTCTCCCCTGGAGTCTTCAAGCTTGTGCGAGGGATCTTCTCTCGACTCGATGGCGGACCGGAGCCCGGAGCCTGTGCCGGTGAGGCGGGAACCCGTCCCCAACTGTAGCGAGTTGGGGGAGACGGAGGTGAGGAGGTTAGAGCACCGTTTCCGTCTGCCTCTCCGCTATAGCTTTGTTGCCGCCACTCCGTACGAGACGAGTTTGGATGATCGTGCTGGGCTTATTTGCACCTTCCTTCTGGCTTGGAAGAGCGGATTTCGGCTTCCTTTCGATCCTTACGTGCTGCAGCTTCTCAATTTTTTCCGATTGGCACCTATTCAGTTGGTGGCCAACTCCTATCTTCTTCTTTCGGCCTTCGGGATTCTGTGTCGCCAGCGCGACATCTACCCTTCTCTGGACCTCTTCCACTTCTTCTTTGAGTTGAAAGCGCACCCGCAGGCGGGGAAAGGCTTCTACTTCATCCAGGCGCGGAGGAACAGGAGCTGCATCTCGCTTGCGGCGAAGGACTCCTCGCACAAGGGGTGGAAGACCCAATTCTTCTGGGTGAAGGCGGTGGCGACGGACGAGATCTGGAGATGCCGGACCTCGCCCAACTTTCACCCGAATCTGCCCCCTCGCCAGGAGGAGTTCCCTCCCCACGTGGAGCAGCAGGCTACCCGTCTGCTGGAGAATCGCCAATCGACCGAGGAGCTGGTGACGCCGGAGAACATCGAACGGTGTCTTCTCTCGCGGTTGACGTCGTCAGGTACGGCTCTTGAGGCTCTTTTTCTGGGGTGGTAGCTCTTTTTTTCTCCTCCTGACCGGGGCTTCTTCTTGCTGCAGACGTGAGGCGGGAGCCTCCGGAGGAGGCGGCCGAGGTCATCGATCTGGGAGATGACTCGGCAGCCGATGAGCCTGATGCCCCGGTGGGTCGCATCAATGCCCGAGATAAGGGCAAGGGGGCGGCCTCCGAGGGGTCTTCTCGATCGACTGGTCTGAAGCGCAAGGATCCCCTGGTGGGGAAACTGCGGGAGGCCGCGAAGGCCAGGAGGAGGGTCAGGAAAGCCGGTCTTCCTACCGCCGTCGGGGGCGATTCTGGCTCGGCGGCACTCCCCCCTCGGGGGCAGGATGGGGCCGACCCTTCCGGGCTGGCTCTCCCATCCGCCGAGCGAGAGGGGGCCGAGGAGACCAGGGGCCCCGCAGAGGGAGGTGATGGGTCGGCTCTCCCCTCTGTAGGCACAGAAGGGGCCGATGCCGGCGTGGCCAGCGCTGGGACCGAGGGTTCGGTCGGCGCGGATGGGGGTTCGCCCGCGGGGGCGTCGCAACCCCAAGTGCCGACAGCTTCTGGTGCGATTGATCCCGCGGCGCCGGTCGAGGGTGGGGGTTCGCCCGGGGAGACGTTGCAACCCCAACCGACCGTGGCGCGCGGGGCGGTTGGTTTCGCCGCCACAACAGGGCCTTCTGGCGGGGTGCCCAGGGTGGAGCAGTCCCCTTTGCCGGAACCTCTGGTCAGGCTCGGTGTCTCGGGTGACCTGTACCGGCTCTGCCGGTCGATCGCCGATAGGACGAGGGGGGGAGAAAAGCGCAGCACTCCTGCCGGGGTCTGTGGACACCAAAAATTGCACACCCAGATGTCCTGCTCGGCCTCGCATCAACAACGGCGTCGAGTGAAGAAGTCCCGGAGAGATTTGTCGTCTAGGCCCCCAAATATGCACACTGCCGTGAAGCCGTCCCCGGAGTCGTGACAGTTAAGAGAAATCAACCAACAAGAGCCCTATAACCCATGGGCCTCGAAGAAAATTAAACGGGCCAAAACTCGTGCTCACAACTGGCTCAAAACCGCCCTCAATGGCCTTCAGCGGCACGCCCTCAATGGCCTTCAGCGGCACGCCCCAATGGCCTTCAACGGCACGCCCTCAATGGCCTTCAGCGGCAAGCCCCCAATGGCCTTCAGCGGCATGCCCCAATGGCCTTCAGCGGCACGCCCCCAATGGCCTTCAGCGGTACGCCCATGGGGTCTTCAGCGGCACGCCCCTGGGCCCTTCAGCGGCACGCCTCTGGGCCCCTCAGCGGCACGGCCATTTGGCCCTTCAGCGACACGGCCATTTGGCCCTTCAGCGGCACGCCCATTTGGCCCTTCAGCGGCACGCCCTCAATGGCCTTCAGCGGCACGCCCCGATGGCCTTCAGCGGCACGCCCCCAATGGCCTTCAGCGGTACGCCCATGGGGTCTTCAGCGGCACGCCCCTGGGCCCCTCAGCGGCACGGCCATTTGGCCCTTCAGCGACACGGCCATTTGGCCCCTCAGCGGCATAGCCTTTTGGCCCCTCAACGGCACGCCTTTTTGGCCCTCCTACGGCACGCTTGTGCAGCCCGCAACGGCACAGCGTGAAGGCTTTTCAACGGCGGAACGACGTGAAGCCCATGCCCTACATATCCTTGGCACGCAGCGAGCCGTCCGAGGTGTCAACCAATCATTGGGCCACGCAGCCTGCTCCTCCTGCCACCCAGGACAAGGGAGTCAACTCCCATTAAATGCACTTCGGACGCCTCCTGCCTCCGAAGGCTCCCGCCACAGGGGGTATAAGACCCCTCTCCTTCGCTGCGAAGAAAAAGGAAGGAGGCCAGCCAGACACACACACAGACGAAGAAGAGAAGAGAAGAAGAGAGAAGAGAAGAAGAAGGAGAAGAGAAGAAGAGGGAAGAGAGGAAGAGATCTAGGGGGGGGGGGAGGCCCCGCCACTCCAGCGACCGTCGTCCGTGCGAAGAGAAAGAGAAGAAGAAGAAGAGAAGGAGAGGAGCCTGCCGCTCCGACCACCACCGCCTGAGAGAAAAGAAGAGAAGAAGAGAAGGAGGGGGAGGAGCTCACGCTCCGACCCTCTTCCCCGTTGCGTTCCGTTCCCCCTCCCCCATTTCTTCCCTTTTATGCTTTTCTTTTTCCTTTCCCTTTCTCCCCCTCCATTGGTATATCTTCCACCCTGGTGTTTTGATGTACGCATGGCCGACTTTGGCCTTCTCATTTTATGAATAAAAATCCCTTTTCTCTGGGCTTCTTGCCGTCTCCGTCCGTCTGGGGTATTTTTACATGCGTTTGATCGTGCTCTCTCCCTCCTCTTCTTCCCTCATCGGTTTGGCCTCCGGTGACGATCTTTCCTCCTTGGCCTTCCTGCTTCCTGAACACCTCACATCCAGCAGCCCACCCTTGGCCTTTAACCCTCTTTCCCCTCCTAAACACCCAACATCCAATAGCCCTCATGTGGCTCTTCACCGGTACGCCATTTTCAGCCCTCAGCGGCACACCCGTCTGGCTCCTTGGCCGGCACACCCCATGGTGGCCCTTAGCGGCACACCCGTCCGGCTCCTTGGCCGGCACACCCCATGGTGGCCCTTAGCGGCACACTTTCCCCCCTTGGTGCTTCCCCGGTACGCCCCGGGAGGCCTTCGCCGGCACGGCCCCAATGGCCTTCCCCGACACACCCTTTTTAGCCCTTAGCGGCGCACTCCTTCGGCCCTCGGCCGGCACACCCCATGGTGGCCCTCAGCGGCACACCTCCCCCCTTGTGGGGCTCCAGCGGTACACCCCGAGCTCATCCTTGGCCGATACGCTTTGGTTAGCCCCAGCCCACCCCGTCTAGTATTGGAAGCCTTTCGTTCTTTGTTTGCTTCACGTTTTCTGAGGTTCTATAAAGGTGTTGCTGCCCTCGGGCGCCCACCTCCAGTTGTCGGGTTCCGCCACTCCGTGTGGGCGCGTTCCCTTTATCTCCCTTACGCTCAAGTTAAGGGGAGATGCTGCCGAATTTTCGTTAGAAACTATAATACATTAAAAGACAAAAGACAACAACAAACAAACAAAAAGAACAACGGTAAAATGCTTTAACCGACGCAATGGAACCGTAATCAACATAAAGAGAACCAAATCGAACAACAACTAAACAACTTGAACATCCGCCCTCACAAAAGAAAGAATGAAAATTAATCAAGAGAAGAAAAGAAGAAACCCATGTAAAACTTAATAAAAATCAAGAGAGAAAAGAAAAGCCTTAAAAGAAATGGAAGCGAAGCGGACTCCCACGCCCTTCACCGGCACAGCCCCCAGGCCCTTCACCGGTATGCCACTCGCGCCCTTCGCCGGCACACCCTCTGTGGACCCTCGCCGGTACACCCGCCTGGCCCTTCGCCGGCACACACGGCCATACCCTTCGCCGGCACACCCCTCTGGCCCTCCAGCGGTACACCCCTTGGCCCTCAACGGCACACCCTTTCAACCCTCCAGCGGTACACCCCCGGCCCTCAACGGCACGCTCTTCTAGCCCTCCAGCGGCACACGCCCCAGGCCCTCCAGCGGCACGCTCCCTTAGCCCTCCAGCGGCACACCCCCAGGCCCCTCAGCGGTACAACCTCCTAGCCCTTCAGCGGCACGCCCTCAGCCCTTCAGCGGTACACCCCTTTTAGCCCTCTAATGACCCATTCTCTCTCTAGAAAATATGAGTAATAATAATAATAATAATAAATAATAATAAATAATAACAAGTTCAAAAATGAATAAATAAATAAGAATAATAAAAGAACAAGTGATAATAATAATAAGCTAAAAATAATAATAACAATAATAATAATTAAACAAATAAATGATAACAAAAATAAATGAATAATAACAACAAACTCACCAAGAATGATAAATAAATAAATGATAACCAAAATAAATAATAATAACAAACTTAACGAAACACGACAAGCAAATGAATGATAATAAACGAACAAACAATAAGAGCAAACCTAACATTAACGATAATAAATGAATAAATCACAAAAAATAAACAAATAGAAATAACGAACTCACTCAAAGATATATATATAAATCAACAAATAATAATGGTAAAATTCTAAATAATAATAAAACGATGGTAAAATCTACACCGCAGCCCCGTCTCCCCTGCGACCCGATGCTGAAGGAACAACAACGCCGCCTCTGCGGGCTAGGTCTGAGTCTTGGGAATTTATCCCGAAATGGCCATGACCTGACCTTGCCTCGGGCCGACATTCCGATTAAACCAGATTCATTTCTCCGACCGGATCCCTTCCGAGCCGCTACTAAAATTACCGCACGCTCGGTAGACATTTGAACGGGTTCACCTCGATTTTCGCCGCGTTTCTATTACAAACCTGTGTCTGAATATGAAAAGACCCGTGAGCAACCAATGTGGCCGATGGCTCCCTCCCCGACATGGTCGTGAGCCGGCATTGCTCTGGGCCGATAGCCCGTTAAATCGGATTCATTCTAATGGGATTCGTTCCTGTCCTTCCATTGAAATTACCGTAAACTCGGCATACATTTATACGGGGTCGCTTCCACCCACGTCGTACTTTCAACATGGGCCCTTTCCCGAACATGAAAAGGTCCGCAAGTGACCGACAGAATCAGAATAGAACAAGACGGCTCTCGCCACCCCTGGACTCCGTCCATGGGAATATTAATAAGCCCCGTGGGCCACACTTAGACCTCGGGCCTGTCCCGATCATGGTCATCGTCTGGCTCATATCCTCGGTCTACAGCCTGTTCCTTTCGAATACGTTTTCGGTTCTAGAATCTAGTCCCGTGACTCTCCCCCGTTGCCCTCCGGCACCGGAAATATTAATGATGCCCGCGCAAGCCTCGTTCGGACCACGGGAGGCGCCCCCAATATGGTCCTGGCTCAATCTCGCGCCGGGCCAATAGATTCATTGGTTTCCGATTACAATAACTGTAATATCCCGGACCTTTCGGATCCTTCTTCGTGGGTCCCGGATCTGGTTTTCGGAGTGTCCGGCTCCGTTGTGTCCGAAATTTCGTTTCGGACATCTTTCGTGTTCGGGTCGGCGCGATCCGGAGTTGTTTCGGAGGCCCGGAGGCGTTCCGCGGCTTTTCCGCGTGTGTTTTCCGATTCCCGGTGTGTGTTTCGGCTTTTCTCTTCGGACGCTCGTTGCGGGTGAACCGGGCTGTTCACACGGACACGAGTGGTACCGTTACGATCGGTGCGTTCCGAGGATCGCGGGGGTGTGATTTCCTATTTTTTGGAATTTTACGGATTTTCCGGGTTTTTCTATAAAACCCTTTTTCTTTTCTCTCTCCCCCCACCATCTTCTTCTTCCTCCTTCCTCCTCCACCGTGTCTCCCTCCCTCTCCCTCTCTTCCTCCCGGTTGGCCACGGCGAGCTCCCCTTCGGCTGCAGACGGCGGCGGGGCGACGGCGCGGCGACGTGGGCGGCGGCGAGGCGGTCGTGGGGGCGTGCGGCAAGCGTGGGAAGCTTAAGGAAGAACGAGGGTTTTCAAGCGTTCTTCGCGATTCGTGGACGATCCGGCGGAGCATTCGCTCCATTGAGGTAGGGTGACGTTCCCTAGCTCTTCGCCGTTCTTTTCCGTGGTTTGTAGGCCGCGGGGAGGCCGAGAGAGGCATGTTTGGGCGTTTTTGGGGTTTTTCCATGTTTTGGGGTGAGCCGCCCGATCTATGGTTTTAGCCCATGATTCTATGTTTTGGTGGCTTAGATGCATGCTAGGGGTCCCCAGGGGTCTTCCCCCTTGTTTTCCCCCTCTCCGGTGGAGGTACGGGGGCGTGGTTGGTGTTTTTGGGGTTCTCCCGCCGTAGCGTGCTCTGGGGCAAGCGACGGTCACTCCAGTGACCGTCACATGCTTGTAACGCCCCTAGAGGGGTGCGTTACTTCCCTGGGTGTTGGCCTTTGGGGTCGAGGGCTGTAACGGTCCTGCGACTGGCCGCCGTTTGCTAGTGACGGCCCTGGGCTGGGCCGTCACATGCTTTCGACCGTTGGGTTTTGACTGTTGGGGGTCAGGCCATGTAACGCACCGAGATAGGCGCGTTACATGCGTGTAACGCACTGGGGCAGGAGCGTTACTTCCTGTTGTCCCCCATGTGGATGGGCCAAGCGACGCACTGGGCCCAGCGCGTTACTTACAAGCGACGCGCTGGGGCAGGCGCGTCACTTCCCTTTCCATCCCGAGCGTGAGGGCCATGCGACGCGCTGGTCTAGGCGCGTCACATGCGAGTAACGCACTAAGCCCGACGCGTTGCTTGCAAGCGACGCGCCAGGGTAAGCGCGTTACTTTCCCTGTGGTTTTCGTGGGTGTGGGGTGCCATGTGACGCCCTGGCCTAGGTGCGCCGCTTCCAAGCGACGCACTAGGGTAGGCGCGCCGCTTCCCCCTACCCCCTGGCCGTGTGACGGTCCGCCTTAGACCGCTATTTCCAAGTGACGGCCCTAGAGTGGACCGCCATTTGGCAGTGACGGTCTGAGGGTAGACCGCCACTTCCTGTGTTGCCCCATGAGGGTGGCAACCTCGCTTTTCTCCGACCGTGGTCTCCGTGTGACGGGACTGGTGCGTGGGGTGATTCCCACACGTTGTCGGGCTTGGGTGTTGTTTTCCGTGACTCGAGAGTCTACTCCTTTAGCGACCCTCCACTAGTCGTAGCCCACCAGTGCGCGGTGCTGGTCTCACCTGGGAGTGGTGTACGGGCACCCACCTTTCGAGACGGTTTGTGGACCGGTTACCGTAGGCCCCTCGTCGGTAGCCAGAGTCCGGCTACGGGGGAAAACCGGTCAGAGGACCAGACCTAGTGACGCAAGGTCTGTGTGTGCACACGTGGTTGGGGGCGGTTGGACCCACGTCGACGGGCGTGACCCCAACTAGTTACTTGTTTGTGGTTACTTGTACGGTGTTTGCGCCTCGGGTAGGACCTACCATGTCAGGCGGTGCACCTGCGGTGCGGTGTAAGACGCCAGGGGACGCTACCGGCTGTGCTTCTAGTGGGTGGTACTCCTGTCGAGTACGGAGTGTCAGACTGTCAGTCGTGTGTTTCCGACCTTCGGGTTTTTGACGGTTCAACCGTTGAGTTTCAGTTTCCTCGTACCGTGGCACGTGTCTCGGTTTACGTGCCGTTAGGGTCTAGTTCTGTAGAGTACAGGGCTTTCCTTTCCGAGGTACTTTCCTACCGCTAGAGTAGTGGTTTCTCGTTTTTCGAGGTAGGGTTCGAGTGATCCCTACTGAGTCTTGTTCCGAGACTCATTCCCTGCGTGTTTTCACCGTGTTTCAGGTGAGGCGCCACCTTCGGGGAGCGCGTCAGGAGCGCAGCGTGGTGCGGGTGCCCAGCGGTAGTGCCGGAGGTCAGAGCCGGGGGATGCCCCGTGTAGCTGTACTTTCCTTTCTTGTCACTGTACTAGTCGTGGACTATTGTTATTGTGTTATTTTCTGTTGTGGACCATGTAAAATGTTATTCTATTATAACTGTTTAATTTCTGCAATTATTTGTGATACTTGTGTAGTCTCCACACCATCCTTTTTAACCCTTCCGAGTCTTCGGGCTCGTGGGTGGCGGTGCGAGTCTCGGGTTATCGGGCCTTCCCGGTAATCGGATTCTCGGGTCGTTACAGCTGGTATCAGAGCGCGGTTGTGGAATTACATGAGAATCATAGGTAATTGTAGTGGTCCACTAGTCCATGACGATGATGTACATGTGACGCTGGCATTGGGCACCGCGTGTTTATTCTGACCTTGCCGTTTTTGTGTCTTCTGTCTTTTGCTTCAGGGGCGAGGATGGCGCCGAGGAGGAGTTCTCGCTCTCAGCAGGGGCAGTCGGCTGGAGGCCAGGAGATCCAGCAGGAGGTCCAGCAGAGGGACCAGGAGGAGCATAGCAGAGCACCACGGGGGGCTACCGAGGCCGAGGATGCTGCGAGAGTTCCGGGGGCCGAGGGTTTTCTCCGTGGCATGTACCATCTCATGGCTCAACAGTTCGGCAGAGAGGCCGGTGAGGGCTCGTCAGTCAGGGGTGGGCCAGGCCGAGCAGTGAGGGATTTCATGCAGTTCCATCCACCTTACTTTAACGGCCAGGCAGACCCTGATGCGGCTCGTGATTGGCTTGATGAGATGGAGCGGGTGTTCAGTTCAGCGAAGAGTGCTGCCGAGGACAGAGTGGTGTTGGCCTACAACCAGTTACAGGGTACGGCTCGTAGGTGGTGGTCTTCCGAGTGGAAGACGTCCTTTCAGCTTCGTCCACTTGAACAGATCGAGTGGGATGACTTTGTCAGTGCTTTCGAGCGTACGTACTGTCCAGACGTTGTTACTACGCAGCGGATGCGGGAGTTTCTGGAGCTGGTGCAGGGTGACATGTCCGTGCTGCAGTACAGGGCCCGATTTGTCGAGCTGGGTCGGTATGCACCTCATATCATGGAGCATGAGAGGGTGAGGACCACGCAGTTTGTGCAGGGCTTGAGGTTGGAGCTGAGGCACCATTTGATCGCGAATGGGGCCACTGATCTGGAGACGGCGTCTCGTGTTGCGATTTCCTTGGAGATGGATATGCAGAGGACTCGAGGACCGATCAGCCAGGGGTAGTCTGTGTCAGGTCGCAGCCAGCAGTCGGCTACCCAGCAGCAGGGTTCCTTCCAGCGTGTGTAGGGTGGTTCAGGAGTACCGGCATCGGCAGCTTCGGTGACAGGATCTGCGTCCTTCGGCTCGAAGGTCAAGAAGTTCTTGAAGAAGAGTCTCCGTAAGAAGCACAAGGATCAGGGGCAGGCTTCATCGGGCAGTGTACAGCAGCCGTTCTCTTTGCAGCGTCAGGGATCGGTGGGTGGATCGCGAGGACCTTGTCCACGGTGTAGTGGGACCCACCCAGGCAGGCAGTGCACGGCGCCGATCATCTGTTTTCGGTGTGACCAGCCAGGGCATATGGCGCGCGACTGTCCTCAGAGGCCGCTGCAGCAGCAGGTTCCCCAGCAGCAGCAGCAGCAGGGACAGTATCCGCCGCTACCCAGGTCAGCTAGTGTGGGAGGCAGGCAGAGAGCTCGTGGCCAGATCACGCACTTGACCAGGGCAGAGGCAGTAGCGTCGCAGCTCGTGGAAGGTACCGTTCAGATTTTGGGTTGTGCGGCTCGGGTTTTATTTGATTCTGGCGCGTCTCATTCGTTTATTTCGGAGGATTTCGCGTCGAGCGTCGAGGAGCCGGTGACCCAGTTGTCCTGTGATTTGGCTGTGGAGTTGCCTTCGGGTGACTTTATGGTCACTCCGTATTGCTTCGACCAGGTTCCGGTGTGGATCGATGGACGGAGTATGCCAGGCAGGTTGTATGCGTTGCAGCTTCGGGATTACGATGTGATTCTAGGCATGGATTGGCTCGAGACTCATAGAGCGGTGGTGGATTGTGGAATGAAGAGGGTCTACTTCCAGCATCCGAGCAAGAGGACCTTCTATTTCCAAGGTATCCGTTCCACCTCTTCTCGATTTCTTATCTCTGCTATTCGAGCCCGTCGATTGCTTGATTCAGGTTGCCAGGGTTTTCTCGCGTCAGTGGTTGTGTCTGACCGGATGGAGCCGAATGTCGAGGACATTGCGGTGGTGTGCGAGTTTCCCGATGTTTTTCCTGAGGAGTTGCCTGGATTACCTCCCCAGCGGGAGATCGATTTCGTGATCGAGGTTGTGCCTGGTACGGGACCTTTGGCGAAGGCTCCCTACCGTATGGCCCCCGCTGAGTTGAGGGAGTTGAGGGCGCAGTTGCAGGAGCTGTTGGCCAAGGGGTATATTCGTCCGAGCTTTTCCCCTTGGGGTGCGCCCGTGCTGTTTGTGAAGAAGAAGGACGGTAGTCTGCGGCTGTGCATTGACTATCGGCAGCTGAATGAAGTGACCGTCAAGAACAAGTATCCGTTGCCGCGGATTGATGATTTGTTCGACCAGCTGCAGTCTGCGCGAGTGTTCTCGCGGGTTGATTTGCGGTCCGGTTACTATCAGCTGAGAATTCGCGAGTCCGATGTGGAGAAGACTGCGTTCTGTACGAGGTACGGGCATTATGAGTTTCTGGTGATGCCGTTCGGGCTCACCAATGCCCCAGCAGCCTTCATGGACTTGATGCAGAGGGTGTTTCATCCGTATTTGGACCAGTTCGTGGTCATCTTCGTGGATGACATCCTTGTTTATTCGCAGTCTGCCGAGGAGCATGCGTACCATTTGGGTGTGGTGCTGCAGACGTTGCGAGATCACCAGTTGTATGCGAAGCTCAGCAAGTGCGAGTTTTGGCTCAGCGAGGTGCACTTTCTGGGGCACGTGATTTCTGGTGATGGCATTTCCGTGGATCCCGCCAAGGTCGAGGCCGTGATGCAGTGGCCGAGGCCGAGGTCGGTGACGGAGATCCGGAGTTTCTTGGGGCTTGCGGGTTATTATCGCCGGTTTATCCAGAATTTTTCCCGCATTGCGACCCCGATGACGAGGCTCACGCGGAAGGATGTGCCTTTCGTCTGGTCCGAGGAGTGTGAGCAGAGCTTTAGGGAACTGAAGAGATTGCTCACCTCGGCTCCGGTGTTGGTTTTGCCTTCTGGATCGGGAGGTTTTGTGGTGTGTACAGATGCTTCCGGCGTCGGATTGGGTGCTGTTCTGATGCAGCATGGTAGAGTGGTGGCTTATGCATCTCGGCAGCTAAAGCCCCATGAGGAGAACTACCCTACCCATGACCTTGAGTTGGCGGCAGTGATCTTCGCGTTGAAGATCTGGAGGCATTATCTGTACGGTGAGAAGTTCGAGGTGTTCATTGACCATCAGAGTTTGAGGTATGTGTTCTCGCAGAGAGATCTGAACCTCAGACAGAGGCGTTGGATGGAGTTCATGAAGGACTATGACTTCACCCTGTCTTATCAGCCGGGCAGGATGAATGTCATCGCCGATGCCTTGAGTCGGAAGGTCGTGATCAGTGCCTTGATGTTGAGGAAGTGGAGGCTCTGGGAACAGGTGCCCGAAGTATCTTTCAGGCTCAAGATTCCCCAGGAGCCAGGGTTGGCAGTGCTTGCGAGTCTGACTGTCACTCCTGCTATCCGTCGTCAGGTGACAGAGGCTCAGCATGCGGACCCTGAGTTGCCCCGGATTCTGGCGATAGCTGATGTGGAGCTTGGCGAGGACGGTGCTGCGAGGTTTCGTGGCAGGCTGTACGTCCCAGGGGAGGAGCAGGTTCGTCGTGCGGTGTTACGCGAGGCTCATGGGAGCAGGTACACTGTGCACCCGGGTGCGACGAAGATGTATCGGAACTTGCGGAGGCAGTTCTGGTGGCCTGGCATGAAGAGAGATGTGGCCGAGTTTGTGGCCAGGTGCCTGATCTGTCAGCAAGTGAAGGCGGAGCATCAGTGACCAGGCGGTACTCTCCAGCCCTTGGATGTTCCTGCTTGGAAGTGGGACCATGTGACCACGGATTTTGTGGTGGGGTTGTCCAGAACCCCGACTGGGCAGGACAGTATTTGGTTGCTGGTGGATCGGCTGACGAAGGTGACGCGGTTGCTACCGGTCAAGGTCAGCTGGAGCGTGCCTAAGTTGGCTCGTCTTTATGTGGAGCGGATCGTTCCGTTGCATGGGGTTCCCATTTCGATCGTGTCGGATCGGGATCCGCGCTTCACTTCTGGATTCTGGAGGAGTTTCCAGCGAGCTCTTGGCACGGAGTTGGCATTTAGCTCGGCGTATCATCCACAGTCGGATGGTCAGTCTGAGAGGACCATTCAGACTTTGGAGGACATGCTGAGATCCTGCTGCCTGGAGTGGCAGGGGAGTTGGATTCATCACCTACCGTTGGTGGAGTTTGCCTATAACAACAGCTTTCATTCGAGCATCGGCATGGCTCCCTATGAGGCTCTGTATGGGCGTCCTTGTCGGACTCCACTCGATTGGTTTGAGGTGGGTGAGCGTGTTTTGACGGGACCGGAATTGGTGCAGCAATGTGTGGATGTTGTGCACCTGGTTCGTCAGAACATGTTGGCGGCCCAGAGTCGGCAGAAGAGCTATGCTGACCGTAGGCGGCAGCCCCTCGAGTTCGCCGTGGGCGATCATGTGTTCTTGAGAGTTTCTCCGATGAAGGGGGTGATGCGGTTTGGATGGCGTGGGAAGCTGAGTCCCCGCTATATTGGTCCTTTCGCGATTGTGGGGCGCATCGGTGAGGTTGCTTACCGGTTACAGTTACCCTCTGAGTTGGCGTCGGTGCATGACGTGTTCCACGTCTCTATGTTGCGGAAGTATATGCCCGATGACTCTCATGTGCTCGAGTTTTCCGTTTGGCCTGAGGTGACTCCAGATCTTTCTCTCCCAGAGTTTCCGATCCGCGTGGAGGATAGGCGAGAGCAGCGCCTGCGGAACAAGGTTATTCCCTTGGTGAAGGTCGTGTGGCAACGACACTCTGGTGGTGAGGCTTCGTGGGAACGTGAGGACGAGATGCGTCAGCAGTTCCCGTACCTGTTTGAGTGAGTCTTTCTCTTCTTTCCCCTTGGGTTGTTCTCAATTTCGAGGACGAAATTCCTTAAGGGGGGAGGGCTGTAATATCCCGGACCTTTCGGATCCTTCTTCGTGGGTCCCGGATCTGGTTTTCGGAGTGTCCGGCTCCGTTGTGTCCGAAATTTCATTTCGGACATCTTTCGTGTTCGGGTCGGCGCGATCCGGAGTTGTTTCGGAGGCCCGGAGGCGTTCCGCGGCTTTTCCGCGTGTGTTTTCCGATTCCCGGTGTGTGTTTCGGCTTTTCTCTTCGGACGCTCGTTGCGGGTGAACCGGGCTGTTCACACGGACACGAGTGGTACCGTTGCGATCGGTGCGTTCCGAGGATCGCGGGGGTGTGATTTCCTATTTTTTGGAATTTTACGGATTTTCCGGGTTTTTCTATAAAACCCTTTTTCTTTTCTCTCTCCCCCCACCATCTTCTTCTTCCTCCTTCCTCCTCCACCGTGTCTCCCTCCCTCTCCCTCTCTTCCTCCCGGTTGGCCACGGTGAGCTCCCCTTCGGCTGCAGACGGCGGCGGGGCGACGGCGCGGCGACGTGGGCGGCGGCGAGGCGGTCGTGGGGGCGTGCGGCAAGCGTGGGAAGCTTAAGGAAGAACGAGGGTTTTCAAGCGTTCTTCGCGATTCGTGGACGATCCGGCGGAGCATTCGCTCCATTGAGGTAGGGTGACGTTCCCTAGCTCTTCGCCGTTCTTTTCCGTGGTTTGTAGGCCGCGGGGAGGCCGAGAGAGGCATGTTTGGGCGTTTTTGGGGTTTTTCCATGTTTTGGGGTGAGCCGCCCGATCTATGGTTTTAGCCCATGATTCTATGTTTTGGTGGCTTAGATGCATGCTAGGGGTCCCCAGGGGTCTTCCCCCTTGTTTTCCCCCTCTCCGGTGGAGGTACGGGGGCGTGGTTGGTGTTTTTGGGGTTCTCCCGCCGTAGCGTGCTCTGGGGCAAGCGACGGTCACTCCAGTGACCGTCACATGCTTGTAACGCCCCTAGAGGGGTGCGTTACTTCCCTGGGTGTTGGCCTTTGGGGTCGAGGGCTGTAACGGTCCTGCGACTGGCCGCCGTTTGCTAGTGACGGCCCTGGGCTGGGCCGTCACATGCTTTCGACCGTTGGGTTTTGACCGTTGGGGGTCAGGCCATGTAACGCACCGAGATAGGCGCGTTACATGCGTGTAACGCACTGGGGCAGGAGCGTTACTTCCTGTTGTCCCCCATGTGGATGGGCCAAGCGACGCACTGGGCCCAGCGCGTTACTTACAAGCGACGCGCTGGGGCAGGCGCGTCACTTCCCTTTCCATCCCGAGCGTGAGGGCCATGCGACGCGCTGGTCTAGGCGCGTCACATGCGAGTAACGCACTGAGCCCGACGCGTTGCTTGCAAGCGACGCGCCAGGGTAAGCGCGTTACTTTCCCTGTGGTTTTCGTGGGTGTGGGGTGCCATGTGACGCCCTGGCCTAGGTGCGCCGCTTCCAAGCGACGCACTAGGGTAGGCGCGCCGCTTCCCCCTACCCCCTGGCCGTGTGACGGTCCGCCTTAGACCGCTATTTCCAAGTGACGGCCCTAGAGTGGACCGCCATTTGGCAGTGACGGTCTGAGGGTAGACCGCCACTTCCTGTGTTGCCCCATGAGGGTGGCAACCTCGCTTTTCTCCGACCGTGGTCTCCGTGTGACGGGACTGGTGCGTGGGGTGATTCCCACACGTTGTCGGGCTTGGGTGTTGTTTTCCGTGACTCGAGAGTCTACTCCTTTAGCGACCCTCCACTAGTCGTAGCCCACCAGTGCGCGGTGCTGGTCTCACCTGGGAGTGGTGTACGGGCACCCACCTTTCGAGACGATTTGTGGACCGGTTACCGTAGGCCCCTCGTCGGTAGCCAGAGTCCGGCTACGGGGGAAAACCGGTCAGAGGACCAGACCTAGTGACGCAAGGTCTGTGTGTGCACACGTGGTTGGGGGCGGTTGGACCCACGTCGACGGGCGTGACCCCAACTAGTTACTTGTTTGTGGTTACTTGTACGGTGTTTGCGCCTCGGGTAGGACCTACCATGTCAGGCGGTGCACCTGCGGTGCGGTGTAAGACGCCAGGGGACGCTACCGGCTGTGCTTCTAGTGGGTGGTACTCCTGTCGAGTACGGAGTGTCAGACTGTCAGTCGTGTGTTTCCGACCTTCGGGTTTTTGACGGTTCAACCGTTGAGTTTCAGTTTCCTCGTACCGTGGCACGTGTCTCGGTTTACGTGCCGTTAGGGTCTAGTTCTGTAGTGTACAGGGCTTTCCTTTCCGAGGTACTTTCCTACCGCTAGAGTAGTGGTTTCTCGTTTTTCGAGGTAGGGTTCGAGTGATCCCTACTGAGTCTTGTTCCGAGACTCATTCCCTGCGTGTTTTCACCGTGTTTCAGGTGAGGCGCCACCTTCGGGGAGCGCGTCAGGAGCGCAGCGTGGTGCGGGTGCCCAGCGGTAGTGCCGGAGGTCAGAGCCGGGGGATGCCCCGTGTAGCTGTACTTTCCTTTCTTGTCACTGTACTAGTCGTGGACTATTGTTATTGTGTTATTTTCTGTTGTGGACCATGTAA
Organism: Amorphophallus konjac; assembly: GCA_022559845.1. Classification (NCBI taxonomy): domain Eukaryota; kingdom Viridiplantae; phylum Streptophyta; class Magnoliopsida; order Alismatales; family Araceae; genus Amorphophallus; species Amorphophallus konjac. Next base: position 506,998 of record JAHNEJ010003629.1, on the reverse strand, counting down.
AATGTTATTCTATTATAACTGTTTAATTTCTGCAATTATTTGTGATACTTGTGTAGTCTCCACACCATCCTTTTTAACCCTTCCGAGTCTTCGGGCTCGTGGGTGGCGGTGCGAGTCTCGGGTTATCGGGCCTTCCCGGTAATCGGATTCTCGGGTCGTTACAATAACCGAGATTCAATCGAATATTTTCAGCGTCTCGGAGTAATATACTTGCCGTATCCATGCATGCATATGTTCCAGGTCCTCCCGCGACTATTATAATATTATCAAGCCGGGCTCCCGTCCGAATATTAAACGGTCTCCCGAATGACCGACATGTTTCGAACACCCGCTTCTCCGGACACGGGGCTTGTCAGCCGATTTAAGGGATATTCCCTCGTCGCCCCCTTGGCACCGGAAATACTAATGACGCTCATGCAAGTCTCGTTTCGACCGCGGGGGGCCGGGCCCACCGCAGTATGGTCGCAGCTTGCTCTTGCACCAGGCCAACAGATTTACCGGTCTCCGACCGCCCTAACCGAGATTTAGCCGAACGTTTTCCGTTCTCCTGAACAATAAATTGCCATAGCCTGGCATACATACGCACTCCGGTTTTCCCGCAACGATCGCGCTTTTCCCGAGACGGAAACTCTTCCGAATATTAAATGGTCAGCACATGACCGACATTCTCGAATGGTTTTCTCCCCACCTTTGAGCGAGGATTTCAATACCTCCTAATAGACATTTCATGCAATTGATTTCCTGGCCACGAGGCCCTGAATCTCGGCGATTAATCAAGGTTGTTCCCTCGTATGGGGGATGTAAATGACGCCGTGACCTTTATGGCGCGGCGGGTTTCGGTCCCGACACGAACCACACAATCGTCTGACGAAGTCAGATCGAGCGCACCATGGGCTCTTCGGAGCCCGAACAAATTGTCACTTCGGTGACTGGCACGCCCACAAGTGTGAAAAAAAGTGCGTCCACAACTCTGGCACGCCCGGTGGGACCAAACCACCCTTCATCTCTTCGCCGGGATTCAGGGCCTCATGGCCCCCTAATAAACGATGTTTGCCTGCTTTGATGAATTACAGGTGCTGCCTTCGCCAGCCCTATGGGGAGAAGATCCAGACTTGGCGCAGCTGCCTTCGTGGCCTCGAGGACGCTGCTTCGAAGCATATGCAACTTCCAGGAATCATGGGGGTTGTTATAAAAAAAAAAGGGAAGAGAAGAGAAGAGGAAGAGAAGAGAAGGGAGGGGAAATCGAGCCCCCCCTGTTTCCCTCAAGAAGAAAGAGAAGAAAAGAAGAAAGGAAGAAAAGAATAAAAGAAGAAAAGAAGAGAAAAAAGAGAAAAGAAAGAAGCAAAAAAAAAGAAGAGAAGAAATTAGCAATAGAGGGTTGTACGGCCACGTCCGTCGAGACCCGTGCTGAACAAAGATTACCATTGTGGTGTTAATGTGGTGGAGCAAACCACTCATCCCTTCCTTGAGGGGGTGAGCGCTCTCCTGCACCCCCACCCTGGTCAATCATACAAAAAAGAAGAGAAGAGAAGAAGGGACAAAAAACAAGAGAGAAGAAGAAAAAAGAGAAAGAGAAGAAAAAAAGAGAAGAAAAAAATAGAAAGAAGAAAAGAAGAAAAGGCCAACATCGCCGACCAGAAGAGCAAGAAGAAGCCCGGCGTCCCGCCCGACTCTAGGAGGTTCCGAGTCCGCGGTGTAATGATCCCGCTCGTTCCTCCTTCCTGCTGCCTCCATCCGGCACAAAACGGCCCCCGAATGGTTGTTAAAAGACCAAGCGAGCCACAATTGTAGCTTGATGAATGGTTGCCCGCTGTGGTGAATGCTTTATAGCAATGAGGCCAAGCACGGCCACCACTCCCGAAGAGAGCATGCACATACCCCGCCATGGGGATGAAAATAAGATATATACCCTGCTACGGGGCATAGGAGGCAAAAAAAAAAGAGAAATACACCTCGTTCCCAGGGGCACATGAAGAAAACCTGTCCCGACTAAGGGGCACACAAAGCAAAAGCTACACCCCGGCTTCGGGGCATTTGAAGAAGAATCCGCCCTGACCTGGGGACGTAAGAAGAAATAGAGTTGTACCCCGGCTTAGGGGTATTTGAAGGGGAAATACACCCCGATATGGGGGCACCTGAAGCAGAAGACATACCTCACCATGGGGGCATATGAAGAGAAGAATTCACCCTGGCCTGGAACATACAAAAGAGAAACTCACCTTGGCTTAGGGGTATATGAAGAAGGAAAGTACCCCGGCCTGGGGGCATAAGAAACAAAAGCACATCCCATGTTAGGGGCGTATGAAGAGAAACGCACCCCGCCCCGGCGGGGCGTAAGAAGCAGAGGAATCCACCCCGGTCTGGGATATAAGAAGCAGAAGACATACTCCGCCATGGGGGCATAAGAAGATAAGAATTCACCCCGGCCTGGGGACACTTAAAGAAAGAGCCACACCCTAGACTGGGGGCATACGAAGAAGAAGAATTCACCCCGCCTCGGGTGCATAAAAAGCAAGAACTACACCCTGCATCAAAAGCGACAATACACTCCACTCTGGGGACACTAGAAGCAGAATACACCATGTGCCGGGGGCATAAAAAAAAGGATACCTCGCTCTGGGGCATCAGAAGCAGCAATACACCCCACCTTGGGAGCATCAAAAGCTGCAATACACCCCCATCTCGGGAGCACAAGAAGCAAACATCCCCCCTGTGTGTTTGGGAAGAAAAAAAATTCACCCCGGCCTGAGGACACTTGAAGAAAGAAGCACACCCCACCTGGGGGCATAGAAGCCGTAAAGAGATGCACCCCGGCCTTAGGGGGGGCATAAGAAGCAAGAGATACACCCCCGTGCCGGAGACATATGAAGAGAATCACTCCTCCGCCTTCAGGGGTAGAAAGAGAGCAGAATTTGCCCCGCTATGGGGGGTATAAGAAACAAGAGACACGCCCCGTACTAGGGGCATATGAAGAAGAAGCATACCTCGCCTCGAGGGCCTAGAAGCTATAAAGAACACGCCCCGGCTCAGGGGCATGTGAAGAGAAGTCCACCTTGGCTTAGGGGCATATGAAGAAGAAACATACCCCACCTAGGGGCATAGAAGCCGCGAAGAGTATACTCCACCATGGGGGCATTTGAAGAGAGCTACACCCCGCCTCGGGGATACAAAAAAAATAAAAAAAAACACACCCTGGTCTGGGGACATAGAAGCCAAAAAAATACACCCCGCCTGGGGGGCACAGAAGCAGAGAGGCAAAATACACCCCTCAGGGGAGGGATGCACACCAAATGAAGCTACACCCCGCTCTGGGGGCACCTTAAGAGAAATACACTCCAGCACTGAAGCGTTAACGAGAAAAGAAGAGCAGAAAAGAAAGAAGAAAGGGGCACACGAGGCAGACGTGGCCTTTGACCCCGCCTCATCCCATAAAAGAAGAGGAAAAAAAGAGTCACGAGACAGACGGGGTCTTCGAGCCCGCCTCTTCACATAAAAGAAGAAGAGCAGAACCAAAAGAAGAGTCATGAGGCAAACATGGTCCTTGCACCTGCCTCTCAATAAAAAAGGAAGAGAAGAAGAGAAAGAGCAATCATGAGGCAAACATGGTCTCTGCACCTGCCTCTCTACAAAACAAGAATAGAAGAGAAAGCACAATCATGAGGCGAGCATGGTCCTTGCACCTGTCTCTCCACAAAAGAAGAAGAGAAGAAAAGAAAGAAAGAGTCCCGAGGCGAGCACGGTCCTTGAACCCGCCTCTTCAAAAAAAATAAGAAAGAAGAGAATAAGAAGAGAAAGAATAATCACGGGGCGAACATGGTCTTTGCACCTGCCTCTCCAAAAAAGAAGAAGAGAAGAAGAGAAAGAACAATCACGGGACGAACATGGTCTCTGCACCTGCCTCTCTACAAAAGAAGAAGAGAAAAAAAAAAGAGACGATCACGAGGCGAACATGGTCCTCGTACCTGCCTCTCCACAAAAGAAGAAGAGAAAGAACAGTCGCGAGGCGAACATGGTCTTTGCACCTGCCTCCTCATAGAAGAAGAAGAGAAGAAGAGAAAGCACACATGAGGCAGATGTGGTCCTTGAACCCCCCTCTCCACACAAAAGAAGAAGAGAAGAAAAGAAAGAAATGATCATGAGGCACACATGGTCCTTGCACCGGCCTCTCCGCAAAAAAAAAAAGGAGACATGAGGCAGACGTGGCCCTCGAGCTCGCCTCACCAAACAAAAGAAGAGAAGAAAATGAAATAAGAGACACATGAGGCAGACGTGGTCCTTGAACCCGCCTCTCCACACAAAAGAAGAAGAGAAGAAAAGAAAGAAATGATCATGAGGCACACATGGTCCTTGCACCGACCTCTCCGCAAAAAAAAAGGAGACATGAGGCAGACATGGCCCTCGAGCCCGCCTCACCAAATAAAAAGAAGAGAAGAGGAGAAGAGAAAGAAGAGTCACGAGGCAGACGCGGTCTTTGCACCCGCCTCTCCATATAAAAGAAGAAGAGAAGAAGAGAAAGGGCAGTCGGGAGGCGAACACGGTCTTAGTACCTGCCTCTCCATAAAAGAAGAAGAGAAAGAAAAGATCACGAGGCGGGCATGGTCTTTGCACCGGCCTCTCTACAAAAGAAAAGAAGAAGAGAAAGAAAAGATCACGAGGCGAGCATGGTCTTTGCACCAGCCTCTCTACAAAAGAAGAGAAGAAAAGAAAGAAAAGACATGAGGTGAACATGGTCCCTGCACCCGCCTCTCTACACAAAAGAAGAAAAGAAGAATAGAAGAGGAAAAAAAAGAATCATGAGGCGAGCATGGTCCCTGCACCCGCCTCTCTACAAAAGAAGAAGAGAAAGAAAAGAATCATGAGGCGAGCATGGTCCTTGCACCTGCCTCTCCACAAAAAAAAGAATAGAACAAAAGAAGAAGAAAAAAGACATGAGGCGAACATGGTCCCTGCACCCGCCTCTCTACAAAAGAAGAAGAGAAAGAAAAGAATCATGAGGCGAGCATGGTCCTTGCACCTGCCTCTCCACAAGAAAAAAGAATAGAACAAAAGAAGAAGAAGAAAAGACATGAGACGAATATGGTCCCTGCACCCGCCTCTCTACAAAAGAAGAAAAAAAAAGAATCATGAGGCGAGCATGGTCCTTGCACCTACCTCTCCATAAAAGAAGAAGAGAAGGAAAGAAAGAAAGAGTCCCGAGGCAGACGCGGTCTTCGAGCCCGCCGCCCCACACAAAAGAAGAAGAGAAGAAGAGAAATAAGGGTCACGAGGTAAACTTTTACCTCCGACCTCCAGCCATCCGACAAACAGAAACCAACCAGACCTTCCGCCGACGGGGCGTTAAACCGACTTGACCTTCCGTCGACGGGGCGTTAAACCGACAAGATCTTCAGTCGATGGGGCGTTAAACCGATTAAACCCTTCCGCCGACGAGGCGTTAAACCGACCAACTTTCAGCCATCGGGGCTTCAAGCCGACAACTACCCCTTCATCGACCTTCGGGTCGACAGCTATATCATCATCGGCTCCTAGCCGACAGCTATCTCATCATCGGCTCATGGCCGACAACTACCTCATTATCGGCTTTTAGCCGACAACTACCTCATCATCGGCTCCTAGCCGACAACTATCTCATCATTGGCACCCCAGCCGACAGCTTCCCAGTCAAAAAAAAATAAGACCTCTTGCTTCGGTTTGGACCTTTCCCGGCCAGAGAACAAAAGAGACCCTTCCCTTTGGCTCTCGTGGCCTGCTTCTTAACTTCGGCCTTCACGGCCTGCTTCCCAAAATTCAACCTTTATGGCCCGCTTCTCGACATTGGCCCTTACAGCCTGCTTCCCTTTGGCTTTGACAGCATGCTTTCCAACTTTGGCTCTTGCAGCCTGCTTACCCTTGGCCTTCGTGGCCTGCTTCCCAATTCTGGCTTCTATGGCCCGCTTCCTAGCATTGGCTCGCGCAGCCTGCTTCCCCCTGGCTTTTATAGCATGCTTCCCAACTTTAGCTCTTACAGTCCGCTTCCCTTTGACCTTCGCGGCCCGCTTCCCATAACTTCAGCCCCTATAGCCGGCTTCCCTAACGCCCTTTCAGCCGTTCGCGGTCTGCTTCCTTAATACCTCTACTACCACTACACTTATACGTAACAACAATATTTTCTTATGTAAAAACAAAAAAACAACAACAAAAAAAAGAACAACAACACCCAAAAAAAACACAAAACAAAAGAAAAAATAAAACAAAACAAACACAAAAAAAACAAAAAAAAAAAGAGAATGCATGATTGCCCCGCTCGCGTGGTTGCTTAATATAGAATAATACACCTCCTTGGAATTTTGTAGGACCGTGTTTCCTTGCTAAATAATATCGCCCCGATTCCGGAAGCACGATCGTCACGGCGTACGCTTGAAGGGAACCCAATTATGGCGAGTGCACACGTCAAGGGGAAGAGTCATGGCTGAATCGCTAAGCCCAACTCACAAAATAAACCTGAGGCAACGCTCCCACACTTCGCACTCAATGTGTCCAATAGCCTTCAACTATAGGGATTGTCCGAATTTCTTCTTAGCACTGAACGGAGACTTGAATTCCTGCACTCTCGTGAAAGGTAATCGTGAGGAAAAAGCTGCCTACCCCTACTGTAAAAAAAAAAGAGAGAGAGAAAAAAAAGGGGAAGAGAGAGAAGCATGTGAATCCGAGTAGCCGGGAATCCCCATTGAGACACATGAGGAGACTCGCGCAAAATGGTGAAGCGAATTATAATAAGGATGAAACCTATTAGCCGGGAATCCCCATTGAGACACATGAGGAGACTCGCGTCAAACGGTGGAATCCGTAATAGAATTACAATAAGGATGAATCCTAGTAGCCGGGAATCCCCATTGAGACACATGAGGAGACTCGCGCCGAACGGTGAAATCCGCTACCAAAATAAACAGATGGGGGCTGTGTGAAGCTACCGAAAGTCGAAAGCCTAAAACTAATGTGCAGGCGCTAGAGTGATCCTCGAGTGTCACCAGGAAAACCTGCATATCCCTACGGTTAGGGCTCGTTGCTCACACATTTGCACTGCCACGCCATAGAAAATTGCCTCGGGTGAAATGCGTGAATTTAGGCTATGCATGCAAGACGTGCGATATCCTCTTGACGGGTGCACCACCCCTCGATTGTGCCTCGCGGCCCACACCGCATCTACGAATTATGGGCGATATCCCTATCATATCCCCTATAAGGGGAGCTGCCTTACTTATATTTACGTTATGCCTGCTAATGAATGCTTGCATGCTTGAATAAAAGGAAATACAATAATAAATAATAAAAATGTGTGTATGCAATAAACTCAATTTCGGCCATCGAAGCCTACTTTCTCCAGCTCTGGCTCGTAGAGCCCAATATTGGCCACCGTGGCCTACCTCTTGCCCTCGCGGCCCATTAATCTCCAAACTTCGGCTCCCGCAGCCCGCTTCCAGCCTCGGCTATTTTGGCCTCCCTTATCGGCCCCTGAGCCGACAACTTTTCCCTTATCGGCCCCTGAGCCGACAGCTTTCAATCATTGGCCTTCAGGTCGACAGCCTTCTAATCATCGGACTTCGGGTCGACAGCTTTCTAATTATTGGCTCCCATGCCAACAGCTTTCAATTATTAGCTCCCATGCCAACAGCTTTCTAATCATCGACCTTCGAGTCGACAGCCTTTCAATCATCGGCCCCTGAGCCGACAGCTTTCGATTATCGGCCCCTGAGTCGACAGCTTTCAATCATCGGCCTTCGGGTCGACAGCTTTCTAATCATCGGCCTTCGGGTCGACAGCTTTCTAATTATTGGCTCCCATGCCAACAACTTTCAATTATTGGCTCCCATGCCGACAGCTTTCTAATCATCGGCCCCTGAGCCGACAGCTTTTCAATCATCGGCCCCTGAGCCGACAGCTTTCACTTATCGGCCCTTGGGCCGACAACTTTTCACTTATTGGCTCCCATGCCAACAGCTTTCAATTATCGGCCCCTGAGCCGACAGCTTTCAATCATCGGCAGCCACGTCGACGGCTGTCCGGGGTTCTTCAAGAGAAAAAAAAACAAAGGAGAGAAAACAAAAAGATAACAGAAGAGAAAAAAAAAGAGAAGAGAAGAAGAGAAAAGAAGAGGGGAAAAGAGAAAGGAAGAAGAGAAGAAGAAGGAAACAGAGAAGAGAAGAGAAAAAGAGAATAAAAGAGAGAAGAGAAAAAGAAAAAAGATAATAAAAAAAAGAGAGAAGAGAAGAGACCAACATACTGCTTCAGTTCCCGGCACCCCGCCGGCACTGATGAAGAGACCAAGAGACCAACAAACCAGGTCAGCGCCCGACACCCCGTCGGCACTGATGAAGAGACAAAGAGACCAACAAAGCATGTCAGTTCTCGGCATCCTGTCGGCACTGATGAAGAGACAAAGAGACCAACAAAGCATGTCAGTTCCCGGCATCCTGTCGGCACTGGCGAAGAGACCAAGAGACCAACAAACCAGGTCAGTTCCCGGCCTCCTGTCGGCACTGATGAAGAGACTAAGAGACAACAAACCATGTCAGTTCCCTGCATCCTGTCGGCACTGATGAAGAGACAAAGAGACCAACAAAGCATGTCAGTTCTCGGCATCCTATCGGCACTGGCGAAGAGACCAAGAGACCAACAAAGCATGTCAGTTCCCGACACCTCGTCGGCACTGATGAAGAGACTAAGAGACAACATACCAGGTCAGTTCCCGACATCCTGTCGGCACTGACGAAGAGACCAAGAGACCAAGAGATCAACAAACCAGGTCAGCTCCTGACACCCTATCGGCGCTGGCGAAGAGACCAAGAGAAAAACAGACCAGGTCAGTTCCCGACATCCTGTCGGCACTGACAAAGAGACCAAGAGACCAAGAGATCAACAAACCAGGTCAGCTCCTGACACCCTATCGGCGCTGGCAAAGAGACCAAGAGAAAAATAAACCAGGCCAGCTCCCGACACCCTGTCGGCACTGGCGAAGAGACCAAGAGAAAAAGACAAACCAGGCCAGCTCCTGGCACCCTGTCGGCGCTGGCGAAGAGACCAAGAGAAAAACAAACCAGGCCAGCTCCCGACACCCTGTCAGCACTGGCGAAGAGACCAAGAGATCAACAAACCAGGTCAGCTCCTGACACCCTGTCGGCGCTGGCGAAGAGACCAAGAGAAAAACAAACAAGGCCAGCTCCCGACACCCTGTCGGCACAGGCGAAGAGATCAAGAGAAAAAGACAAACCAGGCCAGCTCCCGACACCCTGTCGGCGCTGACAAAGAGACAAAGAGACCAGCATATCGTGTCAGCACCCGACGCCCTGTCGGCGCTGACGAAGAGACAAAGAGACCAGCATATCATGTCAGCACCCGACGTCCTGTCGGCACTGACGAAGAGAAAAAGAGATCAACATATCAGGCCAGCCCCCGGCACACTATCGGCGCTGACGAAGAGACAACGAGACGAGCATACCACGTCGGCGCCCGACACCCCGTCGGCACTGACGAAGAGAAGACGAGACCAACATGTTACGCCAGCTCCCAACATCCCGTCGGCATCGACGAAGAGAAAAGAGACAAGTACACCCACGGGCACCGCCCGGCTCATACTTCGCCTGCGCTACCCGTGGGTGGGGGGCATTTGTGGACACCAAAAATTGCACACCCAAATGTCCTGCTCGGCCTCGCATCAACAACGGCGTCGAGTGAAGAAGTCCCGGAGAGATTTGTCGTCCAGACCCCCAAATATGCACACTGCCGTGAAGCCGTCCCCGGAGTCGTGACAGTTAAGAGAAATCAACCAACAAGAGCCCTATAACCCATGGGCCTCGAAGAAAATTAAACGGGCCAAAACTCGTGCTCACAACTGGCTCAAAACCGCCCTCAATGGCCTTCAGCGGCACGCCCTCAATGGCCTTCAGCGGCACGCTCAATGGCCTTCAGCGGCACGCCCCAATGGCCTTCAGCGGCACGCCCTCAATGGCCTTCAGCGGCAAGCCCCCAATGGCCTTCAGCGGCACGCCCCAATGGCCTTCAGCGGCACGGCCCCAATGGCCTTCAGCAGTACGCCCATGGGGTCTTCAGCGGCACGCCCCTGGGCCCTTCAGCGGCACGCCTCTGGGCCCCTCAGCGGCACGGCCATTTGGCCCTTCAGCGACACGGCCATTTGGCCCTTCAGCGGCACGCCCTCAATGGCCTTCAGCGGCACGCCCTCAATGGCCTTCAGCGGCACGCCCCAATGGCCTTTAGCGGCACGCCCTCAATGGCCTTCAGCGGCACGCCCCAATGGCCTTCAGCGGCACGACCCCAATGGCCTTCAGCGGTACGCCCATGGGGTCTTCAGCGGCACGCCCCTGGGCCCTTCAGCGACACGCCTCTGGGCCCCTTAGCGGCACGGCCATTTGGCCCTTCAGCGACACGGCCATTTGGCCCCTCAGCGGCATAGCCTTTTGGCCCCTCAGCGGCACGCCTTTTTGGCCCTCCTACGGCACGCTTGTGCAGCCCGCAACGGCACAGCGTGAAGGCTTTTCAACGGCGGAACGACGTGAAGCCCATGCCCTACATATCCTTGGCGCGCAGCGAGCCGTCCGAGGTGTCAACCAATCATTGGGCCACGCAGCCTGCTCCTCCTGCCACCCAGGACAAGGGAGTCAACTCCCATTAAATGCACTTCGGACGCCTCCTGCCTCCGAAGGCTCCCGCCACAGGGGGTATAAGACCCCTCTCCTTCGCTGCGAAGAAAAAGGAAGGAGGCCAGCCAGACACACACACAGACGAAGAAGAGAAGAGAAGAAGAGAGAAGAGAAGAAGAAGGAGAAGAGAAGAAGAGGGAAGAGAGGAAGAGAGGGGGGGGGAGGCCCCGCCACTCCAGCGACCGTCGTCCGTGCGAAGAGAAAGAAAAGAAGAAGAAGAGAAGGAGAGGAGCCTGCCGCTCCGACCACCACCGCCTGAGAGAAAAGAAGAGAAGAAGAGAAGGAGGGGGAGGAGCTCACGCTCCGTCCCTCTTCCCCGTTGCGTTCTGTTCCCCCTCCCCCATTTCTTCCCTTTTATGCTTTTCTTTTTCCTTTCCCTTTCTCCCCCTCCATTGGTATATCTTCCACCCTGGTGTTTTGATGTACGCATGGCCGACTTTGGCCTTCTCATTTTATGAATAAAAATCCCTTTTCTCTGGGCTTCTTGCCGTCTCCGTCCGTCTGGGGTATTTTTACATGCGTTTGATCGTGCTCTCTCCCTCCTCTTCTTCCCTCATCGGTTTGGCCTCCGGTGACGATCTTTCCTCCTTAGCCTTCCTGCTTCCTGAACACCTCACATCCAGCAGCCCACCCTTGGCCTTTAACCCACTTTCCCCTCCTAAACACCCAACGTCCAATAGCCCTCATGTGGCTCTTCACCGGTACGCCATTTTCAGCCCTCAGCGGCACACCCATCCGGCTCCTTGGCCGGCACACCCCATGGTGGCCCTTAGCGGCACACTTTCCCCCCTTGGTGCTTCCCCGGTACGCCCCGGGCGGCCTTCGCCGGCACGGCCCCAATGGCCTTCCCCGACACACCCTTTTTAGCCCTTAGCGGCGCACTCCTTCGGCCCTCGGCCGGCACACCCCATGGTGGCCCTCAGCGGCACACCTCCCCCCTTGTGGGGCTCCAGCGGTACACCCCGAGCTCATCCTTGGCCGATACGCTTTGGTTAGCCCCAGCCCACCCCGTCTAGTATTGGAAGCCTTTCGTTCTTTGTTTGCTTCACGTTTTCTGAGGTTCTATAAAGGTGTTGCTGCCCTCGGGCGCCCACCTCCAGTTGTCGGGTTCCGCCACTCCGTGTGGGCGCGTTCCCTTTATCTCCCTTACGCTCGAGTTAAGGGGAGATGCTGCCGAATTTTCGTTCGAAACTATAATACATTAAAAGACAAAAGACAACAACAAACAAACGAAAAGAACAACGGTAAAATGCTTTAACCGATGCAATGGAACCGTAATCAACATAAAGAGAACCAAATCGAACAACAACTAAACAACTTGAACATCCGCCCTCACAAAAGAAAGAATGAAAATTAATCAAGAGAAGAAAAGAAGAAACCCATGTAAAACTTAATAAAAATCAAGAGAGAAAAGAAAAGCCTTAAAAGAAATGGAAGCGAAGCGGACTCCCACGCCCTTCACCGGCACAGCCCCCAGGCCCTTCACCGGTATGCCACTCGCGCCCTTCGCCGGCACACCCTCCGTGGACCCTCGCCGGTACACCCGCCTGGCCCTTCGCCGGCACACACAGCCATACCCTTCGCCGGCACACCCCTCTGGCCCTCCAGCGGTACACCCCTTGGCCCTCAACGGCACACCCTTTCAACCCTCCAGCGGTACACCCCCGGCCCTCAACGGCACGCTCTTCTAGCCCTCCAGCGGCACACGCCCCAGGCCCTCCAGCGGCACGCTCCCTTAGCCCTCCAGCGGCACACCCCCAGGCCCCTCAGCGGTACAACCTCCTAGCCCTTCAGCGGCACGCCCTCAGCCCTTCAGCGGTACACCCCTTTTAGCCCTCTAATGGCCCATTCTCTCTCCAAAAAATATGAGTAATAATAATAATAATAATAAATAATAATAAATAATAACAAGTTCAAAAATGAATAAATAAATAAGAATAATAAAAGAACAAGTGATAATAATAATAAGCTAAAAATAATAATAACAATAATAATAATTAAACAAATAAATGATAACAAAAATAAATGAATAATAACAACAAACTCACCAAGAATGATAAATAAATAAATGATAACCAAAATAAATAATAATAACAAACTTAACGAAACACGACAAGCAAATGAATGATAATAAACGAACAAACAATAAGAGCAAACCTAACATTAACGATAATAAATGAATAAACCACAAAAAATAAACAAATAGAAATAACGAACTCACTCAAAGATATATATATAAATCAACAAATAATAATGGTAAAATTCTAAATAATAATAAAACGATGGTAAAATCTACACCGCAGCCCCGTCTCCCCTGCGACCCGATGTTAAAGGAACAACAACGCCGCCTCTGCGGGCTAGGTCTGAGTCTTGGGAATTTATCCCGAAATGGCCATGACCTGACCTTGCCTCGGGCCGACATTCCAATTAAACCGGATTCATTTCTCCGACCGGATCCCTTCCGAGCCGCTACTAAAATTGCCGCACGCTCGGTAGACATTTGAACGGGTTCACCTCGATTTTCGCCACGTTTCTATTACAAACCTGTGTCTGAATATGAAAAGACCCGTGAGCAACCAATGTGGCCGATGGCTCCCTCCCCGACATGGTCGTGAGCCGGCATTGCTCCGGGCCGATAGCCCGTTAAATCGGATTCATTCTAATGGGATTCGTTCCTGTCCTTCCATTGAAATTACCGTAAACTCGGCATACATTTGTACGGGGTCGCTTCCACCCACGTCGTACTTTCAACATGGGCCCTTTCCCGAACATGAAAAGGTCCGCAAGTGACCGACAGAATCAGAATAGAACAAGACGGCTCTCGCCACCCCTGGACTCCGTCCATGGGAATATTAATAAGCCCCGTGGGCCACACTTAGACCTCGGGCCTGTCCCGATCATGGTCATCGTCTGGCTCATATCCTCGGTCTACAGCCTGTTCCTTTCGAATACGTTTTCGGTTCTAGAATCTAGTCCCGTGACTCTCCCCCGTTGCCCTCCGGCACCGGAAATATTAATGATGCCCGCGCAAGCCTCGTTCGGACCACGGGAGGCGCCCCCAATATGGTCCTGGCTCGATCTCGCGCCGGGCCAATAGATTCATTGGTTTCCGATTACAATAACCGAGATTTAATCGAATGTTTTCAGCGTCTCGGAGTAATATACTTGCCGTATCCATGCATGCATATGTTCCAGGTCCTCCCGCGACTATTATAATATTATCAAGTCGGGCTCCCGTCCGAATATTAAACGGTCTCCCGAATGACCGACATGTTTCGAACACCCGCTTCTCCGGACACGGGGCTTGTCAGCCGATTTAAGGGATATTCCCTCGTCGCCCCCTTGGCACCGGAAATACTAATGACGCTCATGCAAGTCTCGTTTCGACCGCGGGGGGCCCACCGCAGTATGGTCGCAGCTTGCTCTTGCACCGGGCCAACAGATTTACCGGTCTCCGACCACCCTAACCGAGGTTTAGCTGAACGTTTTCCGTTCTCCTGAACAATAAATTGCCATAGCCTGGCATACATACGCACTCCGGTTTTCCCGCAACGATCGCGCTTTTCCCGAGACGGACACTCGTCCGAATATTAAATGGTCAGCACATGACCGACATTCTCGAATGGTTTTCTCCCCATCTTTGAGCGAGGATTTCAATACCTCCTAATAGACCTTTCATGCAATTGATTTCCTGGCCACGAGGCCCTGAATCTCGGCGATTAATCAAGGGTGTTCCCTCGTATGGGGGATGTAAATGACTCCGTGACCTTTATGGCGCGGCGGGTTTCGATCCCGACACGAACCACACAATCGTCTGACGAAGTCAGATCGAGCGCATCATGGGCTCTTCGGAGCCCGAACAAATTGTCACTTCGGTGACTGGCACGCCCACGCACTTAATAAACGAATAGACTAACGAGAGAGAATCAAGTGTGAAAAAAAGTGCGTCCACAGGGTCCTTGACATCCTGATGGAGGGCGGCCTGGTCATAGCTCGGACAGCGGCCGTGATGGCAGAGGCGCACGCCCGGACGGAGGCGGAGCGGTCGAAGCTCGCCTGGACCCTTGTTGGATGCGAGGGGAAACTAGCTCGGCTCGAGGGGGAGCACGAGGGGCTCCGGCGGGAGTTCCTCGCATTCAGGGAGTTGGCGCGGTCGAGCCGACGGGAAGCTGAGGTGCTGGCCGAGCAGCTGACAAGGGCCCAAGAATCGCTCGAGAGGAAGAGCAAACGTCTAGAAGATGAGCGTCAACGTCACATCGAGCTGGATAGCCTCTGGGAGCTTGAGCGCGGCGAGCTGTAGGATCGGGCGGAGGACGCGGAGCGGCTTCGCGCTGAGGCAGAGGCGGACCGAGCCCGGGCGGAGGGTCGGATGATCGAAGCTGAGCGGAGGATGACCGAGCTGGAGGAGCGTCTGGCGAGGGCGGAAGAGCGTGCGGCCGAGGCGGAGCGGGTTCGGGACGGGCAGGTCGAGGCGGAGGTGATCGAGCGCTATAAAGGCTCGGAAGCTTACTCGGCCGACCTGATTGCAGCTGCCCTACCCTACTACGAGGTAGCGCTCCGTCGGGATGCTCGAAAGGGGTTCAGGCAGGGCTATCGCCGGGCGATGAACTATGCCAATGAGGACCTTGCCGGGGGTGATTTTCCTTATGGCCAGAGTTATGACTCAGACGAGTCAGATTCTAGCTCCTTATCTTCGGCCGGGCAAGAACCGGAGGAGTCGCCTCCAGCGGGGTCACCAGCTCCGGAGGCCTCGGGAGGGCTCACGACCGGGACAGTTCTCGCACATGCGAGGTCAGTGTCCGGGCCGGCCGTCGCCGAGGGTACCGGGGGTGACGCGTCCCCTACTGCTGTTCCCGAGCTTCAAAGTGGGCCCGAGACCTGATGTAACTTCATTTTGCCCCTTCCCCTTTTTGTCTGTCTTTCCTATTGTAAGAGATTTTTATGGGAGGCAATAAATGACTTACTTTCTTTGATCGCTATCTTTGCTGTGATTTGGTTGGCGTATCGGGGCAGTTGGAAAGTGCCGATATCTTTTGCGCCGTTTTCGCACGTCGATTCGGGAGACTTCTTGCGGGCGTCCTTCCGTATTACTATGCTTTGAAAGGCGAGGTGCTTCGCGAATCCCGCTAGGGTGGGGACCGAGGAATTTGAGGTGATCTTTCAGGGGAGGTCCTATAGCGTGTTTTCGAGGGGGGAGTCATTTAAGGCGCGTGGTCTCCCTTGGCCTATAAAAAGGACCGAAGGGTGCTCCTTCCCTCTTAACACTTAGGACTCTCGCCGGCGGTCTGCTCTTATTCCCTTGTCTTCGCTCTGCGTAGCGCCGCCGCGATCGGAGCATGGAGGACCCTTCAGAAGGTGACGCTGCAGACGACGGGGAGCGGCCGGTTCCAGCTGTCCTGGAATATCGGTCGGGTCCCACGGTCGCCGCGCGTGCATGAGACGGGTCCGACGGTCGCCGCGCGGATCTAGAGATGGCTTCGACGTGCGGGGGCACGCCGTTTGCCTCCTCTTGGCTCCGGCGAGGCTTCCGGGCGGACGCCGAGATGGAGGGCGGATGGGGGAGTTAGGGATGCCGGCCGCCATTCCCCTCCGTGGGAGGGGAGGAGGCGGCTCCAGTCCCTTCCTCGCCCCTATCCGCAGCCTCTTTCTCTCTCTTTTGTTCTTCATTTCTTTCACTCTTCGGGGGCTGCTTACTTTCTGTTCGCCTCCAAAGAGTTGGTAGTTTGGCGGAGAGGAGACCTTCACGGCGTTCCTTTTTCCAGGTTGTTGCCAACTTGGAAGGTAGCCTTCCTTGTGTGAAAGGTGACCTTCTCCTTGCTGTCCCTCTGTCACCTTTGTCACGGTCCACCCGAGCCAACTGGGTCGACCATCTCTTGTTCGAGCCAGTTTCTACGCGAGGCAGAGTCAGTGGCTGGATGCGAGAAGGTCAAGACCGGGTCGGTCGGGTGATGGCCGTTTGCCGCGGTGCTAGATGGATTTTTGCTTTTCACTATGTAATGTATTGGCAGTTACCTTTCTGATGTACCAACAGTTATCTTGAATGAATGCGAAAGATAAGGGGGTTTATTTTACCCGATTTGTTGATACAGTATTCAGAAATAAAATTTGCGTAGTGTGGTTGCATTCCATGTCCGGGGAATGGGTTCCCCTTCCATTGTGGCTAACCTGTTCGCACCTTTCCCGAGCGTCTCAATCACTCGGTAGGGGCCTTCCCAGTTGGGGGATAGCTTGCCCGCCGCCTCCAGTGGTCGAGATGCTTCGGTCTTCCTGAGAACGAAGTCCCCTGGTCGGAATTGTCTGCCTCGGACCTTGGCGTTGTAGTACCGAGTGAGGCGGCGCTGGTATTCCGTAGCTCGGACGTTCGCGATCTCTCGGAGTTCGTCTGCCAGGTCGAGGTTCTCGAGCAGCTTCTGCTCGTTTGCCTCGGGCAAAAAGCTGATCACTCGGAGAGACGGATTGGCGATTTCTAACGGAACGACGGCTTCGATGCCATATACCAGTTGAAAAGGGGTCTCACCGGTTGCCGTTCTGGGGGTCGTTCGGTGCGACCATAGTACGCTAGGCAGTTCCTCGAGCCAACTACCCTTAGCCTTGTCGAGTCTGGTTTTTGTGCCCTTCAAGATGGTCTTGTTGGCATTTTCAACCAGCCCGTTGGCCTGAGGGTGGGCGACCGAGGTGAAGTGGTTGCGGATATTTAGGTCGGCACATCTGTCTCGGAAGTATCGAGAGTCGAATTGCCGCCCGTTATCGCTCACTATCACTCGAGGGACGCCGAAGCGACAAATGATCGATTTCCATACGAAACCCCAGACGACTGTCTCGGTGATCCTCGCTGTTGCTTCAGCCTCGATCCACTTGGTGAAGTAGTCGATGGCGACGATGATGAACTTCTTCTGGGATTGAGCCGTTGGGAATGGCCCAAGGATGTCGATCCCCCACCGAGCGAAAGGGTAGGGCTCGGTAAGGGTGACAAGTTCTGTGGCCGGCTGGTGGACCAAATGGTCGAACCGCTGGCAACGGTCGCAATTTTGTACGTAAGCCGTGCAGTCGCGCTGTAGGGTCGGCCACCAGTATCCTTGCCTTAGCAGGATTCTGGATTCTGGCCAGCGACCGACCTCCCGAATGTGCTCCGCACAGGCCTCGATGAATCTCTTCAATAGCTTGGCTCGCTTCGTCGGGGCCGAGACACTTCAGAAGGGGCCCGGAGAACGATCTTCGGTAGAGAGCGTTGTCGAGGATGACGAAGCGCCGAGCCTGGTACTTCATCCGGCGGGCTTCTCGAGGGTCGGAGGGTTCCTGGGAGTCTCGTAGCCAGGATAGGTAGGGGGAGCGCCAGTCGTCGGGAGTGGCCGAGTCAATGGCGAGGAGCTCCGAGTCTATGCTCGGGCGCTCTAGCTCTTCTAAGAGGACCGATCGTGTACCTTCCGGGTCTAGGGAGGAGGCCAGTCGGGAGAGGGCGTCCGCCCGAGAGTTTTGCTCCCGAGCTATTCGGACTACCTCGAACTCCTCGAACTGCTGGGCCAGGCTCCGGACCAACTGGAGGTATTTGATCATAGGTGCCTCCCGAGCTTCGTACTCACCACTGACCTGGCTTGCAACTAGCTGGGAGTCGGTGTGGATCCTGACTCGCTCAGCCCCCAACCGTCGGGCCATGCGGGCCCCCGAGATAAGGGCCTCGTACTCGGAAGCATTGTTGGATGCCAAGAAGTTGAATTTTAGGGCGTATTGCAACTCTATTCCTTCGGGGGACCTTAGGAGGATCCCTGCGCCGCTGCCGACCGAGTTGGACGATCCATCGACGAACAGCTCCCAGGTTGGCCCGGTTGCTGTCGGAGGCATGTCCTCGACCGGAACGGTGCTCTCGGCGATGAAGTCGGCGAGCGCTTGCCCTTTGATAGCTGATCGTGGCCGATACTAGATGTCGTATGCCCCGAGCATGATGGCCCATTTGACAAGTCGCCCCGAGGCTTCGGGGTGGGCCAGAATCTTCTTCAGTGGCTCGCCGGTTAGCACTGTGATGGGATGCCCCTGGAAGTAGGGTCGGAGGCGCCTTGCGGAGGTAACCAACGCTAGCACGAGTTTCTTGGTTGCGGGGTACCTCCGCTCGGCCTCGCTGAGCACCTTGCTGGTGTAGTAGACCGGCCTCTCGACTCCCGAGTCATTTCTGACTAGGACCGAGCTGACCGTTGACGACGTCGCCGAGAGATAGAGCAGCAAGACCTCGCCCGGGACGGGCTTGGAAAGCACCGGGGGCGAAGCCAGGAACTCTTTGAGCTCGGCGAACGCTGTCTGGCATTCCCCATCCCATGCGAACGTGGCAGATGCTACCTTGGGCTCCCTCATCAGCTTGAAGAAGGGCAAGCATCGTTCGGCCGCACGGGACAGGAAACGACTGAGAGCAGCGACATGCCCCGTTAGACGCTGGACGTCTTTAATACACGCGGGCGGGCGCATGTCCAGGATGGCCTGGACCTTATCGGGGTTGGCTTCGATCCCTCGCTGAGTGACCAGGAAACCCAGGAACTTCCCGGATCTTACTCCAAAGGCGCACTTGGCGGGGTTGAGCTTCATGCAGTACTTCAAGAGGGTGCCGAAAGTCTTGGCGAGGTCGGTGAAGTGGTCTTGGGCCCTCGGGGTCTTGACGAGCATGTCGTCGATGTAGGCCTCGACGTTCCGACCTAGCTGTCCCTCGAACATATGGTTGACCAGTCGCTGGTATGTGGCTCCAGCATTCTTCAATCCGAAGGGCATCCGGGTGTAGCAGTACACGCCGTAGTCGGTGATGAAGGCGGTCCTCTCGACATCTTCAGGGTTCATTCGGATATGATGATAACCCGAATAGGCATCCACGAAACTGAGTATCTCGTTGCCCGAGGTTGAGTCAACCAGTTGGTCGATGCTCGGTAGCGGATAGCAGTCCTTGGGGGTGGCCTTGTTCAGATCGGTGAAGTCTACACACATTCGCCACTTGCCGGTGGTCTTCGGCACCAGGACGACGTTGGCTAGCCACGTTGGGTACAGGACCGGTCTGAAAAGACCAGTCTCTTGTCCCTTGGTGACCTGCGCCTTGATGATCGCCTGTTTCTCGGGCGCATGCTTCCTCCTCCGCTGCTGTACGGGTCTCACGGTGGCATCGAGGTTAAGCTTGTGCATCACAGTTTCCTCTGGTATACCAGGGAGTTGATCATCGGACCAAGCGAAGACCCGGACGTACCCAGAGAGAAACTCCTTGTATTGCTGCTGTTCCTTCGGTGGTAGGTCGGCACCGATCCTTACTCCAAGGGCCGGGTCGTCGTTCAGGAATACCGTTAATAATTCGCCACCGGGCTCGGTGGTCACGGCTTTTCCTTCGATTCCCCTGGGGCCCTTATCCTTCCCGTCTGGCCTTGAGGCTTCCACCGAGATATTGTAGCACCTTCTAGCCGTGGCCTGGTTACCTCGGACTTCCCCCAACCCGTTTTTGGTGGGAAACTTCATTTTTTGGTGATAGGTAGATGGTACGGCCTTTATTCGGCTGAGAAATTTTCGGCCGAAAATGGCGTTGTACGCTATCATACCTTTAATCACTATGAAGTCCACTATGACCGTAACGGTTTTGGGTGGGGTGCCGATAGTGACCGGGAAGCTTAGGGCTCCCTCGGGGTAGGTGGCCAGGCCATTAAACCCGCTAAGGGGTGTTCGGATCGGGCGGAGCTTGGATGGGTCTTCCCCCATCTTGAGAAAACAGTCATAAGATAATACATCGGGGACGCTCCCATTAATAACCAAAATCCTGTCTACATTACAGTGATTTATCGTGGCCGAGATAACGAGGGCATCGTCATGCGGGGTGCTCAGCCCTTCCAGGTCTTGGTCGGAGAAGACTATGACCTGGGGCTCCATCGGTGGACCTCTGGGAGGCTCTAAGGCTTGGCTGGCCCGCTCGGCATGACGTTTCCTTCCTCGACTGGTGTCGCCGCCCGATGCCGCCCCTCCGGAGATGACGTTGATGTGGACCCCTCGGGGAGCGTTGTCGATCTCCTCTGCGGCGTCTCGGTCTTCTTTGTGCCCGGTCGTGAACCGGGCTAGATGCCCCAGACGGATGAGGCGCTCGATCTCGTCCTGGAGCTGATGGCAATCTCCGGTGTGGTGCCCGTGGTCGCCGTGGAACAGGCAATGCCTATCCCGCTTGCGGTTCTTCGGCCTCATTGGCTCGGGCTGGCGGAGAAGTCCCGAGTCTTTGATGTCTTCATAGATCTCGTAGACTGGTGCGGTCAAGGGGGTATACCGCTCGTACTTTCTCTTGCGCTCTCCTTCTCGATCGCGCTTCTTACTCGAGCCGGGGTTTGGCTCGGAGGTCCGCTTTTTGTCCCCCTCCCGACCCGAGCCGATTGCGTCTCGGCAGGCGCTGAGTACTTCTTCGCACTCGGCGTGGCGCAGTGCCAGAGTCACTAGCTCGGCAAGGGTCGAGGGAGGGTGGAGGACAAGCTCGCGGCGGAGATTCTCGTCCCGGGTGCCCCCGGTCAGTGCGGTTGTAGCTGAGGCCACATCCAGGCGGGGGATTCTAAGGGCTTCCGATTTAAATCGGTGGACGTAAGTTCGGAGCCTCTCCCCTTGCGCCTGTTTGAGAGCCAGGAGCCCCGCTACTGACCTTGGGGGGGCGCTACCGGTGAAGCTCTCCTTGAAAATTCGCCCGAACTGCCTGAAGTCTCGAATGGACCCCGGGGCGAGGGCCCGGAACCATGCCTGAGCGCCTTGGACCAGGGTGGCCGCGAAGGCTCGGCATTTGATGGGATCCGTCGTTCCATGCAGGGTCACCCGGGCGTCGAAGCTATCGTAGTGGTCAGCTGGGTCGCCCTGGCCGTCGTAGAGCTTGAAGGTTGGGATGGAGGCTCTAGGAGAGACCTCTGCCTTCAAGATGTATTCGGAGAAAGGGGATTTCTCCTCGTCCTCCGGGAAAGAGGTCTTCTGCAGGGCGCGGAGAGCGCGCTCTGGCTCTGCGAACCGTCTTTCAAAATCTCGTAGCCGGAGAGACAGTTCCGGCTGTGGCCGCGCCGTGGGGCTGGGGGGGGCGTCGTGGCGATCTCCCGGAGCACTGGTGCCCGGGCGCGGCGGCCTCGCCCCCTGCTTCCCTCTCCTCGGCATGGAGGAAGCCTCTTGCTCCGCAGGCGGAGCTTGCGAGGGTCCTCCGACGTCGTTGCGGAGGAGCGGTCGGCCGCGGAGGGTGAAGCGGCCTCCGGCGGTGTGCTGCGTTGCACTCCTTCGAGGGGGACTTCCTGACGGGGCGCGGGACCTCGCGTCCCGGGCCGCCTGGGCCCTCATGAGCTCCACGAGGACGTCCATCTTTTCGTTGAGGGCCTGGAAGGCGTTGGCGCCACCGTCGAGGGGTGCCCCTGTCTCCGCCGGGGGGGGTGGTGGCCCGTTGGTGGGGACGCTGGCGTTGGAGGGGGGGCTCTGTGAGACCCTAGAGGGGGCGCCTCCCGCCGCCGTCACAGCCTTACCTGCCCCGCCGGCGGATCTCCTCCCTGAGCTTTTTCTTACCATCTTGACTCTTCGTGCGTTTCCCACAGACGGCGCCAGATGAAGAGACGGAATCTCGCGCTGGGTCCTGAGCGGGCTGTGGATCACTAGAAGATGAATCTGCAAGAGAGGGAAACGTGTCAGAGGGCCCAGGGGATCTCCCTGGGGCAAACCCTCCGATGGCTAAGTCAGTAGAGCGATGGTGGAAGCGATAATGGGGGGAGGAGAGAGCTGATGCGCGAGAATCCTCTCCACCAAAGGGTGAAGCGAATCGTGCTCAGGAGCTTAGGGTATGTGAATGCCTAGTTCATCTTACCATCTTCCGGAGGGTATCCCTTGCTTAAATAGTGCGTCGCCTTTTAAGAGTCCGGTGAGCTAAGGGCTTCCCGGCGGGAGTTACGTCTTCAGCGGGGGCTTTTATGGCCGGATCTTGGGGACGTTATCCCCTTGGAGTCCGGCGGCACCCCTGACTCTCCCGTCGGCAGAGGACTCTGAACGGCCGTACCTGCGAATTAATCAAACGGTCTTACCGAGCTTCGGGGAGGCTAGCTCTGGTCTGAGCGATGGCCCGGCGAAGGTGGGGTCGGATAGGTCGGCTGGAGCCTGTCTCTCTCGGGTGAGGAGAGGGCTTTTAGACCGGACCTTCCTTGGGACCTGATCGCTGTCTCGGGCCCTCCGAGCCTAGAAGGCCGCCGGGGAGAGTTGGTTCCTCGAGTCTTTATTTATTGGGCTTTTCTTCCCTGAGTGGCCCAGCGGGCTATCACTCGGGCGGGCTCGCCTAGTTGGACCGTGTGGGTCTTGTTGGGCTGCCTTTGTGGTGGGCTACGGAAATCCCCCTCTCCAAAGTCCAAGCTCTAAGCATGGAGTCTTGAGGCATCACTAAAGGAGCATCTCATCTGCTTTTTAATGGCTCGATCAAGGGCACGCATGAGTTTCTCTTGAGCGTCAGGGAGACTGTTACATGGGCAACGGTACCAAGACTTAGTGGGTCTTGTTGGGGCCCTTTACCTTAGATTTTATAACAAGTGGACCCTCAATATAGAGTTGGGCTGTCATTTACAGATCGACCTTCATAGAACTTTGGACTGTCAAACATTAGACCGTAAATCTTTTCCTCTCCATATATATATATATATATATGTATATATATATAATGTGGTTACAGATAACACAGCCTACTAGCTAAGACCTTTATATTAAGTAATCACTCTGAATTTGTTCAAATTAATTAAGATTATGAACAAATTAAGAACGAGACGATAAAATTAATACACCAAGCCGTGGGCCATAACATAAACTGATAAAGGTTAACAATCCGACGACAAAGGTGATAATGGATGACATTTTAGAAACAAACAGCTTACAAGATTATATATGGTTCTGATTCTTCACTGTCTGAAATAAATAGCGTACCCACAAAGAGATAACTCCACTCTGCAATTTCCATTCAGACATGTAATCTTCAACAGGGCTAGGAAAGCAATAGCAACTTGGTACGGCTCTCACATCTGGATCGAGTTCTGATCTCAATAATTCATTAATGGGTCAACTAAGAAACGAACTTGAATCTGGTTATGGATGCAAGTAATTATACTTGTCTCACTTGCGGGATCATCTGCTAATGGGCGCAAGGAATTTTGTCACCTGCAAGATCGTCTGCAGGAAGACATGCATTCTTGTGATAAAAAATATACATGGATGTGGAAGTGATCTATCAGTCTCTCACAGTGATCCTCCTTTGAGACTGCACTACTTTTTTTTTAAACATAAAGTGGAACCTTTCTCGTTCGGAACAGAACCCATCGTCAGATCAGAGATGATCTTCATGGATTACACCACATCAGAAGAACAGCATTACAAAACCAACAAAGGGGGAAAAAGAAAATAAAAACCTAGAACACTAACTGCCTCCTCAAATCCAAACGAAATTAGATAAAATATATACAACATAGCAGATTAGGAGCTAGTGAACTTGGTCACGGCCTTGGTACCCTGGGAGACGGCGTGCTTCACGAGTTCGGCGGGCAGCACCAGCCGGACGGCGGTCTGGATCTCGCGGGAGATGATGGTTGGCTTCTTGTTGTAGCGGGCGAGACGGGAAACCTCCCGGGCGAGCTTCTCGAAGATGTCGTTGATGAAGCTGTTCATGATGCCCATAGCCTTGCTGGAGATGCCGATGTCGGGGTGCACCTGCTTCAGGACCGTGAAGATGTAGATCTTGTAGGTCTCGGCGGCCTTCTTTCGCCCTCTTCTTCTTCTTCTCGGAGGAACCGCCCTCCTTGGGAAGCCTCTTCTCCGCCTTAGGCTTCTTCTCCGCCGGGGCCTTCTCGGCCTTCTTCGCCTCTGCCGCTGCCGCCGGCTTCTTCTCCACTGGCTTCTTCTCCGCCTTGGGGGCCATCGCTGCGCCTAGGAACATGGACAAAGGAAAGCGAGACGGTACCAGGTAGATGCCGAAGTCCCGAGAGAGACCTTGAGAAATGTAGACTGCGTCGAGAGACTGCACTACTCACGTAGCAATATAAGCATCATTAGAGGAAGCTCTTCCCCTCGCGCCATCGCGGCCCCTCCCCAAGAGGGGAGGGTAGCGGCGACCTTCAATCGGGACATGGGACACCAACGGGGAATAAAAACGCATTCTCTCGAACGACAACCTCTGACAATTGCACAAGTGTTCCCATATATTTATATCATGTTCCCATGGAGATGTCATATATTGCCATTTTCTTGATTGATTAAATGAGGATATTGTATGGTGGCATGTAATACTCTTTCCTCAGCGACGGAGTTGAGGAACTCTTCATGCTCCAAGCTATAGTTAACCAACCAGATTAATGAAACAGCTCCTGATAAACAACAGTCACCACTGTTCTAACCCACTTCCACATCAACTTCGATTTCTATGATACTCATGTTTCAAGTTTGACCCGTCTATCGAGATGATCCTTGACAGTGAAAGGGAAGGTGACAGACCTGCAAAATTATCGTAGTTTTGAGTGGAAAGAGCCTCGGCCCGGCCCTCCATTAGGAGGAGTTAAATTGGATTCCTGTTAATTTCTCGAGGGAGTGGGAGGGAGGGAGAGAGAGAGAGAGAGAAGCATTTTTAATCCGTCCCTACCAAGAGGAGACGTGCATGTTTACAAACTTCGCCCCTATCAGAAGGGAAACAAAGGGCAATATTAATTCCTTGTGTGTGACCTCCATCTCTTCAGCACCACGGGCGGCTCCAGCGTTGAGCACCCTCTCCTCATTCACGTATGCCGGTGTCTGCCATCGGATAGGTAGCTAGTGTTCCATGCACATTATACAGGAACAAGATGACCAATTAAATGGTACCAATGTCTCTTCAGGATGCATATGCAAGCAAGTTCTCCACATATGTTGTACATGCTTTTTGGTTCTTATATCTACAGTATATATATTGAATACTCAATCCTCCTCACGACATGCCTGGAAAAGGAAATAAAAAACTGATTGAGGAAATGTTAGAGTTGTCCCTTAATTTGATTGGTGGCAGCATGCATGCCCGACGATAATTCCTTGGACGACCGTACTTAATTTAATGAGCTCACCATGATGTAAATTGATATAACAATTTTAGGCTAGGATTTAACATGCATGCAGCACCTTATCTGAATAACATGGTACAAAATGCACCTTAGTACACAATGGGTATGTACTTACCCCTCCACACACACACACACACACACACACACAATGGGTATGTACTTCGACTAATATATAGCAAACCTAGCTAGGACTCCATAAACATGCATCAACACCTATACATACATGTATATGTACATCGAGGAGCATTTTGCATGTACGTTCACGAAGACGTACTAACTTTGCTGGCCTCCCTCCTCGTTGACGTGAGCACCGTCCGCTGTCTCAATGTCTTGATCGGTTGCAGCGCCATGCCGGCAGGACGCCGCACGCATGACAACGTTGATGGTCCCGCAGAAGTTGATCGGCAGTACATTACCATTGCAGCATCTCCACAGCAGGTAGATGGTTCCACCCGCCATCAATGTGCCGCCGATCGCAGCACCCGCAGCTGCGAGCGCATTGCCGGCGACAGAGCACCAGGGGCTGCTGTATGAGGACGCCATGAGATTAAGCTTAGTTGCTAGCTGGGGAGCTTGAAGTAGACAATCGCTTGAGAATAATACGAAAGTCTTTGGAGGAGAGTGTCGAATTTAATGTTTTAAAAATATCAAAGTTTTGTTTCATGTGGAGTTTTGTCCCATATTGAAAGATGGGAAAAGTTTTCATCTTCTTATAGTTGGGACTCTTTACTACCTTGTGTACTCCTTTGGGGAGACTATGGTAGTTGGGTCATTTGAGCTTGTGGGCTCCTTGCGCTTTATTCTATATCACACACGCGCGTATATTGCCTTGCCAGTACCGGGACCAAATTTTAAAACCGAAACATGTTCGAAGGAAGCGAGCTATAGACCGAGGATATGAGCCGAACGACGACCACAATTGGGACGGACCCGAGGTCTAAGCGTGGCCCACGGAGGTCTTATTGATATTCCCATGGAAGGGGCATTCCCTCCTTTTGTAAAGGATAAGGCTCCTTTACATATCAAAAGTAAAGATTATTTACAAAAGAAAAGTTAGAAGGAATAAAGTACCGGGACCAAATTTTAAAACCGAAACATGTTCGAAGGAAGCGAGCTATAGACCGAGGATATGAGCCGAACGGCGACCACAATTGGGACGGACCCGAGGTCTAAGCGTGGCCCACGGAGGTCTTATTGATATTCCCATGGAAGGGGTCCAGGGGTGGCGAGGACCGTCTCGTTCTATTCCGATTTTGTCGGTCACTCACGGACCTTTTCATGTTCGGGCAAGGGCCCATATTGAAAGTATGAAAAGACCCGTGGATGGAAACGATCCCGTACAAATGTATGCTGAGTTTACGGCAGTTTCAATGAAAGACCGGGAACGAATCCCATTAGAATGAATCCGATTTAACGGGCTATCGGCCCGGTGCAATGCCGGCTCACGACCATGTCGGGGAGGGAGCCGTCGGTCATATTGGTTGCTCACGGGTCTTTTCATGTTCAGACACAGGTCCGTAATAGAAACGCGGCGAAAATCGAGGTGAATCCGTTCAAATGTCTGCCGAGCGTGCGGTAATTTTGGTAGTGGCTCGGAAGGGATCCGGCCTGAGAAACGAGTCCGGTTTAATCGGAATGTCAGCCCGAGGCGAGGTCGGGCCATGGCCATTTCGGGATAATTCTCAAGACTTAGGCCCAACCTGGAAGGGCGGCATTGTTGTTCCTTCAGCACTGGGTCACGAGAGAGACGGGGCTGCAAAGTGGATTTTACCATTTTTTTTATCTGGGTTTTAAATTATATATATATATATATATATATATATATATATATATATATATATTTATTTATTTATTTATTTCCCTATTATGTATTTATTCCGGATGATTTATTCGTTTTGTTTATTATTATCACTATTATATTTTCTCTCCTTTTTTGTTTATTATTATTTTACATTTTTGTTTATTTCATATATATATTCAGATTTATTTATTCATCATAGCTTTTATTAATTTTATTATCATCATCATTATTATTATTATTATTATTATTATTATACATATTCTTCTGGAGAGAGAGTGGGCCGCTGGAGGGCCAAACGGGGGCTGAAGGAGCGTGCCGCTGAAGGTGGAATGGTGCAACGCTGAGGGGGCTGAGGGAGTGCGCCGCTGAAGGTTCGCGGGAGGTGTACTGGGGAAGGGCTTGGCCAAGGGTGCCGGCGAAGGGGCAGGTGTGGTGGCTATGGGAGGCGTACCGATGAAGGAGCCTTAGGTGTACCGGCGAAGGGCCTGGCCGAGCGTGCCGGCGAAGGAGCTTGAGGGCGTACCGCCGAAGGGTTTTGTAGGGTGTACCGGCGAAGGGCGTGCCGGCCAAGGGTGGCTAGAGGGGCGTACCGGTGAAGGGGATGGGGAGCCCACTCCTCCTCCATTTCTTTTAAGGCTTTTCTTTTCTTCTTTTCTGATTTCATTAAGTTTGCATGGGTTTCCTCTTTTCTTCTCTTGATTAACCTCCATTCTTTCTCCCATGAGGACGAATGTTCAAGTTGTTTAGTTGTCGTTCGATTTGGTTCTCTTTGAGTTGGTTGCGGTCCCTTTGCTTTGGTTAAAGCGTTTTACCGTTGTTCTCTTTTTTATTTATTTGTTATTTTTTCTTTTATCTTGTTAACATGTTATTGTTTCTAACAAAAATTCGGCAGCACCTCCCCTTGACCCGAGCGTAAGGGAGATATAGGGAACGCGCCCACAAGGAGTGGCGGAACTCGACAACTGGAGGTGGGCGCCCGAGAGCGGCAACACCTTAATAAAAACCTCGGAAAACTCAGAGGGACCGGCGAGTGGAAGACTACTCCTAGGACTAGCCAAAGAGCACTACAAGAAAAAGTGGCTATAGCGACCGACTTAGAGACCGATTAAATCGGTCGCTAGTCGGTCCCAAATAGAGACCAATTCGGCGACCGAAATAATCGGTCGCATATGTGAGACCGTTTTGGCGACCGAATTTAGTTCGGTCTCCAATCGGTCGCTGTTCTTGCGACCGAATTTACTTCGGTCTCCAATCAGTCGCTGATCCCGTTATACTCCCCACTGCGGCCCCCGCCCGCCCGAGCCCCTCTCCGCCCGAGCCCCCCCTCCCGCCCGAGCCCTCCCGCCCGAGCCCCCGCCCGAGCCCCCTCCCCCTGCGGCCCCCTCTCCGCCCTAGCCCCCCCACGCCCCTCCCGCCCGAGCCCCCCTCCGCCGGAGCCCCCCCTCCCCCTGCGGCCTCCCGCCAGAGCCCCCCTCCCCCTGCGGCCTCCCGCCCGAGCCCCCTTCCGCCGGAGCCCCCCCTCCCCCTGCGGCCTCCGCCCCCCTCCGCCGGAGCCCCCCTCCCCCTGCGGCCTCCCGCCCGAGCCCCCCTCCCCCTGCGGCCTCCGCCCCCCTCCGCCGGAGCCCCCCCTCCCCCTGCGGCCTCCCGCCCGAGCCCCCCTCCCCCTGCGGCCTCCCGCCCGAGCCCCCCTCCGCCGGAGCCCCCCCTCCCCCTGCGGCCTCCCGCCCGAGCCAACCTCCGCCCGAGCCCCCCCCCCCCTGCGGCCTCCCGCCCGAGCCCCCCTCCGCCGGAGCCCCCCCTCCCCCTGCGGTCAAAGCACAGTTCACCTTGGAGGTCGACTCCTCGGACACGATCGACAACGTGAAGGCTAAGATCCAGGGCAAGGAGGGCATTTCCCCGAACCAGCAGCATCTCATCTTCGCCGGGAAGCATCTGGAGGACGGCCGCACCCTCGCCGACTACAACATTAAAGGTTCCACCTGGCACCCTCTCTCTCTCTGATCCCTCTCTCTCTGTGTCACCCCCTCCGGCACCCGAACCAGCAGAATCGACTTCAAAGATTTATGCATAGTCATGCATGGTTATGTACTTAGGTGTGGAATTTTTCTGTGAAAGCTAGCACAATCCACGTGCAGAGGTGATTACATGTCTCCCGACAGTTTACGTGCCAAATTCATAAAACAATAAATCTTTGTTCAAACAACTCAACTCTCTGCAAACTATCAGTGGACTGTAGAAGTTACATATTGATTTTAGCTGAAGAATTCAAAACTTTGACTTAAGGTTTAATTTGCTTTATAGACATTGTCATTTCCACATGCATGCATGGAGACTGCCTATAGCATTCTGAAACTGAAGGGTTTCACTATCTTCTTTTTTTTTTATGTGAAAGCCCTGCCTAGTGGAAAGGTTGAGAGAAGAACTCTACCACCTAACCACCAGTGGGTATTTTATTGAGTAAAAGCAATTGTAAAGATAAATTACATCAAGCGGACACTGGGCATACCCAGTTTATCAAGCCTAACAGCACCTCTAATGAGAGTAGGAAGCTCAGAGGAGGAATAGGATGCATTACATTTCAACTTACAAGCTAAAGAAGCTAAGGAATCAGCCACAGTGTTCCCTTCTCTAAAGATGTGATTAATGGTATCTGCAGGATTAAGGAGGCTCCATATCTCCCTGACATAGGACAATATCGACCAAGGGCAGGTGGCTTTCCTTTTGATAATATTGACAATAGTTTGAGAGTCACATTCAATTATTGCTGCTGTGGAACCAGTGATTTTGATATACTTCATTCCATCTAATAGGGCAGGGGCCTCAGCAATGATGCTATTTGAGAATCCATAGTAGTGGCTGAAAGCTAGGATGACATTTCCAAGGTGATCTCTTATGACCCCACCTCCACCAGATTCACCATTGGCTTTAGATGCTCCATCAGTATTTAGTTTTAAAGAAGGCCAAGGAGGGCAAAACCATTTAATGGCTATAGCTCTAAGCTGCTTTGGTTTAGCAAATTGAATTCCTAGAGCATCCAGAATTCTGATATGTTCCTGATTGGCTTCGGGTAGTGAGGAAATCTGACATATTTCTTTGACTTTGTATCTGATTTTGTGGAGGAGACCCTGGCAGGAAGTTTTGGAGTCATCATATTTGTCTGAATTTCTAGCACACCAAATCTCCCACATACTAACTCCGACAGCAGCTAGACCAAATAGGCCAAACATTGATTTTTTCTGAGTGGAGCATAAATTGTTGAGTATCATTGAGGTAGCTGAATTTTCTTCAATTTGCAACCCCTTAGATCTGAAATATGTCCATATGTAAGAAGCCCAATCACCGAAAATAAATAAGTGGTTATAATTTTCAGTCTGTGGGGTCTTGCAGCAGCAGCATTTTGAACAAATTGGAATCCCTATCTTCTGAATGTTGCAATCCAGAGGAAGACACTTGTTGATAATTTTCCACAGATGAATGGAGATCTTGGAAGGCAGCCATGGTGACCAAATGCTAGTCCACTGATTGAAAGTCTGAGTCTCTTGGTTCCTGCTAATAGCCTTTTGGGTGGATGAGACTGAACAGTTCCCCGAAGAAGAAAGGCTCCAAGCAGGTAGGTCATGTTCCTGATTGAGTTTAACATGCTTCAAAGCAGTGCTAATTTCTTCAGTAAAAAACCTGTTAGGCCAATTTGTGTCTTCTGAATTCATCTGTACAATAAAGTCCCGAACAGAGAGCATAGGGTTGATGGTGTTATCAGCCAATGCAAAATCAGCAAGGGTGTGTTGGCCTATCCATCTGTCATACCAGAAGCTTGTCCTGCTGCCATCTCCAATAATGACCCTCTTATGCTGAATAATTAAATTTTTTGCAGTGATCCACCTTCTCCTTTCAAAACCCTTCATATTTGTAAACTGAACCTGGATGAGAGGACAGTTCCTAATATATTTGGCTCTGAAATACTCGGCCCATAATGAATTTGAATGAAGAGCTTGCCACAACATTTTAACACTTAAGGGAGTTTCCATATTCCTTAGTGATATAATACCCAGTCCACCTTAAGAGATAGGAGTGCAGATTTTGTTCCATTTTCTCCAGTGCTTCCTGTGACCATGATCAGATGAACCCCAGAAGAAATTGGCAAGTGATTTTTCAATAGCTTGGTGAGTTCCAATATGCAGTGAAGAAGATGTAAGAAAGTATATGGGCAATGAGATCAGGACATGCTTGATAAGGACTAGTTTTGCTCCCTAGGAGAGCATCCCACATTTCCAACCTGAAATCCTCCTCTGAATATTGTGTAGAATACCAGTGTAGTGAATTTTCTTGCATCTTCCTTTGATCAGGGGAAAACCAAGATACTTATGAGGGAAGGAGTGTTTAACAAAACCAGTGACATCCTGAATTTTCCTGGCAGTAGAGTTATTATTCCTGGAGTGTATGAAAAAACCACTTTTACCTGTGTTTATTGACTGCCCTGAAGCTCTTTCATAATCTTGTAGTATCTTAAGGAGATTCCTTATTGAAATAAGATTGCCATTGCAAAAAATGATGGTATCATCCGCAAACAAAAGATGTGAAATATTCGGGCAATGTCTAGGACTAGCATACCATTCTATGAGGCCACATTGGAAGGCTTTTGTCAGAGATCTACTGAGTACCTCTTCTGCAATGATAAATAGTGAGGGAGCAATTGGATCACCTTGACGCACCCCTCTTGAAGATTTGAAGAATCCAGCAGGGGTACCATTTATAAGAATAGAAAACCAGTTATTGTGCACCATTTTTCTAATAAGCCTGATGAACTGGTCATTAAATCCAAACCTGTTAAGAACATTGAAGAGAAAATCCCATTCAAGCCTATCATAAGCCTTAGCCATATCAATCTTTATCATCACATTAGAGCCCCTTATTTTCATGCCAATTTCATTGGTAAGTTCCTGGGCCAAAGCAATATTCTCAATAATATTTCTGCCTTTGACAAATGCAGATTGTTCAGGAGATATGATCTTAGGAAGAATGCTGGCAAGCCTAGTATTAATGATAGAGGCAATAATTTTGTAAAAGAAGTTGCACAGGCTAATAGGTCTAAACTCAGAAATTCTGGTAGCATTTGTTTGTTTTGGAATGAGAGCAACCAGGGTAGCAGTGACAGATCTGGGTAAGTCTTCATGGGAAGTAAAGAATTCCTGCACAGCTCTTATCACAGTGGAGGCAATTATCCCCCAAGCAAATTGGTAAAATGCACCTGTGAATCCGTCAGGGCCCGGTGCACTATCTTGGGATAGCCTGAAGACATAAGTCTTGGATTTCTGCGGCAGTAGGGATTG
Source organism: Amorphophallus konjac (assembly GCA_022559845.1). NCBI lineage: Eukaryota > Viridiplantae > Streptophyta > Magnoliopsida > Alismatales > Araceae > Amorphophallus > Amorphophallus konjac. The sequence continues at coordinate 474,111 of JAHNEJ010003629.1, read as the reverse complement.
AGCAGAGGGTGTCAGTGTCTAACTGATCAACCAGAGAGGGAATACAGTCAAGAACAGTACTATCTGCTAAATGATGTTGGGAAGAGAAGGCTTCCTGAAAATGTGTCACAGCAATTGAAGTCATTTCCCCAGGGTCCGAAGTGAGAAGGCCTGCAGAGTTTTGAAGTTGAGATATGCACATTTTTTTCCTCTTAGCTAAAGTGGTAGAGTGAAAGAATCTGGTATTTCTATCCCCTTCAGTGAGCCATCGGACTCTAGATTTCTGTCTCCAAAAGCATTCCTCCTGAAGCAACATTTTGGACAGAACAAGTTTAGCCTCATCCAGGGCAGTCTGATTTGTAGTGGAAGGCTGGGTGTCATAAGCGTGTTCTGCCTTAATAACATCATCCTCCGCTTTTGCCACATTATTATGAATATTACCAAAGACTTGATAATTCCAAACTTTAAGCATTTGCCTGAGACTCTTGAGCTTAAGATAAAGGGTTAAGGTAGGTGAAGAAGCTAAAGGACTAGTATCCCAACACTTTTTAACATCAGCAAGAAGATGGTCATGATAAGTCCACATTTTTTGGAAACAGAATCTGGTTTTCCTTTTAATCTGGGGAGTCTGCAACACAAGTAGAGGGGCATGATCTGAGACTTCCCTGGAAAGATGTTCAACGGAGAAGGCATAATGAGCCATCCAATCAGAATTGGTTAGAATTCTATCCAGTCTGGCCCAAATACCCCTGCTTCCTGATTGATTGTTATGCCAAGTGTAGGAAGATCCTTTGAAACCAGTATCCAAAAGTGCACAATTTGATATACAGTCCTTAAAATCAGTCATTGCAATCGAATTAGGATCATTACCACCAATTTTTTCCTTTGTATCAGTAATGTAGTTGAAGTCTCCTGCCACCATCCAAGGACCAGAAATGTTAGAGTGGACGTTAATTAAAGAAGTCCAAAGACCCTTTCTCTCAATCACATTGCATTTTGCATATACTGCAGTTAAGTGAAAAGGGACTTGACCATTAAGACCCATGAGAAGAGTAATTTGCTGATCATCTCTAGTAACCAGAGAAACATGCAGATGGTCTTTCCATAATACCCAGATGTGGGCCATTTCATCAGAATTTGCAATAATTTTAGACATACCCCTACGAGATAATATCTTCTAGGCACAATAGTTGAGGACTGTCGAGACGTTGCAAATCATGTAAACCCGCGCCTTTTTAAAATGGGGAATCTGTCAATGGAAGCTACTAGTCATCTTGTAGATTTTCAAAAAAAAAAAAAGATTAGCAGTCGTGGTTGACAACCTCATAAATTATTGATATGTTTAAATTTACATGACATGAGTATTAGAGAAACATTGACATTTTAGAATTGTAGCTCAGTTTCTTAATTTTAGAATATCTAAAACATGTCATTAGCTAAGAGTACTGTTTGGATAGTGTTGGATGAAAAGTAAAGTGTGTTTTATTATTGTCTTATTCAGTGACGATACTATCAATTTCTTTACTTGATTTCTGCATAGCTAGTGACAGTGTTGTCTTTAAGCTAAAAAGTATCATGCTATATTTTATTTCTGCTAAATAGCTAGTGAAAGTGTTGTCTTTATGTTGGATGTTAAAATAAAATTCATGTTTTCATTGTGTACATGTATTGCCAATTTCACATGTTACTGCTATGTTTTTAGATTGTGTTATTATCTTGTCAATATTTAATTAGTTGGGTGTTGTATGTGAGCTGAGATGCGTGGGTGCAACCTAACATTGCACGCATCTTAGGAGAGCGTGTTAAGCCCGTGCCAATCAACCTACCCGTTCAAGACTTTGGGATTGATATGCACGTTCTCATTTTGAATGATGAGAATGTGTATATCTAACTCAAAGTCTTGAATTGTCCCGTTTGGACAGTCTGTGAATGTTTGATCGCACTTAGGTGGTTAATTACTATATGTGTTTGTGTTGTTTGTTAAAAATTTTGGCTGCGTCTTCTCACTCCTCTCTGATATACCTTTATTGATTTTGATTATTTTCTTAACCACTTATTAGTAAGTGTTTAAGAAAATTTCTTAATCAATAAATATTTTGTGGTATATCGGAGAGGTGTGGGGAGATGCTGCCGAAATTTTTAGCAAACAACACAACACATATAGTAATTAATCGTGCGATCAAACCTTCACAGATGGGTTAAAAAGTGAAGATCTAAATGATATTTCCGTCCTATTTAAAATGGCAGACATGGACGATGTGAGGTAAGGGTTGTACTTTTTATTTTGTTAAACATGTTAAAGTTTTGTGTGTTTACATTTCATTCGCATAGGGAAAATGTCTGAAGATCGTTCATGGATGTACCGTAGAGTAGTTGATCAGGTGGTGTCTATAGAATTTAAAAATGGAGTTGAGAGATTCATTCAGTTTGCTTTGAGAAATTCTATTGAAGCTGTAGATTGTGAGGGTCGTATCCGATGTCCTTGTGTAGTCTGTAAGAATTTGAAGTGGCTGACAACATGGGATGTACAACGTCATTTATACAGAAAGGGGTTTGTTAAAGATTATACAAACTGGATATGTCATGGTGAAACATTGTGGTCGACCTACGAGCCTGCCAATGTTGGAAGTGGAAGTTCATATGTTGATATGGTCATAGATGCTGCTGGTCCAGGATTCAATGTTCACGAGGAGCATGTACATAATGAAGAACCGCCAAACAAGACAGCTGAAAGATTTTATCAGCTACTCAAAGATGCTGATGAGCCATTGTGGACTGGATGTCAAAATCACTCTCGACTGTCTGCGGTGTCACAATTATTGAACTTGAAATCTGAATTTCACATCAGTGAGATTTGTTTTGATCGTTTGTTACTGATTATCAAAAGTATGTTGCCACAAGATGAGAAATTACCTGAAAATTTTTATCGTGCAAAGAAGATGGTCACTGACTTAGGGCTTGGATATGAGAAAATAGATGCATGTCCTAATCATTGCATGCTATATTATAATGAGGCTAAAAGTAAGGTATCATGTTCCATATGTGGTCATGATAGATTCAAGCCTAAGAAAGGGGACAATTCAAAGCAAAAAGATATACCATATATGTCATTGCGGTATTTTCCTATTGCACCGAGATTGCAGAGAATGTATATGGCACCAAAGATAGCTCAACATATGAGATGGCATGCGGAAAGAGTACGTCGACAACATAATGTAATCAGTCATCCTGCAGATGCCGAAGCTTGGAGTCACTTTAACCGTGCTCACCCTACTTTCTCAAAAGAGTCGCGTAATGTAAGGCTGGGTTTATGTACTGATGGATTCAATCCATTTGGAGGTTCAGTGACTTCCTACTCTTGCTGGCCAGTTTTCGTGACACCATATAATATTCCGCCAAATATGTGCATGAAACGAGAGCATTTATTTCTATCATTATTGATCCCTGGTCCAAAAAGTCCTGGGAAAAAATTAGACATATATCTCAGGCCGTTGATTGATGAGTTGAAGTTGTTATGGACTGATGGGGTTACTACCTATGATGCATGCAGAAAACAAAATTTCACTATGAAGGCTGCATTGATGTGGACAATAAGCGACTTTCCTGCATATGGAATGTTATCTAGCTGGAGCACTCATGGAAAACTAGCATGTCCTTACTGTATGGACAGTTCCAAATCATTTGTACTTAAGCATGGTGGCAAGTCATGCTGGTTTGATTGTCATCGACGATTTCTACCAAGGGACCATCCGTTTAGAAGGCAAAAAGATGCATTCTTAAAGAACAGAATTGAATTGGAAGAAGCTGATTTTGAACGGTTGTCTGGTCCACATTTAGCAGCACGTGTACAGAACTTACCAGATATAGCACAATTGTCGAGCAGCACAAGACAACTCCCTGGATTTGGGAAGGATCACAATTGGGTCAAAAAAAGTATCTTCTGGGAATTGCCTTATTGGTCAACTCTTCTTATACGACATAACATCGACGTCATGCATGTTGAGAAGAATGTCTTTGATAATGTGTTCAACACTGTTATGGACATAACAGGCAAAACAAAGGATAATGTGAATGCCCGTTTAGACTTGAAAATACATTGTAAACGTCCAGAACTGTACCTTATTGATAGAAATGGTAAAACAGTTAAACCGAAAGCAAGTTACGCCCTTGGAGCTGCACAGATTAAAGAAGTATGCTCTTGGCTAAAACAGTTGAGATTTCCAGATGGTTATGTGTCTAACATTGCTCGTTGCGTGAATACAAATGAGGGGAAAATATATGGAATGAAAAGTCATGACTGTCATGTGTTCATGCAGAGGTTGTTACCTATTGTATTTCGTGATATGATGCCGAAGGCGATATGGGGAGCAGTGACTGAGTTAAGTCAGTTTTTCAAAATTTTATGTGCATCAGAGCTCAGGTATGAAGATGTGGAAACTATTGAACAGAATGTGATCACGACAGTTTGTAGATTGGAAAAGATATTTCCACCATCATTCTTTGATTCAATGGAGCACCTGCTTATACACTTACCATATGAGGCTAAAGTAGGAGGGCCAGTACAATTTAGATGGATGTATCCATTTGAGAGGTAATATATATATATTTTCTCCTCATAATTCAATTACATGGTGATGTGTTTTTCATTATCTTATGAACATTCTGGTAGGTGTATGCATGAATTGAAAATGAAAGTTCGCAACAAGGCAAAAGTAGAGGGTTCCATTGCCGAGGCGTACATTATGGAAGAAATATCAAATTTCTGTTCAATGTACTTTGAACCTGAGGTACAAACTCGTCGAACTCGGCCACCACGTAATGATGATGGGGGAGACTCCGTTCACTCTGAGCGACTGTCGATATTTAAGTATCCTGGACGTGCGTATGGACGTTCCTCGAGTCGGATGCTAAATGATAGAGAATTGCACTGTGCAGAAATTTACATCCTTTTAAATTGTATGGAGGTTGAACCTTATGTTGCGTAAGTTCTCTGCTCAAATTACATTGTGTCTATAACTTATTATTTTTCATTCCATCTATAATGCTCCAATGGTCGTAATACAGACAATTTGACTCAGAATTAATCCAAAGATGTCCATATCTCACTGACATGGAGGTTGAAAAAGAACGAGAAAAATCATTCGCTTCTTGGCTGAAATATCGTGTAAGTATTATTACTACTCTTTCTCCTTGTTGGGTCAATGACAAATTCTGACTAGTGTGCTGTCCATATGTAGGTTGAAAATGATTTTATTACTGATCAAAGAATTCGAGTGATCAGTTATGGCCCATCGAAAGTTGCACGTACATATCCAGCATTTATTGTGAATGGGTATAGATTTCACACTAGACAATATGGGCAGAATAAGTCAACAATGAACAGCGGGGTATGTGTGAAAGGAAGTACATATAATGAAAACGAATGTGATTATTATGGTATTATTGAGGAGATCTTAGAATTGCAATATCTCGGAGATGACAACCATATATTTCTGTTAAAGTGTCATTGGTTTGATCCTAATTCTGTTCGAAATGACACAACATATGGGATTGTCGATATCAGACATAAGTCTAAATTGAATACTTATGATCCATTCATTTTGGCCGCACAAGCCCAGCAGGTCTATTATACAAAGTATCCATCGTCTAGAAATAAAGAAAGAAATGATTGGTGGGCAGTTTGCAAGGTTAAGACAAGGCTTTTCCCGGATTATGAGTTGGATTTGACTGAAACAGAGCAGTTGGATGTGAATGCCGAATTCTTTCAATCAGACTTGGGTGATGATGTAGACTTGCCTGCTTCTAGTGATGAATCTGTGGAGGCACCGTCTTTATCTAAAGAGAATGAAGTGGAGGAAGTCGATCCAGAACAACCAGAAATACAGTTGGGGGACTCCGAAGAGGAGGAATATATTAGTGATCAAAATGAATCTGATAATGAAGATGTGAATGCTGAATTTGTTATATCTCCAACATCTGAAGAAGAAATGGAGAATGTTTGATTAATGGTATACAATTTTATCTGGGAATTTTAATACTCTGTAACTTTCTTTCTTTCACTATTTGATGAATATGCATGTATTTTATTACCAGTTGAAGATATGGTTCGAGGACGGCGTGGGACTCCCAGAGGTGGGAGGGGAGAGGGTAGCGGGAGGAGATTTACTTCCGTTTCACCACCGGTAGTAGGTATGTATACTTTCCCTTCATAATGCATTGTAGTATTTGTTGAAAATAATTCATTATGTATTTGTGTTATCTGATTATTATTTTCACAGGACCCACGACCTCTACACCGTTACGACCGACCTCTGCACCGCTACCACCGGTAGTAGGTATGTATACTTTCATGTATAATGCATTGTAGTATTTGTTGAAAATAATTCTTTATGTTTTTGTGTTATCTGATTCTTATTTTCACAGGACCCACGACCTCTGCACATATACCACCGACCTCTGCACCGCTACCACCGGTAGTAGGTATGTATACTTTCCCTTCATAATGCATTGTAGTATTTGTTGAAAATAATTCATTATGTATTTGTGTTATCTGATTATTATTTTCACAGGACCCACGACCTCTACACCGTTACGACCGACCTCTGCACCGCTACCACCGGTAGTAGGTATGTATACTTTCATGTATAATGCATTGTAGTATTTGTTGAAAATAATTCTTTATGTTTTTGTGTTATCTGATTCTTATTTTCACAGGACCCACGACCTCTGCACCGTTACCACCGAGGGATGCACCGCTACCACCGGTAGTAGGTATGTATACTTTCATGTATAATTCATTTGAGTATTTGTTTAAAATAATTCTTTATGTTTTTGTGTTATCTGATTCTTATCCTTACAGGACCCACGGCCTCTGCACCGTTACCACTGACAACGGGTACATTGACGGCCTATGCACCGCCATCACACATGGCGAGTGGATCTACACCTCCCCCAGCTGAGTCAGGTATGTTCATTTGCATATTTATGTTTTTTTGATAGTTTGTTTTATTTATACTATTTAATTCGTATAGTACGTGCTGATGACGAGGCGAGTCATCATGAGGGGGAGGGCTGTTGTAATGAGACGATGCGGGCAGTGTGGATAAATGAAGGGTACGTAATGCATTATTTTTGTTATTTATTCGTCATTGTGGTATTAATATTTTTAATTTCAGGAATAAAATAGAGCCAGCCCAAGCATCACAATTTATTACAAAGACAATTCAAGCACATTTTCCAGGCCCCATCCATCGCTTTGCTGATTTTCCGATGGGTGTTCAGGATTTATTGTTCTCTATGTTCTTGGTATTTATCTTATTTTATCATATTAAGTCATTTTCAATTATTATTTTAACCCACTTTGTTATGTAACATATAAATTTTTGTTGTTGTTAATATATAGAGGAATCATCGATTCACAGAACATTCAGATGAGTTACGTGCTAGATTTGCATGGACAGCTACTGCAAGAGATAATTTCAAACATCTTATGTACAATGCCCGAAGATATGCAAAAAAAGCATGTGCAAGTACTGATAAGAACATATGGAAGGAGCATGGGCCTGTGTGGATGAGAAAGGAGTATTGGACAGAGCTGTGCAACATTTGGGAAGCGGAGAAATGGAATGCCAATTCAAACAAAGCAAAGCAAAACAGAGCAGCGCATCCTGAAGCGAATTTACACACGGGTGGCTCTGTCTCCTTTGCAACACATAAAGCGAGATTAGTAAGTACACTTCTACATATATAAATTTTTTGTTTCTATTATGAAACTGTGATTTATTTGAATAACAGGAAGCACAGTTAAAGCGGCCAGCTCAATTTCATGAACTTTTTGATCGAACTCATAAGAAGAAAGGGACAAATGCTTACATTAGTGAGAAAGCTCGGGAGGTAGCGGTAAGTGTATACATTAATAGTTTTCATTTAAGATTAAATTGTAGAATAATTTGGTTTTGTTTTTTTTTGGTTTTTGCAGGACTCATATAGTAGACGAATGGATGAGAGGTACGGGGATGACAGTCAGCGTCCAGAGTTGGATCCTGCCATTTGGGTTGCAGCATCTGGGGCACCCAAGAAAGGACATGTTTATGGTTTTGGACATAGCTTGGGCACGACTAGGGTGTTATCATCATGCTCGAGTTCGGTCTCACATGCGACCTCTCCATTTACCACACCAGCAGCCCCAGATGGTTCTTCCAGTGCCGCCCCGACCATGACTCCAGATATGTTTAGGCAGATCGTCAACGAGACCGTCTCTCAGAATATCTCTCAGAATATCTCAACCATCGTCGCTCAGACCGTCTCCCAGATGCTCACATCCTTGGGAATTGATAGTAGTAGAGCACCTCCTGCACCTCCTGCACAGCAGCCTCCGGTAAGTATTTTATTTGATTGATTTTCTATTTGTTAACTCTAAATATCATCTTACAAAATATAAGAATTTAGATTGAGGAGGGGAAAATATCATTTTCTTAACTCTAAATATCATCTTACACCTATCCTCTGGATATTAGAATCAACAGGCAGACTGTTCTGCAGGATTTTCCATAGGTGTATAGAGATTTTGGTTAGAACTGAAAGTGAAAAGATATGTATAAATTCTATTCACTTGAGTGGGGGAGGATACAGATCTATAAATATTCATAAAGCTAGAATAATATAAGGAAAGTAACATGTAGACATGAATAAAATATGCCAATTTAGGTGAAAAGATCTCCCCAAAGTCTGGTAACTGTCATGGCAGGAAGCCAGGAACAGCACCTCTAAGCAAAGGAAGGGCAGTTCATACAAAGGAGCATAGGTCATAAGTTACAAGAAGTTCATTTTCAGTGGGGAGATGAAAGTGACTTGTCAGAACTGACGGAATCCAAATCGGATGCCCGGTTTGAGCTCGGCGCTCAAACTTCATTTTTAAAATACACTTAGTTCAAATGAACTGTTAGGATGGGGCATTTGGTTCTAAAATCTGAAATACCGGTCGGATGGCCGTGCCGATCATTCCAATACGACCGGGGAGATGAAAGTGACTTGTCAGAACTGACGGAATCCAAATCGGATGCCCGGTTTGAGCTCGGCGCTCAAACTTCATTTTTAAAATACACTTATTTCAAATGAACTGTTAGGACGGGTCCGGGGGTCTAAAATCTGAAATACCGGTCGGATGGCCGTGCCGGTCATTCCAATACGACCGGGGAGATGAAAGTGACTTGTCAGAACTGACGGAATCCAAATCGGATGCCCGGTTTGAGCTCGGCGCTCAAACTTCATTTTTAAAATACACTTAGTTCAAATGAACTGTTAGGACGGGGCATTTGGTTCTAAAATCTGAAATACCGGTCGGATGGTCGTGCCGATCATTCCAATACGACCGGGGAGATGAAAGTGACTTGTCAGAACTGACGGAATCCAAATCGGATGCCCGGTTTGAGCTCGGCGCTCAAACTTCATTTTTAAAATACACTTAGTTCAAATGAACTGTTAGGACGGGTCCGGGGGTCTAAAATTCGAAATACCGGTCGGATGGCCGTGCCGATCATTCCAATACGACCGGGGAGATGAAAGTGACTTGTCAGAACTGACGGAATCCAAATCGGATGCCCGGTTTGAGCTCGGCGCTCAAACTTCATTTTTAAAATACACTTATTTCAAATGAACTGTTAGGACGGGTCCGGGGGTCTAAAATCTGAAATACCGGTCGGATGGCCGTGCCGGTCATTCCAATACGACCGGGGAGATGAAAGTGACTTGTCAGAACTGACGGAATCCAAATCGGATGCCCGGTTTGAGCTCGGCGCTCAAACTTCATTTTTAAAATACACTTAGTTCAAATGAACTGTTAGGACGGGTCCGGGGGTCTAAAATTCGAAATACCGGTCGGATGGCCGTGCCGATCATTCCAATACGACCGGGGAGATGAAAGTGACTTGTCAGAACTGACGGAATCCAAATCGGATGCCCGGTTTGAGCTCGGCGCTCAAACTTCATTTTTAAAATACACTTAGTTCAAATGAACTGTTAGGACGGGGCATTTGGTTCTAAAATCTGAAATACCGGTCGGATGGTCGTGCCGATCATTCCAATACGACCGGGGAGATGAAAGTGACTTGTCAGAACTGACGGAATCCAAATCGGATGCCCGGTTTGAGCTCGGCGCTCAAACTTCATTTTTAAAATACACTTAGTTCAAATGAACTGTTAGGACGGGTCCGGGGGTCTAAAATTCGAAATACCGGTCGGATGGCCGTGCCGATCATTCCAATACGACCGGGGAGATGAAAGTGACTTGTCAGAACTGACGGAATCCAAATCGGATGCCCGGTTTGAGCTCGGCGCTCAAACTTCATTTTTAAAATACACTTATTTCAAATGAACTGTTAGGACGGGTCCGGGGGTCTAAAATCTGAAATACCGGTCGGATGGCCGTGCCGGTCATTCCAATACGACCGGGGAGATGAAAGTGACTTGTCAGAACTGACGGAATCCAAATCGGATGCCCGGTTTGAGCTCGGCGCTCAAACTTCATTTTTAAAATACACTTAGTTCAAATGAACTGTTAGGACGGGGCATTTGGTTCTAAAATCTGAAATACCGGTCGGATGGTCGTGCCGATCATTCCAATACGACCGGGGAGATGAAAGTGACTTGTCAGAACTGACGGAATCCAAATCGGATGCCCGGTTTGAGCTCGGCGCTCAAACTTCATTTTTAAAATACACTTAGTTCAAATGAACTGTTAGGACGGGTCCGGGGGTCTAAAATTCGAAATACCGGTCGGATGGCCGTGCCGATCATTCCAATACGACCGGGGAGATGAAAGTGACTTGTCAGAACTGACGGAATCCAAATCGGATGCCCGGTTTGAGCTCGGCGCTCAAACTTCATTTTTAAAATACACTTATTTCAAATGAACTGTTAGGACGGGTCCGGGGGTCTAAAATCTGAAATACCGGTCGGATGGCCGTGCCGGTCATTCCAATACGACCGGGGAGATGAAAGTGACTTGTCAGAACTGACGGAATCCAAATCGGATGCCCGGTTTGAGCTCGGCGCTCAAACTTCATTTTTAAAATACACTTAGTTCAAATGAACTGTTAGGACGGGGCATTTGGTTCTAAAATCTGAAATACCGGTCGGATGGCCGTGCCGATCATTCCAATACGACCGGGGAGATGAAAGTGACTTGTCAGAACTGACGGAATCCAAATCGGATGCCCGGTTTGAGCTCGGCGCTCAAACTTCATTTTTAAAATACACTTAGTTCAAATGAACTGTTAGGACGGGTCCGGGGGTCTAAAATTCGAAATACCGGTCGGATGGCCGTGCCGATCATTCCAATACGACCGGGGAGATGAAAGTGACTTGTCAGAACTGACGGAATCCAAATCGGATGCCCGGTTTGAGCTCGGCGCTCAAACTTCATTTTTAAAATACACTTATTTCAAATGAACTGTTAGGACGGGTCCGGGGGTCTAAAATCTGAAATACCGGTCGGATGGCCGTGCCGGTCATTCCAATACGACCGGGGAGATGAAAGTGACTTGTCAGAACTGACGGAATCCAAATCGGATGCCCGGTTTGAGCTCGGCGCTCAAACTTCATTTTTAAAATACACTTAGTTCAAATGAACTGTTAGGACGGGGCATTTGGTTCTAAAATTCGAAATACCGGTCGGATGGCCGTGCCGATCATTCCAATACGACCGGGGAGATGAAAGTGACTTGTCAGAACTGACGGAATCCAAATCGGATGCCCGGTTTGAGCTCGGCGCTCAAACTTCATTTTTAAAATACACTTATTTCAAATGAACTGTTAGGACGGGTCCGGGGGTCTAAAATCTGAAATACCGGTCGGATGGCCGTGCCGGTCATTCCAATACGACCGGGGAGATGAAAGTGACTTGTCAGAACTGACGGAATCCAAATCGGATGCCCGGTTTGAGCTCGGCGCTCAAACTTCATTTTTAAAATACACTTAGTTCAAATGAACTGTTAGGACGGGGCATTTGGTTCTAAAATCTGAAATACCGGTCGGATGGTCGTGCCGATCATTCCAATACGACCGGGGAGATGAAAGTGACTTGTCAGAACTGACGGAATCCAAATCGGATGCCCGGTTTGAGCTCGGCGCTCAAACTTCATTTTTAAAATACACTTAGTTCAAATGAACTGTTAGGACGGGTCCGGGGGTCTAAAATTCGAAATACCGGTCGGATGGCCGTGCCGATCATTCCAATACGACCGGGGAGATGAAAGTGACTTGTCAGAACTGACGGAATCCAAATCGGATGCCCGGTTTGAGCTCGGCGCTCAAACTTCATTTTTAAAATACACTTATTTCAAATGAACTGTTAGGACGGGTCCGGGGGTCTAAAATCTGAAATACCGGTCGGATGGCCGTGCCGGTCATTCCAATACGACCGGGGAGATGAAAGTGACTTGTCAGAACTGACGGAATCCAAATCGGATGCCCGGTTTGAGCTCGGCGCTCAAACTTCATTTTTAAAATACACTTAGTTCAAATGAACTGTTAGGACGGGTCCGGGGGTCTAAAATTCGAAATACCGGTCGGATGGCCGTGCCGATCATTCCAATACGACCGGGGAGATGAAAGTGACTTGTCAGAACTGACGGAATCCAAATCGGATGCCCGGTTTGAGCTCGGCGCTCAAACTTCATTTTTAAAATACACTTAGTTCAAATGAACTGTTAGGACGGGGCATTTGGTTCTAAAATCTGAAATACCGGTCGGATGGTCGTGCCGATCATTCCAATACGACCGGGGAGATGAAAGTGACTTGTCAGAACTGACGGAATCCAAATCGGATGCCCGGTTTGAGCTCGGCGCTCAAACTTCATTTTTAAAATACACTTAGTTCAAATGAACTGTTAGGACGGGTCCGGGGGTCTAAAATTCGAAATACCGGTCGGATGGCCGTGCCGATCATTCCAATACGACCGGGGAGATGAAAGTGACTTGTCAGAACTGACGGAATCCAAATCGGATGCCCGGTTTGAGCTCGGCGCTCAAACTTCATTTTTAAAATACACTTATTTCAAAGGAACTGTTAGGACGGGTCCGGGGGTCTAAAATCTGAAATACCGGTCGGATGGCCGTGCCGGTCATTCCAATACGACCGGGGAGATGAAAGTGACTTGTCAGAACTGACGGAATCCAAATCGGATGCCCGGTTTGAGCTCGGCGCTCAAACTTCATTTTTAAAATACACTTAGTTCAAATGAACTGTTAGGACGGGTCCGGGGGTCTAAAATTCGAAATACCGGTCGGATGGCCGTGCCGATCATTCCAATACGACCGGGGAGATGAAAGTGACTTGTCAGAACTGACGGAATCCAAATCGGATGCCCGGTTTGAGCTCGGCGCTCAAACTTCATTTTTAAAATACACTTAGTTCAAATGAACTGTTAGGACGGGGCATTTGGTTCTAAAATCTGAAATACCGGTCGGATGGTCGTGCCGATCATTCCAATACGACCGGGGAGATGAAAGTGACTTGTCAGAACTGACGGAATCCAAATCGGATGCCCGGTTTGAGCTCGGCGCTCAAACTTCATTTTTAAAATACACTTAGTTCAAATGAACTGTTAGGACGGGTCCGGGGGTCTAAAATTCGAAATACCGGTCGGATGGCCGTGCCGATCATTCCAATACGACCGGGGAGATGAAAGTGACTTGTCAGAACTGACGGAATCCAAATCGGATGCCCGGTTTGAGCTCGGCGCTCAAACTTCATTTTTAAAATACACTTATTTCAAATGAACTGTTAGGACGGGTCCGGGGGTCTAAAATCTGAAATACCGGTCGGATGGCCGTGCCGGTCATTCCAATACGACCGGGGAGATGAAAGTGACTTGTCAGAACTGACGGAATCCAAATCGGATGCCCGGTTTGAGCTCGGCGCTCAAACTTCATTTTTAAAATACACTTAGTTCAAATGAACTGTTAGGACGGGGCATTTGGTTCTAAAATCTGAAATACCGGTCGGATGGTCGTGCCGATCATTCCAATACGACCGGGGAGATGAAAGTGACTTGTCAGAACTGACGGAATCCAAATCGGATGCCCGGTTTGAGCTCGGCGCTCAAACTTCATTTTTAAAATACACTTAGTTCAAATGAACTGTTAGGACGGGTCCGGGGGTCTAAAATTCGAAATACCGGTCGGATGGCCGTGCCGATCATTCCAATACGACCGGGGAGATGAAAGTGACTTGTCAGAACTGACGGAATCCAAATCGGATGCCCGGTTTGAGCTCGGCGCTCAAACTTCATTTTTAAAATACACTTATTTCAAATGAACTGTTAGGACGGGTCCGGGGGTCTAAAATCTGAAATACCGGTCGGATGGCCGTGCCGGTCATTCCAATACGACCGGGGAGATGAAAGTGACTTGTCAGAACTGACGGAATCCAAATCGGATGCCCGGTTTGAGCTCGGCGCTCAAACTTCATTTTTAAAATACACTTAGTTCAAATGAACTGTTAGGACGGGGCATTTGGTTCTAAAATCTGAAATACCGGTCGGATGGCCGTGCCGATCATTCCAATACGACCGGGGAGATAAAGTGACTTGTCAGAACTGACGGAATCCAAATCGGATGCCCGGTTTGAGCTCGGCGCTCAAACTTCATTTTTAAAATACACTTAGTTCAAATGAACTGTTAGGACGGGTCCGGGGGTCTAAAATTCGAAATACCGGTCGGATGGCCGTGCCGATCATTCCAATACGACCGGGGAGATGAAAGTGACTTGTCAGAACTGACGGAATCCAAATCGGATGCCCGGTTTGAGCTCGGCGCTCAAACTTCATTTTTAAAATACACTTATTTCAAATGAACTGTTAGGACGGGTCCGGGGGTCTAAAATCTGAAATACCGGTCGGATGGCCGTGCCGGTCATTCCAATACGACCGGGGAGATGAAAGTGACTTGTCAGAACTGACGGAATCCAAATCGGATGCCCGGTTTGAGCTCGGCGCTCAAACTTCATTTTTAAAATACACTTAGTTCAAATGAACTGTTAGGACGGGGCATTTGGTTCTAAAATTCGAAATACCGGTCGGATGGCCGTGCCGATCATTCCAATACGACCGGGGAGATGAAAGTGACTTGTCAGAACTGACGGAATCCAAATCGGATGCCCGGTTTGAGCTCGGCGCTCAAACTTCATTTTTAAAATACACTTAGTTCAAATGAACTGTTAGGACGGGTCCGGGGGTCTAAAATTCGAAATACCGGTCGGATGGCCGTGCCGATCATTCCAATACGACCGGGGAGATGAAAGTGACTTGTCAGAACTGACGGAATCCAAATCGGATGCCCGGTTTGAGCTCGGCGCTCAAACTTCATTTTTAAAATACAAGATGAAATTTGAACTTATATTGTGTGTGTGTATTTATATATATGAAAATGAGCTGGCTTAAACTATTGGCATACTCTTGTTAATGCTTGATTTCTTTATTAAGTCTTGTTAATGCTTGATTTCTTTATTAAGGATTTGATTATAATTTTTTTAAATGATATACAGGATCATCCGTCGCGAGATGTTGGACGAGACGACGACCAGGATGATGTTGGACGAGACGACGACCAGGATGAGACATATGTGGAGGATTTGTGATTTTATTTTAGTTGTGTATGTTGTCATTTTATTATTATGGATGTATGATTAATTTGTGATTTTATTTTAATTGTGTGTAATTTGAGGTTCGTGGAGATTGTGATCCGTGTAGTTGATTTATTATTGTTTTATGAAATTGTTATTTATCAGGTGTTTGTATGTGATGAATTTGAGATTTGTCGATATTGTTGTCTGTGTAGTTGATTTTATATTTATGTTATGAATTTGTTATTTATCAGGTAATTTATTTATCAGTTTAAATAAATTTTTAAAAAAAAAATAATGCAAAATTAGCGACCGCATTGAGACTGAATTGCGACCGAATAACGACTATACGTTATATTTCTTTTATTAAATAATTATACTTGGCGACCGACTAGCGACCGACTAGCCACCGAATAAATCCGATAGGTTTATTTTATTTTTAAAAATAAAACAAATTTAGAGACCGACTAGCGACCGAATTGAGACCGAATAAATCCGATAGGTTAATTTTATTTTTAAAAATACAACATAATTCGAGACCGAATAGCGACCGAATTGAGACCGACTTAATCCGATAGGTTAATTTTATTTTTTAAAATACAACAATTGTAGCGACCGAATAGAGACTGAATGGCGACCGAATTATTAGCGACCGGTCAGGCGACCGATTATAATCGGTCTCTGGTAACGACTGATACTGCGACCGAATTATGTCGGTCGCTATATAGCGACTATGATATAGCGACCGACATATTCGGTCGCTAGATAGTGTCTGTTCGGTCGCAATGCAGATTTGCGACCGATCTACGACTGAATAGCGACCGAATATGTCGGTCGCTATCCGCGATTTTTCTTGTAGTGGAGGGAGTGCACCGGGCAAGAAGGAGGGGTTGGGGACTGATGTGCCGGGCAAGGAAGGCACGAGAGGGCGTGCCGGGCTGGGGGAGGCCAGAGTGTGCCGGTGAAGGCCTGCCTGGGGAGTACCGTCGAAGGCCTATAGAGGGTGTACCGGGCAAAGGTCAAGGGGGACCGTGCCGGCTAGCGGGTGAGCCAAAGGTGTGCCGTTGGAGGCACATGGGGGGTATGCCGGGCGAAGAACCAAAGGGCAGTGTGCCGGCCAATGGGGGGGTGTACCGGCCAGGAAGCTGTGCCGGGCTGGGGGCATGGGCTGTGCTGGGGAAGGCTCCCAGGGGTTCAGCGTGTGTCGGGTTGGTGGAACCACAGTGCACCGGGCAAGGTGGAAGGCTGGGCATGCCGGCCAGAAGGGCTAAGGGTGGACCGATGATGCTGGTTGGTTTGGCCGAAGGAAATCTTGGCAGGAGGGAGAGAGACTCAAGGGGCCTCAGGATAGAAGAGTTGGGCCTGGATGTCCAAGGAGAAACGGAAGGGCGTCTCCCTTTAGGCAAATGAGCAGAGGTTGCAGCGGGGAGGGGAAGGGCAGCAGGCCCTCTCCCCCCTTTTCTTCTTCTCTTCTTTCTCTTCTTTTTCTTCTTCTCTTCAGGCGGTGGCGGCAGGTGGAGCGGCAGCGCTCTCCCCTCTCTTCCTTTCCTCTCTCTTCGCATAGACGGCGGCGATGGGGGGAGCGGCGAGCCCTCTCCCCTCTCTTCCTCTCTTCCCTCTTCTTCTCTTCTCCTTCTTCTCCTTTTTTTCTCTTTCTCTTTTTCTCTTCTCCTCTTTTCTCTTTCTCTTCTTCTCTCTGCACGGAGGACGGAGCAGCAAGGGAAGGGGGGGGGGGGGGGGCGCGTGTGCCTGCCTCCTCCTCCCCTTTTTCGTGTCGAAGGAGAGGGGGTTTTATACCCCTCACGACGGAGGCGTTCGAGCACGGTAGTCGGAGGTGGGAAACCGGAGGCATTGATTAGGGATTTGACCCGTCGTCCTCGGTGTCAGGGGAGTAGCCTGCGTGGCCCAACCCCCGTCCGACACCTCGGATAGCCCACTGCGCGCCAAAGATCTGTGGGGCATGGGCGTCACGTCGTTTTGCCGGACGTGCCGTTGAAAAAGCCTGAAGGCCGTGCCGCTGGTAGGCTCAACAAGTGTGCCGCTAGAGGGCCAAAAAGGCGTGCCGCTGAAAGACACAGCGAGCGTGCCGCTGGAGAGCCCAAAGTGCGTGCCGCTGAAAGAGCGTATCGTTGGAGGGGGGGCCTGAGGGCGTGCCGTTGAAGAGCTACCAGGGCGTGCCGCTGAAGAGCTCAAGGGCGTGCCGCTGAACAGGGCAGAGGGTGTGCCGCTGAAGGCCCAAGGGCGTGCCGCTGAAAGGGGCCAGGGGCGTGCCGCTGAAGGGCTAAATGGGCAGTTCTGAGCCCGTTGGGAGCGCTGAGTTGTGTCCCGTTTGATTTTCTTCGAGGCCCACGGATTGTGGGAGCTCTTGGTGGTTGATTTCTCTTCACTGTCGTGACTCCGGAGACGGCTTCACGCCAGTGTGCATATTTGGGGAGTCCGGATGACCAGCCCCTTCGGGGCTTCCTCACTCGGTGCCGTTGTTGATGCTAGGCCGAGCAGGATATCTGGGTGTGTAATTTTTTGGTGTCCACAATAACAAATAAGAGGTAATCATTATCCATGTACAACAAGAAGTAGCTACCGACTAGGAAGATAAACTGCAGCCATAGAATAATTATCTACAACTGAAGAGATAATATCATGTTTGATTTATCTCTAACACCCTCCCGCAAGTTAAAGGCTCCAATGATCGGAGATTCAACTTGGTCCGTAGATCACTGAATTGTGCAGTGGCCAAGGGCTTCGTTAGAATGTCATCAACTTGGTCTTTTGTAGAGATGAACTTCACTTGGAGCTTGCCCTTGGATACTTGATCTCGTAGAAAATGGAAGTCTATTTCTATATGTTTGGTGCGTGCATGAAAGATAAGATTTATCGTTAAATATGTAGCCCCCAAATTATCGCACTAAAGGATTGGTGACGATGATGGAAGAAGGCCGAGCTCTTTGAGATGTGATTGTAGCCAGATCAATTATGTAGTGGCATTAGCAAGTGCACGGTACTCAACTTCTATAGAAGAAGGAGCAACAGTGTGTTGCTTGCGAGCAGACCAAGAAACCAAGTTGGCACCCATATAGACTACATAACCTCCGGTAGAACGACGGTCGTTAGGGCAACCTGCCCAATCAGCATCGGAGAATGCTTGGAGTTGTTGAGAAGCAGTTGGGCGGATAATTAAGTAGACCAAAGTGGGCAGTCTGTTTTAAGTAGCGGAGTATCCGTTTGACAGCAAGCCAATGATCTTCTCGAGGGTCTTGCATGAGCTGGTAGACATTGTTGACAGTATATGTAAGATCATGCCTCATGGTATTGACCCAACTCCATATATTTCTTATCTTGTCAGCTCCACCCAATTAATGTCCACGGCCCTTCTTGGTCGTGAGGGGGAGTGTTAGAATATTTTGGACATAATCCCTTGGGCAATACTCCCGTATTGGTTAAATGAGTTGTGGTTCATGTGCTTATGACCCTGGACTTGTATATCTCAACACCGCGATTTTGTGGATTTCAACAGCACTGACATTGAGATGCTCTACGTGTCATTTTTTAAGTTCTCCCGAGATACAAGGAACAACTTTGTGAACTTGATAACATGGACTACCCAACCAATTAGACCTTCATCCAGACCAAGGCACCTAAACAAACAGACGAAATAAGCCAACTCCATAGGAAGGAAAATATTCCCTTTGAACATTTTCGTCTTAGTCTTCAAGAATTTTATGACTTGATTCATGATCATTACAATCTTGTCTTTCTCATCATCTTATGAGCCTTCTTCGTCACCTGACACCCTCACACTTGGGGAGGCTTTAAGTGACATATATAGTCTTTTTCTTTTTATCTTTGTCTTCCATTCTTTTCACACTTTTCTCGTAGGCCATATATGAGTGATCCTATGAACTCTTTCAATTGTAAGGATTTGATTCAGGATCAAGTAGAACATAGCGAAAATAAGGATGGATTTCAAGCTAGGATTTAGTAGCACCTTGTCTGCTTATTGATGATGTCAACATGGGCTTGGGAAAAATCCCTAGGCCTCACTTTGGTAGGGGATTTGGATTAAATTAAACTACTTAGGTTAGTCCATAGTTAGTCTATTTTTGATTTGATAGCAAGAGTATTAACTCGGAAATAAGTAGGTAGGCTAACCTAGTTTAAATCTATTGTGATTTGATAGTCAGTGGGTTAACCCAATAATATTTATAAGTAAAATATTGAGAGAGAGAGAGAGAGAAGGTGCATTTATTGTTGGGTTAACCCTTCTAAATCCACCTCTGGAGGTAGATTTCGAAGTCCAGGGTTACTCCGGGTTTAATACTCATCCTCCCGGTTTAGTCCAGGTTTAAGTATCAAAGTAATTTGGACTTCAAAAATAGATAAACCTAGGCTAAACTATGACTAACCCAGGACTAACCATATATCAAAGTGAGGCTAGAAGTCTTCTTTCTGATCAAGACTTGGATCTTCAATGTATATTGTAACCTTATATTGTAACCTTTTATCTGCTAATTAATTTGGTGTAAAGTTGTAACCCCATCCTTAATTGATCCCACCAACCTTGACGACTTCAACCCCATCTTTTGCAAAATGTTCTAGAAAGTGGGTATCTAGACGTATATTATGGCTCCCTTTGATCAGTTCAGTAGGTTGTTGATCATGTTTAATCCTCTATTTGCAATATACGCGTGCATGCAAAGTTTCCACTTACTAATTGGATCGGTAGTATATAGTAGTGATGTTGAAAACATGCTCAGATCTCACTTCAAGATCTCTTAATTTCTTGGCAATAAAATAGAATATACTGTCTAGAAACAGGTTCATACTTGATTGTTTGGTTAAGGGTTTCGTGACAAGCCATGCACTTAATTACGGACTAGTAGATCATACATTAATGGCCTTGCAAGGAGTCTAATTAATCACATGAATGGATAAATGTTAAAGGAGCAATTATCTATGCACACTTCTTGTACCCAAATTAAATATGTGCATACATATCATATATACATTCAGGGTATTGGGTTAAGTGTCATTACGGTCCATCAACGTGTTCTATTAACATGTACGCCTGAGACTCACGCAAGTATGTCCAAAGTACTATGTAGCTAACTTATAATTAAGGAGTTTGACAGATGTGCATGTAGAGGAAGGCTTCACACTACGTACGGTACATAGGTATTTTTCTCATTTGAACTCATCGTAAAGGTTCAACGCAAGCGTGTCTGTGGTGAAGCATACATACCTAAATGGAAGAAATCACAGATATAATTAGCAGGGATGACGAAGTGTTTCTCACTGAAAATATGTTTCATTCGGACACAAGACACCAGCGGGCAACAAAAACTCATTCTCTGGTATGCCAACCTTCACTAGCAAAGGCACAAGGGTTCCCATATAGAGATGTCATATATTGCCATTTTTTTGAGTTATTATATATATAAGGATATTAATGTATGGTGGCATATAATACTTTTTCCTTGTTGATCAAAAAAAAAGTAATACTCTTTTCTCGGAAACGGAGTTGAGAAACTCTTCAAGTTCCAAGTTATATATAGTCGTAGGCCTGATCAACTAACCAGATTAATGAAACAACTCCTGATAAACAACAGCCACAACTGTTCCAACCCACTTCCACATCAACTTCAGTTTCTGCGGTATTCATGTTTCAAGTTTGACCCATCTATCCAACTAATCCTTGATAGTGGGGGGGTTGACAGACCTACGAAATTATCGTAATTTTGAGTGGAAAGAGCCCCCCTCCATTAGAAGGAGTTAAATTGGATTCATGTTAATGTCGAGAGAGAGAGATCGAGAGAGAGAGAGAGAGAGAGAGAGGAATCTAATCATTCCCTATCAAAAGGAGACGTACGTGCATGTTCACAAACTTGCCCCTTATATATAATTAGAAGAAAAAGAAAAAAAAGAAAGGAATTAAGCCAATATTATTGGCACTAGTACAAAGTGGGTTATTACTGACAGTTAAAACTGTCGACCCTTCTTAAATAGCCGACTCGTCTAAATTTTAGACGGCGATTTAACCGTCGTCTTTTTACAGTCGGTTAATATTGTGTCGGCCATTCTTTTGACGACCGTTTTTAAACCGTCGTCATATGAAAACCGTCGGCCATTCTTTGTTTTTTTTCTCAACAATATCATTCCCGACGGTTTGAAAACCGTCGGCCATTCTGTCAAGCTATTTTTTAACCTTTATTTCTTAATACTAATATATTGGTATTTGTCACCTATATCATATACATTCACATATTTCATTAATCCCTGCAACATACACATTCATTATTGATCTTTGCAAGATACATATCCATATGTCATACCGAAAGGAATCGACATATACATTCAAATATTTTCTTGAAATCACATTCAATACAAAATACACATTAATTTACTTAAAATATAAGATTCAAATTACAATCAACACAACTTAAATATAAATCTCCAACCAAAATTCAAGGTATAATCCAACATGTCCAAAGACAATTACATTGTTTCTTTGTAATTTAAAAACAAAAAGATAGTAGCTATAAACTTTAGTTGATTTCATCGTGAAGATCAAGTTGCATTTCTATCAGCATGGGTGTTGGACATTCTATCGTGTCATCTTGAATCTCCAACCTATAAAAAATAAAGAAATAAAATAGATCGAGTTATGTCCTCTGGCAGGCCCGTCAATCAGCCATAACACTAATAACAATAGAGTATCTAATTAACTCAACTTATCTCATACACAAAAGCCCTAAAAACAATAGCATAGTAAGAACCCTGATCATAAACATAAACGCTAGTTATTCATGTTCCAAGATGGAATTTTGGACCAGTTACGCATGTATGTCTACACGAGAAAATAAATCTCCTTTCATAGCCTCTGATTGACACGACTTGGAAATATCACATGTCCTACAATAGACACCCAAAAATTTTCAGACAGGAGATTCCTTCAAAAGAATCAACTTGTGTTTTACATAGATTGACTTCGAAAGATAAAACAGTGGAGCAAGGAGATTATCCTGCCATTGTCCAAACGTAAAAGTGTAGAAGAAAGTGGAATTCTTGCAGTAAGATATGACTCTCCTAGAGTTTCCTAGCTAGCATCTACTGCTATACAAGTGGGTCATGTTCCTTTTTCCCGAAGCATCTCCCCTAGTTGCCAAGTTTTAGGAGAAAAAAGAATGCACAAACCACACTGCAAAAAAACATCTATACACAGAGGAAGGTCAGCCAATTTCACTGTCCTTCTACCCTCAGGACCAGATGATGGGAGACAATTCGCCTGGGCCGACTTGCGGTGTCCACCAGCCAAAAAAATAGGAGATTCTCTCTAGAATTCGTGTCACAGCTACTCTTTCAGCTACAGATTTCTTCTCCCACAATTTCAGCAAATCAGGGATCGTTAGTAGGATCTGGAATTTGATGCTTCTTTATAGCCGCCTGTAGGAGCAACATAAAGAATCGACATAGACCCAAGCACCTCGAGTCCTATAGTCTCAGACTTTAGCTGAATGTCTCTTTGTTTTGGCTTCTCTGACCTTGTTTCTATCTTTGGGCCTTACTTAGGTTCATGGGTTGATTTATCTTAGCGACTTTGTAGGTCTATCTCCCTTCAGTTGTTTGTGGCCCCTTTCGTCTCTTTTAGTTTAGGTGACTTTCTCTCCTCCCCCCTCCTCCATGTACTGCTCCTGCCATTTACTGCGTTACTTAATGAAAATCGCTTGTCCGGTGGTCAAGGTGAAGCGTCCACTCCCTTTCGCAATGAAGGGATGAATGAAAAATCTCGACCCACCTTGCAAGAATTGCCTTTGAGTTAAAAAAAACATTAGCGAAAAAAAAGTTCTTTAGATTCTTAACATCATGAGCAGTAAACATTACGAGCAATAACAAGTAGAATGCAAAAGTTAAAACGGAAGGTATCGTCAGTCATGTTTCCGTTCCTCAGACATCAACGATCACTACTCAAGACTAGAAAAAGTTTCCTAAAACCAGAAAAAACTGAACATGCTGAGTGAACACCTTCTCAACATTGTACCATCAGACGCTATGTAACCCAAAACAGACTGCGTGGGATACACACAGACGCACACAAAAGAGTGGGGGTCTTACCAGCCTCCGAATCTTTCTAGCGGGGGAGGAGAGGCAGAACTCAGAGAATTCGTCGTACATCTCCTCTAGGTTCTTCCTCTTCACCTTTTTTTAATTTCCTCGCTTTATCCTTCGTCCCTTAGAGAGGCTTTAGCAGCAGCTAAAATCTACAAAATATGATTCATCTCCTTCCTAGAGTGACAAACATCAGAGCATATCAAAAGTCATATAATAACTCAGACAGATGTTGGCATCCCCTTTGTCTGCTCTGGGTCTCTCTCCCCATCTCTTTCCCTGGTACCTTTACATCCATTCCGAAGAAGATTATGCTCTGATGGCAAATCTTTTTGGCCTTTCGATCTGCTACCTTCAACCTTCCACAAGTCCCATACACGTGTGTTTGGTGGAGGTGTTGATTCTGCAATAGGAGCAACCAAGCCTGGTTTTCCATCATCTATGACTGCATCTACCAGACCGTATTCCACTGCCTCCCATGAATTCATGACATTGTCATAGTCTGTGTCTTCTTCAATCTGATGTTCTGGTTTTCCAGTTATTCGTGACATTATTTTATTCATCTTAACCCTGTGGTACATCATTTCTCTAATCTGTAACCCCATCTCAGTTGTTCTGCCTCCGACAGTTCCTAATGGTTGATGAATCATCACTCTTGCATATGGCATGCAAAACCTCTTTCCCTTTGTTCCAGCAGCAAGGAGAAACGCACCCATAGATGCTGCCAGACCAAAACAGACGGTAGATATGTCGGCCTTGCACAACTTCATGGCACCATATATTCCCATGCCAGCAGTCACAGAGCCACTGGGAGAGTTGATAAACAGCTTAATGTCCTTCTCCTTGTCTTCTGCGTCTAAAAGCAAAAGCTGGTTGATAATCAAATCTGCACTCACCGTGTCAACCTGAGAGCCCAAGAAAACGATCCTCTGCCTGAGCAGCATGTTGGTGGTGTCCAGCTCCTCCATCCGCGGCATCCACGGCCCGGCAGAGGTTGCCGAAAGGTCCCATCCCGCCGACAGGGTGCTGCTGCATGCAGCTGGCCTTCCCTGTGGAGGCTCTGACGGAGAAAGGGCAGGCGGCGGGAGGAGCGGTGGCCGGCGCTGGGTTGGTGTACGACGACGACGCCGACGGCGCTTGCTGCTGGGCTGGGTTGCTGGGCAGGGGACGACGACGACAATGGCGCTGGGCTGCTGGTGGCAGGGTCGCGGCGTTGGGTTGTGCTGCTGGCAGGGTTCGCCGGCCACTTGCAGGGAAGAGGGAGGGGGTCAAAGTCCAGCAGCGGCAGCGCGGCGTTGGTGGAAGTATCGCAGCGGCGTTCGCGTTGGGCGGGATTAGGGTAGAAGTTTGGGGATTTTTTAGCGGGCTGGGTGGGCGGTTGGACTTCTACGACGGTCCCTTATCCAAAATCGTCGGCCGTTTTTCTTTTACTGTCGTTTCATAGGATCGACGGTCACAACAGTCGACCTTTCTTTGAAAGCGCCGACGGTTGTGATTCAAGGGTCGGCCATTCTGAGTTTTCTACTTGTATTGTGTCTGATCACCTACATCAGTTCGGCACCAGAGGGTGGGGGGCGCCAGCGTTGAGCACCTTGTCCTCGCTCACGTATATATGGCAGTGTCGGCCATTGGATGAGGTAGCTAGCTCTAGTGTTCCTTGCACACACAGGAACACGTACGAGGACCAGACGGCACGTGTGCCAATGTCTCTTCTGGATATATATATACAGGCAAGTAGATCTCCATATACGTACTTACGTCGTACATGTTTTTCATTTCTTAATTATCCATTATATTTTCACCGCATATATATGCACTATATCCCGCTGATCACGACATGTCTGGAAAAGGAAATAAAAACTGATTGTGGAAATGTTAGAGTTGTCCCTTAATTTGATTGGTGGCATGCAGCATGCATGCCCGACGATAATTCCTTGGACGACCGTACTTAATTTAAATAGAAGAAGTAATTTACGTACAGTCGAGTACTCCTCATAACTTGGTACAGAATGCACCTTAGTACAAAATGGGTATGTACTTACCCCTCCACACACACACAGAGAGAAAAAAGAAAATAAAGGGGGGAGGGCAGCCGGGTCGACCCAGATCATATAACTTCTGACTAATATATATGTACAGCGAGTAGCATTTTGCATGTATATTCATTAAGAAAGACTAACTACTTTGTTGGTCTGCCGGAGCTTGGCCAACATCGACGTCATCCGGTGGCGCTGTCTCCTCATCACCAGCTGCAAAGCCACGGCGGCAGGATGCCGCACGCACCACGATGTTCACGGTGACGCAGAAGTTGATTGGAAGTACATTCGAAGTGCAGCATCTCCAGACAAGGTACACCGTTGCACCCGTCATCAGGGTGCCGCCGATCGCGGCACCGACGGCTGCGAGCGTGTTCCCCGTGACGATGCACCAGAAGCTGCTGCACGAAGACGCCATGAGAATCGAGACAATCGAACGAGAACAATACGAAAGTATTTGGAGGAGAGCACAGATAACGAAGGAGACAATCGATGCATATTTATAGACGTTTGTAGTGCTGGTGACCGTTAAGCGGCTGGCGTCACCCGGATCGTTCCTGATCGAAGGAATGCTTTGTGCATGCCCGGCCGTGCGCGTGCTACGTAACAGCAATATTGGTGGGACGGAACGGGGCAGCCTCAAGCATCCGTGGTACAGCAACGTAACAACAATACATGCATACACACGTATGTACACACAGTACACACACACAAACAGACGGCGTCTAGGTACGTATATTAGACCGCTTCAGTACCTTTACCATATGTTCCAATATTGCAGGGCATATGCTGCGTCCTGCAGAGTGCTGACCCTTTTCCAAAGTCACTCGATCGCTAAGGCGTTAATCTTATGGCAACACAACGGCATGATCACCGACCATTTGGATCTCTCTCTTTTCATTGCAATAATCTCTCTTTATATATATATATATATATATATATAATTGTGGTTACAAGATAACACAGCCTACTAGCGAAGACCTTTATTCAGTATAATCACTCTGAATTAGTTCAAATTAATAATTAAGATCATGAACAAATTAAGAACGAGACCGCAACATTAATTCATACACCAAGCTGTAGTGGGCCATAACATAAGGTGATAATGGATGACATTTGACAAATTAACAAACAACTTCCAAGATTGTATATGGTTCTGATTCTTGAGTGTCTGAAATAAACAACGTATTATTAAACCCACAAAGAGATAATTAATTAAGTGCACTCTCTGCAATTTCCCTTCGGACATCCATGCAATCTTGAACAGGGGTAGGAAAGCAATATCAACTTGATATACGGCTCTCACATGTATTCATTAATGGGCCGGTCACGAGGAAACACACGTGAATATGGTAATGGTTGCAAGGAATTATATATATATATATATATATATATATATATATATATATATATATATATAGGGGAGTGTTCGGTGGTGCCGGCACCATGCGCATGAGTGTAAAAAAAAAGTTATAATAATATTTTTTTTTTACTCTCACGCGGCGCCGGCACCATGCCATGGTGCCGGCACCACTGAAACAACGGCCATATATATATATATATATATATATATATCACTTGCAAGATCATTTATCTGCTAACAGATGCGAGGAATTATGGCACCTGCAAGATCGTCTACATGCAGGCAAACATGCATGTTTGCGATAGAAAATATATTTAGATGTGGAAGTGATCTATCAGTCTCTCACACTGAACCTCGTTTGAGACTGCACCACTCACGTAGTAATATTAGCATCATTGGAGGAAGCTCTTTCTCTGCCACCATTGCGGCCCCTCTCTCCCCCTCAGAGGAGACGGTAGCGGCGACCTAGCTTCTCTCTCTCTCTCTCTCTCTCTCTCTATATATATATATATATATATATATATATACACACTCTACCTTAATTAACGTTCATATGGTTCAATGGATCGAGGTCAGCAGGGCCGAAAACAAGAGGGAAAGGAGGACTTGAGAGAAAGCTTCTCTCTTCCAAGTATAAGCAATATCCATGGAACACATATATATACGTATCGGGTGCATACGTGTTGAACGTGCGTGTGGGTGAACCGTGGAAGTAAAAGTTCAGAGAGAGAGAGAGAGAGAGAGAGAGAGAGAGGATACAGAATCCCGTTGAATCAACACAATCCCGTTCTATTGATGTGGACCTCAAACGACCCATAAAGACGTCCATTAAGTCTCTTCACGCGGGAGGACTGTGATGGGGGGTACGATCGTGAGCGTAGGATCATAATCCGATGGTTTGTATATAATTACTTTAGTAACTCCTTTTAATAATTTTTTTTGAGTTCCAAATTAAAAGGTCACGTTCTCACGTTCTCCTGTGTTTTTAAATAAAAAGTTATCTCATTATCCCTTAAATCTTAATATAACACTTTTACCCCTATTTTTATAGTATTTTATAATAATTAGCTCAATATATCTCAAATCCCTTAACTTGAAATGTGCTGAAGTTACATCTCCTGTAAACGGTGATAACTCACTAACGTGAGATCATTATTTTACCTCCACTTTTATTAAAATGATACATATATATGTAATTCCAATAAAAGTGGAGAGAGAGAGATGCGACATATATGAGAGGAAGAGGGGTTACCTATGCCTCCTCTCTCTACTATGAGAGAGAGAGAGAGAGAGAGAGAGAGAGAGAGAGAGAGAGAGAGAGAGAGAGAGAGACCCTCCAACGTTGGCACCCCCGACATGCGCACACACAAAGACGACAGATCTGAGAGGGAGAGGGGTTGCTTCCGCCTCCTCACTCTGTCCTGTTGTGGTGGAGAGGGTGGTAGGAGGGAGGAGAGGGAGAGAGAGAGAGAGGAGACTTTTGATGAGAGATCGAGAGAGGATCGTTCCTTTGCAGGCGTTCGACGTAATGACAAGAGGCTATCTTCCTCCTTCTACTGCTAGCATGCCATTGTCAGCTATGGAGAAGTGTGCCACCATCATGGACCTACCATTATCGGTCTCTCCGCCTCTACGTCCAGGAGCTGTAGGATCATCCCCACGTCGTTCTCCTCCTCTTGGATGAACCTCGACTAGTTCCTCTACTTTTTTGACACCACCTAGGCCAATGCCGTCACCACAGTCTCCCTCTCCTCCGATGACTTGGTAGTCTCGAGCAGGGCCACGAGCTCCAGCATGAAGCCTGCATCACCCATCACCCTCTTGGCTTCGTCGCAGACCATGGAGAGGCGCTATGCCACCTTGAGTGCCGCCCCCTAGAGGGAGGCCTCGTCGATCCTGAGAAAGAAGAGGGCCCTGTCGAGGAACCCAGTTATAATCAGACCGTTAACAAAGCTTGTGAACGAGTAGCACATGGCCTCTGGATCACCCTGAAAGTGGTCTCCTCGGTCTTAGAGAAGGATGACTTGAGGTGGAACACCCAAATCTAAGCCTCCACCTCTCCCTATCTCACCACCCTTGTCCTGACATCTTCGTCCCTGTCCTCGTCCTCGAAGAGAGCACCTATAGAAACTCCAATGCCAACACTTGCAGCACATTCTCTTTCGATTTCGCGAGCTCCACGAAAACCCCTTCCGTCCCCCGCTCCACCATGCATCTCTTGACCTCGTCTATCTGAAATACACACACACACACACACACACACACACACACACACACACACACACATATATATATATATATATATATATATATATATAGAGAGAGAGAGAGAGAGAGAGAGAGAGAGAGAGAGAGAGAGAGAGGGAGGGGACCGGAATTTAAGACTTCTCCTTCTAATTAACCCACCTTAAGTTGATGATTGTAAAGGATCGTTGACGGTAAGGGCACAACACAACTCTCACAAAGATTTGAGGGATATTAAAATAAATATCATAAAAATAAAGATATAAAATTATTTTATTTTTTTTACGAATAAAATTGTAGAAGTCCAAAAAAAATGTGCTTGCATCTCCTATTCGTCAGTCCCCACTTGAAGATCAGCTTTTTAGGAAGGCACGAATAAAAAACTGCATAACCTAATTTATTAGGCATCTCCCCTCAACCACACAGCCGCTGGGAAATCCAAAACCACAAGCTGGCGCCCCCCCCCCCCCCCAATATCCCTTTCAGGCCCCACCCACCACCCACTCAAACCCACGAGAAAATTGACGAGGACGACCCCAAACACGAATCACGTACGCTGCAAGAGTACGATTCCCCCCCCCCCCCATCCAATCTTGTGGTGTGGTGTGGTGTGGTGTGGTGGGAGGGAGGATCTCGAAAGGCAGAAGAAGGATGCTTGCTTCTTTCTTCTTAGGAAGGAGCAAAAAACAGACAAACAAAAACCGGGGGCCGGCGGATGACGATGAACCTCCGAGCGTCACCGGAATCTATCAACGGACTCGGGGAAGCTACTGCTTGCCTGCCTGCCTGCTGCTGAGGCGGGTCCATGTGATGGTTCCCTGTATACGTCCTCGCACCTGTGCCTTTGCCCGCTCGAGTGCTCACTTGCTTCTGGTTAAGCTTGTCGATAAATTATCGTGACTTCAAAAATTATCAAAATGTTGCTCCTGAAAAAAAAATATATATATATCATTATCTTTGTCAAAATATTACAAATATATAATCACCAAATTCGGTAGTTATCGACATTCTATCTATTTAACTATGATTATCTTTAACTCTAACTTTACAAGGATGAAAATATTCTCAATTAAATATACCTCTCTCTCTCTCTCTCTCTCTCTCCCCTGCTAGGTTGGGAGGTGCCAGTGCCGAGAGACGCCCTCTAGCGACCTCGCTCTCTTCTCTCTCTTTTATTACTCTCTTGACTATCCTTATTAGGGATGTCAAAAATATTCGTAAATCTGATTACACACGTCATCTGACCCGTGATGGGTCGGATAATACCCGAATAAACGGATATGGATTCGGATATGTTTAAAATACCCGTTTCATATTCGGATAGGGTATGGATTTAGTGCACCTGAATTCATAAATCTCACGTTTTCTTAGACGTGGATGTATACTCATGCTTTATGGACGGATACAGATATTCACGGGTATATTCATATCCGTGATGGATATATCCGTATCTATATCTGCGAAAATAATAAGGTACTATCCGGATATGATATTTATAAAATTTTCATGGATATGATATGGTATTAATATTCCCGAGTCAAACCCGATCCATTTACATCCGTAATCTCTCTCTCACTCTCTCTCTCACTCACACACACACACACACACTTCGCTCTATGCACATTTGCATTCTCTCTGTCCCGTAATCCTCTCTCTCTCTCTTCTCTCCACTAGGTGGGGGTGTTGATACCGGAGGAGGAAACCCTCTCTGACACCCTCCCTCTCTTTCTCTCTCTCACTACTCCCTCAACCCGTGGGCAGCCGAGGGGTGATAGATGCCTCATCGAAGGAGACAACGTTGCTGCTTTTCTTCGCGATGATACACACCTTGTTCGAGACATCAAGCGAGTCTGTGGTAATGATCTGGTTGTACACGTTAGCGTGCGATCACGTTGTACAAACGATGGTGAGGATATACACCTACATTCTTGCTCTGGGACGTGGTGGTGTAGCAATCTTTGGAGATGGTGCAGTTAGGAGACAAACAAACGAGGAAAAGTAATAATGTCTAATTAGCCAGACTTGAATAAGTGTTCCTTTTCCTTTACCTACATCTTAAAATAAAATGTGAGAGAGGATCCGGACCTCATATTTTATTTTAAAAACACGAAATAGAACAAGATCCGCAGCTCATTTAAATTGGAATAAACAAATGTGAGTCCCATATTTCAGTAAACAGCACTTTAAAAAGAACATAGACTCGAATATTATCCAATTGTAGGTTTTAAGATTTTTCTCTATACGATCTCAGTGGCCTCTATTAATTCGTTGGTGGGGTGCAGTACACCGCGGAGCAGCAAGATGAAGCCCGGACTCTCCCAATCTCCTCCCCACGGCAGGGGGAACTTATCCACGGGCGAGGCTGGGCGGTGCTTCCACGCCACACGGCTCGACATGACGTACGGGGTGGGCCGGGTGGCCGTGCAAATTGGGCCCGGCTAGCTTGAGTTGGTCCAACATTGAGGCTGGGCTGTGACAAGTGACATGGCATTGAGATGTGACTTAGCACCTCAATTTATGATCTATTAGGAGTTATTTTAAAAAATTTATAAAATTTAAAAGTGTTGCACATTCAGAATGTGCAGCACAGATGAGTATACAGCAAGCCAAACTCTTAATTAAAAAAGGTTAAATTCCAACTTGGGTGCCTGACCTAAATGTCATTGCCACGAAATTGGTATAAGAACTAACTCAATCCGAGTAAAATTAACATGTTTTTGGCATGTGAATATTTGTCTTTTACATCGCTTGGCGGATAAGGTATGTGGCTAGTTTGTAATTTGGGTTATTGTGTGTCCGTATAATATTGTAAGTTAGATTGAATTAATCCTAATTAGCAAATTCTTGTGTTTCTCCGACTTATAGTTGTATGACCTTCTTGAGCAAACCCATATATTTTACGCTTAAAAAATCCAGGTGGTTCTGCTGATCTTGTAAGAAAAACAAATCTTACTCTACCATTACGCGTCATTACTTGTGTTTTGGTGGCAAGTAGCCACGAGGCCATTCTTTAATTTTAAGAGTGACATTTCTATAATTACGTACTTGTGCAATATAATTAATTTTCAATTATTTTAAATATTAAAATCTATTACTTTTTTGTCTGAATGACGTAAAATAACGAAATAAAAAATTAAGATTAATCTTTACATAAGGATTTTTGGTCTGTATTGTTTAGATAAGGTTTTTATTAATTTAGATAAGAACGGCCCAGAAACAGAAACCGTGGATTTGTGCTTTCACTGTTGGCGGGAGTTGGTCGTCTCTTATACCAAGACTTCACAAGCCATCCACGTATTCTATTGCTTAAATCAGCTCGAGGGATGGAGACACATGGCAAAAGCATACTAGTCATACACCATATATTTTATTTACATGCCATTCCACGTCTATATTTATTCTGATTTTTTTCATCAAGTTATGGGCAATATCTTTTACGTCGATGTCAAATCCAAAACACAGTTGTTCTTACTGTGTTAATAATCCAACTGCTGCATTTTCTCAACTCATTGATCCAGTTAGATGGATGAATGAAATGATAAAGTGGGCCGGCGACAAGAAAAAGATTCCTTAGAGAAATGGTTACTCAATCCAAAAACTATACCACATTTCTCATTAGGTAGTCAATCTGATGCAGAAGGACCACCCCTCAAAGTTTTTGAATCAGACACACAACATCAAGTAAGTGAGGTCTCTTACTTGAAGGTGGGTGGTCAGTTCAAAGCATCACCCTTCCCATCCGACTAGGGCCATTTCACTTTGTCGGAAAAGGAGGGGGAGAAATGGGAAGAAGAGGTGGTGGGGCAATCATGGAAATGAGAAACAATTTCAGCAACACCCTAGCTAATTATGAACAAGGGTGTTGTACTAATTTTTTTATTTATTTAAATTTTTTTTAGAGTGAGGCTATTGTCAAGTTATCTTGATGTGAGTTTTACATGCAAGGGTGTTACATCAATTTTTTTATTTTTTTTAAAAAATAAAGTGGGGCTAATGTCAAGTTATCTTGACGTTGGTCTCACTCCAGTCATCCCTCTATTGTATTGTTCATAGGTTTTTTTTCTTGACTTGACCCTCACACCATGTCGGATGACGTGGCCGCCAAGTTAAGATAACTTAACATGAGAGCCAGCCAAAAAAATTCAAAAAAATAAAAAAAATTGATGTAACACTTCTGTGTAATTAGCACGGATGACGAAGTGTTTCTAAATGAAAATATGTTTCATTTGGACACGAGACACCGGCGGGGAACAAAAACTCATTCTCTGGAAGACCAACCTTCACTAGCAAAGGCACAGGGGTTCCCATAGAGATGTCATATATTGCCATTTTCTTGAGTGATTATATAAGGATATTAATGAATGGTGGCATGTAATACTCTTTCCTCGTTGATCAAAAAAAATAAAAAGTAATACTCTTTCCTCGGTGACGGAGTTGAGAAACTCTTCAAGTTCCAAGCTATAGTCGCAGGCCTGAACAACTAATCAGATTAATGAAACAACTCTTGAAAAACAACAGCCACAACTGTTCCAACCCACTTCCACATCAACTTCGGTTTATGTGGTACTCATGTTTAAAGTTTGACCCATCTATCCAGCTGATCCTTGATAGTGGGGGGGGGGGGGTGACGCGGCTACCCTCTCCTCTCAGGGGGGGTCGACGATGGCACAAGGGGAAGAGCTTCCTCCAATGATGCTTATATTGCTACGTGAGTAGTGCAGTCTCAAAGGAGGTTCACCGTGAGGGACTGATAGATCACTTCCACATCCAAATATATTTTTTATCGCAAACATGCATGTCTCCCTGCATGTAAACCATCTTGCAGGTGGCATAATTCCTTTCGCCCATTAGCAGATAAATGATCTTGCAAGTGAGACATTAACAATTCCTTGCATCCATTACCAGATTCACGTGTGTTTCCTAGTTGACCGGCCCATTAATGAATTGAGATCAGAACTCCAGATGCATGTGAGAGCCGTATATCAAGTTACTATTGCTTTCCTACCCCTGTTCGAGATTGCATGCATGTCAGAAGGGAAATTGCAGAGAGTGCACTTAAATATTATCTCTTTGCGGGTTTATACGTTGTTTATTTCAGACAGTGAAGAATCAGAACCATATATAATCTTGGAAGTTGTTTGTTAATTTGTCAAATGCCATCCATTATCACCTTTGTTGTCGGATTGTTAACCTTTGGCCAGTTTATGTTATGGCCCACTACAGCTTGGTGTATTAATTAATTTTGTGGTCTCGTTCTTTGTTCATGATCTTATTTATTAATTTGAACTAATTCAGAGCGATTATACTGAATAAAGGTCTTAGCTAGTAGGCTGTGTTATCTTGTAACCACAATCATGTATATATTAAGGGAGATTATTGCAATGAAAGCGAGAGATCTAGAGAGAGAGAGATCCAAATGGTCGGTCATGCCGTTGTGTTGGCATAAGATTAACGCCTTAGCGATCGAGTGACTTTGGAAAAGGGTCGGCACTCTGCAGGACGCAGCATATGCCCTGCCATTGATGCAATGTTGTAACATAAGGTAAAGGTACTGAAGCGGTCTAATATACGTACCTACACGCTGTTTGTGTGTGTGTGTGTACATACGTGTGTATACATGTATTGTTGTTACGTTGATGTTCCACGGATGCTTGAGGCTGCCCCGTTCCGTCCCACCATTGCTGCTACGTAGCACGAGCGCGGCCGGGCATTCACCAAATACTCCTTCGATCAGGAACGATCCGGGTGACGCCAGCCGCTTAACGGTCACCAGCACTACGAACGTCTATAAATATGCATCGTTACTTCTATTGTTTTCTGTGCTCTCCTCCAAAGACTTTCGTATTGTTCTCGATCGATTGTCTACGTCCTTCAAGCTCCCAGCTAGCGGCGAAGTTTAATCTCATGGCGTCCTCATGCAGCAACCTCTGGTGCATTGTCACGGGTGCAACGCTGTACCTTGTATGGAGATGCTGCACTTCGAATGTACTTCCCGTCAACTTCTGCGGCACCATGAACATCGTGGTGCGTGTGACATCCTTCCGGCATGGCTTTGCAGCTCGTGACGAGAAGACGGTGCCGCCTGATGACGCACACGTTTGCCAAGCGCCGGCAGGCCAACAAAGTAGTTAGTATTTCTTAGTATGTCCTAATTGCATGCATGGTTAGTTTGTCATGAAATTAACCCTAAACCAAGTAAGCAGTCAAGTAGGAACCTGTTTCTAGACAGTATATTCTATTTTTTTATACCAAGAAAGAGATATCGAAGTGATATCTGACCATGCATGCTTTCAACATATGACTAGCTAGCCATATACGTACGTACGTACAACTGATCATCCAATTAGTAAATGGAAACGATGCATGCATGCAATGTACTGCAAATAGAGGGGCTGAAGTAGTTGTAGGTGCAGCTGGTTGGTGGGATCAAGGATGGGGCTGCAACTTAATTTACACCAAATTAATTAATTAGCTGATCTCAAAAGGTTACAATATATATATATATATATATATATATATATATATATATATATATACAGTGAAGATCCAAGTCCTCTCAGAAAGATCAAGACTTCTAGCAGGGGATGTTTCCAAAGCCTATATGTATATGTTGGCATCATCAATAAGCAGATAATTAAGGTGCTGCATGTTAAATCCAACCCTAAAATTGTTATATCAATTTACACAATGGTGAGCTTATTAAAGTACGGTCCAAGGAATCGGGCATGATGTTCCACCAATCAAAGGGACAACTCTAACATTCCCTCAAGTAGGCCTGTCAACGGATACGGATATTATCCGGATCCGCTTCGATTCGTATTCGTTTTTTCGGATACGGATAATATCCGAATTTGAATCGGAGCGGATACGGATATTATAATATTCGCTTCGAAAAATATCCGTCCGTAATATTATATATCATATATTACATATTTTTAAATAATATATTATAAAATAAATGATATTATAGAGAAATTTAGATATTTTATAGTTGTATTTTAATTTAAAATTTATTTTATATATTTTTGACATTTTATAATTATATTTTATATACTTTTAATATTTTATAATTATATTTATATACTTTTAAATTCGAATCGGATAATTCGGATTTTAAAACGGAGCGGATACGGATAGTCAGATATTCGCTTCGTCTCCGAGTCAAATCGGAGCGGATCAAAATCGGATAATTCGAATAGGAAAACGGAGCGGATACGGATAGTCATATATTCGCTTCGTATCCGCTCCGTTGACAGGCCTACCCTCAAGCAATTTTTATTTCCTTTTCCAAACATGTCGTGAGCTGGATATAGTGTATATATACGGTCAAAATATAATGGATAACTAAGAAATGAAAAACATGTACAACGTACGTATATGGAGATCTAGTTGCTTGTATAT
The DNA here is from genome assembly GCA_022559845.1 of Amorphophallus konjac. Taxonomy (NCBI): domain Eukaryota; kingdom Viridiplantae; phylum Streptophyta; class Magnoliopsida; order Alismatales; family Araceae; genus Amorphophallus; species Amorphophallus konjac. The sequence continues at coordinate 437,363 of JAHNEJ010003629.1, read as the reverse complement.
ATATCCTGAAGAGACGTTGGCACGTGCCAGCTGGTCGTCGTACGTGTTCCTGTGTGTGCATGGAACACTAGCTGGCTACCTCATCCAATTGCCGACACCGGCATATACGTGAGTGAGGACAAGGTGCTCAACGCTGGAGCCCACCCCCGGTGCCGAAGAGATGGAGGTGATCAGACACAAAGAATATTGGCTTAATTCCTTTCTTTAATTTTTTTCTTCTTCTTCTAATTATAGGGAGTAAGTTTGTGAACATGTACGTACGTACGTCTCCTTTTGATAGGGAAGGATCCGCGACCTTCTCTCTCTCTCCCTATATATATATATATATATATATATATATATATACACTCTACCTTAATTAACGTTCATATGGTTCAATGGAGAACAGTATGCCGAAAACAAGAGGGAAAGGAGGACTTGCGAGAAAGCTTCTCTCTTCCAAGTATAAGCAACATCCATGGAACATATATACGTATCGGGTGCATACGTGTTGAACGTGCGTGTGGGTAGAACCCTAGAAGTAGAAGTTGAGAGAGAGAGAGAGAGAGAGAGAGAGAGAGAGAGAGAGAGAGAATCTTCTAGAGAGAGGACTAGTGAAATTTGAAAGAAAAAATGTGGGTTTAATTAGCTGGTTGGGTTACCGTCGCTACCCAAATCCTACCCATTAATTAATGTACATACCCTAATCCCGTTGAATCAAAACAATCCCGTAGGGAATCCTTCTATTGATGTGGATCTTAAATGACCCATAAAGACGTCCATTAATGGGGTGCCATGCGCCCTCCTAATCAGAAGACGGTGGGTACGATCATGAGCGTCTGATCATAATCGGTGGGTACTTTGTATATAATTTTTTAGTAACTCCTTTTTATAATTTTTTTGAGTTCCAAATTAAAAGGTTACTCAGGTATGGTACACCCGACCCGTTTACATACTGCTTCATCTGCATAGACCCATTTTTCCATCTACTAGTAGACCCATTATTATCTTTTCTATAGAAGAAAACGCTCTGTATGTATCAAAAATCAAGTCCATTAACCTATGCAAACACTATATATATGGAGCTCAATATATATATATACATATATATATACTCCGAAAACCTTCATCGATCCATCAGTACTCCCTTAATAATTAACCACCTGCTCAACCCCACCGATCGAAAACCTCCATCTATTTGTGCCATCTTGATTAATTAGTTCTCATTACTAAGATCACCTTATCAATATTAATAAACCAGTTATATTTACCGAAACTAATAATAATTTAAAATAACCGTAGAGTTCTTCATTACATGACGAACATATACATATAGATATTTTGTACGTACGTACCTTTTGATATATGTGCATGTATCAGCACATTGGATCGAACACTGAACCTCATGGCAGCAAATAGTAGCTTTGTGAAAAATGGTGAATGATGAAAGTATCACTGGCTCACTGCTAACAAACATGTACGTACAGATGCCACCTGCAATCATCTAAATATTAAGATGATCACCATGCATGCTGATTGGTGGCACAACAGCGTAGACCTGATCAGTCTTCACGAAGTTTGCATCCAACTGATCACGGGGCATATATTCCTCCCGCTACTCGTCCTTTTATAGCCTAAGGCCTACCTTATATCATTTTTTAATTAGGAAGAGCTCATAAGAAAAATATCCAATAAAATAAAAGCTAGCTTAATTATTCAATATTTATTAAATTTGAAATAGTATCTCATTAATGAGAATATTAAGGCGCCCTTATTGAATGAGTACATTTATGAAATTGACAAAAGGAGCTGATTTTAGATCCAATATATTGCAAATAGTAGTACTCTTTTTTTTCTATATATAGAAAAGTTAAATAGGTATTCTATATAGCTAGTCGACAAATTGGTCTATATATGCAGATGATGTATATAATGTAGAATCTACAAGAGTCGTGTCCCCCAGATCTTGGTCCCCTTTCGACACCCCTAGAATTTTTACTCAAAGAAGTTCCTAATTAAAAAAATTGTGTACAATTAAACCATCCGATTATGATCAGATGCTCGTGATCATGCCCACATTGACATTAATGCCCTCACGTGAAGAGGCTTGACTCGGGGGCTAACTCCTGACATGATCATCGAGGGTCATCTGATTTGGAAGGCGCATGGCACCCCATTAATTAATTAATTAATGGATGTCTTGACGGGTCATTTAATTAAGATCCATATCAATATAAGAAGGGATATATATAAGAATTTACAACTGAATTACTTGCAATTAATTACGCATTTTGACTCAATGGCATTAGTGGGTGGATTTGGGCCGCCTTCTCTCTCTCTCTCTCTCTCTCAAGTCTGAAGTTCTACTTCATGGTCCATCCGCTATGTTGAGGAAGGCAGATCATCAGGAATAAATTAGGTGATACACGAAGTCAGTTTAACGAAGAATTGTCCTAACAACCTAACACTAATCGGCCTATTCAATAACTTTTTTTTTTGAGTAATGTTTCATGTACCACAAAGTCAACTCAAATTGTACTCTCCTCTTTCATTGGCCCCCCAAAAGGTTGAAATGATAATTTTCTGTCAAAAAAGTACGTCTCGCGTCAGTCCCGTGTCAGACCCCGTCGACCCGCTTTTTTGTTCGACAGAAAAATATGAGAGTGAAATATTTTGTAAGATTAAAATATTTTATTACATGAATGAAACATTTTATTTGACTACAGAAATAAACGAATGAAATATTTTATAGAAATAAAATATTTTATTTGACTATATTTAAAATTTTCACGTACGCACAAAATATTTCACTTATACGCAATATATTTTACTTCTATGTAATACATTTAACCTCTCAAATGAATAAGATAAACGTAAATATTAAATTAATATGCGAGAAAGTGTGAACTCACGTATGTTCACTTCTCACAAAGGCGCCGAACTAATCAAGGTCGGGCAATATATTCGCACTCAAAAATCAAATACAATACCTTACCATGTTATCAAAGGGGCTCTAAAGAAGTCTGTTCCTATGGTTTAATTGGACCAAAACTATCAGGTAAACTAGAATGAGCACCATTCTGCTTCAATGTTTGGCCGGCAAGGATCACCTGTAGGGTAGATTGATGCAAGTAGCGACAATCTTAAACCCCACTTTGACACGGGGTTAAACTTTTTTCCCAGGTTAAACCCCATGTTTAACCTAATTTTGGTTTGTAAGCCCAACCAGGTAGTTACTTATCCCACCTAGATCTCTGGGCCCCACTTTATTTCAAGGTTAACTCTGAGTAATCTCTCTTTTAATTCATAGTTAATTCATTTTGGTTTGACAATACATGATTTAGATAATCTAGTTAACCCGAGTTAATATAAATTAATATATTCCACCTTCACAGGTTAATCCAGTGCTATATCAAAGTAAAAAGGAATGAACATAGATAAAATAAATCCACTTAATTTTAACAAGATTATCTCTAATCCCAAGCCAAAGCAGGGCTAAGTGGGTTAGAATTCGAAGGTAACTCGGAGTTAACCCACTTCTAACCGGATTACACAATCTGACCAATCAAATCAATATATAAGTCCCGATCAATTTGATTGGAGGTTAACCCTAGGTTAACTCTTTCCTTTGTTTTGATTGACCAAATTTCGTAACCCAATTAGAATAAGTTCGAGTTAACCCCTGGTTTACTAGGCCGGCTGGAGGCTGGGTTAAGCTAACCCTACCGTGTTCTCAAATCAAAAGTAAGTCAAAAGTGAGATAACGTAGCCCGGTCAGGCTGAGTTAACACTAAAGAAGGTTAACGCGATATCAAAGGCTAAAAGGGGAAACTCAGAGCTAAAAGTGGGTTAAAAGTGAGATAACGTAGCCCGGTTGAGTTAACCCGAAAGAAGGTTAACCCGCAATCAAAGGCTAAAAAGAAAAACTCAGAGCTAAAAGTGGGTTAACCCTGGATAACTACTCCCAATCAAAATTAAATGGGGTTGAACAGGGGAAACAAAGAGGGTCAGCTTAATCTAAGGTTGATCTAGGTGGATGTCAGACGATCAGCTACAATAACTGACGTCCGTTAGATAGGCGCCGGATCGGCCATCAGTGGTTGTCGAGTCTACGCTGTCCATATCTTACCGGGCGAAACATCATCTTTTTGTTGGGATAAGAGATCAAAGTAAGGAATGGAATAAAGAGCAAACAGATCGTTGATAATGGAATTGAGTTAACATTAAGACGAAGTATGCTGGATGGGTTATACCGAATACAGATATTATCGACCCTGGATGAGGAGACTCTTGATCCAATGCCTACGCTATCCCGTTCTGCAAAGCGAAAAAGTGCCACGAGCATGCTCTTATTTTAGAATCAGCAGGTCCAACAGTGTAAGAGGAGAAACCATTTCCTCACTCCCTCCCTGCAGACACACTCACCCTCCTACATCCCCTTCTGAAGTTTCAAGGGGCGGAAGAAGGTAGACTAATGTTGGATACAGCTTTAAATCGGAAGCATTTGGCTTCCATAACTGCAAGTTTCAATCCCATTTTGAGGGGAATAAATCCACATCTTGACTTGACGGTTATTCATGCATGTGATCCTTTGGTTGTCCCTTGGGTTTCAACCAGAAGCTTCAAATTGGAGTTTTCACAATTGAGATGAGAAGGAGGTGTATTGGGGAACGTTTCACTTCTATAACTACTTCGAATGAGTTACGACTAACCAATCAAAATTTGTGAAAAACCCACAAGTGCTTCCAATTAGAAGCTGCGCCGAATACAACCTAAAACAGTTGGTCAAGCATGTCCAAAGGATAATATTCTGTCAACAGAATGCATGGCATGACCATTTGGATCTCTCTCTCTCTCTATTTATTGCAATAATATCCCCTTTATATATATATATATATATAAGTCCAAGCTCTAAGCATGGAGTCTTGAGGCATCACTAAAGGAGCATCTCATCTGCTTTTTAATGGCTCGGTCAAGGGCACGCATGAGTTTCTCTTGAGCGTCAGGGAGACTGTTACATGGGCAACGGTGCCAATACTTAGTGGGTCTTGTTGGGGCCCTTTACCTTAGATTTTATAACAAGTGGACCCTCAATATAGAGTTGGGCTGTCATTTATTGAGCCGCGCAGGCCTTCATAGAACTTTGGACTGTCAAACATTAGACCGTAAATCTTTTCCTCTCCATATATATATACATATATAATGTGGTTACAGATAACACAGCCTACTAGCTAAGACCTTTATATTCAGTAATCACTCTGAATTTGTTCAAATTAATTAAGATTATGAACAAATTAAGAACGAGACCATAAAATTAATACACCAAGCCGTGGGCCATAACATAAACTGATAAAGGTTAACAATCCGACAACAAAGGTGATAATGGATGACATTTTACAAACAAACAGCTTACAAGATTATATATGGTTCTGATTCTTCACTGTCTGAAATAAACAACGTACCCACAAAGAGATAACTGCACTCTGCAATTTCCATTCAGACATGTAATCTTCAACAGGGGTAGGAAAGCAATATCAACTTGGTACGGCTCTCACATCTGGATCGAGTTCTGATCTCAATAATTCATTAATGGGTCAACTAAGAAACGAACTTGAATCTGGTTATGGATGCAAGTAATTATACATGTCTCACTTGCGGGATCATCTGCTAATGGGCGCAAGGAATTTTGTCACCTGCAAGATCGTCTGCAGGAAGACATGCATGCTTGTGATAAAAAATATACATGGATGTGGAAGTGATCTATCAGTCTCTCACAGTGATCCTCTTTTGAGACTGCACTACATTTTTTTTTAACATAAAGTGGAACCTTTCTCGTTCGGAACAGAACCCATCGTCAGATCAGAGATGATCTTCATGGATTACACCACATCAGAAGAACAACATTACAAAACCAACAAGCTACTACAAGAAAAAGTGGCTATAGCGACCGAATTAGCGACCGATTAAATAGAGACCAATTCGGAGACCGAAATAATCGGTCGCATAACCGAGACCGTTTCAGCGACCGCATGTATATCGGTCGCTAATCGGTCGCTATTATTGCGACCGAATTAACTTCGGTCTCCAGTCGGTCGCTGATGCCGTTATACTTCCTACTACGACCCCCGCCCGCCCGAGCCCTCCCGCCCGAGCCCCCCCCTCCCGCCCGAGCCCCCCCTCCCGAGCCCCCTTCCCCTGCGGCCCCCTCTCCGCCCTAGCCCCCCTCCCCGCTCCCGCCCGAGCCCCCTCCGCCGGAGCCCCCCCTCCGCCCGAGCCCTCCCGCCCGAGCCCCCCTCCTCCGCCGGAGCCCCCCTCCCCGTGCTGCCTCCCGCCCGAGCCCCCCTCCGCCGGAGCCCGTCGCCGCGCCGCTCGCGTCGAGTCGCCGTCGCCGCTCGCCCTGCCGTCGTCGCCCTCCGCAGGTACCTCTCTCTCTCTCTCTCTCTCTCTCTCTCTCTCTCTCCCTTCCCCCTCCGTCACCGGCCTGCTCCCCTCCCCCGCCGGCCTACTCCCCTCCCCCCTGCGGCCCCGTCGCCGGCTTGCTCCCCTCCCCTCCCCCCTGCGGCCTGCGCCCCCGTCCCCCTCAGATCTCCTTCCCATCCCCATGCCCCTCCCCCTCCGGCCTGACCCCTCTGATCCCCCTCCCCTTCCCGTCCCACTCCGCCTCCCCCTCTGCCTCCGACGGTCTCCTCCCTTCCTCCCCTTCCCGTGTCCCCCTCTGCCTCCCCCTCCCCTTCCCGTCCCCCTCCACCTCTGGAAACCCCCCACCAACTCCCCTTTGTGCTGCACCACCGGAATCGTCTCACCCTCCCAATGCCATCGGAAGCCCCCTCCCCATCCCCCCAGTACTGCGGGCCAATGCAACCCCCCATCTCCTTGTCGAGTGAAAACCCCCCTCCCAATCCCCATGTGCTGCTGGGTGTTAGACCCCCCTCCCCCTTGTAGGTTGCAGGAATCCCCTCCCCCTCCCTCTGCAGTGCTGGAACCCCTCCCCCTGCAGACCATCGCAGCTCCTCCTCCAGTTACTATCGGTCGTCTGAGCCGAGGGAGAGTGCAATAATTTTGTCTAACATGATTATTTAAATTGATATGTTTTTAAGAATTCTAACTCCTGCAAGTTTATGCCTCTATTTAGTGACTTTGTATTTGCAAAACAGTCCAGTTTGTGAAGCAATGGCAATCAAGAGGCAAACACTTGCATATTTCTAATATTATAAAAGAGATTATTGTACTACCATTCTTCTAAAAAACACTTATTTATGTACTTTGATCACACGAGAATAACTACGGATTTACCTGTTAATTAAGTTAGACCAGTTCTAAGGCAGTCCTTAACCTAGAAACGACATTAAGGAGACAAAAAATAACGAGGAACCCAAATTTTCATTTAGAATAATAATTAAAATTAAGTTACTGGTGATTAAAAATTAGCAAGATGTTGCATTTATGATAAAGTCGGATTTAAAACTAGCGAGATTGGACATATACTGTCGGGTCACTCCACGAGCTCACCGTCCATCTCGTAGAGGATTGATTTGAGGGGGATCGTGCGGTCGAATTTACGTCGGAGCTCCTCTACCGGTCTCCACCCTCACCGCCGCGGCCTCCCACTCAGCCAACGTCCCCCCTCTATCGCCACCTCTGTCACAATCAGTCTCATATCGGAGGCCTGTTGACCCGAGTTTGTTGTTCTAGGTACGGTATATGATTCGCACCGGAACACTGTGAGTCGAAAGATCCCAGACTTCTAGGTTAAGGAGACATGCAAATTTGACAGAACTACAAAGAGTGGCTCGTCTTTCGGAGTGACGTGGGTTAAGAGATATGAAACATATCACGGCATCGAGTGACATTGGCATGTGATAACGACGCTTTGGCTTCTCATAACTTAATGGTTTGGTCTGAATTTGGCGGAATGGAGGTCATGTGGTTGACATCAGTGCAACATCCATATCCCCATGCGCTTCGAACCATAGGCATTGATATGCAAGGCGGTGGCGGAGATTCTCGAGGGATAAGTGAATGACAGGACTTCTGCTTTCAATGTGATAACTCATAACCTTCCAAAGGAGATTTGACTGTGCAGACTAGATTCCCCCATCTTGTGGCCTTCACCGTAACTGCCTTGCTAGTTCTGCATCATCTGGTATGGCGCCTGAGCTAATACCTCCATGTTGGGGTTGTGGCAGCCCGAGTTTGGAAACCATCTCTTAGACTATGCCGAGCTATGAGACCGGTGATCGAGCTAGGACTCTTCGATTACTTGCCGCGACCCTTTATATTTACCTGCTTAGAGTTTTTATTTTTACCTCATTTTCCTTGGAAAACACCATTTTTTGTTCATTTCCAATTATATTTCATCTCTTACTCTCTGCTAACTCATGTTATTAGTTTCCAGAATTCATTTTTTTTTTATTTCCATTGTCCTCCATTTAAAGCCCTACCCAATTTCTAGTTTTTCTTGATCGTCTACCCAATTTCTATTAATTCTGTTTCTATTATAATGAATCAGAAACCCTATTCCATCCCTTTACATTCCCTTAGCAACCGAAGATTTCTATTCTTTTATGTGACTGAAGTCTGATAACCTCTCTCCCATTTACCATATGTCACGATCTTTGTTAACCAGCTCACATCAGACATAGTTGCTAGAGGTCAGGTATCTCGAAGTAATGAAGAGGAGTGCTGCTGTGTTGAAAGTGGACTGTGAAAGACAGGGCAGCTGGGATTATTGTTGGTGCATGATGCTTCTTGGTCTAGGTGCATAAAGTCAAGAAAACTGAGGGAGGCTGAGGTAAAAGTGTTGACGAGAAGTGATAGAAAAGATAAACAATTTTTTATCTTTACCTCAATAATTAAATTTAATTCATTTATACCTCTTAAAGTAACAATGACATCAACAGCAGCATTAACAGCAGCAACTGCAATAGTAGCTACAACAACAACAACAAGAATAATGTTATAAGAATCAGCAATATGATTTAGCCTTGCATGAACTCTGTTATGGGACTTCTTAACTGGTCCAATGATGCAACTCTTTTAAAAGATGTGCAACTGGGGTTCAAAGTGCATGTGCCATGCACCTCCTCACGTGTATATGTAGTCATGATATATTGGCATAAAAGGAAAAACAAGGTAGTTGGGAGTTTGAGCAAAACGTTGTTGTATCCCTATGTTATCAGAAATGCTTCTTTCATTTGATATACAGTTCTTAGTTTTGCTTTTGCTCCAGATCTCTTTCAAGATATCAATGCATTGAAGTTTTTTTCCCATAAAATATAAAGATTTATTAAAGAATGAAAAGGATTCAACACAGAGGGGGACATGCCACCTTACCTCCAGAGAGGACAAAGAAAATAAATAGACTGCCCACCCTAGAGAGTGTCCAAAGAGAAACCTAGATAAATATCATTACCGATATTGTTGCGGCTTCCCAACCCTGAAACCTCGAGTCTAATTCCTGTACATTTGAGGTAAGCATATTTTTCTTCTGATTTCATCCTTTTCCTACCAGTGTCAACACTGACAAGTTGATGAATAGATACCATTGAGACATCCTCCGACCAGTCGTCTTCAATTTCGGAGTTAAGATGTTGATCGAGTGACCCACGCCGTAGGTTTGTGTGGTACAGCTCCTCTTCCTCTTCTTCAGTTTGGGTTTGATCCATAGAACCCAATGACGTAGAACACGTCAAGATGCCTCGTTTGGGAATATGACTACCTCCATGGGCCCGTGGAGCTATGCCAACAAGGGCCTGATGACGAAGTAAGTCTTCAGCAATTAAATCTTCGAGCTCATCACAATTGACCTGACCATGGCCCACAAACTAACTTGAATAGTTGAATCTGCACCTTATCATATTGACCTAAATCAGCAGCCCATATGCACATTCATTTATTCTCCCTGGAACTCTCCATCAACACTCATAGTATGTGCATAGCTTCTATCTTTGATCTCCATGGCATAATGCCCAATTTATTTCTTTTGCTGCTGTGTGATCACTTATCCTTCTGTCAAATAATCTTTTCCACAACTGTATACGAAGTGTATTTATGCTTGTTAGCATGATGGAAAGCATATTCATGTTTTAGGTCAGGATAAGCTGAATACCAAGCATAATTTTCAAGCGGTTACAGGGACAGAAACCTAAAAGAAATTATAACCATTTGATAACTTGGCCCTATGCTCTAGTATCAGAGATTCAGGTATAGGATTATTGGTATATTACTTTAGTAGATTAAGGAAGAGAGTAGATCTGCTATATCTGATAGGTAACATCTAACATCCATATCCATGTGTGCGCTCAGCATAACATACTCTTTGCCTTACAATTGACCCATCCTCTCTCTCAAGTAAAGCCCCTTATTTGCATCTCTTTTCTCAATTCATTCTCATAAATCTTCTATGACTATAAGTTGTCAAATATTATTACAATTCCAGTCACCTTGACATCAAGAAGTTTCTAGCTGGCCACAGGCTGTCAGGTACCTATGAGGATTAGTTACAATGTTTTTCTAAAAGTTTTTCTTCCTCCATCTGTTTGTTTAAAGACCTATCATACTATCTTATCCATCCTCAGTAATAAAATGGGGTTTAAGATTGCACCATATTTACTAATGTTCAAAAAGTAACATTGTATGTTTTGATGAGTGAAAAAGTGTCATTTAATGGTTATAAATGTTTCTGTCCTGCATCAGATTTGGTATCAGAGCATAAGGGAATCAACTTATTTTTATAAGTTGAGGTCCTACATTTTGTAATCAGTATGCTTCCTCTTCCGATTATTTTTACTGCATATTTACCTAATGGACAACGAGCAGAAATTGATGTACATGAGTCGGAAGATAAGAATTGGATTTCACCTGACATTGTTAAGTCACTTGCTAAGACCGGAGAAATTGTTATTGAGGGTGACCGTGTATTTGTGGAGTTCTCTAAGAAGTTCAAAACAGTCACGTATGATGATGGAGCTTGGTGTGACATTGGGTCAATGGCTGCCCCATTCATTATTTTAGGAAGAAAGTGGTTAGAAGAAAGAAGTGCGGTTATTGATTCAGAAAGAAAAACATGCACTTTGAGTTTAGTGTTATTTTCTTGTATTTTCGTAATTAAATTAAGGTTTATTTTTAGTTTAGTGTTATTTAGTCGGTTATGTGTTTTGTTAATTTTAATAGTTAGGGTATTGTTGGATGAAAAGTAAAGTGTGTTTTATTATTGTCTTATTCAGTAATGATACCATCAATTTCTTTACTTGATTTCTGCATAGCTAGTGACAGTGTTGTCTTTAAGCTAAAAAGTATCATGCTATATTTTATTTCTGCTAAATAGCTAGTGAAAGTGTTGTCTTTATGTTGGATGTTAAAATAAAATTCCTGTTTTCATTGTGTACATGTATTGCCAATTTCACATGTTACTGCTATGTTTTTAGATTGTGTTATTATCTTGTCAATATTTAATTAGTTGGGTGTTGTATGTGAGCTGAGATGCGTGGGTGCAACCTAACATTGCACGCATCTTAGGAGAGCGTGTTAAGCCCGTGCCAATCAACCTACCCGTTCAAGACTTTGGGATTGATATGCACGTTCTCATTTTGAATGATGAGAATGTGTATATCTAACTCAAAGTCTTGAATTGTCCCGTTTGGACAGTCTGTGAATGTTTGATCGCACTTAGGTGGTTAATTACTATATGTGTTTGTGTTGTTTGTTAAAAATTTTGGCTGCGTCTTCTCACTCCTCTCTGATATACCTTTATTGATTTTGATTATTTTCTTAACCACTTATTAGTAAGTGTTTAAGAAAATTTCTTAATCAATAAATATTTTGTGGTATATCGGAGAGGTGTGGGGAGATGCTGCCGAAATTTTTAGCAAACAACACAACACATATAGTAATTAATCGTGCGATCAAACCTTCACAGATGGGTTAAAAAGTGAAGATCTAAATGATATTTCCGTCCTATTTAAAATGGCAGACATGGACGATGTGAGGTAAGGGTTGTACTTTTTATTTTGTTAAACATGTTAAAGTTTTGTGTGTTTACATTTCATTCGCATAGGGAAAATGTCTGAAGATCGTTCATGGATGTACCGTAGAGTAGTTGATCAGGTGGTGTCTATAGAATTTAAAAATGGAGTTGAGAGATTCATTCAGTTTGCTTTGAGAAATTCTATTGAAGCTGTAGATTGTGAGGGTCGTATCCGATGTCCTTGTGTAGTCTGTAAGAATTTGAAGTGGCTGACAACATGGGATGTACAACGTCATTTATACAGAAAGGGGTTTGTTAAAGATTATACAAACTGGATATGTCATGGTGAAACATTGTGGTCGACCTACGAGCCTGCCAATGTTGGAAGTGGAAGTTCATATGTTGATATGGTCATAGATGCTGCTGGTCCAGGATTCAATGTTCACGAGGAGCATGTACATAATGAAGAACCGCCAAACAAGACAGCTGAAAGATTTTATCAGCTACTCAAAGATGCTGATGAGCCATTGTGGACTGGATGTCAAAATCACTCTCGACTGTCTGCGGTGTCACAATTATTGAACTTGAAATCTGAATTTCACATCAGTGAGATTTGTTTTGATCGTTTGTTACTGATTATCAAAAGTATGTTGCCACAAGATGAGAAATTACCTGAAAATTTTTATCGTGCAAAGAAGATGGTCACTGACTTAGGGCTTGGATATGAGAAAATAGATGCATGTCCTAATCATTGCATGCTATATTATAATGAGGCTAAAAGTAAGGTATCATGTTCCATATGTGGTCATGATAGATTCAAGCCTAAGAAAGGGGACAATTCAAAGCAAAAAGATATACCATATATGTCATTGCGGTATTTTCCTATTGCACCGAGATTGCAGAGAATGTATATGGCACCAAAGATAGCTCAACATATGAGATGGCATGCGGAAAGAGTACGTCGACAACATAATGTAATCAGTCATCCTGCAGATGCCGAAGCTTGGAGTCACTTTAACCGTGCTCACCCTACTTTCTCAAAAGAGTCGCGTAATGTAAGGCTGGGTTTATGTACTGATGGATTCAATCCATTTGGAGGTTCAGTGACTTCCTACTCTTGCTGGCCAGTTTTCGTGACACCATATAATATTCCGCCAAATATGTGCATGAAACGAGAGCATTTATTTCTATCATTATTGATCCCTGGTCCAAAAAGTCCTGGGAAAAAATTAGACATATATCTCAGGCCGTTGATTGATGAGTTGAAGTTGTTATGGACTGATGGGGTTACTACCTATGATGCATGCAGAAAACAAAATTTCACTATGAAGGCTGCATTGATGTGGACAATAAGCGACTTTCCTGCATATGGAATGTTATCTAGCTGGAGCACTCATGGAAAACTAGCATGTCCTTACTGTATGGACAGTTCCAAATCATTTGTACTTAAGCATGGTGGCAAGTCATGCTGGTTTGATTGTCATCGACGATTTCTACCAAGGGACCATCCGTTTAGAAGGCAAAAAGATGCATTCTTAAAGAACAGAATTGAATTGGAAGAAGCTGATTTTGAACGGTTGTCTGGTCCACATTTAGCAGCACGTGTACAGAACTTACCAGATATAGCACAATTGTCGAGCAGCACAAGACAACTCCCTGGATTTGGGAAGGATCACAATTGGGTCAAAAAAAGTATCTTCTGGGAATTGCTTATTGGTCAACTCTTCTTATACGACATAACATCGACGTCATGCATGTTGAGAAGAATGTCTTTGATAATGTGTTCAACACTGTTATGGACATAACAGGCAAAACAAAGGATAATGTGAATGCCCGTTTAGACTTGAAAATACATTGTAACGTCCAGAACTGTACCTTATTGATAGAAATGGTAAAACAGTTAAACCGAAAGCAAGTTACGCCCTTGGAGCTGCACAGATTAAAGAGGGGAAAATATATGGAATGAAAAGTCATGACTGTCATGTGTTCATGCAGAGGTTGTTACCTATTGTATTTCGTGATATGATGCCGAAGGCGATATGGGGAGCAGTGACTGAGTTAAGTCAGTTTTTCAAAATTTTATGTGCATCAGAGCTCAGGTATGAAGATGTGGAAACTATTGAACAGAATGTGATCACGACAGTTTGTAGATTGGAAAAGATATTTCCACCATCATTCTTTGATTCAATGGAGCACCTGCTTATACACTTACCATATGAGGCTAAAGTAGGAGGGCCAGTACAATTTAGATGGATGTATCCATTTGAGAGGTAATATATATATATTTTCTCCTCATAATTCAATTACATGGTGATGTGTTTTTCATTATCTTATGAACATTCTGGTAGGTGTATGCATGAATTGAAAATGAAAGTTCGCAACAAGGCAAAAGTAGAGGGTTCCATTGCCGAGGCGTACATTATGGAAGAAATATCAAATTTCTGTTCAATGTACTTTGAACCTGAGGTACAAACTCGTCGAACTCGGCCACCACGTAAATGATGATGGGGGAGACTCCGTTCACTCTGAGCGACTGTCGATATTTAAGTATCCTGGACGTGCGTGGACGTTCCTCGAGTCGGATGCTAAATGATAGAGAATTGCACTGTGCAGAAATTTACATCCTTTTAAATTGTATGGAGGTTGAACCTTATGTTGCGTAAGTTCTCTGCTCAAATTACATTGTGTCTATAACTTATTATTTTTCATTCCATCTATAATGCTCCAATGGTCGTAATACAGACAACTTACCAGATGGTTCTTCCAGTGCCGCCCCGACCATGACTCCAGATATGTTTAGGCAGATCGTCAACGAGACCGTCTCTCAGAATATCTCTCAGAATATCTCAACCATCGTCGCTCAGACCGTCTCCCAGATGCTCACATCCTTGGGAATTGATAGTAGTAGAGCACCTCCTGCACCTCCTGCACAGCAGCCTCCGGTAAGTATTTTATTTGATTGATTTTCTATTTGTTAACTCTAAATATCATCTTACAAAATATAAGAATTTAGATTGAGGAGGGGAAAATATCATTTTCTTAACTCTAAATATCATCTTACACCTATCCTCTGGATATTAGAATCAACAGGCAGACTGTTCTGCAGGATTTTCCATAGGTGTATAGAGATTTTGGTTAGAACTGAAAGTGAAAAGATATGTATAAATTCTATTCACTTGAGTGGGGGAGGATACAGATCTATAAATATTCATAAAGCTAGAATAATATAAGGAAAGTAACATGTAGACATGAATAAAATATGCCAATTTAGGTGAAAAGATCTCCCCAAAGTCTGGTAACTGTCATGGCAGGAAGCCAGGAACAGCACCTCTAAGCAAAGGAAGGGCAGTTCATACAAAGGAGCATAGGTCATAAGTTACAAGAAGTGAAGGATATTATATATAGTCGGCGGCGGCCGCCATTGGGGCGTATCCCTGCAAGGGAAAGGCGGAGAAGATACCATACAGAAATGGCTATGGAAGTTACCCAAGTTCTTTTGAATGCACAGTCAATAGATTCAGCGGTTCGCAAGCATGCTGAGGAAAGTTTAAAACAATTTCAGGATCAAAATGTTACTGGGTTCTTGCTATCTCTTTCGAGTGAATTAGCAAATAATGACAAGCCTGTTGTTAGCCGTAAATTGGCAGGCTTGATTCTCAAAAATGCCCTGGATGCAAAGGAGCAACACAGAAAATTTGAGCATGTGCAGAGATGGTTATCATTGGATGTAGCTGTTAGGGCCCAGGTCAAAGGATGTTTACTACAGACTCTCTCTTCACCGGTGATTGATGCAAGATCTACTGCATCTCAAGTTGTTGCAAAGATTGCTGGTATTGAGTTGCCTCAAAATCAATGGCCTGAACTTATCAGTTCTCTCTTGTCAAATATTCACCAACTTCAGCCAGATGTTAAGCAAGCAACTTTGGACACCCTAGGTTACATGTGTGAAGAAGTCTCCCCTGATGAAGTTGATCAAGAGCAAGTCAATAAGATATTGACAGCGGTTGTTCAAGGCATGAGTGCTTCTGAGGGAAACATTGATGTTAGGCTGGCTGCAACTCGAGCTCTGCATAATTCTTTGGGATTTGCTCAGGCAAACTTCGGGAATGATATGGAGAGGGATTATATCATGAGAGTCATTTGTGAAGCTACTCTGTCCCCTGAGGTGAAGATACGGCAGGCTGCATTCGAATGCTTGGTCTCCATATCCTCCATGTATTATGAGAAGCTTGCATCGTATATGCAGGACATATTTAACATCACTGCAAAAGCTGTGAGGGAAGATGAGGAACCTGTTGCTCTACAAGCTATTGAATTCTGGAGCTCAATATGCGATGAAGAGATTGACATCTTAGATGAATATGGAGGGGATTTTTCTGCTGATTCTGACACCCCTTGCTTTTATTTTATCAAGCAGGCACTACCTGCGCTTGTCCCTATGCTGTTGGAGACACTCCTTAAGCAAGAAGACGACCAAGATCAGGATGAAGGAGTTTGGAATCTTGCAATGGCTGGAGGAACATGCTTGGGTTTGGTTGCACGGACCGTGGGAGATGACATTGTGCCTCTTGTTATGCCATTCATAGAAGAAAACATTAACAAACCTGAATGGAGGCAGCGAGAAGCAGCAACTTATGCATTTGGTTCTAAAATCTGAAATACCGGTCGGATGGCCGTGCCGGTCATTCCAATACGACCGGGGAGATGAAAGTGACTTGTCAGAACTGACGGAATCCAAATCGGATGCCCGGTTTGAGCTCGGCGCTCAAACTTCATTTTTAAAATACACTTATTTCAAATGAACTGTTAGGACGGGTCCGGGGGTCTAAAATCTGAAATACCGGTCGGATGGCCGTGCCGGTCATTCCAATACGACCGGGGAGATGAAAGTGACTTGTCAGAACTGACGGAATCCAAATCGGATGCCCGGTTTGAGCTCGGCGCTCAAACTTCATTTTTAAAATACACTTAGTTCAAATGAACTGTTAGGACGGGGCATTTGGTTCTAAAATCTGAAATACCGGTCGGATGGCCGTGCCGATCATTCCAATACGACCGGGGAGATGAAAGTGACTTGTCAGAACTGACGGAATCCAAATCGGATGCCCGGTTTGAGCTCGGCGCTCAAACTTCATTTTTAAAATACACTTAGTTCAAATGAACTGTTAGGACGGGTCCGGGGGTCTAAAATTCGAAATACCGGTCGGATGGCCGTGCCGATCATTCCAATACGACCGGGGAGATGAAAGTGACTTGTCAGAACTGACGGAATCCAAATCGGATGCCCGGTTTGAGCTCGGCGCTCAAACTTCATTTTTAAAATACAAGATGAAATTTGAACTTATATTGTGTGTGTGTATTTATATATATGAAAATGAGCTGGCTTAAACTATTGGCATACTCTTGTTAATGCTTGATTTCTTTATTAAGTCTTGTTAATGCTTGATTTCTTTATTAAGGATTTGATTATAATTTTTTTAAATGATATACAGGATCATCCGTCGCGAGATGTTGGACGAGACGACGACCAGGATGATGTTGGACGAGACGACGACCAGGATGAGACATATGTGGAGGATTTGTGATTTTATTTTAGTTGTGTATGTTGTCATTTTATTATTATGGATGTATGATTAATTTGTGATTTTATTTTAATTGTGTGTAATTTGAGGTTCGTGGAGATTGTGATCCGTGTAGTTGATTTATTATTGTTTTATGAAATTGTTATTTATCAGGTGTTTGTATGTGATGAATTTGAGATTTGTCGATATTGTTGTCTGTGTAGTTGATTTTATATTTATGTTATGAATTTGTTATTTATCAGGTAATTTATTTATCAGTTTAAATAAATTTTTAAAAAAAAATAATGCAAAATTAGCGACCGCATGGAGACTGAATTGCGACCGAATAGCGACTATACGTTATATTTCTTTTATTAAATAATTATACTTGGCGACCGACTGGCGACCGACTAGCCACCGAATCAATCCGATAGGTTAATTTTATTTTTAAAAATACAACAAATTTAGCGACCGACTGGCGACCGAATTGAGACCGAATAAATCCGATAGGTTAATTTTATTTTTAAAAATACAACATAATTAGAGACCGAATAGCGACCGAATTGAGACCGACTTAATCCGATAGGTTAATTTTATTTTTTAAAATACAACAAATGTAGCGACCGAATAGAGACTGAATGGCGACCGAATTATTAGCGACCGGTCAGGCGACCGATTATAATCGGTCTCTGGTAACGACTGATACTGCGACCGAATTATGGCGGTCGCTATATAGCGACTATTATATAGCGACCGACATATTCGGTCGCTAGATAGTATCTGTTCGGTCGCAATGCATATTTGCGACCGATCTACGACTGAATAGCGACCGCTAGGGTCGCTATCCGCGATTTTTCTTGTAGTGAAGGGGGAAAAAGAAAATAAAAACCTAGAACACTAACTGCCTCCTCAAATCCAAACGAAATTAGATAAAATATATACAACACAGCAGATTAGGAGCTAGTGAACTTGGTCACGGCCTTGGTACCCTGGGAGACGGCGTGCTTCGCGAGTTCGCCGGTCAGCACCAGCCGGACGGCGGTCTGGATCTCGGGGGAGGTGATGGTTGGCTTCTTGTTGTAGCGGGCGAGGCGGGAAGCCTCCTGGGCGAGCTTCTCAAAGATGTCGTTGATGAAGCTGTTCATGATGCCCATAGCCTTGCTGGAGATGCCGATGTCGGGGTGTACCTGCTTCAGGACCTTGAAGATGTAGATCTTGTAGGTCTCGGCGGCCTTCTTCGCCCTCTTCTTCTTCTTCTCAGAGGAACCGCCCTTCTTAATTGGGAAGCCTCTTCTCCGCGTTAGGCTTCTTCTCCGCCGGGGCCTTCTCGGCCTTCTTCTCCTCTGCCGCTGCCGCCGGCTTCTTCTCCGCTGGCTTCTTCTCTGCCTTGGGGGCCATCGCTGCGCCTAGGAACAGGGACAAAGGAAAGCGAGACGGTACCAGGTAGATGCCGAAGTCCCGAGAGAGACCTTGAGAAATGTAGACTGCGTTGAGAGACTGCACTACTCACGTAGCAATATAAGCATCATTGGAGGAAGCTCTTCCCCTCGCGCCATCGCGGCCCCTAGCCTCCCCCTAGAGGGGAGGGTAGCGGCGGCCTTCAATCGGGACATGGGACACCAGCGGGGAATAAAAACTCGTTCTCTCGAATGACAACCTCTGACAATTGCACAAGTGTTCCCATATATTTATATCATGTTCCCATGGAGATGTCATATATTGCCATTTTCTTGAGTGATTAAATGAGGATATTGTATTGTGGCATGTAATACTCTTTCCTCGGTGACGGAGTTGAGGAAACTCTTCACGTTCCAAGCTATAGTCAACCAACCAGATTAATGAAACAACACCTGATAAACAGCAGCCACCACTGTTTCAACCCACTTCCACATCAACTTCGGTTTCTCTGTTACTCATGTTTCAAGTTTGACCCATCTATCTAGCTGATCCTTGACAGTGAAAGGGGGGGTGACTGACCTTCGAAATTATCTTAGTTTTGAGTGGAAAGAGCCCCGGCCCGGCCCTCCAGTAGGAGGAGTTAAATTGGATTCATGTTAATTTCTCGAGGGAGATGGGGAGAGAGAGAGAGAGAGAGAATCATTTTTAATCCTTCCCTACCAAGAGGAGACGTGCATGTTTACAAACTTCGCCCCTATCAGAAGGGAAACAAAAGGCAATATTAATTCCTTGTGTGTGACCTCCATCTCTTCAGCACCACGGGCGGCTCCAGCGTTGAGCACCCTCTCCTCATTCACGTATGCCGGTGTCTGCCATCGGATAGGTAGCTAGTGTTCCATGCACATTATACAGGAACAAGATGACCAATTAAATGGTACCAATGTCTCTTCAGGATGCATATGCAAGCAAGTTCTCCACATATGTTGTACATGCTTTTTGGTTCTTATATCTACAGTATATATTGAATACTCAATCCTACTCACGGCATGTCTGGAAAAGGAAATAAAAAACTGATTGAGGAAATGTTAGAGTTGTCCCTTAATTTGATTGGTGGCAGCATGCATGCCCGACGATAATTCCTTGGACGACCGTACTTAATTTTATGAGCTCACCATGATGTAAATTGATATGACAATTTTTGGCTAGGATTTAACATGCATGCAGCACCTTATCTGAATAACTTGGTACAAAATGCACCTTAGTACACAATGGGTATGTACTTACCCCTCCACACACACACACACACACACACACAAGAAAAAAGAAAAAAAGGGGGGAGCCGGGTCGACCCAAATTATATAACTTCGACTAATATATAGTAAACCTAGCTAGGACTCCATAAATATGCATCAACACCTATACATATATGTATATGTACATCGAGAAGCATTTTGCATGTACGTTCACGAAGAGGTACTAACTTCGCTGGTCTCCCTCCTCGCCGACGTGAGCACCGTCCGCTGTCTCAATGTCTTGATCGGTTGCAGCGCCATGCCGGCAGGACGCCGCACGCATGACAACGTACGTTGATGGTCCCGCAGAAGTTGATCGGCAGTACATTACCATTGCAGCATCTCAACAGCAGGTAGATGGTTCCACCCGCCATCAATGTGCCGCCGATCGCAGCACCCGCAGCTGCGAGCGCATTGCCGGCGACAGAGCACCAGAGGCTGCTGCATGAGGACGCCATGAGATTAAGCTTAGTTGCTAGCTGGGGAGCTTGAAGTAGACAATCGATTGAGAATATTACGAAAGTCTTTGGAGGAGAGCACAGAAAACAAGAGAAGTAACGATGCATATTTATAGATGTTCGTAGTGCTGGTGACGTTTAAGCAGCTGGCGTCACCCGGATGGTTCCTGACCGAAGGATCATTTGGTGCTACGTAACAACGATGGTGGGACGGAACGGGGCAGCCTCAAGCATCCATGGAACAGGAACGTAACAACAATACATGTATATGTGTATGTATATATATATTATATGTATGTACACACACACACAAACGGCGTGTATGTACCACAAAATTAGTATAATACACGTATATACACAGCCTACTAGCTAAGACATTTATTCAGTATAATCACTCTGATTTAGTTCAAATTAATAAATAAGATCATGAACAAAGTACGAGACCAGAAAATTAATTCATACGCCAAGCTGTGGGCCATAACATAAACTGGTAAAAGTTAACAATCCGACAACAAAGGTGATAGTGGATGACATTTGACAAATTAACAAACAACTCCCATGATTATATATGGTTCTGATTCTTCACTGTCTGAAATAAACTTAACGTATAAATTAACCCACAAAGAGATAATAATTAAGTGCACTCTCTGCAATTTCCCTTCAGACATGCATGCAATCTTGAACAGGGGTAGGAAAGCAATAGCAAACAAATCATTAATGGGCCAGACAACTAGGAAACACACGTGAATCTGGTTATGGATGCAAGTATATATATATATATATATATATATATATATATATATATATATATATCTCACTTGCAAGATCATTTATCTGCTAACGGATGCGAGGAATTATGGCCGCAAGATCGTATGCATGCAGGGAGACATGCATGTTTGCGATAGAAAATATATTTGGATGTGGAATTAAGTGATCTATCAGTCTCTCACGTTGAACCTCCTTTGAGACTGCACTACTCACATAGCAATATAAACATCATTGGAGGAAGCTCTTCCCCTCCTCCCATCGCGGCCCCTCCCTCCTCCTCAGAGGAGAGAGTAGCGGCGACCTAGCTTCTCTCTCTCTCTCTCTCTCTCTCTCTCTCTCTCTCTATATATATATATATATATATATATATATATATATATATATATATATATATATATATATATATATATATATATATATATATACACACTCTCTACCTTAATTAACGTTCATATAGTTCAATGGAGGTCAGTAGGCCGAAAACAAGAGGGAAAGGAGGACTTGAGAGAAAGCCTCTCTCTTCCAAGTATAAGCAACATCCATGGAACATATATCTATATATACGTATCGGGTGCATACGTGTTGAACGTGCGTGTGGGTGAACCGTGGAAGTAAAAGTTGTGAGAGAGAGAGAGGAGATACAGAATCCCGTTGAATCAACACAATCCCGTAGGGAATCATTCTATTGATGTGGACCTCAAACGTCGGCCGTTTTTCTTTTACTGTCGTTTCATAGGATCGACGGTCACAACAGTCGACCTTTCTTTGAAAGCGCCGACGGTTGTGATTCAAGGGTCGGCCATTCTGAGTTTTCTACTTGTATTGTGTCTGATCACCTACATCAGTTCGGCACCAGAGGGTGGGGGGCGCCAGCGTTGAGCACCTTGTCCTCGCTCACGTATATATGGCAGTGTCGGCCATTGGATGAGGTAGCTAGCTCTAGTGTTCCTTGCACACACAGGAACACGTACGAGGACCAGACGGCACGTGTGCCAATGTCTCTTCTGGATATATATATACAGGCAAGTAGATCTCCATATACGTACTTACGTCGTACATGTTTTTCATTTCTTAATTATCCATTATATTTTCACCGCATATATATGCACTATATCCCGCTGATCACGACATGTCTGGAAAAGGAAATAAAAACTGATTGTGGAAATGTTAGAGTTGTCCCTTAATTTGATTGGTGGCATGCAGCATGCATGCCCGACGATAATTCCTTGGACGACCGTACTTAATTTAAATAGAAGAAGTAATTTACGTACAGTCGAGTACTCCTCATAACTTGGTACAGAATGCACCTTAGTACAAAATGGGTATGTACTTACCCCTCCACACACACACAGAGAGAAAAAAGAAAATAAAGGGGGGAGGGCAGCCGGGTCGACCCAGATCATATAACTTCTGACTAATATATATGTACAGCGAGTAGCATTTTGCATGTATATTCATTAAGAAAGACTAACTACTTTGTTGGTCTGCCGGAGCTTGGCCAACATCGACGTCATCCGGTGGCGCTGTCTCCTCATCACCAGCTGCAAAGCCACGGCGGCAGGATGCCGCACGCACCACGATGTTCACGGTGACGCAGAAGTTGATTGGAAGTACATTCGAAGTGCAGCATCTCCAGACAAGGTACACCGTTGCACCCGTCATCAGGGTGCCGCCGATCGCGGCACCGACGGCTGCGAGCGTGTTCCCCGTGACGATGCACCAGAAGCTGCTGCACGAAGACGCCATGAGAATCGAGACAATCGAACGAGAACAATACGAAAGTATTTGGAGGAGAGCACAGATAACGAAGGAGACAATCGATGCATATTTATAGACGTTTGTAGTGCTGGTGACCGTTAAGCGGCTGGCGTCACCCGGATCGTTCCTGATCGAAGGAATGCTTTGTGCATGCCCGGCCGTGCGCGTGCTACGTAACAGCAATATTGGTGGGACGGAACGGGGCAGCCTCAAGCATCCGTGGTACAGCAACGTAACAACAATACATGCATACACACGTATGTACACACAGTACACACACACAAACAGACGGCGTCTAGGTACGTATATTAGACCGCTTCAGTACCTTTACCATATGTTCCAATATTGCAGGGCATATGCTGCGTCCTGCAGAGTGCTGACCCTTTTCCAAAGTCACTCGATCGCTAAGGCGTTAATCTTATGGCAACACAACGGCATGATCACCGACCATTTGGATCTCTCTCTTTTCATTGCAATAATCTCTCTCTCTCTCTATATATATATATCTCTCTCTCTTTTCATTGCAATAATCTCTCTTTATATATATATATATATATATATATATATATATAGATATATATATATATATATATATATATAATTGTGGTTACAAGATAACACAGCCTACTAGCGAAGACCTTTATTCAGTATAATCACTCTGAATTAGTTCAAATTAATAATTAAGATCATGAACAAATTAAGAACGAGACCACAACATTAATTCATACACCAAGCTGTAGTGGGCCATAACATAAGGTGATAATGGATGACATTTGACAAATTAACAAACAACTTCCAAGATTGTATATGGTTCTGATTCTTCACTGTCTGAAATAAATAACGTATTATTAAACCCACAAAGAGATAATTAATTAAGTGCACTCTCTGCAATTTCCCTTCGGACATCCATGCAATCTTGAACAGGGGTAGGAAAGCAATATCAACTTGATATACGGCTCTCACATGTATTCATTAATGGGCCGGTCACGAGGAAACACACGTGAATATGGTAATGGTTGCAAGGAATTATATATATATAGTGTTGGATTTAATCTAATATGGGCATACATATATATATAATAAATTGTATACTATGCGCTATCATAAAGTTTATCCATATTAATGTGATTAATTAAGGATTTGGGGATATAAGTATTTAAAGAAAAGTATGGGTCATATTTTAATTATGTGTAGAGACCAGGGTGTTATTTCTATTTTTATGATGGGCTAAAATAGAAAAAGGCACCAAAGGGTGCTTTAGCACCCGTACGCACAACAAAGGTCTCTTGGGTTAAGAGGCCGGGTCATGGTCCCTAATCCAAACACGATATTTCTCCTTCTCCTGGATATCCCATCGTCTCGGAGTGTCGTCGGAGAACGCTGTACTGGATTGAAAGACTGTCTCCCATGGATCCAGGTATGCTTCCGCTGAAGTTCTTTCGGTGTTTTGACATGGAGATCATTGGGCAACTCATGTTCTATAGATTTAATCTCCCACTCAAGAATTTCCTACAATGGTATCAGAGCCTTAAATCTATGTTAGAACCATGAAAATCGAGTTTTCTGCGACCGCATGCTTCTCATCCGGCCGGTGGGGTGTCCAGATTATTGATTAAAAAAAAATGGCTGGGCCACCACCACGGCGGCCAGCCGCGCAAGGGCCCCGCCGCGGCGGTCACCCGCGTGGGAAAGGGGAATGACACCCCCGCAGGGGTTGAGCAGGGGACTCCCGCCGGTGCAATTCATCCCGCCATCGTGTATGGACCATAGTTTTCGTGATTGGCGCTACAAAAGGATTTGACCGTCCATCGTCGAGAGTTGGGGATGGTCAGGGTGTGGAGGGAGACGAAGGAAGATGAAAAAAAAAAGATTTTTTTTCCCATCGCTACGTGTGTACCCAGAATAATTTCTAGTTTTGCCTTTAACCCCTCCATCTTGCTGCATATGTATTGGCCTATATATAGTTTTGTAAATACCCCGTACACGCAGGTTTAATGTTGCTTTCCTGCTTCTGAATATACATGCAGCTTTAAAGTTAGCTTTTAATATTATATATGCAAATGTTTAAAGTTGGCACTTTCCTGCTACCAACATGTGCACGAAGCTTTAAAGATTGCTTATAATATTATCACATGTATACTTTTCTACCTTCACAATGCACGTGAGGCTTTATAGTTGCTATCTAATGTTTCAGTCTTCTACGGGATAAATGCGTAAGACGCACCGTTATATATGTGTATATGCATATGTAAGCACGAGGCACCTTTTAATTTAAGATTTTGACATTCTTTCATATACATTCTGAGTTGTTATATGTTTAGAATGCATATGGCTTATATCGTGATAGATTTAGATAATCTTTTGGTCTCAAATTTTGGTACATTTTTATAGATGTCTAATACTCTTGAAATAAATTAATTGAAACAACATGCTACCAAAGTAGCCTCTCTTGTATAGATTAATTTATTTTGAAATATCAAGATGATTGTATTTATGTAATTCATGTAAATATTTACTAGCCCAAAGGATAGTTAAATATTTGACCGAATTGCATATATGCATATTTGTAATAGTAAATATGTGATAATTATTTAGTATTTCATGTGAATAATAAGACGGTCCAAAGAAAGGCTTATTGTTTGACAGAATTTATTATCAATATTTGACTATTACACCAAGAGTATCACTTGCAAGTTAATATTCTTGTCCAAAGATAAAATATTAATGTTGTACTAGATATCTTGTGATGAGCCGTACCATTATTTGATAATTATTTTCAACATAATTTGAAACTTATGTGAGCTATTATTTTTATTTTGTTACAGTTGCAAGTTCTGCTAATAATATTTCTGTCAGCATTAATTCAATTCCTATGCTTAATGGTACTAACTTGAATATGGTAATGGTTGCAAGGAATTATATATATATATATATTGGGGAGTGTTCCGGTGGTGCCGGCACCATGCGCATGAGTGTAAAAAAAAAGTTATAATACTATTTTTTTTTTACTCTCACGCGGCGCCGGCACCATGCCATGGTGCCGACACCACTGGAACAACGCCCATATATATATATATATATATATATATATATATATATCACTTGCAAGATCATTTATCTGCTAACAGATGCGAGGAATTATGGCACCTGCAAGATCGTCTGCATGCAGGCAAACATGCATGTTTGCGATAGAAAATATATTTGGATGTGGAAGTGATCTATCAGTCTCTCACACTGAACCTCCTTTGAGACTGCACCACTCACGTAGCAATATTAGCATCATTGGAGGAAGCTCTTTCTCTGCCACCATTGCGGCCCCTCTCTCCCCCTCAGAGGAGAGGGTAGCGGCGACCTAGCTTCTCTCTCTCTCTCTCTCTCTCTCTCTCTCTCTCTCTCTATATATATATATATATATATATATATATATATATATATATATATATATATACACACACACACTCTACCTTAATTAACGTTCATATGGTTCAATGGATCGAGGTCAGCAGGGCCGAAAACAAGAGGGAAAGGAGGACTTGAGAGAAAGCTTCTCTCTTCCAAGTATAAGCAATATCCATGGAACACATATATATACGTATCGGGTGCATACGTGTTGAACGTGCGTGTGGGTGAACCGTGGAAGTAAAAGTTCAGAGAGAGAGAGGATACAGAATCCCGTTGAATCAACACAATCCCGTTCTATTGATGTGGACCTCAAACGACCCATAAAGATGTCCATTAAGTCTCTTCACGCGGGAGGACTGTGATGGGGGGTACGATCGTGAGCGTAGGATCATAATCCGATGGTTTGTATATAATCCTTTTCCATTAAGTCTCTTCACGCGGGAGGACTGTGATGGGGGGTACGATCGTGAGCGTAGGATCATAATCCGATGGTTTGTATATAATTACTTTAGTAACTCCTTTTAATAATTTTTTTTGAGTTCCAAATTAGAAGGTCACGTTCTCAGGTCTGGTACCCGACCCGTTTACATGCTGCTGCACCTGCATAGACCCATTTTTCCATCCACTAGTAGACCCATTATCATCTTTTCTATAGCAGAAGAATACGCTGATCTGCATGTATCAAAAATCAAGTCCATTTACCCATGCAAACACTATATATATGGAGCTCGATCAACATATGTATATACTCTGAAAACCTTCGTCGATCCATCAGTAGTACTCCCTTAATAATAATTAACCACCTGCTCAACCCCACCGATCGATCGAAAACCTCCATCGTCTATATAATTGTGCCATCTTCATTAAGTTCTCGTTACTTTTAAGATCACCTTATATCAATATTTACCGAAACTAATATTAATTTAAAATAACCACAATGTTCTTCATTACTTGATCACGAACATATTTAGATAGATATTATGTACGTACGTACCTTTTGATGTATGTGTATCAGCACATTGGATCGAACACTGAACCTCATGGCAGCAAATAGTAGCTTTGTGAAGAATGGTGAATGATGAAAGTATCACTTCTAACATACATGTACGTGCAGATGCCACCTGCAACATCATCTAAATAGATACTAAGGTCACCATGCATGCATGCTGATTGGTGGAACAACAGTGTAGACCTCAGTCTTCACGAAGTTTGCATCCAACTGATCACGGGGCATATATTCCTCCCGCTACTCGTCCTTTTATAGCCTAAGGCGCCTACCTCATATAATTTTTTAGAAAGAGTTCAGAATATATATATATATATATATATATATATATATATATATATATATATATATATATATATATATATATATATATATATATATCCAATAAAATAAAAGCTAGCTTAATTATTCAATATTTATTGAATTTCAATTATTATCACATTAATGAGAATATTAAGGCACCCTTTTTGAATGCGTATATTTATAAAATTGCAAATAGTAGTGCCCTTTTTTTAGATCTAATATATATTGCGTTACCGTCGACGCTGGCCAAATCCCACCCATTAATTTTAGATTTGGAAGGCGCATGGCACCCCATTAATTAATTAATTAATTAATGGATGTCTTGACGGGTCATTTAATTAAGCTCCATATCAATATAAAGATTTCCTAGGGAATTACTTGCAATTAATTACGCATTTTCATGACTCAACTGCATCAATGGGTGGAATATTATAGTTAGTTGTGTTTTAACTTTTTAAGTTTTACACTCTGCGCACAATACTTGATGAACCGAAAAGAAAAATATTACGCGGAGAATCTCTTTTGCATAATATTGCATTTAAATTTATGAATTCAAATGCCATTCCTAAACTTCCTTGTTATCATATTTAACCATTCCTTAGCTACCTCTTTTCATTTATATTTTACACCTTTTAGTCATCTTAATTCAAAAACTTAGTGCCAAACCAATTCTGCATTTGAATAGGTTGTAGTTTTTATCCAGCTCTGTTTAGTCCCATTGATGATTTTTTCTGGTCATATTGTAATATAGAATTCAACCTTTACTTATTCACATTAACCAGATGGTTCGATTTTATTTAGAAGAAAGCATCTCAAAATGTCATGACAATGAGAGGCTTTCCGGAAGCTACGTACATTTGCTACTGTTTCCCCGAGCATTTAAGTTCAATTTGAAGTGAAAATACTTATAACCATTTATCTATTTTGCAGGTGATCTCTGATGCGACGAAGTGTCACTCTCTCACCTTGTGATTTGCTTACTTATTTGGTGATATCTTAGACTCTCACATTTTAATATGTATAGTGATGACAAAATATTTTCACCAAATTTGATTGTATATATGTTTTGATGAGATTATATCTATATATTTTATATACATAGGAATATATCATGATACATTATTGCCACATATTGTGATTATAATGATACATTCACACAGTGTGATTACTGTTGGAAATATCAATGTGATGAATTTTTTGATCTATGATTCATATGTAAATGATGTGGATGTATATAGGTTGTGAATATGTATAATTTGTGAATGTATATACTGTTACGAATGTTACTTCAGATCACTTAGTCTCTCTTTGGTATTGGGTTAGCATTGAGTTAACCTAAAGTTAACCCAAAACTAACCACTTTTATGCTTTGGTTGATAGTTTAGACTAATCTGATTTGTATTTGGGCTAACCATGAGTTATCCTCAGATTGTGAAATCCACCCGTATAGGTGGGTTTATAATGGGCCAAGGGCATTAAATGAGTATTAAATGCACCTTCTCTCTCTCTCTCTCTCTCATTTATTGGTTAAAGTATGTTTATCATAAAATTGTTATAACTGTTATCATCTTTAAATTTTTAGTTAATAATATTAATGATAGTTTTTATCAAAAAATTTATTATTATAATGATATATTTAGCATGTAAAAATCATTGAAAAGATTTTTATGAGTTAAAAATAAACATATTAAAATAAATAGTAACTCTTAAAAATATTTGTGACTTTTAAATTTTAATTAATGAGATTAATGATGTTTTATCAAAAATTTATTTTTATGATATATTCAATTTATAGAATATATTAAGAATATTTAAAATTTTAAATAAAATATTTTTTAAGATGAACAATAATCTAAACCCGTAATAATGCCGTTTTTGACTTTTACATTTTAATCAGTTAGATGATTGATGTTATTCATCAAAAAAATATATTTTCATGGTATATTTAATTTATAGAATATAATAAAAATATTTTAAAAATAAAACAAAATAATTTTCATGCACCTACAACTACTTCAGCCCCTCTATTTGCAGTACATGCATGCATGCATCGTTTCCATCTACTAATTGGATGATCAGTTGTACGTACGTACGTACGCACGTATATAGCTAGCTAGTCATATGATGAAAGCATGCATGGTCAGATATCACTTCGAGATCTCTTTGTTGGTATAATAAAATAGAATATACTGTCTAGACACAGGTTCATACTTGACTGCTTAATTGATTTAGGGTTAATTTCATGACAAACTAACCATGCATGCAATTAAGGGCTGCAGGTATATATTGCATATTGCCGTTGCAAGGACTCAAATTAATATATCACATGATTGGATATATATATATATATATATATATATATATATATATATATATATATATATATATATATATATATATGTTAAAGGAGCGATTATCTATATATATTAGTATAAGCAACATCCATGGCATATATATATATATACGTATCGGGTGCATACGTGTTCAACGTGCGTGTGGGTATGTAGAACTGTGGAACTAAAAGTTGAGAGAGAGAGAGAGAGAGAGAGAGAGAGAGAGAGAGAGAGAGAATCTTCTGGTTACGTTACCGTTGCGTTACCGTCACTCCCTCCCTGCAGACACCGGCATATACGTGAGTGAGGACAAGGTGCTCAACGCTGGAGCCCACCCCCGGTGCCGAAGAGATGGAGGTGATCAGACACAAAGAATATTGGCTTAATTCCTTTCTTTAATTTTTTTCTTCTTCTTCTAATTATAGGGGGTAAGTTTGTGAACATGTACGTACGTACCTCTCCTTTTGATAGGGAAGGATCCGCGTCTGATCATAATCGGATGGTTTGTATATAATTTTTTAGTAACTCCTTTTTTTAATTTTTTTTGAGTTCCAAATTAAAAGGTTACTCAGGTATGGTACACCCGACCCGTTTACATACTGCTTCATCTGCATAGACCCATTTTTCCATCCACTAGTAGACCCATTCTTATCTTTTCTATAGAAGAAAACGCTCTGTATGTATCAAAAATCAAGTCCATTAACCCATGCAAACACTATATATATGGAGCTCAATATATATATATATATATATATATATATACTCCGAAAACCTTCGTCGATCCATCAGTACTCCCTTAATAATAATTAACCACCTGCTCAACACCACCGATCGAAAACCTCCATCTATTTGTGCCATCTTGATTAATTAGTTCTCATTACTAAGATCACCTTATCAATATTAATAAACCAGTTATATTTACCGAAACTAATAATAATTTAAAATAACCGTAAAGTTCTTCATTACTTGACGAACATATACATATAGATATTTTGTACGTACGTACCTTTTGATATATATGCATGTATCAGCACATTGGATCGAACACTGAACCTCATGGCAGCAAATAGTAGCTTTGTGAAAAATGGTGAATGATGAAAGTATCACTGGCTCACTGCTAACAAACATGTACGTACAGATGCTACCTGCAACATCATCTAAATATTAAGATGATCTCCATGCATGCTGATTGGTGGCACAACAGCGTAGACCTGATCAGTCTTCACCAAGTTCGCCTGCAACTGATCACGGGGCACATATTCCTCCCGCTACTCGTCCTTTTATAGCCTAAGGCCTACCTTATATCATTTTTTAATTAGGAAGAGTTCATAATAAAAATATCCAATAAAATAAAAGCTAGCATAATTATTCAATATTTATTAAATTTGAAATATTATCTCATTAATGAGAATATTAAGGCGCCATTATTGAACGAGTACATTTATGAAATTGACAAAAGGAGCTGATTTTAGATCCAATATATTGCAAATAGTAGTACTCTTTTTTTTTCTATATATAGAAAAGTTAAATAGGTCTTCTATATAGCTAGTCGACAAATTGGTCTATATATGCAGATGATGTATATAATGTAGAATCTACACGAGTCGTGTCCCCCAGACCTTGGTCCTCTTTTGACACCCCTAGAATTTTTGCTCAAAGAAGTTCCTAATTAAAAAAAAATCATGTACAATTAAACCATCCGATTATGATCAGATGCTCGTGATCATGCCCACATTGACATTAATGCCCTCACGTGAAGAGACTTGACTTGGGGGCTAACTCCTGACATGATCATCGAGGGTCATCTGATTTGGAAGGCGCATGGCACCCCATTAATTAATTAATTAATGCATGTCTTGACGGGTCATTTAATTAAGATCTATATCAATATAAGATTTTTTGCATGAAAATCATTATTAATGGTGAATTTATAAAAAAAATCATTCTTAAAAATGTATTAACAGATATGTTACTGAGTTAATTCAAATAGTGCATAAATGCCATTTAAACGTGATTTTCTTGTAAGTTGTTGATAAAAAGAAGTGACGTGCATACAAATAAATGTGATATTTTTACACAATTAAATTACACAGTGATATACCTGCTAATATATTTTTAGGAATAATTTTTTTTATAAATTCACTTTTAACAATGATTTCCATGCAAAAAATCTATCAATATAAGGGATATATTATATATATAAGAATTTACAACTGAATTACTTGTAATTAATTACGCATTTTGATTCAACGACATTAATGGGTGGATTTGGGCCGCCTTTTCTATCTCTCTCTCAAGTCTCAAGTTCTACTTCTACCGTTCTACCCACACGCACGTTCAACACGTATGCACCCTATAATGTTCCATGCATGGTCCACCCGCTATGTTGAGGAAGGCAGATCATCAGGAATAAATTAGGTGATACGCGAAGCCTTTTTAACGAAGAATTATCCTAACAACCTAACACTAATTGACCTATTCAATAACTTTTTTTTTAGTAATGCTCGGTGCACCACAAATTCAGCTCAAATTATAACCTCCTCTCTTGTTGGCCCCCCAAAAGGTTGAAATGGTAATTTTTTGTTAAAAAATACGTCCCACGTCAGTCCCGTGCCAGATCCGGTCGACCCGTTTTTTTGTTCGACGAAAAAATACGGGAGTGAAATATCTTGTAAGACTGAAATATTTTGTTACGTGAATGAAATATTTTGATATAAGAATGAAACATTTTATTTAACTACAGAAATGAACGAGTGAAATATTTTATTTGACTATATTTAAAATCTTCACGTACGTATAAAATATTTCATTTATACGTAATATATTTTACTTCTGTGTAATGCGGTTAACCTCTCAAATAAAAAAGATAAACGTAAATATTAAATTAATATGCGAGAAAGTGTGAACTCACATATGTTCACTTCTCACAAATTAAGGCGCCGAACTAATCAAGGTCGGGTAATATATTCGCACTCAAAAATCAAATACGATACCTTACCATGTTATCAAAGGGGCCCTAAAGAAGTCTGTTCCTATGGTTTAATTGGACCAAAACTATCAGGTAAACTAGAATGAGCACCATTCCGCTTCAATGTTTGGCCGGCAAGGATCACCTTGAGGAGTAGATTGATGCAAGTAGCGACAATCTTAAACCCCACTTTGACACGGGGTTAAACTTTTTCTCAGGTTATATCCCTTGTTTAACCTAATTTTGGTTTGTATGCCCAACCAGATAATTACTTATCCCACCAAGATCTCTGGGCCCCACTTTATTTCAAGGTTAACTCTGGGTAATCTCTTTTTGGGTGGCTTTGGTATAGAGTTAGGTTAAAGATGGTTAAGTCAACCCGATTAAAGTAGTCCAAAATTAATTCATTTTTGATTTGGTAGGAGGGTAATTAATCTGGGAGTAAGGATGTGGGCTAACCTAATTTTAATCTAGTATGATTGGGTAAATAGTAGGTTAACCTAGTAATAATGAGAGAGAGAAATAACATTTATTATGAGAGAGAGGGACACATTTAAGATATCATTTATTGCGGTAGGAGGTTAACCCATCTTAACCCACTCTTGGGTGTGGGTTTCAAAACCCAGGAATATTCCTGGGTTAACCCTTAACCTAACCCGACTAACACTAACTCCTTACCAAAGCACAAAAAAATTTATCCCGGAGTTAACTTAGAGCTAACCCCGGGATAAGCCAATACCAAAGAGAGCCTTTTAGTTCAGAGTTAATTCATTTTGGTTTGACAAGATAGGGTTTAGATAATCTAGTTAACCCGAGTTAATATAGATTAACCTATTCCACCTTCACAAGTTAATCCAATGTGCCATGTCAAAGTAAAAAGGAATGAACATAGATAAAATAAATCTACTTTAACTTTAACAAGATTATCTCTAATCCCGAGCCAAAGTAGGGCTAACTGGGTTAGAATCTAAAGTTAACTCGGAGTTAACCCACTACTAACCGGATTACACAATCCGGCCAATCAAATCAATAAAGTCCCGTTTTGATTGGAGGTTAACCTTAGGTTAACTCTTTCCTTTGTTTTGATTGACCAAATTTCGTAACCCAGCTAGAATAAGTTTGGGCTAACCCCTGGTTTACTGGGCCGGCTGGAGGCTGGGTTAAGCTAACCCTACCGTGTTCTCAAATCAAAAGTAAGCCAAAAGTGAGATAACGTAGCCCGGTTAGGCTGGGCTAAAAGGAAAAACTCAGAGCTAAAAGTGGGTTAAAAGTGAGATAACGTAGCCCAGCTGATTTAACTCGAAAGAAGGTTAACCTGCAATCAAAGCCTAAAAGGGAAAACTCAGAGCTAAAAGTGGGTTAACCCTGGATAACTCCCAATCAAAATTAAATGGGGCTGAATGGAGAAACAAAGAGGGTCAGCTTAATCTAAGGTTGATCTAGGTGGATGTCAGACGATCAGCTACAATAACTGACGTCCGTTACATAGGCGCCGGATCGGCAGTGGTTGTCAAGTATACGCTGTCCATATCTTACCGGGCGAAACAGTAACTTTTTGTTGGGATAAGAGATCAAAGTAAGGAATGAAATAAAGAGCAAACAGATCGTTAATAATGGAATTGAGTTAACATTGAGATGAAGTATGCATGCTAGACGGGTTATACCACATACAGATATTATTGACCTTGGATGAGGAGACTCTTGATCCAATGCCTACGTTATCCCGTTCTGCAAAGCGAAAAAGTGCCACGATCATGCTCTTATTTTAGAATCAGCAGGTCCAACAGTGTAAGAGGAGAAATCATTTCCTCACTCCCTCCCTGCAAACACACTCACCCTCCTACATCCTAAAACAGTTGGTCAAGCATGTCCAAAGGATAATATTCTGTCAACAGGATGGCATGACCATTTGGATCTCTCTCTCTCTCTCTCTATTGCAATAATATCTCCTTTATATATATATATATATATATATATAAGTCCAAGCTCTAAGAATGGAGTCCTGACCTTGGGCATCACTAAGGGAGCATCTCATCTACTTTTTAATGGCTCGATCAAGGACACGCCTGAGTTTCTCTTGAGCGTCGGGGAGATTTTTACATGGGCGACGGTGCCAAGACTTAGTGGGCCTTGTTTGGGCCCTTTACCCTAAATTTATAATGTATACAATGTGGTTACAAGATAACACAGCCTACTAGCTAAGACCTTTATATTCAGTAATCACTCTGAATTTGTTCAAATTAATTAAGATTATGAACAAAGAACGAGACCACAAAATTAATACACCAAGCCGTGGGCCATAACATAAACGGATAAAGGTTAACAATCCGACAACAAAGGTGATAATGGATGACATTTTGCAAACAAACAGCTTACAAGATTATATATGGTTCTGATTCTTCACTGTCTGAAATAAATAGCGTACCCACAAAGAGATAACTGCACTCTGCAATTTCCATTCAGACATGTAATCTTCAACAGGGCTAGGAAAGCAATAGCAACTTGGTACGGCTCTCACATCTGGATCGAGTTCTGATCTCAATAATTCATTAATGGGTCAACTAAGAAACGAACTTGAATCTGGTTATGGATGCAAGTAATTATACATGTCTCACTTGCGGGATCATCTGCTAATGGGCGCAAGGAATTTTGTCACCTGCAAGATCGTCTGCAGGAAGACATGCATGCTTGTGATAAAAAATATATATGGATGTGGAAGTGATCTATCAGTCTCTCACAGTGAACCTCCTTTGAGACTGCACTGCTCACGTAACAATATAAGCATCATTGGAGGAAGCACTTCCCCTCGCGCCATCGCGGCCCCTCCCCCCAGAGGGGAGGGTAGCGGCGACCTGCAAGATCGTTTGCAAGAAGACATGCATGCTTGTGATAAAAAATATATTTGGATGTGGAAGTGATCTATCAGTCTCTCACAGTGAACCTCCTTTTAGACTGCACTACTCACGTAGCAATATAAGCATCATTGGAGGAAGCTCTTCCCCTCGCGCCATCGCGGCCCCTCCCCCCAGAGGAGAGGGTAGCGGGGATCTTCTCTCTCTCTCTCATATCATGTTCCCATGGAGATGTCATATATTACCATTTTCTTGAGTGATTAAATGAGGATATTGTATGGTGGAATGTAATACTCTTTCCTCGTTGATCAAAAAAATAAAAAGTAATACTCTTTCCTCGGTGACGGAGTTGAGAAAATCTTCATGTTCCAAGTTATAGTCAACCAACCAGATTAATGAAATAGCTCCCGATAAACAGCGGTCACCATTGTTTCAACCCACTTCCACATCAACTTCGGTTTCTGTGTTACTCATGTTTCAAGTTTGACCCATCTATCCAGTTGATCCTTGACAGTGAAAGGGGGGTGACTGACCTGCGAAATTATCGTAGTTTTGAGTGGAAATAGCCCCGGCCCGGCCCTCCACTAGAAGCAGTTAAATTGGATTCCTGTTAATTTCTCGAGGGAGAGGAGGGGGAGAGAGAGAGAGAGAGAGACGCATTTTTAATCCTTCCCTACCAAGAGGAGACGTGCATGTTTACAAACTTCGCCCCTATGATCAGAAGGGAAACAAAAGGCAATATTCCTTGTGTGTGACCTCCATCTCTTCAGCACCACAGGCGGCTCCAGCGTTGAGCACCCTCTCCGCATTCACGTATGCCGGTGTCTGCCATCGGATAGGTAGCTAGTGTTCCATGCACATTATACAGGAAGAAGATGACCAGATGGCACCAATGTCTCTTCAGGATGCATATGCAAGCAAGTTCTCCACATATGTTGTACATGCTTTTTGGTTCTTATATCTACAGTACATATATTGACCGTGCATATATATACTCAATCCTCCTCACGACATGTCTGGAAAAGGAAATAAAAAACTGATTGAGGAAATGTTAGAGTTGTCCCTTAATTTGATTGGTGGCAGCATGCATGCCCGACGATAATTCCTTGGACGACCGTACTTAATTTAATGAGCTCACCATGATGTAAATTGATATAACAATTTTTGGCTAGGATTTAACATGCATGCAGCACCTTATCTGAATAACTTGGTACAAAATGCACCTTAGTACACAATGGGTATGTACTTACCCCTCCACACACACACACACAAGAAAAAAGAAAAACAGGGGGGAGCCGGGTCGACCCAAATTATATAACTTCGACTAATATATAGTAAACCTAGCTAGGACTCCATAAATATGCATCAACACCAATACATATATGTATATGTACATCGAGGAGCATTTTGCATGTACGTTCACGAAGACGTACTAACTTTGCTGGCCTCCCTCCTCGCCGACGTGAGCACCGTCCGCTGTCTCAATGTCTTGATCGGTTGCAGCGCCATGCCGGCAGGACGCCGCACGCATGACAACGTTGATGGTCCCGCAGAAGTTGATCGGCAGTACATTACCATTGCAGCATCTCCACAGCAGGTAGATGGTTCCACCCGCCATCAATGTGCCGCCGATCGCAGCACCCGCAGCTGCGAGCGCATTGCCGGCGACAGAGCACCAGAGGCTGCTGCATGAGGACGCCATGAGATTAAACTTAGTTGCTAGCTGTGGAGCTTGAAGTAGACAATCGATCGAGAACAATACGAAAGTCTTTGGAGGAGAGCACAGAAAACAAGAGAAGTAACGATTCATATTTATAGACGTTCGTAGTGCTGGTGACGTTTAAGCAGCTGGCGTCACCCGGATGGTTCCTGACTGAAGGAATATTTGGTGCATGCCCGGCCGCGCGCGTGCTACGTAACAGCAATATTGGTGGGACGGAACGGGGCAGCCTCAAGCATCCGTGGAACAGGAACGTAACAACAATACATGTATATGTATATGTATATATATATATATTATATGTATGTACACGCACACACAAATGGCGTGTACGTACCACAAAATTAGTATAATACACGTATATACACAGCATACTAGCTAAGACATTTATTCAGTATAATCACTCTGAATTAGTTCAAATTAATAAATAAGATCATGAACAAAGTACGAGATCGACCACAAAATTAATTCATACGCCGAGCTGTGGGCCATAACATAAACTGGTAAAAGTTAACAATCCGACAACAAAGGTGATAAATGGATGACATTTGACAAATTAACAAACAACTCCCATGATTATATATGGTTCTGATTCTTCACTGTCTGAAATAAACTTAACGTATAAATTAACCCACAAAGAGATACTAATTAAGTGCACTCTCTGCAATTTCCTTTCAGACATGCATGCAATCTTGAACAGGGGTAGGAAAGCAATAGCAAACAATTCATTAATGGGCCAGACAACTAGGACACACACGTGAATCTGGTTATGAATGCAAATATATATATATATATATATATCTCACTTGCAAGATCATTTATCTGCTAACGGATGCAAGGAATTATGGCACCTGCAAGATCATCTGCATGCAGGGAGACATGCATGATTGCGATAGAAAATATATTTGGATGTGGAAGTGATCTATCAGTCTCTCACATTGAATCTCCTTTGAGACTGCACTACTCACGTAGCAATATAAGCATCATTGGAGGAAGCTTTTCCCCTCCTGCCATCGTGACTCCTCCCTCCCCCTCAGAGGAGAGGGTAGCGGCGACCTAGCTTCTCTCTCTCTCTCTCTCTCTCTCTCTCTCTCTCTCTCTCTCTCTCTATATATATATATATATATATATATATATATATATATATATATATATATATATATATATATATATACACATACACACTCTACCTTAATTAACGTTCATATAGTTCAATGGAGGTCAGTAGGCCGAAAACAAGAGGGAAAGGAGGACTTGAGAGAAAGCTTCTCTCTTCCAAGTATAAGCAACATCCATGGCATATATATATATACGTATCGGGTGCATACGTGTTGAACGTGCGTGTGGGTGAACCGTGGAAGTAAAAGTTCTGAGAGAGAGAGAGAGAAGGAGAGAGGATACAGAATCCCGTTGAATCAACACAATCCCGTTCTATTGATGTGGACCTCAAACGACCCATAAAGACGTCCATTAAGTCTCTTCACGCGGGAGGACTGTGATGGGGG
Source organism: Amorphophallus konjac (assembly GCA_022559845.1). NCBI lineage: Eukaryota > Viridiplantae > Streptophyta > Magnoliopsida > Alismatales > Araceae > Amorphophallus > Amorphophallus konjac. The sequence goes on along the minus strand of JAHNEJ010003629.1, from coordinate 398,095 downwards.
GTACGATCGTGAGCGTAGGATCATAATCCGATGGTTTGTATATAATCCTTTTCCATTAAGTCTCTTCATGCGGGAGGACTGTGATGGGGGGTACGATCGTGAGCGTAGGATCATAATCCGATGGTTTGTATATAATTACTTTAGTAACTCCTTTTAATAATTTTTTTTGAGTTCCAAATTAAAAGGTCACGTACTCAGGTCTGGTACCCGACCCGTTTCCATACCGCTGCATCTGCATAGACCCATTATCATCTTTTCCATTGTAGAAGAATACGCTCCGTATGTATCAAAAATCAAGTCCATTTTCCCTTGCAAACACTATATATACGGAGCTCAACATATGTATATACTCCGAAAACCTTCGTCGATCCATCAGTACTCCCTTAATAATAATTAACCACCTGCTCAACCCCACCGATCGATCGAAAACCTCCATGCATCTATATAATTGTGCCATCTTCATTAAGTTCTCGTTACTTATAACAATCACCTTATCAATATAATTAATATACCAGTTATATTTGCCAAAACTAATAATAATTTAAAAGAACCTTAATGTTCTTCGTTACTTGACGAACATATATAGATAGATATTATGTACGTACCTTCTGATATATGTGTATCAGCACATTGGATCGAACACTGAACCTCATGGTAGCAAATACTAGCTTTGTGAAGAATGGTGATTGATGAAAGTATATATATCATCTAAATACCAAGATCACCATGCATGCATGCTGATTGGTGGCACAACAGCGTAGACCTCAGTCTTCACGAAGTTTGCATCCAACTGATCACGGCCGGGCATATATTCCCCCCACTACTCGCCCTTTTATAGCCTAAGGCCTACCTCATATATATAATTTTTTAGAAAGAGTTCAGAAAAAAATATATCCAATAAAATAAAAGCTACCTTAATTATTCAATATTTATTAAATTTCAAATACTATCTCATTAATGAGAATATTAAGGCACCCTTATATATTGAATGAGCACATTTATGTATACAATTGACAAAAGGACCTGATCATTATTTTAGATCCAATATATATTGCAAATAGTAGTACTCTTTTTTCCTCTATATATAGAAAAGTTAAATGGGTCTACTAACCAGTCGATAAATTGGTCTATATATGCAGACGCTATATATTGAATTTTTGCTCAAAGATGTTCCTAATTAAAAAAAATTGTGTACAATTAAACCATCCGATTATGATCAGATGCTCGTGATCATGCCCACATTGACATTAATGCCCTCACGTGAAGAGACTTTAATTACTTGGCGGCTAGCTCCTGGCATGGACGCCTTGACGGGTCATTTAATTAAGCTCCACATCAATATAAGGATTTCCTACGGAATTACTTGCAATTAATTACGCATTTTGACTCAACGGCATCAATGGGTGGATTATAGTTAGTTATGTTTTAACATTTTAAGTTTTACACTCTGCGCACAATACTGGATGAACTGAAAGGCAAAATATTACGAGGAGAATCTCTGTTGCATAACATTGCATTTAGATTTCTGAATTCAAATGCCATTCCTAAACTTCCTTGTTATCATATTTAACCATTCCTTAGCTACCTCTTTTCATTCATATTTTACACCTTTAGGTCATCTTAATTCAAAAACTTAGTGCCAAACCAATTCTGCATTTGATAGGGTGTAGTTTTCATCCAGCTTTGTTTAGTCTCATTGATGATTGTTTCTGGTCATATTGTAATATAGAATTCAATCTTTACTTATGCACGTTAACCAGATGGTTCGGTTTTATTCAGAAGAAAGCATCTCAAAATGTCTTGACAATGAGAGGCTTTCCGAAAGCTACATTTGCTTCTGTTTCCCCAAGCATTTAAGTTCAATTTGAAGTGAAAATATTTATAACCATTTATCTATTTTGCAGGTAATCTCTGATGCGACGAAGCGTCACTCTCCCACCTTGTGATTTGCTTACTTATTTGGTGATATCTTAGACTCTCACATTTTGATATGTATAGTGATGATAAAATATTTTCACCAATTTTGATTGTATATATGTTTTGATGAGATTATATCATTTGCTTATGTTTCCCCAAGAAAAAGCGTGATTATAGACGGAAATTTGTGACGGAAATTTGTGACAGAAATTTTCATCTGAAATTTGTGACGGATTAATTTCTGTCTGAAATACTGTCTGGAATATACAATTACACATGGAATTTCAGACGGTACTACACGCGGAAAATATTGCGTGTGAAATTTCACTCGGAATTGTGACGGATTATTAAACTGTTCGAAATTTGTGACCAAGAATATGTGACGGCCGACTCCGTCTGAAATCCGTTACAAAGGTGTTTTGTGATGGATTTTCAGACGGATATGGCCGTCTGAAATTCCACTTTTTCTGGTAGTGAACATTATTGTCACATATTGTGATTATAATGATACATTGACACAATGTGATTACTGATGGAAATATCAATGTGATGAATTTTTTGATCTATGATTCATATGTGAATGATGTGGATGTATATAGGTTGTGAATGTGTATAATTTGTGAATGTATATGTTGTTACGAATGTTACTTCATATCACCTATATAATTAGTTACTTGGTAGGTCAAATGGGTTACCTACAGTTAGTACAGATTACCTACAGTTCAAATTGTTACTTACGGTTAGTATAGATTACCTATGGTTCAAATAAGTTATCTATGATTAATATAGGTTTACCTACGGTTCAAATGGGTTACCTACAGTTAATACAGATTTACCTACTGTTTAAATAGATTACCTACGGTTCATATAGGTTACTTACAGTTCAAATATGCTACCTATAGTTAGTACACGTTACCTACGATTCAAATTGTTACTTACGCTTTATACAGTTTACCTAGTGTTCAAATGGGTTACTTACGGTTTGTTCATATTACCTACGATTTTGCTAACGTAGGTAAAGTTTTACCTACGTGATATAAATTCGTAGAAAATTACATACGCAAAACAAATCGTAGAAAATTACTTACGCGAAAAAACATAAAAAATTACCAACGTGAAATAAGTCGTAGAAAATTACCTACGCGACTAATCGTAGGAAATTACCTACTGAACTGAGATCGTAGGAATAGAGAAATTCTATAGGTATAGATACTTAGCATAAGTAATTACCTACGTCATATAACAGTAGGTGTTGATGTCCCTATTCCTACATTTTTTTGTCGTGCAAGTAAAACTTTATCTATGCAATTTTTACCGACGACACAAAAGTGTAGGGATGTCATAGATAAACTCTATACCTACGATTTTTTGTGTCTTTACTTACTAGACATAGATTCTTCTTAGTGTAGAATTAATGTGTGGATTTGTGCCGCCACCTAAAAATTTGGTCGAGCTTGCCCAAACGATAAATTAAGAAACTGGAATGGCCCAGCAAGCCCTTCTGTTAATTTGCCTTCCCAGAAACTCTGGTCTTTCATATTCACCTCCATTCTCTCCTCTCTCCCCATTCCACTCCATCTGATTCTCCATGCCTCTGGCTCACCTTACAGGCTGACTTACCATCACCTTGGAACTCTTCTCCGACGAGTCAGATTACACATGAAGCCGACCTCCTGTCGATGCAAAATATATATGGATGATTGATGCCATCACATGAAGCTAGCACCACCTCAGCTCCGGGCCACATATGGAAGTCAGGATCAGCCTGTTCACGTCACAGGTTGTTCTAACCTCATCGTGGAACTCTTCTCTGAGGTCAGATCATATGAAGTTGACCTCTCATTGGTGTAAAATACAGAGTGCTAATGCCAGCACCTGACGCTAGCTCACCTTAGCTCCCCACTCGAATTAATGGAACTAAAAAAACATTGCATCCATGTCCAACTCCAAACCGTTTATAGTCCTAGTCCGTACCCTACATAAGTATATTTAAACCTTATGACAAAGTGTTTGACATAGTTATTTCTAGAGATATCATTTCATATCTATACTAGGACACCGTGAAAGACAAATGGATCAGGACACCAGCATGTGGTAGAAGGCACAAGCAGAGTATATCTTTTATATGGTGTTCAAAAATTGAAGAAAAAGCTTCCAAAGCATGTCTGAAACAGTGTTGAGCCAACCAATACATGCCAGAAGCCAAACTTGAAACAGAAGACGAGAGGATGGGAACAATTAAAGACATCCTCGAAGAGATGACATCTTTTGGTAAACCTTAAGAAAAAACAGTCAAAGCAGCTAGCGGAACTTGGTTGAAACAACTGCGGCCCTTCTCTCCATCACCGAGGGACGGCAAAGTCTCTGAATTTAGAAAAGGAAACAAAGGAGACAATCAGTGCAAGATGTACACTAGGAGCAGTGGAAATATATGTGGACATCACACGTATAGTAGTCCACCAGAGAATGAAAAACTAATCAAGTAGAATTTTTCTGAGACAAAAAGAATGGTACATTACACTCATGATTTTTGAACAACAATTGGAAAGAAAAAGAAAAGGAAGCGCCTAAAGAAACAAAAAGTAGGAAAGAGTTGGAGAATGTGACGTGCTCGATCTTTGTTAATTTGCGAGAGCCACCAAAATCATCTTATATAAGTCTTTGTTTGTTACAGATACAACAAATCAGAGGTAATCATTATCTGTAATAACCCGAGAATCCGATTACCAGGAAGGCCTAATAACCCGAGACTCATACCGCCACCCACTAGTCCGAAGACTCGGAAGGGTTTGAAGGATGGTGTGGAGACTACACAAGTATCACAAATAATTACAGAAATTAAACAGTTTATATGATTAAGCAGGAAATAAATTAACCTTTTACATGATACATGGTCCACAAAATATAACAAAATAAACAACAGTAGTCCACAACTAGTACAGAGACAAGAAGGAAAAGTACAGCTACACGGGACATATCTCGGCTCTGACCTCTGGCACTAACGCTGGGCACCTGAACCACGCTGAGCCTCAGACGCGCACCCATGAAGCCTCGCCTCGCCTGAAACACGGTGAAAACACGCAGGGAATGAGTCTCAGAACAAGATTCGGTAGGGATCACTCGAACCCTACCTCACGAAATGGAGAACCACTACACTAGCAGTAAGCGAGTACCTCGGAAGGGAAAGAACCCTGCAACTACAAACACCGGTCTCACAGCACGAAAATCGACACACGCGCCATGATGAGACAATCGGAACTCAACGGTCAACACGACTAAACCCGAAGGTCGAAGTCACAAAGACTGACTGACAGTCTGTCACTCCCGACTCGACAGGAGTACCTCCCACTAGAAGTACAGTCGGTAGCATCCCCTGACGCCTTACACCGCACCGCAGGTGTCCGCATGGCACTATAGCCCCCGGCGGAGGCAAGGACACCGTACAAGTAACCACGAAACAAGTGACTAGCTGGGGCCACGCCCGTCGACGTGGGTCCAACCGCCCCCAACCACGGGTGCACACACAGACCGTGTGTCCATGGTCTGGCCCTCTGACCGGTTTTCCCCTCAGCCGGACTCTGGCTGCTAGACGCAGGGCCCGATAGAAACCAGTCTAAAACTTTCCTCAGGGTAGCCTCTCCACCACTCCCTGGTGGGACCGCTAAACGTGTAGGCAGACTACGACTAGTGGAGGGTCACTAACGGAGTAGACTCTCAAGTCAACGAAAAATAACGTGCGAACCAGACGAAGCACGGGGACCGTCCCACGTACCAACACAGTCGCACGGTGACCATGGTCGGAGAAGAAATGGGACTGCGAATCACCCGGTGTAGTCCAGAGCCTGACGGTCCAACACAGGAGCGTCACAGCTCTGACGGTCTATCTCTGGGACGTCACAGCCGTGTGACGGTTCAACACAGGAGCGTCACACGTTCTGTGTAAAATAGGCCGTGACGCGCCACCCTTGGTGCGTCACAGTCTCTGACGCGCCTAGCCTGGTGCGTCAGAAGACACGAAGAAAACAACCCTGACACACACCTCTCGGGGCATCACAGTCTCTGACATGCCTAGCCCAGGTGCGTTAGAAGGTGGTAATGCGTCCTCTGTTACGCTCCCACACAGGGGCGTTACAAGGCCCTGACGCCCCACTCTGGGTGCGTCACAGGCCTTGACCCAAATGGTCAAAACCCCAACGGTCGGATGCCAACGGTCGGATCGTCACCTGACGATCCAACCTAGGTGCGTCACACGCCCTGGCGGTCTATCGTGGGACCGTCAGGCCCACGGACCACCCTATTGGCAGAACAGAAGGTTGTGACGCACCCACCATGGGGCGTCACACCCTGTGACGGTCACTGGAAGGACTGTCACACCGCCCCGACGGCGGAACGAACGGGAAACAACTAAAAACACCAACCACGCCCCCATACCTCCATGGGAGAGGGGGAAAACAAGGGGGAAGCCCCCTAGGGACCCCTAGCATGCATCTAAGCAATTAAAATGCCGAATCACGGCCTAAAAACATAGATCGGGCGAACTCTCCCCAAATCATGGAAAACCCCAACCCAGCATGGAAACCCATCTCTCGGCCTCCCCTCGGGCTAGAAACCACGGGAATGGAACGCTGGGAGCTAGGTAACATCAACCTACCTCGATCTCGCCTTGAGGCGCGCTGGATCGTCCACAAACTGCGAAGAACGCTTTTAGAACCCTCGTTCCTTCATGCCTCCCACGAACGCCGCACGCCACCAGGATCATCTCGTCGCCGCCTACGCCGTCACGCCGTCGCCCACCGCCATCTGCAGCTGGAGGGGAGCGCGCCACGGTCGTCGTCGGCCGAAGAGAGAGGAAGGGGGCGCTCACGTACGGTGGGGGAGGAAGAAAGAAGAGGAAGAAGAAGAACAAAAGGTGGGGGAGAGAGAAAAGAGGGGGGTATTTATAGAAAATTCAGAAATTCTAAAAAATATCAAAAAATTAAAAATTATGTTTCCCGATCCTCGGAACGCACCGATCGCAACGGTACCACTCTCGTCTAGGTGAACAACCCGGTTCACTCTCAACGAGGTTCCGAAGGATTTGTCGAAACCCGCACCGAAAATTGGAAAACACGCAGAAAATACCGCGGACACACTCCGGGCCTCCGAAACAACTCCGGATCGCGCCGATCCAAACACGGAAGGTGTCCGAATCAAAATTTCGAACACAACAGAGCTGGACACTCTGAGAAAATAGATCCGGGACCCAAAAAAGAAGGATCCGAAAGGTCCGGGATATTACATTATCCATGTACAATAAAAAGTCGCAACCGACTAGGAAGATAAACTGCAGCCAGAGGATAATTATCTACAACTGAAGAGATAATATCAAGTTTGATTTATCTCTAACACCCTCCTGCAAGTTGAAGGCTCCAATGATCGGAGATTCAACTTGGTCCGTAGATCATTGAACCGTGCAGTGCCCAAGGGCTTCGTTAGAATGTCAGCAACTTGGTCTTTTGTAGAGATGAATCACTTGGAGCTTGCCCTTGGATACTTGATCTCGCACAAAATGGAAGTCTATTTTTATATGTTTGGTGCGTGCATGAAAGATAGGATTTATCGTTAAATATGTAGCCCCCAAATTATCGCACCAAAGGATTAGTGATGATGATGGAAGAAGGTTGAGCTCTTTCAGAAGTGATTGTAGCTAGATCAATTCTGCAGTGGCATTAGCAAGTGCACGGTACCCAACTTCTGTAGAAGAACGAGCAACAGTGTGTTGCTTGCGAGCAAACCAAGAAACCAAGTTGGCACCCATATATATAGACTACATAACCTCCAGTAGAACGACGGTCGTCAGGGCAACCTACCCAATCAGCATCGGAGAATGCTTGGAGTTGTTGAGAAGCAGTTGGGCGGATAAGTAGACCAAAGTGGGCAGTCTGTTTTAAGTAGCGGAGTATCCGTTTGACAGCAAGCCAATGATCTTCTCGAGGGTTTTGCATGAATTGGCAGACCTTGTTGACAGCATATGTAATATCAGGCCTCATGGTATTGACCCAACTCCATATATTTCTTATCTTGCCAGCTCCACCCAATTAATGTCCACGGCCCTTCTTGATAGTGAGGGGGAGTGTTGGAATATTTTGGGCATAGTCCCCTGGACAATAGTCCCGTATTGATTAAATGAGTTGTGGTTCATGTGCTTATGACCCTGGACTTGTATATCTCAACACCGCGATTTTATGGATTTCAACAGCACTGACATTGAGATGCTCTACGTGTCATTTTTTAAGTTCTCCAGGGATACAAGGAACAGCTTTGTGAACTTGATAGCCTGGACTACCCAACCGATTAGACCGTCATCCAGACCAAGGCACCTAAACAAACAGACGAAATAAGCCAACTCCATAGGAAGGAAAATATTCCCTTTAAACATTTTCTTCTTAGTCTTCAAGAATTTTATGACTTGATTCATGATCATTACGATCTTGTCTTCCTCATCATCTTATATATGAGCCATCTTCGTCACCTGACACCCTCACACTTGGGGAGGCTTTAAGTGAGATATATAGTCTTTTTCTTTAATTTTATCTTTGTCTTCCATTCTTTTCACATTTTTCTCATAGGCCATATATGAGTGATCCTATGAACTCTTTCAATTGTAAGGATTTGATTCAGGATCAAGAAGAACACAACGAAAATAAGGATGGATTTCAAGCTAGGATTTAGTAGCACCTTGTCTGCTTATTGATGATGTCAACATGGGCTTGGGAAAAATCCCTAGAAGTCTTCTTTCTGATCAAGACTTAGATCTTCACTGTATATTGTAACCTTTTATCTGCTAATTTGGTGTAAAGTTGCATCGCCATCCTTAATTGATCCCACCAACCTTGACGACTTCAACCCCATCTTTTGCAAAATGTTCTAGAAAGTGGGTATCTAGACGTATATTATGGCTTCCTTTGATCAGTTCAGTAGGTTGTTGATCATGTTTAATCCCATATTTGCAACATGCGCGTGCATGCATAGTTTCCACTTACTAATTGGATCGGTAGTATATAGTAGTGATGTTGAAAACATGCTCGGATCTCACTTCAAGATCTCTTAATTTCTTGGCAATAAAACAAAATATACTGTCTAGAAACAGGTTCATACTTGACTGCTTGGTTAAGGGTTTCGTGACAAGCCATGCACTTAATTAAGGACTGGTAGATCGCACATTAATGGCCTTGCAAGGAGTCTAATTAATCACATGAATGGATATATGTTAAAGGAGCAATTATCTATACACACTTATTGTACCCAAATTAAATATGTGCATACATATCATATATACATTGAGGGTGTTGGGTTAAGTGTCATTACGGTCCAACGTGTTCTATTAACATTTACGTCTGAGACTCACGCAAGTATGTCCAAAGTACTATGTAGCTAGCTTGTAATTAAGGAGTTTGACAAATGTGCACGTAGAGGAAGGCTTCACACTACGTACGGTACAGAGGTATTTTTCTCATTTGAACTCATCGTAAAGGTTCAACGCAAGCGTGTCTGTGGTGAAGTATACATACCTAAATGGAAGAAATCACTAATGTAATTAGCAGGGATGACGAAGTGTTTCTCACTGAAAATATGTTTCATTCGGACACAAGACACCAGCGGGGAACAAAAACTCATTCTCTGGTATGCCAACCTTCACTAGCAAAGGCACAAGGGTTCCGATATAGAGATGTCATATATTGCCATTTTTTGAGTGATTATATATATAAGGATATTAATGTATGGTGGCATATAATACTCTTTCCTCGTTGATCAAAAAAAAAGTAATACTCTTTTCTCGATGATGGAGTTGAGAAACTCTTCAAGTTCAAAGCTATATATAGTCCTAGGCCTGATCAACTAACCAGATTAATGAAACTGCTCCTGATAAACAACAGCCACAACTGTTCGAACCCACGTCCACGTCAACATCGATTTTTGCGGTATTCATCTTTCAAGTTTGACCCATCTATCCAGCTAATCCTTGATAGTGGGGGGGGGATAGACCTACGAAATTATCGTAATTTTGAGTGGAAAGAGCTAGCCCCCCTCCATTAGAAGGAGTTAAATTGGATTCATGTTAATGTCGAGAGAGAGAGAGAGAGAGAGAGAGAGAGAGAGAGAGAGAGAGAGAGAGAGAGAGAGAGAGAGAGAGAGAGAGAGAGAGAGAGAGGAATCTAATCATTCCCTATCAAAAAGAGACTTCCGTACATGCATGTTCACAAACTTGCCCCTCATATATAATTAGAAGAAAAAGAAAAAAAAGAAAAGAATTAAGCCAATAGTATTTGCACACTAGTACAAAGTGGGTTATTACCGACGGTTAAAATCGTCGGCCCTTCTTAAATAGTTGACTAGTCTAAACTTTAGACGACGTTTAAACCGTAGTCTTTTTACAGTCGGCTAATATTGTGTCGGCCATTCTTTTGACCACCGTTTTTTAAACCGTCGTCATATGAAAATCATCGGCCATTCTTTATTTTTTTTCTCAACAATATCATTCCCGACGGTTTGAAAACCGTCGGCCATTCTGTCAAGCTATTTTTTTAACCTTTATTTCTTAATACTAATATATTGGCATTTGTCACCTATATCATATACATTCACATATTTTATTAATCCCTGCAACATACACATTCATTATTGATCTTTGCAAGATACATATCCATATGTCATACCGAAAGGAATCGACATATATATTCAAATATTTTCTTAAAATCACATTCAATACAAAATACACATTTACTTAAAATATAAGATTCAAATTACAATCCACAGGACTTAAATATAAATCTCCAACCAAAATTCAAGGTCTAATTCAACATGTCCAAAGACAATTACATTGTTTCTTTGTAATTTAAAAACTAAAAGATAGTAGCTATAAACTTTAGTTGATTTCATTGCGAAGATCAAGTTGCATTTCTATCAGCATGGGTGTTGGACATTTTATCGTGTCATCTTGAATCTCCAACCTATAAAAAATAAAGAAATAAAATAGATCGAGTTATGTCCTCTGGCAGGCCCGTCAATCAGCCATAACACTAATAACAATAGAGTATCTAATTAACTCAGCTCATCTCATACACAAAAGCCCTAAAAACAATAGCAAAGTAAGAACCCTGATCATAAACACAGTTATTCATGAACATAAACACTAGTTATTCATGTTCCAAGATGGAATTTTCGACCAGTTACGCATGTCTACACGAGAAAAAAAATCTCCATTCATAGTCTCTGATTGACATGACTTGGAAATATCACATGTCCTACAATAGACACCCAAAAATTTTCAGACAGGAGATTCCTTCAAAAGAATCAACTTGTGTTTTACATAGATTGACTTCGAAAGATAAAACAGTGGAGCAAGGAGATTATCCTGCCATTGACCAAACGTAAAAGGGTAGAAGAAAGTGGAATTCTTGCAGTAAGATATGACTCTCCTAGAGTTTCTTAGCTAGCATCTACTGCTATACAAGTGGGTCATGTTCCTTTTTCCCGAAGCATCTCCCCTAGTTACCAAGCTTTAGGAGAAAAAAGAAGCACAAACCACACTGCAAAAAAACATCTATACACAGAGGAAGGTCAGCCAATTTCACTGCCCCTTCTACCCTCGGGACCAGATGACGGGAGACAATTCGCCTGGGTCGACTTGCGGTGTCCACCAGCCAGAAAAATAGGAGATTCTCTCTAGAATTCGTGTCACAGCTACTCTTTCAGCTACAGATTTCTTCTCCCACAATTTCAATAAATCAGGCATAGACATTAGCAGGGTCTGCAATTTGATGCTTCTTTCTATCTCGCTCGCAAGAACAAAAGAAAGAATCGACGCAGGCCCAATCACCTCGAGTCCTACAGTCTCAGGCTTTAGTTGGCTGTCTCTTTGTTTTGGCTTCCTTGACCTTGTTTATGTCTTTGGGCCTTACTTGGGTTCATGGGTTGGTTTCTCTTAACGACTTTGTAGGTCTATCTCCCTTCAGTTGTCTGTGGTCCCTTTCGTCTCTTTTAGTTTGGGTGTCTTTCTCTCCTCCCCCCTCCTCCATGTACTGCTCATTTACTGTTTTACTTAATGAAAATCGCTTGTCTGGTGGTCAAGATGGAGCGTCCACTCCCTTTCGCAATGAAGGGATGAATGAAAAATCTGGACCCACCTTGCAAGAATTGCCTTTGAGTTAAAAAAACAGACATTAGCGAAAAAAAAGTTCTTTAGATTCTTAACATCACGAGCAATAAACATTACGAGCAATGACAAGTAGAATGAAAAGGTTAAAATGGAAGGTATCGTCAGTCATGTTTCCGTTCCTCAGACATCAACGATCACTACTCAAGACTAGAAAAAGTTCCCTAAAACCAGAAAAAACTGAACATGCTGAGTTAACACCTTCTCAACATTGTACCATCGGACGCTATGTAACCCAAAACAGACTGCGTGGGATACACACAGACGCACACAAAAGAGTGGGGGTCTTACCAGCCTCCGAATCTTTCTAGCGGGGGAGGAGAGGGAGAACTCGGAGAATTCGTCGTACATCTCCTCCAGGTTCTTCCTCTTCAGCTTTTTTTAATTTCCTCGCTTTATCCTTCGTCCCTTAGAGAGGCTTTAGCAGCAGCTAAAATCTACAAAATATGATTCATCTCCTTCCTAGAGTGACAAACATCAGAACATATCAAAAGTCATATAATAACTCAGACAGATGTTTGTTGGAGCACCGAATGGGGATAGTCCCATATCGAAAAATATATGTGGGTTCCTTGAGTTTATAGTCCTGGGCCCTTCAACCTTAACACTTAAGTTTTAAGGTTTGTCAGATGGTATCAGAGCAGGCCAAGGCCCACTTTGCACCACCTCCTTTCTAATCTAATTTTCACAGCCCATCTTGACCGTGAGGGGGAGTGTTGGAGCACCAAATGGGGATAGTCCCATATCGGAAAATATATGTGAGTTCCTTGAGTTTATAGTCCTTGACCCTTCAACCTTAACACCTAGGTTTTAAGGTTTGTAAGATGTTGAATCCACAAAACTGCGGTGTTGAGATACACAGACCACAACTGATTTAACTAATACGGGACTATGTTCAAATATTTCAACACTCCCCCTCACGGCCTAGATGGGCCGTGGATATTAATCGGGTGAAGGTGACAAGAGGAGTTGGGCCAAGACCATGCTCTGATATCATGTTGAATCCACAAAACCACGGTGTTGAGATACACAGGCCCAGGGTCATAAGCACATGAACCACAACTCATTTAACTAATACAGGACTATGTCCAAATATTCCAACAATGTTGGCATCCCTTTGTCTGCTCTGGGTCTCTCTCCCCATCTCTTTCCCTGGTACCTTTACATCCATTCTGAAGAAGATTATGCTCTGATGGCAAATTCTTTTTGGCCTTTCTGCTGCCTTCAACCTTCCACAAGTCCCATACACGTGTCTTTGGTGGAGGTGTTGATTCTGCAATAGGAGCAACCAAGCCTGGTTTTCCATCATCTATGACTGCATCTACCAGACCGTATTCCACTGCCTCCCATGAATTCATGACATTGTCACGGTCTGTGTCTTCTTCAATCTGATGTTCTGGTTTTCCAGTTATTCGTGACATTACTTTATTCATCTTAACCCTGTGGCACATCATTTCTCTAATCTGTAACCCCATCTCAGTTGTTCTACCTCCGACAGTTCCTAATGGTTGATGAATCATCACTCTTGCATATGGCATGCACCGACAGTTCCTAATGGTTGATGAATCATCACTCTTGCATATGGCATGCAAAACCTCTTTCCCTTTGTTCCAGCAGCAAGGAGAAACGCACCCATAGATGCTGCCAGACCAAAACAGACGGTAGATATGTCGGCCTTGCACAACTTCATGGCATCATATATTCCCATGCCAGCAGTCACAGAGCCACTGGGAGAGTTGATAAACAGCTTAATGTCCTTCTCCTTGTCTTCTGCGTCTAAAAGCAAAAGCTGGTTGATAATCAAATCTGCACTCACCGTGTCAACCTGAGAGCCCAAGAAAACGATCCTCTGCCTGAGCAGCATGTTGGTGGTGTCCAGCTCCTCCATCCGCGGCATCCACGGCCCGGCAGAGGTTGCCGAAAGGTCCCATCCCGCCGACAGGGTGCTGCTGCATGCAGCTGGCCTTCCCTGTGGACGCTCTGACGGAGAAAGGCCAGGCGGCGGGAGGAGCGGTGGCCGGCGCTGGGTTGGTGCACGACGACGACGGCGCCGGCGCTTGCTGCTGGGCTGGGCTGCTGGGCAGGGAACGACGACGACAATGGCGCTGGGCTGCTGGTGGCAGGGTCGCGGCGTTGGGTTGTGCTGCTGGCAGGGTTCGCCGGCCACTTGCAGGGAAGAGGGAGGGGGGCAAAGTCCAGCAGCGGCAGCGCGGCGTTGGCGGCGTTGGTGGAAGTATCGCAGGGGCGTCCGCGTTGGGCGGGATTAGGGTAGAAATTTGGGGATTTTTTAGCGGGCTGGGTGGACGGTTGGACTTCCACGACCGTCCCTTATCCAAAATCGTCGGCCGTTTTTCTTCTTACTGTCATTTCATAGGATCGACGGTCACAACAGTCGACCTTTCTTTGAAAGCGCCGACGGTTGTGATTTTAAGGGTCGGCCATTCTGAGTTTTCTACTAGTATTGTGTCTGATCACCTCCATCACTACGGCGCCAGAGGGTGGGGGGCTCCAGCGTTGAGCACCTTGTCCTCACTCACGTATATACCTGTGTCGGCCATTGGATGAGGTAGCTAGCTCTAGTGTTCCTTGCACACACAGGAACACGTACGACGACCAGACGGCACGTGTGCCAATGTCTCTTCTGGATATATATATACAGGCAAGTAGATCTCCATATACGTACTTACGTCGTACATGTTTTTCATTTCTTAATTATCCATTATATTTTGACCATATACATATGCACTATATCCCGCTGATCACGACATGTCTGGAAAAGGAAATAAAAACTGATTGAGGAAATGTTACAGTTGTCCCTTAATTTGATTGGTGGCATGCAGCATGCCCGACGATAATTCCTTGGACGGCCGTACTTAATTTAAATAGAAGAAGCAATCACGAGCAATCGATCAGTATGTCTAGCATTTCCCCTTTTTTTATGCACAGTCGAGTACCCCTCATAACTTGGTACATAATGCACCTTAGTACAAAATGGGTATGTACTTACCCCTCAACACACACACACAGAAAAAAGAAAATAAAGGGGGGAGGGCAGCCGGGTCGACCCAGATTATATAACTTCGACTAATATATAGTAAACCTAGCTAGGACTCCATAAATATGCATCAACACCTATATATATATATATATATATCTGTGTGTGTGTGTGTGTGCAGCGAGTAGCATTTTGCATGTATATTCATGAAGAAATACTAACTACTTTGTTGGTCTGCCGGAGCTTGGCCAACATCGACGTCATCCGGCGGCGCTGTCTCCTCGTCACCAGCTGCAAAGCCACGGCGGCAGGATGCCGCATGCACCACGATGTTCACGGTGCCACAGAAGTTGATAGGAAGTATATTTGAACTGCAGCATCTGCAGATAAGGTACACCGTTGCACCCGTCATCAGGGTGCCGCCGATCGCGGCACCGACGGCTGTGAGCGTGTTCCCGGTGACGATGCACCAGAAGCTGCTGCACGAAGACGCCATGAGAATGAACTTTAGCCGCTAGCTGGGAGCTTGAAGGACGTAGACAATCGATCGAGAACAATACGAAAGTCTTTGGAGGAGAGCACAGAAAACAATAGAAGTAACGATGCATATTTATAGACGTTCGTTCCTGGTCGAAGGAATATTTGGTTCATGCCCGGCCGCGCGCGTGCTACGTAACAGCAATATTGGTGGGACGGAACGGGGCAGCCTCAAGCATCCGTGGAACAGCAACGTAACAACAATACATGTATACACACGTATGTACACACACACACACACACACACACAAACAAACGGCGTGTAGGTACGTATATTAGACCGCTTCAGTACCTTTACCATATGTTACAATATTGCATCGATGGCAGGGCATATGCTGCGTCCTACAGAGTGCTGACCCTTTTCCAAAGTCACTCGATCGCTAAGGCGTTAATCTTATGACAACACAACGGCATGACCGATCATTTGGACCTCTCTCTCTCTCTCTCTAGATCTCTCGATCTCTTTCTAGATAGATCTCCCTCTTTTCATTGCAATAATCTCTCTTAATATATATATATATATATATGATTTTGTTTACAAGATAACACAGCCTACTAGCTAAGACATCTATTCAGTATAATCACTCTGACATAGTTCAAATTAATAATTAAGATCATGAACAAATTACGAACGAGACCACAAAATTAATTCATACACCAAGCTGTAGTTGGCCATAACATAAACCGGTAAAGGTTAGCAATCCGACAACAAAGGTGATAATGGATGACATTTGATTCTTCACTGTCTGAAATAAACAACGTATAATTAAACCCACAAAGAGATAATAATTAAGTGCACTCTCTGCAATTTCCCTTCAGAGATGCGTGCAATCTTGAACAGGGTTAGGAAAGCAATAGCAACTTGATATACGGCTCTCACATGTATCTGGAGTTCTGATCTCAATTCATTAATGGGCCGGTCAACGAGGAAACACACGTGAATCTGGTAATGGATGCAAGGAATTTTATATATATATATATATATATATATATATATATATATGTCTCCCTTGCAAGATCATTTATCTGCTAACGGATGCGAGGAATTATGACACCTGCAAGATCGTCTGCATGCAGGCAGACATGCATGTTTGCGATAGAAAATATATTTGGATGTGGAAGTGATCTATTAGTCTCTCACACAGAACCTCCTTTGAGATTGCACTACTCACGTAGTCATATAAGCATCATTGGAGGAAGCTCTTCCTCTGCCACCATCGCGGCCCCTCTCTCCCCCTCAGAGGAGAGGGTAGCGGCGACCTAGCTCTCTCTCTCTCTCTCTCTCTCTCTCTCTCTATATATATATATATATATATATAATGTACCTTAATTAACGTTCATATAGTTCAATGGAGGTCAGTAGGCCGAAAAAAAGAGGGAAAGGAGGACTTCAGAGAAAGCTTCTATCTTCCAAGTATAAGCAACATCCATGGCATATATATATATATATATATATATATATATATAGGTGCATACGTGTTGAACGTGCGTGTGGGTAGAACCGTGGAACTAAAAGTTGAGAGAGAGAGAGAGAGAGAGAGAGAGAGAATCTTCTGGTTGCGTTACCGTCGCTGGATACATTAATTAACACAATCCCGTTGAATCAACACAATCGCGTAGGGAATCATTCTTTTGATGTGGACCTTCAACGATCCATAAAGACGTCCATTAAGTCTCTTCACGCGGGAGGGCTGTGATGGGGGGTATGATCGTGAGCGTGGGATCATAATCCGATGGTTTGTATATAATTTCTTTAGTAACTCCTTTTAATAATTTTTTTTTGAGTTCCAAATTAAAAGGTCACGTACTCAGGTCTGGTACACCCGACCCGTTTACATACCGCTGCATCTGCATAGACCCATTTTTCCATCCACTAGACCCATTATCATCTTTTCCATTGTAGAAGAATACGCTCTGTATGTATCAAAAATCAAGTCCATTTACCCATGCAAACACTATATATATGGAGCTCAACATATGTATATATACTCCGAAAACCTTCGTCGATCCATCATTACTCCCTTAATAATAATTAACCACCTGCGCGCTCAACCCCACCGATCGATCGAAAAACTCCATGCATCTATATAATTGTGCCATCTTCATTAAGTTCTCGTTACTTATAACAATCACCTTATCAATATAATTAATAGACCAGTTATATTTACCGAAACTAATAATAATTTAAAATAACCATAATGTTCTTCATTACTTCACGAACATATATAGATAGATATTATGTACGTACCTTTTGATATATGTGTATCAGCATATTGGATCGAACACTGAAGCTCATGGCAGCAAATAGTAGCTTTGTGAAGAATGGTGAATGATGAACGTATATATATCACTTCTAACATACGTGTACGTACGTACAGATGCCACCTGCAACATCATCTAAATACCAAGATCACCATGCATGCATGCTGATTGGTGGCACAACAGCGTAGACCTCAGTCTTCACGAAGTTTGCATCCAACTGATCACGGCCGGGCATATATTCCCCCCACTACTCGCCCTTTTATAGCCTAAGGCCTACCTCATATATATAATTTTTTAGAAAGAGTTCAGAAAAAAATATATCCAATAAAATAAAAGCTACCTTAATTATTCAATATTTATTAAATTTCAAATACTATCTCATTAATGAGAATATTAAGGCACCCTTATATACTGAATGAGCACATTTGTGTATACAATTGACAAAAGGACCTGATCATTATTTTAGATCCAATATATATTGCAAATAGCAGTACTCTTTTTTCCTCTATATATAGAAAAGTTAAATGGGTCTACTAACCAGTCGATAAATTGGTCTATATATGCAGATGCTATATATTGAATTTTTGCTCAAAGATGTTCCTAATTAAAAAAAATTGTGTACAATTAAACCATCCGATTATGATCAGATGCTCGTGATCATGCCCACATTGACATTAATGCCCTCACGTGAAGAGACTTTAATTACTTGGGGGCTAGCTCCTGGCATGATCATCGAGCTGGGTCATCTGATTTGGCAGGCGCATGCATGGCACCCCATTAATTAATTAATTAATTAATGGACGCCTTGACGGGTCATTTAATTAAGCTCCACATCAATATAAGGATTTCCTACGGAATTACTTGCAATTAATTACGCATTTTGACTCAACGGCATCAATGGGTGGATTATAGTTAGTTATGTTTTAACATTTTAAGTTTTACACTCTGCGCACAATACTGGATGAACTGAAAGGCAAAATATTACGAGGAGAATCTCTGTTGCATAACATTGCATTTAGATTTCTGAATTCAAATGCCATTCCTAGACTTCCTTGTTATCATATTTAACCATTCCTTAGTTACCTCTTTTCATTCATATTTTACACCTTTAGGTCATCTTAATTCAAAAACTTAGTGCCAAACCAATTCTGCATTTGATAGGGTGTAGTTTTCATCCAGCTTTGTTTAGTCTCATTGATGATTTTTTCTGGTCATATTGTAATATAAAATTCAATATTTACTTTTTCACATTAACTATATGGTTCGGTTTTATTTAGAAGAAAGTATCTCAAAATGTCTTGACAATGAGAGGCTTTCCAGAAACTACGTTTGCTTCTGTTTCCCCAAGCATTTAAGTTCAATTTGAAGTGAAAATACGTATAACCATTTATCTATTTTGCATGTAATCTCTGATGTGACGAAGCATCACTCTCTCACCTTGTGATTTGCTTACTTATTTGGTGATATCTTAGACACTCACATTTTGATATGTATAGTACTGAAGACAAAATATTTTCACCAATTTTGATTGTATATATGTTTTGATGAGATTATATCTATATATTTTATATACATGGGGATATATCATGATACATTATTACCACATATTGTGATTATAATGATACATTGACACAATGTGATTACTAATGGAAATATCAATGTGATGAATTTTTTGATCTATGATTCATATGTGAATGATGTGGATGTATATAGGTTGTGAATGTGTATAATTTGTGAATGTATATGTTGTCACGAATGTTACTTCATCACCTACAGGTTACTTCATAGGTCAAATGGGTTACCTACGGTTAGTACATATTACCTACTGTTCAAATTATTATCTACGGTAAGTACAGATTACCTACGGTTCAAATAGGTTATCTATGATTAATACATATTTACCTACGGTTCAAATGGGTTACTTACGGTTAATACAGATTTACCTATGGTTCGTATAGGTTACTTACGGTTCAAATAGGTTACCTACGATTAGTACACGTTACCTATGATTCAAATTGCTACCTACGCTTTATACAATTTACCTACTGTTCAAATGGGTTACTTACGATTTGTTCACATTAATTACGATTTTGCGAGAATATTACGGTCCTCGGTAAAAACTACGTAGGTAAAGTTTTACCTACGCGACATAAATTCGTAGAAAATTATCTATGCGAAACAGATCGTAGAAAATTACCTACGCGAAATAAATCATAGAAAATTACCTACGTAACTTATCGTAGGAAATTACCTTGGACTGAGATCGTAGGATTAGAGAAATTCTATACGACGTCTCTTTTCCTACGATTCTCTGTCGTGTAGGTAAAACTTTACCTACATAGTTTTTACCGACGATACAAAAGTGTAGGGATGTCACAGATACATCTTATACCTATGATTTTTTGTGTCTTTACTTCGTAGTATAGATTCTTCTTAGTGTAGTATTAATGGGTGGATTTGGGCCGCCTCCTAAAATCTTGGTCAAGCATTGCCCAAAGGGTAAAGAAACAGGAATGGCCCTGCAAGCCCTTCTGTTAATTTGCCTTCCCAGAAACTCTGGTCTTTCGTATCCACCTCCGTCTCTCTCCTCTCTCCCCATTCCACACCATGTGATTCTCCACGCCTCTGGCTCACCTTACAGGCTGACCTACCATCACCTTGGAAGTCTTCTCCGACGGGTCAGATTACACATGAAGCCGACCTCCTGTCGGTGCAAAATATATATGGATGATTGATGCCAGCACTTGAAGCTAACACCACCTCAGCTCCGGACCACATATGGAAGCCAGGATCAGCCTGTTCACCTCACAGGTTGTCCTAACCTCATCGTGGAACTCTTCTCTGAGGTCAGATCATATGAAGTTGACCTCTCATTGGTGTAAAATGGAGAGTGCTAATGCCAGCACGTGACGCTAGCTCACCTTAGCTCCCCACTCGAATTAATGGAACTAAAAAAATTCTGCATCCATGTCCAACTCCAAACCGTTTATAGTCCTAGTCCGTACCTTACATAAGTACATGTAAACCCTATGACCTAGTGTTTGACATAGTTCTTTCTATAGATATCATTTCATATCTATACTAGGACACCGTGAAAGACAAATGGATCAGGACACCAGCATGTGGTAGAAGGCACAAGCAGAGTATATCTTTTATATGGTGTTCCACAATTGAAGAAAAAGCTTCCAAAGCATGTCTGAAACAGTGTTGAGCTAACCAATACATGCCAGAAGCCAAACTTCAAACAGAAGACAAGAGGATGGGAACATTTAAAGACATCCTCGAAGAGATGACATCTTTTGATAAACCTTAAGAAAAAATAGTCAAAGCAGCGGAACTTGGTAAAAAGAACTGCGGCCCTTCTCTCCATCACCGAGGGACGACAAAGTCTATGAATTTAGAAAAGGAAACAAAGGAGACAATTGATGCAAGATGTACACTAGGAGCAGTGAAAATATATGTGGACATCACACAGAGTCCACCGGAGAATGAAAAACTAATCAAGTAGAATTTTTCTGAGAAAAAGAGAATGGTAGATTACACTCATGATTTTTGAAGAACAATTGGAAAGAAAAAGAAAAGGAAGCGCTGACATTGACATTGAGATGCTCTACGTGTCATTTTTTAAGTTCTCCAGGGATATATACAAGGAACAACTTTGTGAATTTGATACCTTTGGACTATCCAACCTATTAGACCTTCGTCCAGATCAAGGCACCTAAGCAAACAAACGAAATAAGCCAACTCCATAGGAAACAAAATATTCCCTTTGAACATTTTCTTCTTATTCTTCAAGAATTTTATGACTTGATTCATGATCATTACGATCTTGTCTTCCTCGTCATCTTATGAGCCTTCTTCGTCACCTGACACCCTCACACTTGGGGAGGCTTTAAGTGAGATATATAGGCTTTTTCTTTTTATCTTTGTCTCCCATTCTTTTCGCATTTTTCTCATAGGCCATATACGAGTGATCCTATGAACTCTTTCAATTGTAAGGATTTGATTCAGGATCAAGAAGAACATAGCGAAAATAAGGATGGATTTCAAGATAGGATTTAGTAGCACTTTGTCTGCTTATCGATGATGCTAACATGGGCTTGGGAAAAATCCCTAGAAATCTTCTTTCTGATCAAGACTTGGATCTTCACTGTATATTGTGACCTTTTATCTACTAATTAATTGGGTGTAAAGTTGCATCCTGTGGACGCACTTTTCGTTGGTTCGTTTGTTTCGGCTGGTGGCGTTGGTCTGTTAAGTGCGTGGGCGTGCCAGTCACCGAGGTGACAATTTATTCGGGCTCCGAAGAGCCCATGGTGCGCTCGATCTGACTTCGTCAGACGATTATATGGTTCGTGTCGGGACCGAATCCCGTCGCGCCATCAAGGTCACGACGTCATCTACATCCCCCATACGAGAGAATACCCTTGATTAATTGTCGAAATTAGGGGCCCCGCGGCCGAAAAGAATAATACTAATTGCGAGAGAGAGATAAGGGCAGATCACACTGGGAGTCGTATTCAGACCACAAATCGTCGGCCGTGTTGGTCACTCGTGGACCTTTTCATGTTCGGACACCGGTCCGTGATGGGAACGCGACGGGAAAATCGGGACGAGTCCGTTCAAATGTATGCCGAGCGCACGGCAATTTCAATGATAACCCGGAAGGCGTCCGGAACGAGAAACAAATCCGATCCGGTTGGGATGTCGGCCCGAGGCTAGGTCGGGACCGGACCATGTCGGGATGATTCCCAAGATCCGAGCCCGGCCTGAGAGGGCGGCATTATTGTTCCTTTTGCCCCGGTCCCCGGGAGAGATGGGGCTGCGGTGTGGGCCCTAGCATCTTTTATCTGGGATTCTCTTAATTATGTGCATCTCTTTTCTCTGATGCTTATTACTTCTTTATGCATTTACTCCGGATGATTTCTCTTCTTTTATTCATTATTATCATTATTATTATTATTACTATTTTGATTATTTTTATTACCCACCCCTCCCACCTCCTTTATCGTTATTAATGTTGCATATTCAGAGTCATTTAATTAGCATAATTTTCATTAATTTATTTGCTATTGTTAATACCCTTATCATGCTATATATATATGTATATACATGCAGTGTGCCGGCGAAGGGAATAGGGTGTACCGCTGAGGGAAAGAGTGTGCCGCTGGGTGCTCAAAGGGGGTGTACCGCTGGGATTGAGAGGAGTGTGCCGCTGGGTTGAAAAGGGGTGCAACGGTGAGAGCCAGAAGAGGTGTACCGATGAAGGGGTGTTGAAAGATAGAGGTAGTGTGCCGGAGAAGAGGCTTTGAAGCGTGCCGCTGAAGGCTGGGAGGAGTGTGCCGGCGAAGGGATTGGATGAGCATGCCACTGAAAGATGATTAGAGTGCACCGTTGAAGGGCCAATCAGGGCGTGATGGTGGAGGTTCAATCAGTCTTCAATTCTTTGTTTTAAAGCTTTTCTTTTCTTGTTGTTTTAATTTTTATGCAGTTTTATATAAACGTCTCCCTTGTTTTGTTCTGTTCGGCCTCTCTGCCATAAGTCGGAAGTTCGGCCTGTCGTGGCGTTGATCAGTTCGGATCTTATCATGGTACCGGCAGTGGCTTGATTAGTTGGAAGGCTTCATCATTAATTATTCTGTTCGTTTGTTGCCTCCTTTTGCCTTATTTAACATGTTGTTATTTTCTGACAAAAATTCGGCAGCATCTCCCCTTGACCCGGGACGTAAGGGAGATAAAGGGAACGGGCCCACATGGAGTGGCGGAACCCGACAACTGGAGGTGGGCGCCCGAGGGCAGCAACACCGTTATGGGGCCTCGGAAAACTCGGAGAAAACTGTGAACGGAAGACTTCTAGTACTAGACAGAATGGGCTGGGGGTTGGCGGCTGAGGGCGTACCGCTGAGGCACCAGGGGAAGGTGTACCACTGGGGGGGCCAGAAAGTGTGCCGCTGAGGGCCTAAGGGGTGTACCGGCCAAGGGCAACGGGGTGTGCCGCTGAGGGCCAATAGGGGTGTGCCACTGAGGGCCAGAAGGGTGTACCGGCCAAGGGCCAACGGGGTGTGCCGCTGAGGGCCAAAAGGTGTGCCGGCCAAGGGCTGGAAAGTTGCATCTCTGGGAGATAAAAAAAAAAGGGGAAGCTAAGTGTACGGGCTGGGAGGCTTGTAGGTCATTCAGGAAAAGAGGGGAAGCTCAAGGCCAAGAGTGGGCTACTGGTAGCTGGGTGTTCGGAGAGAGAGCAAGGGCCTCCCTCTCTCCTCAAGCCGGTGGGCATAGTAGATGGCCGTGGAAGGGAGTGAAGAGCCCGTGAGACCGAAACTCATAGGGGAGGGATCACATCGCCAACGAGGCTCCAAAAGAACACCGGAGAAAAAAAGATGAAAAGAGTAACATAGTGCGTAAAGGCGGGAATAAATCAGTAGAAATAACAGGAAAGACCCAAGAAGGGTGATTTTTCATTCACGGGAAGCAAAGGGCCGAGGCCCTACATATACATTGACGGACATGCCCGAGCCAAGGTTACAGGCAAGAAGGAAAACCCAAGAACAAGAGAAGGGGAAGAGGAAAATAAGGAAAACCCCGGAAAGGAAGGTGTTGGGGCTGAAGTGGGGGACGACCGTCCACCCCCCTTCTCCCACACCTCCCCCCGTTACATCAAACCCTCCTCCTCTCTTACTCTCTCTTCTTCCCGGTGGCCGTCGGAGGGAGCTCACGCCGGAACGCCTCTTCTTCCCTTTCTCTCTTCTCCTCTGTCTCTTCTTTCTTCGTCTCCTTTCCTCTTGTCCGTCTGCCTCTGTGCGTGTATCTCCCTCTGTCTGAGTCCCCCCCTTTTTCCCCCTCTTTTTTCTTGTCGAAGCGGGAGTCATTTATACTCCCGGCCACCGGAGCCTTCGAGCACGACCGTCGAAGGCGGGAAGCAGCCCGTGATGATGGGGTTTGACTCCCCCCTGTCCTGACTGTCAGTGGAGTAGCCTGCGTGGCCCAACGACCGGCTGACGCCTCGGACGGCTCACTGCGCGCCAAGGATGCGTAGGGCATGGGCTTCACGTCGTCCCGCCGTTGAAAAGCCTTGACGCTGTGCCGTTTGGCGGGCTACACAAGCGTGCCGCAGGAGAGCCCAAAAGGCATGCCGCTGGGGCCTCTGAGGGCGTGCCGCTGGAGACCAAAGGGGTGTGCCGCTGGAGCCCCAGATAGGCGTGCCATTGGAGACCCCAAAGGGGTGTGCCGCTGGAGCCCTCAGGGGAGTGCCGTTGAACCCCTGAATGGGGTGTACCGCTGAACCCATTTGGGGTGTGCCGCTGAACCCCTGGATGGGGTGTGCCGCTGAACCCCCTTTGGGGTGTACCGCTGAACCCATTTGGGGTGTGCCGCTGAACCCCTGGATGGGGTGTGCCGCTGAAGGCCCTGGGCCGTGCCGCTGAGCACCCCAGGGTGTGCCGTTGAAGGCCAAATTAGGCGTGTTTTTGAGCCCGTTCTGAGCCCGTTATGGACACGAGTCATGGCCTACTTGGCTTTCTCCGAGGCCCACGGATTGTGGGGCTTATTGTGATTGGTTTCTCTTCACGGTCGCGGCTCCCGGAGGCGGCTTCGCGGTAGCACGCATACTTAGGGAGTCCGGACGACCGGTCTCTCCGGGGCTTTTTCACTCAGCGCCGTTGTTGATGCGGGGTCGAGCGGGACATCTGGTGTGAGCGACGTCACGCGGTTCGGGGAAGAGCGGAGAAGACGCGGAGCGCGCGGGCTCCTTCTTTTTTTGTTTTGCTGCAACACAGAAATAAGAGAAAAGAGAGAAGGGGCCACCACGGGAGATTGCTCCGGCGGGGCGAGCGGGACAAGTGTGATATGGCAAGATATGGGGGTTAAACGGCCATAGCGGGAAGTGACTCGCCGCGGCCTCGGGGGGACTGGAATGGTGCAGAAATTAAATAACAAGAATTGAAACGGTCATTGGGGAAGTGACTCGCCGCGGCCTCGAGAATATGAGCAGATAATAAGATGACAGAATATAAAGAGAATACAAAGAGCGGGAATTTAAACGGCCATTGGGGAAGTGACTCGCCGCGGTCTCGAGAACATAAATAGATAAGAATATAACGTATAAGAACGTGAATTTAAACGGCCATTGGGGAAGTGACTCGCCGCGGCCTCGAGAATATGAGCAGAATATAACAGAATATAAAGAGAATATAAGAACGTGAATTTAAACGGCCATTGGGGAAGTGACTCGCCGCGGCCTCGAGAACATGAATAGATAAGAATATAACATATAAGAACGGAAATTTAAACGGCCATTGGGCAAGTGACTCGCCGCGGCCTCGAGAACAATATGTGATCGCCAGGGGCCAAAAGACCCCAAAAATAAGAAGGTGATCGCGCCTACCTCAAGAGCGAGAGATGGCGGGTTGCTTCTTCCTCCCCCTTCGGCCGGCCGACGGAGAGGGCTTTCCTCGGCTACCCTTGCAAAACAACGACAAACAAATGACAAGTGGATTAGAAAGATGGAGGTGTAGTATTCAAATCCTTGCGATAAAAATAACGAAATGATGGCAAGACACACACCTGGTTGGTGTTATCTTTTAAACCCCTCTCGGACTCGAGTAGGAGGAAAATGAGATGATGGATGTAAGAAGTGTATAAGAAAAGGCGCCCTTATGAAGGGGGATAGGGGATGCAAGATGATGAATGCAAAAGGAACTACGAAGAAAAGGAAAGAATTGGCTTATTGAATGTGCCGATGGTGAAATCCGGCGGAGCTCCGGCAGCGTGGGGACGACGTGGAAGCGCGGTGGATGAAGACGACCTTCCTCTCGCGAGCGTGGGCACCCGAGAAGCCGGCAGAACCTCCACCTACAAAAGAACCCACGGGTTAGAAAATGACTCCGTAGCCTCTGGGCTCCGGCAGCCTATCGGATCACTTCGAAGCTCCCCCAGAACTGAGGGGGTGGGCCTCTATTTATAGGGCTCCGGAGGGTGGAGGCGTCCAGGACCCTGGACACCTCCATCAGGGCCGAATCAATATTTTATTCTATTTTTATATATTTTTTTTTGGAATACTTTTGTGGAGGCGTCCAGGGTCCCGGACGCCTCAAACAAGTCCACCGAAAACCGATGACGGCCGCACGCGGTTTGGCTCAACGTGTGGTTTTGTGAGCGGCGCCTCGTGATTCAGAAATGGGCGCGTCCAGGGGCCTGGACGTCTTCAAATTTTGGATTTTTTCACACACGACAAACCGTCGTTCGGTGGCCGACGCCCGTGAGGGAGTTGATGGAGGCGTCCAGGGGCCTGGACGCCTCCAAAAATATATTATTTTTTCTTTTTCTTTTATCTTTTATGCCAAGGCTGGCATTTTAATTTTTTATATTTATTTTTATGGAGGCGTCCAGGGGCCTGGACGCCTCCATTAATATATATATTTTTTTATTTATTTTCTAATTTTTATGCCAACTGGTATTTTACACACACATTTTTTATTTTTATTTTTATGGAGGCGTCCAGGGGCCTGGACGCCTCCATTAATATATATATTTTTTATTTAGTTTTGGGCCCTGAGAAAAGAATAAAATAAAAGAAAAGAATGGGGGCGTCCAGGGGCCTGGACGCCCCCATTAAGACCCACCCGGGTCCTCAAATCAGGCGTCGGCGGCCGCCCGGCAGACACCCTTCCTGATTCCGGAACCTCTTGGTACGTCCGACTGGTGTTGATGCCGTCCGAATGCCATGACGAGACGATTCCGGATGCCGAAAAAGACAGAAGAAGACCCAAGAAAAGGAAGTACTCAAGTGATTTGAAATGCGTAAGCCGTCGCGGGGCGTCGTATAGTAATATGAGACTTTCTCAGGAGACGTCAAGAATGGCGTGTCTACAGCTGCCCCGCCTTGGCGTCTGCTTTGCAAGGGAGCGACATGTAGTGGAATGGTATCGAAGTGGAGTGAAATGAAGTGGGAGAGGACTGATAAGTTGATGCCAAGGTGTGATGAGACACGCTTTTGACGTTACTGTTTGGAATCTTTCCTGGAGTTTCAATGAGGCGACCTTGAAGAAGGTCTTTCAAATATAGACGATTGTTTGGACGGAGATCAAATAAGGGAGGGTGAGATGTGCGCTCAGGCACGAAACAAAAAGAGACCAACTTCTTGGTGTGGAAGTACCTGGGTCATAAACCGGAGGTTTCACCTTTGGGGAGCGGTTACCAGCCAATGTGGAAGTGCTGCGGCCAAGGTGGGTCAAACAAGGTCAAAAGTAAAGGAATATCTGAGGGTCTGTCCAAACAAGGGTCTCCTTTGGAAGAGTAGCGTAGGGCTGTCTCAAGGAAACTCAGTATTTCATTCGGAGTGGAATATCTCATATTTGTGGGAATTGAAACACAACGGCTTTCACAATCGAATCACTTGAATGATCTTCCGCAATAA
This sequence comes from Amorphophallus konjac, assembly GCA_022559845.1. Taxonomy (NCBI): domain Eukaryota; kingdom Viridiplantae; phylum Streptophyta; class Magnoliopsida; order Alismatales; family Araceae; genus Amorphophallus; species Amorphophallus konjac. Next base: position 369,778 of record JAHNEJ010003629.1, on the reverse strand, counting down.
ATCAAAGTCCGATATGAATGCATGCTGGGTTTAAAGAAAAATTTAAAACAAACTAGAATAGAAAATAGCCAAGGATAATATTGTCAACTTGTTAAGAACGGGTCATGATACCGATCCGGTGAGCCGACACTGGGCTGGGGCCCGTTTATCCGCGCACCAACTCACTGAATGGAACCGTCGTCCCCATGCTACCACAAATTAACGGCCTATCCGTACAACCCAAATTCTTCTAGGATCATCACTGTTTTTGTTGAAGGGGAACTCAAATCCCATATTCGTTCGGGCCGCAAGGTCCTTGACATGTTCTAGTAGCGTAGGTATCATATACTACGATGCATGACATGGTAGGACCAACCATTGAAAGGTGGGACAGGAGACTGGACAAAGACGTCCGTTAGTAAAACTTGCACAGACTTGCAAAGGTTAGCAACATCAGAAAGTGGCAGAATCACAGCAGAATCGTACCACAGTACAAAGGAGATCCAGACAAAATCTTGACAATGACCACTGATGTGACATGTTCCGTCCTGTAGCGATCTTCCCTTCCTATAAGAACTCCCCTTAGGATAGTTCATTCAAATGCACCAAGGTGGGTTTTGGAAGCTCAGGAGAGGAAAGAGAGGAGAATCTAGAGATTTTCAGGATGGAAGGAGAGTCTTCCCGCGTTATGAAGAGGAGCAGGCCTAGCAGCAATATCAGGCGACTCTCCGACCTCGAGGGTCATTTGAGTGGGACGATCATGTCGCATATGGTAAGCTGATTCATTTCAAATTTCTCCACGTGAACCTTCTTCTTACTACCTTCCTTTTTTCTTCTTTCTTTTCTCGTCCAGCCATATCCACTCTTCCCAGGCCCAAGAAAGATTTCCAAACTGCCATGGCTTTCAAAGCTAACTTCCAACATCTCCATTGGCATGAGGGCCATACTCTCGAAGTGGCATCTGCAGGGGCTCCTTATTCACGCCAAACACTACGAGAAGATTCGTATGGACTGGGCGGCTATGGGCGCACTAGTGGAGATCTGGCATCCCCAGACCCACACTTTTATTTTCCCGACCTTCGAGGTGACCATCCTCCTCGAGGAGGTGGAACTTCTGCTCGGATTGAAGAAATTCAAGAGTGACGTGAAGGTGAAGGCTATGCGGATGCTGACACGGGGGACTTCCGAAAGCGTCCTTGGAAGCTTCATGCCGCCCGACGTAGCCAGAAAGGTCCGTACTCAAAAGGGGATCGATCTCCAAAAGCTCGCGAAGTGGGTCATGGACGCCCTGAGAGGGTCACAAGACGATGACTATTTGGAGGGAATCATGAAGGGGTTCACCATTTGTCTGGCGGGTGCTCTCTTGTTTCCTTATACCGACAACATGATGGAGGAAGACCAACTGAGTGCTATCTGCGGGATCTGGCGTGGAAAGAGGGTGGGACCCGCTGTCCTCGCCTACCTGTATAGTGGCCTTACTGCCTCGAGCATGGGTAAGCCTCCTTTTGGTTGCGCACTTGTCCTGAGTTGCTGGCTGAATTTGCATTTCAAGTTTGATCACCGTGAGGGAATGCCAACCGCTTCGAGGCTCTTCCAACAAAGCCCTCTTCATCACATAGCCGACGTGTTAGGGTTCGGTGGTACTGTAGTGAACCGCGTTCCGTGGCTGAAGAAACGTGAAGACTGGCGGTCTCACTTCCGCACCGTGACACAAGGCTTCTTTACTTACGCACCGGCATGTTTGCTTTCGCTTGATCTCCATATGAGGCCTTCCCCCGAAGTTGATCTTCAACTGATCGGTGCGACCGAGTTTGTCCTTTATAATGCGCATCAGTGCTGCCTCCAGATTGGCATTCCACGCCATTCGTTCCCGCTACCGACTGGCATTGTTCCTTTGAAGAAGAGAGAGTTGGGCACTGAAGCAGATGCGAAGGAAGCGAAGGCCGTCAAAGCACCCTGGAAGACAAGTGTCGCGGGAAAGGCCTTAGCGCACGTGGGGGAAGAATGTGAGCTGCGGAGGGCTTATGTAACCGAACTGGGGAAGTTAAGGCCTAAGGCGCCTAAGCCCCTGATGTAGCTCATTCTGCTTTCCTGGTGGAATAAAATCTGGCATTGATGTTTTGGACCCTCGTCCCCTTAATTATTATTTTTTTTATTTTCATTTTTCTTGTATTTTTTATTTTGTTTGGATTATATACATACTCTTATCTTTTTTCCTTTTATTTCTTTTATTATTTTTTTTATGGGAGCGTCCAGGGGCCTGGACGCCCCTAAATTATTGATTATTATTTTTTTTGTTTTGAAAAATTTTTTATTATTATTATTTTTTTGAGGGGCGTCCAGGGTTCTGGACGCCCCTAATTTTTTATTTTTGATTTTTTTAAATTTTTTGATTTGGGGGCGTCTAGGGTCCTGGACGCCCCAACTTTTATTTATTATTTTTTTTTAGTTTTTTTGTTTTGGGGGCGTCCAGGCGCCTGGACGCCCCTAAATTTTTGAATTTTTGAAAAAAAAATAAAAGAGGTGGGGGCGTCCAGGCGCCTGGACGCCCCAATAAAAGTGGTTCTTATATATATGGGGGGGGGGGGGCCTCACCCCCTGCTCATTTGTACTGTTCACTCTGACAACCCAGTCACCCCAGACGACCCATTCTTAGTCCCAATGGAGCGAGGAGGATCGAGCCAGGATCCAGAGAAGCGGAAACGACGGGCTCGTCGTCCGAGGAGGCTGAGGGATGATGCCGAGGAGGCTGCTGCGGCGGAGGAGATTGCCGCGGGTGAGGAGGCTCTTCCTTTGGCCTTGGAGGCTGCAGTGGATGCCGGTGACGCGGGAGAGGACGAGCACGATCCGGTAAGCCCCTTAGACCTCCATTCTATTGGTTCACTGGGTTAAAAGGGCGGACGAGAGGCTATGTGGCGAACGCCGGGTGTGAGGGAAGGAGGCGTCCAGGGTCCTAGACGCCTCCACAATTTCTTTTTTTTGTTCTTTTTTTTTTCTCTTCTTCTTCTTCTTCTTCTTCTTCTTTTTTTCTTTTTTTTTAATTTATTTATTTTCGTAAATAATAAAAAAAGAATTAAAAAAAGGAGGCGTCCAGGAAGGGGGACGCCTCCATAATAATATATATATATTTTATTTTTTTTATTTTTTTTTTATTTTTTGGGTTTTTCTAAAATTAAAATAAAGAAAATGAAATGGAGACGTCCAAGTTGTTGGACGCCTCCAAAATTAAAAATATTTTTTAAAAATAAAAATAAAAATAAAAATAAAATAAGATGAATAAGTAGTATATACAGTGTTATTGTTTAGTATTATTCATGATGCTGATGTATTTTTTATTGGTTTTGTGGTGTGCAGGGTGTGATGAAAGGACGGATCAGCTGGTCCTTAGTGGTGGCAGCATACCGTGGGCTGCCGGACTTCCAGAGGGCGCGTGTGGACGCCATGGGCTTTGGAGCTTTCCTTAGGATCGAGCCCTTTCGGCTCGACCTTCCTCTTATCCAGGCATTGAGGGAGCGGTGGCATGCGCCGAGCCGGCGTTTCTGATGCCCTGGGGGCACATGGTGCCGACACTCGAGGACGTGGCTCGGATCACCGGGCTACGAGTTGACGGAGAGGCGGTGAGCGGGGTCACCTACCCCGACTACCGAGAGAGTGCCCTGGACCTGCTGTGGTTAGAGACGAGCGTGACTGATAGAGACAGCAGGGTAGTCGGCCGAGTGGAGATCATGGAGGCGCTCGGATTCGTCGACCCGCGCCAGCGGGTTAGCGAGACTGGAGCGGAGTTTCTGGCACGACTGGAGGGAGATGCCCGCGAAGCTTTCACCCAGGATCCGAGCGAGAGGGAGCTGGTGGATCTAGACCTTCGGAGGTTTCTTTTCTTCTTCTTGGGCCGCCTTCTGCTGGGGACGAAGGGGGATGGCATCCACTGCCGCTTCCTCGGGATCCTGGCTGACCTTGACAGAGTGGGGCACTACGCGTGGGGGGCGGCTCTGCTTGCCCATTTGATTGCCGATCTCTCCCAGACTTCAGAGAGGGAGACGACAGTCAGTGGCTTCACACCTTTTCTCCAGGTACATAATTTATTTATGCATTTAACCGTAGTTAAATATATAATTACTCGTGCTAATGATGTATGATGGATGCAGGTGTGGAGTTATTACTACTTCCCTATGGGGAGGGCCAGGCAGGGGAACAGGAGAGCCGTTCCTCTAGCGTAACAGTGGAGGCCGGTCGTGGTAGCGGCACCACACAGCTACCAGCTGGCGTCACTTCATCGGGAGCTGAGCGAGTATCCCGAGGCCATGGTATGATGCGTATGATTTTCTTGTGTTTTTTATGCATGTGACTGAATGGTAACTATCATGATGTATGTATGGTGATGCAGGTGGTGTGGAGACCCTACCTGGGCATGGGCGACGCTGGCCAGCCTTGGGTTGTAGCGGGTCTTCCTCGTTTCAGGCGGGACGTGTGGGTCCATTGCCTGAACGAGATCGAGCCGCTTCGGCTGAGGCTGGTTATGAGGACGTTGGGGCTAGCCCAGGAGTGGGTTGATGTAGAAGAGCCGGCCCGCATCGGGCGGAAGACCAAGGGGAAGGCGAAGATTGTGGACTGGCGTACGCGCTTCCCAGCACAGTACCAGGACTGGCAGCAGGGCGGGGTCCCAGTGGTGTCCCATGTACAGGACAGTACTGACTACCTGAGACGGTACCGGGCTACGTACGGGGACCGCCTCTTCCTTGGTGGTATGGCAGGGGTAAGTGAAATGAAATGCTTCACCCTTCTATATGTATATGCATGTGGCACTAACTTATGTGCAATGCAGGATGCTCGTGACAACATGATCGCCGACCTGCGGGCCCAGCTGGCAGACGCCAGGCGGCAGTTAGTGGCCATCCGACAGGAGTTGGAGATCCTGGTGAGTTATGTGATGCATTTTTTTTTGCGACCTGGATTTTTGATGCTTAGCCTTTGACTGACGTTTGCCCCGTGTTTCAGCGGGCCCACCAGACAGCGGCAGCCGGGACGGCTGGTGGAGCGGGTTCCAGTTCGCGGGGCCCTCCTCCGGAGGTTTCTGCCCTCCAGGAGCAGCTGGCGTATGCGGTGGCTCGGGCTGAGGAGGCCGAGCGTGACCGCGAGGCTCGAGTGAGTGCTTGCCTGACCTTGACTCTCTTCTGGCTGCTTTCCTTCTATCACTGTTGTTCTCTTATGGTGCATGCGTGCTTTGCAGGTGGCCGAGATTCGGGAGGCCCTGGCGCGTGCTGTTCGTGCCGAGCAGGAGCGCGACGCTCGGGTGGCGAAGCATGACGCCCGGATTGCAGAGCTGGAGGAGGAGCGTCGACGGGAGGCTGAGGAGCTCCCTCGCGACGTAGTGGATCTGCGGATCGCCCTCGAGCTGTCGAGGAGAGAGGCGATGAGGGAGAGAGAGGAGAGGGAGAGGGATAGGGAGAGCGTGGAGAGAGAGAGGGATAGGGAGAGGGAGAGAGAGAGGGAGGAGCGACAGCGGGATCAGACCGAGAGGAGGGCTCTAGAGGCCCAGCTGCTGGAGCTCCGATTGAGTCTCGGCACGGCGGAGGGGAGGCTTCGGGAGAGCGAGCGGTACCAGAGGGCGAAGGAACGCGGGGCGCGACTTCGTCAGTCTGGTTCTTTTTCCATGGGCAGCTATCTGGTTTCTTCGGCTGAGGAGCGTCGTCGCGCCTTTGAGGCTGGAGTGCCACCGCAGGGCGAGGCGAGCACGGCTTCTCAGGGTTCGCAGAGGCCCCCTAGGGATCCCCGGCGGAGGAGGGAGGAGAGAGATGACCAGGAGGGTGATGGTGAGAGTTAGAGAGTTGCTTGTACACATCACCATTCTCACTGTATGATGTACTTTCGGCTATTATATGAAATGAAAATGACTTTCTTGTGTTGTGTGTACTTTTCTCTCTCCCACATTTCTTCTTTGCACTGAGTTGTCCTTCGAGGCACGCTCCACGAGACCTTACCCTGAACAGCGGGGAACTACGCTTTGCACGGGGGGATTCTGTTTCCTTTCTCCCCCTTTTGGGCGCGTCCAGGCGCGAGGACGCGTCTTAGTCCTTGAATTCAAATTTAAAGCGTCGGGTGGCCTTTCTTCTCCCGTGCCTTACCTGCAAACGAGCCCGCCTTCCGCCGAAACTCGCTTGCCCCCTTTCTCGTCTTCCTCCTTTTTGATTGATGGAGTTCGGTGGGCCCGACCATGGTGAAGGTGGAGAGGGATGAGGAACTCCTCGCCCGAGGAGGGACACGCAAGAACATGGAACGACGTCCATGGAGGAGGAAGGGCCGCTTCGGGCCCCCGAGGGACCCGATGTCGCGGAGGGAGGTGAACACGGTCTGGTAGGTCCTCCGATCTCTTCCTCTTTTAAATTCATTTTGGGTTTTGAAGCGAGCCGCGCGAGGGGGGAAAGGGTTCGGCGAGTGTTGCACTCAAATGATGGACGCGTCCTAGACAGGGGACGCGTTCTTTTTGACTGATGTGGGACCCCTTTCTTGGTGCAGGACATGGCGAGGACCCTGGGCCTGGCCGATGAGTGGGCGAGTGCGGATGAGCCGAGCCGCGTCAGGAGGGAGAGTCGCGGCAAGGCGAGGCTCGAGGACTGGCACGTATGTCTCCCTGGACAGCAAGGGGGTGTACTGGTGCAGGACAGTGCCGACTTCCTGCGGCGGCAGAGAGAGAGTTACGCGGGGCTTCCCCAAGCTGGGGACACGCGTGGCATCGGCGGCTCGCGCGCCCAACTGTCAGAGACTAGGCGGCAGCTGGCCGTCGCTCAACATGAGCTGTCGCTCCTAGTAAGTTACGTGCCGCACTTTTATCTTCAGATTTTGGAGTTTCACTGACGGCCGTTGTTTATTTTGTTCCAGCGTGCCCAGCAGACAGCGACGGTGGGAGTGATTGGTGGCGCATCTTCCAGTTCCTCGGCCCCTTTTCTCGAGATTGCCTCCCTCCGGGAGCAACTTATCGATGCGGTGGCCCGCGCGACCCGGGCGGAAGAGGAACGTGATGCCTGGGTGGCGACTGTAGCAGAGCTGCGACATCGCGGTGAGGAGAGACCTTCTCCAGACATCCTGGAGTTAAGGGTTCTTCTGCAGATGATGAGGAGAGAGGCAGAGAGAGAGAAAACCGAGAGAAGGTCCGAGCGACAGCGGGATCAGACCAAGAGGAGGGCCTTGGAGGCCCAAGTGAGGGAGCTCCAACTGGGCCTTCAGGCCGTCATGCAGAGGCTAGGAGGGATGGAGACGCGCTACATCCGAGCGCGAGAGTTCGGGGAGCGACTGCGCCAGTCTGGTCGCTTTGCCGCTAGTGGCTTCTTTGCCACGCCAGGAGAGGAGCAGCGAGTCATTGCTGTGAAGCTGACGCCACGAGGCGAGGCAGGTGCTACTGCACGGGGATCCCGGAGGCTTCTGAGGGACCCTCACCTCGGGGGAGAGGAGAGGGACGCCTAGAGGGACGAGCATGGAAATAATGGCAAGAGCTGGCAAGCTAGTGGACCCGCCACCTCTCTATGATTGTGGTGTTTATGACAGCTTATGTAGAATTATGAATGGAATGATTTGATTTTCTGCTGCTTGTTTGTTCTCTTGTGCGTTCCTTCTTCCCTACACTTTCTTTCCTTTGCACTGTTCCCATGTGATGGGTCTGCCGAGACTCCACCCCGAGCGGAGAATCGCGTCTTGTTGTGACCATTTTCCACGGGAATCTGCCGTCGAAGTCAATAATGACGGCCCTAGCCCCTTTCCCGAACGTTGTGTCAAATTTTGCGGACGTCCTCCAAATCATGATAGGGTATCCCTAGACAACATAGGGGGCTAGTTGTCATATTCTTCGTCCAGTCAATTGTTGTGCATCCCTTGGTTTTGATGATGACAATAGGATATGTTTGACTAATCTAAGTTCTATCTTGTCTCTTAAAGCAAATGGTTTAGTTATGTGTGTAAAGATAGTGCATTGAATTAATGCCCATTTGATGATGACAAACAATGTTTCTGATCAACTCAATATAAATCTGATAGTTCAATTTACTTCTGATAAGTTAAGTAATTTCAGGTCCACTGAAATTCAAGTGGAATCAACAAATCAGAAGAAGTGTCAAAGGCCGCTTGTCGACCAGGGAAGTGGTTATGGTCGACCAACGAACTCAACCAGAAAAGCATCAGATCATCTGTCTTCTGGAAGCACCTTGGCTGTCGACCAAAGCCCCACCTCTGGTCGACCACAGAATAGCCAGAACATCAGACAGAACTGATGGCCATCTGTAATTCGTCCCTTGTCGACCAGCGACCAGGCTGTGGTCGACCAACGGGCGAAGTGAGTTTCAGCCAGAAGAACCGGCCGTCTGGGGAATGCCCATTGTCGACCAGCGACAGGGTCATGGTCGACCACGGGCTTTATAGCGTCCAGAACCGAACTCTAACCGAATTCTGTTGAGGTTCCTTAAAACCTGCAGATGGTTGTTGCAGGTTGTTGGGCTGCTCAGGAGATAAGATTCCGCACGGGAATCAAGGAAACAATCTTGCTTAGAAGTGGTCAAACTCGTTCTAACGATTGGATTTAAACCGATCCCTGTTTTCTAGCAGATTGGCGCTCGATCTGAAAATTGCGCGGGAAGAACTTCAAAGGCGGTATGAAGAATATAATGCAACTAATCACGAACAAAGAAGCAGTGAGAGAGAGCACGAAATAGAAGCCAAGGAAGATATACACAGAAGAGGAAGAAGGAGCTCTCCACCAATCAAAGATCTGCAGAAAGGTTAAAGGCAATCTCGTTGCTGCAGAAGGAAGACTTAGCTCAAGACTGTGCGATCTCCAGCAGCAGAACAATCGAAGGCAACTGACTGGAAGATCAACAGGGAGTCTAGGCTTCTTCATAAGAGTGATCAAGTCCCAGGCTGAACATCTATTCTTCTACACACGCCAATATTCAGTCCTGTCTTTCATCACCTGTTCTTATCATCTTTCCATTTGTGATTACAATTATTGTCAAGCTGTGAGGCAGCAGAGTCAAGCTGTGTGTCAGCAGGTACAAGCTGTGTGTCAGCTGTGTTTTGATTGAGATCAGAGATTCTCATAGTGAAGCCTTGCTTGAGTTAAGCAAGGGGTGGATGTAAGTCTCAGGAAGAGACTGAACCACCTTAAAAATCCTCTCTTGTGGTGTGCTTGTGTGTGTTTGATTTTCTATACGTATGCTTGCATCTTTACTATCCGCATTAGTTCTATAATTCATTAATTACCAGTAGCTCATTTGGTCGATAGTTAGTAAATCAAAGAAAAGGGGGAAAGATCTATTCACCCCCCCTCTAGATCTATTCAGTCCGTATCCAACACGTGGTATCAGAGCAGGTTCTCCAAAAATGTGGTCTAACAACCAGGAGAGACCGGGCGGACTGAACTCTAAAAGCCTCATAGCTGAGGGGCACTCTGTAACTAGACCTCCATATTTTGATGGAACTGATTATTCTTATTGGAAAAATCGTATGCAGGTGTTCTTACGTGCGCAAGACCACGAGATGTGGAGGGTAGTGAGCCGCGGACCTTTTGAGCTACCGGAAGATGAAGAAACCTGGACCAGAGAACAGGTCAGGAAATCAACTGTCAACTGGGGAGCCATGAACGTAATGCAGTGCTCACTACACCCCACAGAATTCTCAAGAGTTTCCCAATGCGCAACAGCCAAAGAAATGTGGGATCGTCTAAAGGTAATCTACGAAGGTACTTCCGAGGTAAGAGAGACAAAAGCAAATATGCTAGTCTCAGAATATGAGATGTTTAGGATGAAAAATGATGAAAGTATTTCTGAGATGTATGCCAGATTAGTACAATTGACTAATGGCTTGAAGAGCTTAGGGAAGACATACAAAGAGCAGGAATTAGTGAGGAAGATTTTAAGGTCTCTCACATCGATGTGGCATACCAAGGCCACAGTCATTGAGGACTCAAAGGATCTCACAACAATGACAGTGGATGAGTTAGTAGGATCCCTGATGGCCTATGAGGTCAATCTGAAGAGAAAGGAAGATGAGGGGAAGAAAAAGAAGCAACTTGCCCTAAAGACTAAGACAAGCACCTCTGAGGTGTCTGACAATGAAGACTCATCTAGCTCAGGTGAAGAATCTGGTGAGCTAGCCATGCTTACAAGAAAATTTAAGAAATTCCTGCGAAAGGAAGGTAAAGGATTCAGAAATCCAAAGGGCATGGTAAGGAAGTCATCCCAGTTTAAATCTGATAAACATAAGACTTCTTCTAATAAACTCATTTGCTACAATTGCAGGCAGCCTGGACATATGAAGGCTGAATGTCCAGAAGCTCCTAAGAAATCAAGCTTCAAGTGGAAAGGCAAGAAACCCAAGGCGATGATTAGCACTTGGAGTGAGGAGGAAGAGAGCAGTGAAGAGGAAACAACTTCCGAGGAAGAAGAAGGAAAGCTCTGTCTGATGGCCAAGGGAGACAACAGTGATCTTGAGGTAAGTTCCCCATTTCAAGACTTCTCTAGTTCGGATTGGGAAGAAGTATATTCAGAATTGCTTGATACTTATGAAAGAATAAGAAAGGAAAATAAACATTTGAAGAAGAAGATCAGTCAACTGAATAAAGACAGCAATTCAATGGAAAACAAAACTGAACTAGAAATGGAAATCAAGTCTCTGAAAAACAAGCTGAATCAAATGGACTTAGATGAAGAAAACCACAAGAGAATGTCCGAAGAGAATGAAATGCTAAAAAACGACATTGATGAGCTAAAACTAAAAACTCAAGAATATGAACAGGAAACTAAGTTAAGTCAAGAAAGAAACAATTCACTCAAGGAAGAAAACAGTAAGCTTCTAAAAGAGATAGAAAGAATTCAAGGTGAATTGGAAGATAAACAGGAAGCCTTGGAAAAAATGACCAAGGGTCAAGAAAACTTAAATGCTGTCTTGGGAATAAAAGTAAACTTTCAAAAAGAAGGGTTAGGATACAATCCTACGGCTAAAAAGGAATTCCAAATAAAAACCGTAAATGGGATTGCTGACTCAAAAGGAAAAAGGCCCCTGATTAATCTATACCAAGATAAACAAGAGGATGTAGCTGAATGCTCCTCCAAAAGGAACAATGTCACCAAGGAAGAGAGAAATTTTAAAGAGAAAACAGTCAATCAATATAAGATTCAAAATAATAAACAAGAAACCCAAATTCACAGAAATCACCAAATAAACCAAGTTAAAGGACATAAATCTGGAAAACAAGATGTCTGGAGACAGGCTGGTCGACAACAGACCCTTCATCTGTCGACCAGAGGATCTGCCAGAACAGGCGCTGGTTACTGGAGAAGCAGTGGTCGACCACAGGTACACCAGATGTCGACCAGAGGTGGTGCCAGAACAGACGCTGAGTTCTGGAGACGCGATGGTCGACCACAGACATACCAAAAGTCGACCATGGCCAGACAAGCAAACAGAAATCACAGGTTTTCTCGGGTAAAACAAAATGAAAACTTGAATACACAAAGGTGGACTCAGATTAAAGAAACTTTAGAACAAAAGCAACCCAATCTGAACAAGTTCAAAAATAAAAATGTACACTGCTCTAACAGAATCTGGGTTCCCAAAGGATTACTGCAGCAATTTCATAACTTTACAAGTCATCTTGGACCCGGGTACCATTGGGGTCCAAAAGTTTCTGTGTAACTTGTGATGCAGGTGTGTTTGGCAGCTATACACAACAAGTGGTACTTAGATAGTGGCTGCTCAAGACATATGACAGGGGACAAGGCAAAATTCTCCGAGCTAAACTCAAAAGATGGAGGACATGTGACATTTGGAGGAAATAACAAAGGCAAGATCATTGGGAAAGGTAAGGTAGGTAAGACATCTACAAATAACATTGAAGATGTACTGCTAGTGGATGGCCTTGAATATAATCTTCTTAGCATCAGTCAGCTATGCGACAAAGGCCATCAAGTAGTCTTTGATTCTAAAATCTGTAAAATTCTTGAACCAAATTCGGCTAAAGTTAAGTTTATGGGCAAGAGAGTAAATAATGTCTACATGATAGACTTGGATGATCCAGCCCACTCCAACTTGTGCCTCACCGCCAAGAAGGAGGACCTGACTTGGTTGTGGCACCGAAGGCTAGGGCATGTTAGCTACAGGGTGCTGCACAAATTGGTTAAGAATAAAATGGTATCTGGTTTACCTGAAATTTCGTTTGCTCAAAATGTCAAAGTATGTGAATCATGTACCCAAGGTAAGCAAACAAGAAAATCATTCAAAGGTAGAACTGAAAGTCAATCCTCTAGACCACTAGAACTTGTGCACATGGACCTTTTTGGCCCAACAAGAACTGCTAGCCTTAGTGGTAAGAGGTACGGTTATGTACTTGTTGATGATTTCTCTAGATTTTCATGGGTCATGTTCTTATCTCATAAAAGTGATGCCTTTTCTGAGTTTCAGGAATTTTACAAAAGGATGAAGCAGGATGGAAAGTCCAAAGTGTGTTCAATAATATCTGATCATGGGGGAGAATTTGAAAATTCAGAGTTTGATGAATTCTGCAGGAACAAAGGAATAAATCACAGGTTCTCATCACCAAGGACGCCAGAGCAAAATGGAGTGGTAGAGAGAAGGAATCGCACACTTGTTGAAATGGCCAGAACCTTGTTGGTTGAAGCCAATCTTCCAAGAAGATTTTGGGCTGAGGCGGTCAATACAGCATGTTATATTGTAAACAGGGCAATGGTAAGACCATCTAGTACGAAAACTCCATATGAGGTGTTCAAAGGTAAGAAGCCATCTCTAGCTCATTTTAGGATCTTCGGTGTAAGGTGTTTTATTCATAACAATGACAAGAGATCATTGGACAAATTTGAACCAAAGAGTGACCCAGGAATCTTCTTGGGATACTCTGACCGATCAAGAGCCTATAGAGTCTACAACACCAAAGATCAGCTAGTTGAAGAATCCCCACATATCACATTTGATGAAAATAATGACTTTGACAAAACTGGACAGGTAGGCAAAGATGAAGATGGGGAATTTCTGGAAGGCAAAGAGGAACCAATGGAGACTGAAGCAGAACCAAAGCAAGGTGATTCCAATGATCAACCCGAAGGAGAGATCATCCCAGGTAACAATTCTGAAAATCTGAGATTTCTCAGAGATCATCCTCTAGATAACATCATTGGAGGAATTAATGAACCGAGGAAAACTAGATCTCAGCTTAAAACAGTTGATGAATTAGATCAGCTAGCCCTTGTATCTCAAGTTGAGCCTAAAAATGTAGAGGAAGCTTTAAGAGATGAATCTTGGATAAATGCCATGCATGAAGAATTAAATCAATTTGAAAGAAATCAGGTTTGGAAACTTGTTCCAAGACCCTCATCTCATCCTGTTATTGGAACCAAATGGGTTTATAAAAATAAGCTTAATGAAGAAGGAGTTGTTATGAGGAACAAGGCTCGGTTGGTGGCTAAGGGGTATAACCAAGAATTTGGAGTTGATTTTGAAGAATCATATGCTCCAGTTGCAAGGTTAGAAGCCATTAGAATACTGTTAGCATTTGCGGCGTCCCATGGAATTAAATTGCAGCAAATGGATGTAAAAAGTGCCTTTCTAAATGGCTTTGTAAAGGAAGAAGTCTTTGTGGAACAACCCCCTGGTTTTGAAAATGATGATTTTCCTAATCATGTCTTTAAACTGCATAAGGCTTTGTATGGTTTAAAGCAGGCTCCTAGGGCATGGTACGACAGACTGAGTTCATTCCTCACCAAAAAGGGCTACACAAGAGGTAAAATTGATCAAACATTATTCTCCAAGACCCAAGGTAAGAATATACTAATTGTGCAAATCTATGTGGATGATATTGTGTTTGGATCCACTGAAGCTTCATTATGTACTGAATTTGCAAATCTAATGACCAATGAGTTTGAAATGAGTTTAATGGGTGATTTACAGTTCTTTCTTGGATTGCAGATTCTACAATGTAGAGAAGGCTACTTCATAAATCAATCCAAGTACATAAAGGAGATGCTGAAAAAGTTTGGCATGGAGAGCTGCAAACCAATAGAGTCACCCATGGGGACAAATGCAACATTGGAGGCTGATGTAAAAGGTAACATGGTAGATGCCAAGAAATACAGAGGTATGATCGGATCCTTACTATATTTAACTGCCTCTAGGCCAGACATTCAGTTCAGTGTATGCATGTGTGCTAGATATCAATCTAGCCCTAGAGATTCACATTTAGGGGCTGTCAAGCGTATCTTTCGTTACCTTGCCGGTACCCAAGAATTGGGTTTATGGTATCCTACTTACTGCAAACTAGACTTGATTTCATATTCAGATGCTGATTATGCTGGTTGCAAAATTGATAGGAAGAGTACTAGTGGTTATTGTCAAATATTAGGTGGATGTTTAATATCATGGGCCTCTAAAAAACAGCATTCTGTGGCACTCTCCACTGCTGAGGCTGAGTATGTCGCAGTAGGGAGCTGTGGTACACAGGTTTTGTGGATAAAACATCAACTTCAAGACTACAATGTAGATCTTGGATGTGCACCTATTTTCTGTGACAACACTAGTGCTATTAATTTGTCTAAAAACCCCATTCAACACTCTAGGACAAAACACATTGAGATCCGTCATCACTTTCTAAGAGATGAGGTCTCCAAAGGAAATCTCATGCTTCATTTTGTAGAAACTGAAAAACAACTGGCAGACATTTTCACAAAACCCCTTAACAATGACAGATTTTCAACTCTAAGAAGGGAGTTAGGAATTTGTAGAATTTCTCCTGAAAATTCTTGAAATAATCATATTCATGTGTACTCTACATAGATTCTGTCATTTCTGTCTAAGTTATAGGTCTCTAGTACTGGTCAAGTTTTTGAGTTTGGAAAGTCTTGTGTCGGGTGCAACTTCAGCAAGTTCTACAGAATACTGATTCTCTACGGCTCATCTCTTGTGGTCGACCACAGACAAGGCGCTGGTCGACCAAGGCATCAGGACAGGAAATAGTTAGCTCTGGGAATTCGCAGCTGTCGACCACAGGCGATCCAATGGTCGACAACAGGTTTGTGAGAACGCAGTCTTCTCAACAGGCAGGTTCTGTGTCAGCACAAAGGTCGACCACAGGCCACTCCATGGTCGACAAAGGACCTGAAAAAGGGAAATTGGATCTAATCAAGCTGCTGGCTTTGGTGGGAATTCTTCTGAACTTTTTGGACTCTGAGCTCAGTTTTGGCTTCACTCACTCATCCTCATTCACTTCCCATTCCTTGTGTCTCAATATCTCTTTGTGGTCAGCTTATGGTTCTCTATCTTCAGCAAGGACTCACAAATTGAGGGGGAGTAAAAAGTGTAAACTCATTCCTTAATAAACCATTGAACAACCTAACCACCTCTTACAAGAAAATCACCAAAGTCATCAATGAGAGTAAATGTTAAGTGTAGTAATGAGAATTTGACCTGTACTACTGCAATAAATTCAAACCATAACTATGACTCTGACTCAAGACTATTGAGAACTTATGTTTTTAGTAATGAGACTGTTTCTCTACCTGTGTCTGTGTTGGACAGTGAAAATAAACGCTGCTATAGCATGAATGTATATGGAATACGCCATAATTCTGCCTACTTGGTAGAGCAATGGACTGAGTTCTGAGAAACTACTGTTCTCCATCACAAAGCAAAATTGGCTGAAAAATTAAGTGGGAGACATGTATGTCATGAAGACTCAATCTACCTCTGTCACTCTCAAAATTATTAATTGGGTATTCTGAGTAACTGGGGATATTGGCGTCTGATAAACGTATATCCTCACGGATAAAAAGTGTGTCCCAGTTAAAAGTGGAATGGTTAGGCATGCTAAGTAGCCGGGGTTTCTGGCGTGTAAAAAGCGTGTCTCTTCGTGTGGAAAAGCATGTGATAAACCTGACCACAGCTTTTAAATATTCCAAAACGAAAAGGCAACAAAAATGGTTGACCTAATGCACTATATGCAAATAGAGGCATAAAACACTATTCAGCTTGTTCAGCTAGTAAAATTATCTCATGAACCATATTATAAGTTTAAGGAGCCGTGAGTAAGACAGTGGATATGGGGAGTCAATTTATTGGGGCAATACTTTCAAATTCTTTGAACCACAAGACCCACTCGATTTGGTCACAAGGTGGTCTTTAAGAAAGGGGGGAACGGTTACTTAAATGTCTTATTAAAGAAAGGGGGTACACTTCAACAATTTCCCAAAATATGAGTTATGCTGATTAAATCCTGACCGCTCGTTCTTTGCATCGCGATGGTTCACTGCCCTAAAAATTAAGAGCCAGCCCTAATCCCCTACCCTATAAATTGTCTCGGCTGGGTCCCTGGAATTCTCCCATCCGCAGCTCGAGCTTTTAGCGCAACGGTAGGGGCTTGATCCTGTAAATGATTCACTTTTTGCTGTTGACAAAGGGGGAGAGAGAAGCTTATGTGTCATTGTGTGTCTAGATGTGTCCAACTAGTCCTTAGTGTCTTTAGTTTTGTCTTTAGTTTTGTCACTCATGTAAGTAGTGCTATACTGCTTTTTGAAAGCTTTTTGAAAGGCACATCAAATACTTTGTTGAATGAAATTTGTGCTATGAAAGCCTTGAATGCTATATCAAATGGTTTTGTTTGACACAATGACTCATGGTTGTCATCATCAAAAAGGGGGAGAATGTTGTGCATCCCTTGGTTTTGATGATGACAATAGGATATGTTTGACTAATCTAAGTTCTATCTTGTCTCTTAAAGCAAATGGTTTAGTTATGTGTGTAAAGATAGTGCATTGAATTAATGCCCATTTGATGATGACAAACAATGTTTCTGATCAACTCAATATAAATCTGATAGTTCAATTTACTTCTGATAAGTTAAGTAATTTCAGGTCCACTGAAATCCAAGTGGAATCAACAAATCAGAAGAAGTGTCAAAGGCCGCTTGTCGACCAGGGAAGTGGTTATGGTCGACCAACGAACTCAACCAGAAAAGCATCAGATCATCTGTCTTCTGGAAGCACCTTGGCTGTCGACCAAAGCCCCACCTCTGGTCGACCACAGAATAGCCAGAACATCAGACAGAACTGATGGCCATCTGTAATTCGTCCCTTGTCGACCAGCGACCAGGCTGTGGTCGACCAACGGGCGAAGTGAGTTTCAGCCAGAAGAACCGGCCGTCTGGGGAATGCCCATTGTCGACCAGCGACAGGGTCATGGTCGACCACGGGCTTTATAGCGTCCAGAACCGAACTCTAACCGAATTCTGTTGAGGTTCCTTAAAACCTGCAGATGGTTGTTGCAGGTTGTTGGGCTGCTCAGGAGATAAGATTCTGCACGGGAATCAAGGAAACAATCTTGCTTAGAAGTGGTCAAACTCGTTCTAACGATTGGATTTAAACCGATCCCTGTTTTCTAGCAGATTGGCGCTCGATCTGAAAATTGCGCGGGAAGAACTTCAAAGGCGGTATGAAGAATATAATGCAACTAATCACGAACAAAGAAGCAGTGAGAGAGACAGCACGAAATAGAAGCCAAGGAAGATATACACAGAAGAGGAAGAAGGAGCTCTCCACCAATCAAAGATCTGCAGAAAGGTTAAAGGCAATCTCGTTGCTGCAGAAGGAAGACTTAGCTCAAGACTGTGCGATCTCCAGCAGCAGAACAATCGAAGGCAACTGACTGGAAGATCAACAGGGAGTCTAGGCTTCTTCATAAGAGTGATCAAGTCCCAGGCTGAACATCTATTCTTCTACACACGCCAATATTCAGTCCTGTCTTTCATCACCTGTTCTTATCATCTTTCCATTTGTGATTACAATTATTGTCAAGCTGTGAGGCAGCAGAGTCAAGCTGTGTGTCAGCAGGTACAAGCTGTGTGTCAGCTGTGTTTTGATTGAGATCAGAGATTCTCATAGTGAAGCCTTGCTTGAGTTAAGCAAGGGGTGGATGTAAGTCTCAGGAAGAGACTGAACCACCTTAAAAATCCTCTCTTGTGGTGTGCTTGTGTGTGTTTGATTTTCTATACGTATGCTTGCATCTTTACTATCCGCATTAGTTCTATAATTCATTAATTACCAGTAGCTCATTTGGTCGATAGTTAGTAAATCAAAGAAAAGGGGGAAAGATCTATTCACCCCCCCTCTAGATCTATTCAGTCCGTATCCAACGCTCGACCTGGTCCTGATCCAAGCCTTGTGTGAGAGATGGGACCCAGTGAGTCGGGCATTCCTGATGCCCTGGGGGCACATGGTGCCCAGCTTGGAGGATGTGGTCCGGATCACAAGCCTGAAGGTGGAGGGCGAGGCAGTGACCGGAGTCACTTATGCGGATTACCGAGAAGGTGCCCAGAAGTTACTAGGTTTGGACCTAGATGGTCGAAAAAATAGGTTGGTAGCTAGGGCACCCCTCATGGATGTATTAGGGCTCACCGACACTCATCGGCGGGATGATGAATCCTCAGAAGAGTTCATGGAAAGAATGGAGATAGGATGCCGTGCCGTGTACTGCACAGACTTCGGCAACTGGGAAAGATGCAACATAGATTTGAGGAGATTTCTCCTCTTCCTTTTGGGGAGATTGGTACTGAGCTCGAAAGGGGACGGTATCCAATGTCGCTTCCTAGAGCTGCTGTCAGACCTTGAACGAGTAGGGTACTACGCCTGGGGAGCTGCCATGCTGGCGCACTTGTTTGCAGGCATGTTCCAAGAAGCGGACCGTGAGTTGACTGTGAGTGGTTTCACACCATTCATCCAGGTATTTTTGGTTTTGCTTGTTTTGTATTTTTTTGTATTTTTGCAAGGTACTAATGGCCTGCGCCAAGCAGCTGTGGAGCTATTATTACCTCCCCATGGGGAGAGCTCGACATTGGCGCCCCGCGATGGTGCCGCTAGCCAGGCGGTGGGAACCAATCATGAGTGCGACACCCCTAATGTACCAACTGATGGTGCTAAGGCGTGAGCTACAGGAGTTCCCTGCAGCAATGGTAAACTGGAGACCCTACTTAGACATGGTCGATGCCGACCAGCCGTGGGTTCTAGCAAGTCGTGCCCAGTTTGGACGAGAACTGTGGATGCACTGCCTGAATGAAATCGAGCCGCTTCGGCTACGATTAGTTATGAGGACTTTAGGACTGGCTCAAGAATGGGTGGATTCAGCTGCGCCACCTCGTGTCGGGAGAAAGATGCGGGGACCGGCGACCTGCATTGACTGGGGCTTGTGGTTCCCGAAACAGTATGAAGACTGGCAGCGGGGTGGCACGATTGTAGAATCACATGCGCGGGATAGCGAGGACTACTTGCGTCTGTATAGGACAAAGTACGCAGAGTGGCTCCAACCCCGGGGACTTGTGGAGGTAGGTTTCCCCTTTTTCTCTTTTCTTCTTTCTCATTTTTTTGGTTTTCTGGTGAAAATGATGACTTGTATGGCTGCAGGATATCCGTGATACGATGATAGCGACTTTACGAACTCGCTTGGCAGAGATGGAGCAACAGTTGGGCGATGCCCGCGGAGCTACGAGCGCCTTGGTAGGTGTACAGTGCATTCCTAATTAAAACCCCAGATTCCAGATGTTGGCTGCTAATTCACACGGTCGTAGCATGCCCAGATTGGCGCGGCTTCCCCAGCGATGGGAGTAGGTGGTGCCTCTTCCAGCTTGTGGATTCCCACCTCAGAACTTGACTTGCTTCATGAGCAACTTGCTCACGCCACGCAGCGTGCTGCGGAGGCAGAAGGGATGCTCTGTACACAGGTAAAAGTTTCAGTGTTGAGTTCTCTTTATTTACGCCTTATCGCGTATCTGAGATGATACACTCGGCAGGAAAAGGAGACGGAAGAAGCGCTTGCCCAAGCTGCGCAGAAGGAGGCTAGGATAGCAGAACTGGAGAGGGAACTACGGCGTCATCCTGATGATGACTCCTCTAGGAATGCCGTGGAACTGAGGATCACTCTCCAGTTGGAGAGGGAAGACTGCGAGAGAGAACGTGCAGAGAAAGAAAGAGACGCAGAGAGAGAAAGAGCCAACAGATTGACTGAAAGGGAGGAACGAAGGGCCATGGAGGCCCAACTATTCGAACTCCGAATCAGCCTTGGTCTTGCTGAACAGTGGCTGAGAGATGGTGAGGAGCGCTACCGAAGAGCATGAGAGCGTGGCTTTCATGTTGGTAGCTTCTCTACTGCTTCCGTGGATCAACGCCGGGATGTGGGAATAGGAAGGGGAGTACAAAGCGGTAGGAGTACCGCTTTTCGTAGTTGGGTAGCACCTTTGAGAGCGTTGTGCCCGGAGAGTAGTGGGACGAGTAATGCAGAGAGAGAGGGCGGAACTTGATGTAATTTTTTATTTTTTGGAATAAAATACAAGGTTCGGTTTGTTTGGTTTTCATCTTTGCTTCTGTTGCCTGAATCCCTACACACATCACTGAAACAAACAAATCAGAATTTCTGTTCTGACTTGGCGCCTTGCTCAATAAGCAAATGGTCACTGTGACTGTCCTTGATAACTGGTCAAGGGGCCAAGTCTTTATTTAACGAAGGCAAGAGAAAGATGCGGTGATGATAAATGCGACAGGCAAGCACACGAATGCAAGCGGTATTAAAAGTGAGATGCTGCACGCAAATGCGATCATGGAAATTTGATTTGTTTTCTTTTTTATATTTGGCATTTTTTTTGTTTTATCATAAAAAAGATTTTTTGTTTGCAAATATGTACATTTTCTCTTTTCCATTTTTTTGTTGTTTTTATCATTTCAATTTTTTTGTTGCTAACGCCCGGCAAGCACCCAAATGGCACCTAACCTACGTGAGAACAGGGGTTTCTTACTAACCTCCCAGGTATTCTAAGTGCACATCTAGGTTGATTTGGGCCTCTAGACCCCTTGAATGATGATCCCGCCGACTAAGACTTACCCTGATGACAATACCGTCATGCCATGCTTAGGCTCCCAGTTGCTTCCGACCACAGGGATTCACCCAAAAAGATGTTTGATGTAAATGATTTGCCCGACCCGGGTCTATTTCCTCATAACTCTAGATGGTATATGATGGAACACCTTGGAACCCTAACGACCAACCGCGCGACGCTGACCCGGAATCAGACGCCGTCGCACCCATAGGTGACGCGCTTGCATTGGCCTAAGCCCGAGGTTAAACAAGAAGACATCAAGGTGGTAAACAGGGGTCTTGACCAGCCAGAAACACGGAGACTCCTTCGCAACGATAGCTTTTGCTTTTCAAAGTAGGCAACCAAATGTGTATATTAAAATAAGGTCACAGACCCTGGGCAGTTTTCACCTTTCAGAAACTCCATCGAACCTTCATCTTTAGAGGAAGAAGGAAGAGCGTGGGGGTATAAACCTCCTGAGAGGATCGGCAAAATCGTTAACCCGGCGAGCGAATAAGGGCCCATTAACTCTTTCCTTTCGGACAACTTCGGACCAATTCTTGAGCATTTACATTCTACGGCCCCTTTTGTGGATTCAGACTTTTGCTTTGAGGGGTTCCGTTTATTGCAACAGTCACGGTCACGACCAGGCTTTTCTCTTGATTTTGACTTTGTATTTCTTTTTGTGAGGGAGATATAGTCGTTTGACGTTTGTGGGCTCCCTTTTCGTATGCCTACGGGGACACTGCCCTCTTCTCGTGCTCTGATCGATGCTCGAGGAAATGGATCCTACTCTTGCCTTTGGGGTTTGAGTTTCGGTTTCTCATGCTCAGCGTTTTAAGGGCGCCGACTGTCTCATTTGGTCAAAGAGAAAAGAATAAAGATTACAGCTTCCGGAGATCTTCTGGGTGACGCTCCACCGTAGGTGATGCTATCGACTTTTTTGAATAAAATACATAAGTGAGCACATGTTAGCTTCCTTCGAGTGAGCATAAGCCGACGTGGCCGGACAGGGATCTCCACGGTTCTGGCAAACCAAGACCCGGTGCCTACCAAGCCTTAATGGGCCCTATCCTAACATGAAGGTTAGATGCAGGACTTAACTACATGGTGACTGCCAGGCATCGGCATTTTGAATTTTCTATATTTTTAGTGGTTTTCGGTATTTCTTTGTTTTTGATGTTTTTTATCTTTTCATCATTTTTTTTGTTTGTTTTGTGCTAAGGGTAGTATTTCTTAAGATAAAGCCCATTCCAAGGGTGGGATAACTCGGTCCCTTCGGCGTTGACTAGTTTGTAGGCGTTGCCAGGGTACACGGCTTGAATTACAAATGGTCCTTCCCAATTGGGTTGGAGCTTAGAACGCGGCCCTCCAGGTTTGACAAAAATTCTTTTTACGACCATCTCACCGACTTTGAATTTTCTCTCAACGACTTTCTTTTGGTAAAAGCGAGTGAGTCTATTTTGATACACACGCGCGTGTTCGGTAGTGGCCAGCCGCTTCTCATCCAAGAGTTCCAACTGGGCGAGGAGTGAATTACGACGATCGTCGAGGAGAAATTCATCGTCTAATTGTACCCTGAGAGAAGGGATCAGAGTCTCGTACGGGACTACTGCTTCCATACCATAAGTAAGGGCAAATGGAGTCTGCCCGGTGGGGGTACGATTGAAGTGCGATAGGCCCATAGGGCTTCGATAAGTTTTTCTGGCCAGTCTGAAAACTTACTAGACTCGCAGATTTTTTTGATGATTTTGAGCAATGTTTTATTGGTGGCCTCCGCTTGGCCGTTACCTTGTGGGTAATAAGGTGATGAATGATGCAATGCAATTGCGTACCTTTTGCAGAGGTCCTGTAGGTCCTGAGAAATGAACTGTGGCCCATTATCGGTGACGATCGTGCTTGGGACGCCGAATCTGGCGAGGATGTTCTTTATGATGAATTTGCAGACTGTTGACGCCTTGATTTCTGCGTAAGCTTCAGCTTCGGCCCATTTGGTGAAGTATTCCGTCGCAGTAAGGATGAGAGATTTCTGCTTGGTGAGGGAATTGGGATCACCTAGGGGACCAATGATGTCGAATGCCCACATGGAGAAAGGCCACGAGGAAGATATTGGATGAAGTGAGGAAGATGGTGAATGGATTTTATCGGCGTGAAGTTGACACTTGACACACCTACGGACATAGACATCACAATCTTCTTCCATAGTGGGCCAATAAAAGCCTTGGCGAATGATCTTCTTGACGAGCATCTGACTACTCACGTGGCCACCGCACACGCCCGAGTGCGTCTCCTCTACACATTTCCAAACCTCATCGTCACCAAGACATCTTAACAGAATACCAGTAAGGCTCTCCTATAGAGTAGACCTCCAACCAATGTATATTTCTGAGCCACCCTTCTTATGGCTTTCTTGTCCTCTGTGGTGGCCCCTTCAGGATAAGACTGATCTTGGCAGTATTTGACAATTTCATAGAACCATGGTTTCTCTTCATCAGCCAGTTCTTCTTCGGCCTCTGCCAACATGATCTCCCTCTTCTCAAGGATATCTTCCTGCAGGATCTTTCTTGCTATCCTATCTTTGATGTTTACGTAGGAAGCATCATCGATTACAGGGGCGTGAAGTTTATAGATGGAAATGGACTTAAACCATCTTCCTAGAGGGAACCTTATGGATGATGCCAATGAGGCGAGGGCATCGGCGAGAATATTCTGATGACGAGGGACATGAACAAAGATCAGTTTGGCGAACAGTTTGGCAAAGGCAGCAGTGAGTTCTTGGTATGGCTTGAGTTTGGGATCGCGAATGCGATATTTAGTGAGCACCTGGCGAAGGATGAGTTGACTATTACCTACGACTCGCAACTTAGTGATACGAAAAGAATGGGCGAGTTCTAGGCCAGCTAGAAGAGCTTCATATTCGGCTATATTGTTGATAACTGGAAATTTGAGCTGGTATGCCAATGGGAATGTGAGGCCTTCAGGTGACAGGAGGGCGACGCCGATTCCTCTCCCTTGAGAATTCAGAGCTCCATCAAAATATAGCGTCCACATTGGCTCATCTGATTGGTTGACGGACATTAGTTCCTCATCTGGAAACTCTGATTGGACGGGATCGAACTTGGGAAGAGGATGATGAGCGAGATGCTCGGCTATGGCATAGCCTTTAATCACCTTTTGCTAGATGTAGGTGATGTCGAACTGAGAGAGAAAACTTTACCAGCGTGCTAGCCTATCCGTAAGGACGGATTTCTCCAGAAGGAATTTGATGGATTTATTCGAGCAATCAAGTGGACCTCATGAGCCAAGAAGTAGTGCTTCAATTTCTGCACTACCCAAACGAGGGCAGCACAGGTTTTCTCCATGACGGTGTACTTCTGCTCACAGGGATTGAGAAGTTTGGACAAGTAATAGGTTGCCCGTTCCTTACCTTCTTCATCAGCTTGTGCGAGGACGGCTCCCACGGAGTCATCCAAGACTGAGACGTAAAGGATCAGAGGTTTTTCTGGTTTGGGTGGAATGAGAATGGGTGGACTAGCCAGATATTCCTTCAACCCTTCAAAAGCTTTCTGACATTCAGAATTCCAGTGGAATTCTACTCCTGGCTTGGTCAACTCGTAGAGAGGTCTACACCTTTGTGAATGTTGGGACACAAACCGACGAATAAACTGTAACCTCCCGATTAAACCTCGGACTTCCCTCAAATTCTTGGGAGGCGGCATATCCCTGATAGCCTTAGCTTTGTCGGGATCTATCTCGATCCCTCTTTTGCTCACAATGAACCCCAGCAATTTACCTGACGACACACCAAACACACACTTCTTCCGGTTCATTTTCAGTTGGAACTCCCTTGACCTCTGCAAGACCTTAGCCAAAACTTCTGGATGTTCCATCCTGGTCCTTGATTTTACCAATAAGTCATCCACATACACTTCCAGATATATGTGCATCATGTCATGAAATATGGCCATCATCGCTCTTTGGTAAGTAGCTCCAGCATTCTTTAATCCGAACGGCATGACCACGTAACAATATGTTCCCCAAGGGGTAGTGAATGACGTCTTCTCCTGATCCTCTTCTGCCAAACGAATTTGATTGTATCCTGAAAATCCATCCATGAAAGAGAGGGTCTCATAGCCTGCCGTGTTATCAATCAACACATCAATGTGAGGTAAGGGAAAATCATCCTTTGGACACGCGCGGTTAAGGTCCCGGAAGTCGATGCAAATCTGACTTTCCCATCTTTCTTCATGACCGGGACAATGTTCGCCACCCATTGAGGATAAAGGACGACTCTAATGAACCTGGCTTTATGGAGCTTATCGACCTCCTCTTTCATTTTCAAAGCCATCTGAGGGTGGAAACGCCTTAACCTTTGTTTTACCGAGACGGACCCTGGTTTTAGGGTTAAACGGTGTTCGAACAAGGTTGAATCTAGACCCGGCATATCCTCGTAGCTCCATGCAAATGTGTCCTTATATTCTTGAGAACCTCAATTAATGCCTCTTCTTCAGAGGGTGGTAGGCTGTCACTTATGAGGATGATCCTAGGGTCTTCCTCAGTTCCCAAGTTGACTTCTTTGGTGGATTCTTCTACGGTGGTTGACGGCTCGTCGAATCTCCTCATTCCACTAGCGTATGCGCCTGCCGCATCCTCATATCTTCACCCTCATCGTCAGTGGGGCATTCTTCATCCGTGATCTCGTAGACTCCATACCCTTCATCAAATGCACAGTCACCCTCACATTCTATTTCGGTAGCCGGATGGGATTTTCTAACAACTGGGGGATGGCAAGGAGGGCTTGACACCTAGCGGCTAAATCCAGAAGGAATCGACGAGGGATCTGCCTACCCTTGGATTTCTTCCTAGGTACTACCCTTGGCCTATCATTCCTAGATTGACTTACAATATTTACAGAAGAAGAGGAAGACGAAGAGGATGGTGTAGAATGTACAGGAGAAGACCCCTCAGAGGAGGGGTAGAAAAGGTCGCTCATCGGACCTTGGACGGGTGGTCCGCAGGGTGGTACGCACCCGTGGGAGATGTAGGAGGTTTCCTCAACGAAGATGTATTGTTGGGGAGTTTGAAAATTGACGTTTTTTTTTCGTTTTCATTTTTAATGACAAAGCAGTGAAAAGAGATTGGAGGAGAGAGAAAAGTGGTTATGGCTAGAGGATTGTGAGGCTCGTAGAGCAGATCATGATTGAAGACCTGGCGCGGGTTGAAAAGCCCGCGTAGGTATGTAAGCAGAGAAGGGGATCTAGGAAGATCATCAGATAATTTTCTGGCCGAGGAAGAAGAAATCAGCAAAGGCTGAGACGAGTGATGGAGAAGATGGCGGCTAATGAGCCGTCGACGGCAATGTTGAGGACGGATGAAGATCCGTCGATGACAGTGTCCTTCTGGCGAGGACGAGGATAGTTTGGAACCTCGGCAAGAGTGGTAATATTCTCTGGTATTCGGAGATCAATGGTGGTCCTTCAAGCTGCGGAAACGAGAACATCCTTTCCAGTGCAACGGAAATGTCCCGTATGTCGAACCATTTGTTCCACTCGCATTCCGGATCTTTGATCTTGCCTCTTTTGGTGATCCTCGACATTTTTCAGCCAAATATACAGCATGTGATCCCCCATATGCTTCTCGTGGGTGATCTCCCATCTGAACAACGGGCCCTCTGTTGAAGTGGTTTGATAGAGTCCATGTGAGGGGCTTCCAATCCGCCCTGAACGGTCCTTTGAAGCCTAGGCCAAACCTACGGTTCGGCCTAATTTCTTTGACGGTTTGAGCATACCCTGTAACTGTGCGCCCAGACCTTTACCCTGTTGATAGCCGATGTTCCTCATAATCTCCCAACCTTTGGAGTGAAAAGGGAGACATGATGTTGCGGTTGTCCTGACCGGCTCCTTTGGTGCTAGTGGAACGTGAGATAGATCACGTACGTCCAGCAGTGACAATATGGGCCGATGAGACAGCCAAACAGAGGGCAGAGAGGTGTTGATAGCATCCACTGTGTGAAGGACAGGTGTACTGACCACTTTAATAATTCTCCCATTGTAAGGAAACTTCAGGCACTGATGGTTGGTGGAAGGCACAGCGTCCATGGCTTCGATGTAAGGGCGACCCAGTATAGCCTTGAATGTGGGGTCCATGTCGAGGACATGGAATTCCGTGGGAATTGACATGGGGCCTAGTTCTGCCTTCAGAATAATCATCCCCTGCGGCGGCCTTTTGCTATTGTCATAAGCCGTGACCGTGATCGAGGAAGGTCTTATTTGTTCCTCGTCGACCCCACACAACTGAAGAGTGCTCATGGAGATCACATTTATGGACGCACCCGTGTCCACAAGACACGGGTTTATGGATACCCCATTATTTTTATTGAAATGCACAGTGCATATTTCGAGCTCCTTGGGAGCGAGCTCGTAGTTGTGGAACATGATGGCCGGTTGTGTGTCTGTTGGGGTCAGGACGGTCGAAATCTTCTCACGGGGAGGTCTTCATTAACCATGACTCTTTGAAGGTACTCCATTAAGGCTGCCTGGTGGGATGTGGATCTTTGAAGAAGCTCCAGGATGGAGATCCGAGCAGGCGTCTTGTCCAAATATTTTAATAGATCATACTGTGTTCCAGGGATAGCTCTTTCTGGTTGTTCTCCATCATCCTTCTCTGGCTGAGATTGCTCAAGATTCTGACTGTTGTGGGGGAAAACCCTGTGGAAAATCCTTCCACTCCGGAGCACCATTGCCTGCGGCTTTTGTACCTCTGTGGGGGTAGCAGTGGGTTTTAACAGAGGTTTGAGGGGTAGTGGTGGAGGAATGGTCGATGAAGCAGGGGTGATGACGGGAGCAGGGATTCTGATGAGGGGTTTGTTAGGTGGAGGCATGGTGGAGGTAGAGGGGATATCGCGCGGATTATGAAGGATAAGGGCTCTGGAAGGTGGAGGTGGAGACGAAGTAGAAGTGGGTAGGGCTTGAAGTGGGCAATGATTTTGAGGTGGGTGATGGGTAATGAGTGGTTTTGAAGGCATTAGTGGTGATACGGTGGAGAAAGACGGGGTTATGTATGGTTGACGGATGATAAGGGGTTTAGAAGGCGTAGGGGTAAATGTGGTAGAGGTGGATGGTAAAGTGGGGGAGTGAGAGAAGATGAGAGGGTGTGAAGGCGTAGTGGAGAGTGTCGGTTGATAGGAGATCGGGGTACAGATGAGAGGGCGTAATGGTAGTGGAAATGGTGAAGGTGATACTGACGCGGGTTGATGAGAGAGAGGTGCTACCCGGGCAAGGCAAGGGTGTTGCGTGATGATAGGATTGGCGGTAGAAAGAATGGAGGTACTTTCCTGGTGCCACACCTGCTCTCTCCCGACTTCCGGGAAGGAGGAGATGGGGTTAACCTGATGATTGGGCTGTTGGTGCTCCGGTAATGGATTCTGGATTATGCCCATGTCGGGCTGTTGTTGTGGGGCCTGCTGAGGCTATTGTTGTTGTTGTGGTTGCTGCTGCTGCTGCTGTTGTAACTGCTGCTGTGGCCTATGAGGAGGTCTCCTAGCCTTGAGAGCCGCGACGTATCGTCTCATCTCATCCCAATCTATTTGATGTTCATCATTCATATCATGGATGTAATCTTTGAAATGGAAGCAGTAATCTACTGTGTGTCCCGGCTGCCTGTGGTAGACGCAGTACTTGGAGGTATCAACATTGGGGGGCCACGCGGGCCTTTCTCTGGGTAGGGCGAGTTGGTTTGATGCCATGAGGGCATTAAAAATGTCTGCTAAGGTTTCTGGCAATGGTGGATAGTAGGCTCTCTTGGGACCGAGCGGCCTCCTTTGTTGCTGTTGGGGACCATAGTTCCCCGGGGGTGGAACTTGGTTGTACTGAAGCGGTGGTTGTTGTTGCTGAGGTTGTGGTTGTTGTTGCTGGGGTTGGCGTAATGGAGGCATATTATCCTGGGGTGGATTATTTTGGGGTGGAGGACGAAGAGGGAAAGGACCTGGTTGAGGGGAAGTCGGGGCATTTGTGGAGGCCTTGGGTTGACTGCATAGTTGGCATTGTTGACCGCACCGACTTGCTCATTTGTCACGACCCCTTCTGTGGCTCCGCCCGGGACACCAGCGCCTGTCTTTCTGACCACTTTGGGCTTCGGCGACTCAAACATGTTCATGATGGGGGAGTCTTTTAGCTGGGTTTGGATGTACCGGGCCCTTTCATAGAGTTCCTCCATTGTAGTAAGTTTATTCATGGCCAGGACGTGTCTGAACTGTGGGGTTGCATTAGACACAATCATCTTCACTTGTTCGGGCTCGAGAGGGTATCCCTTATTCTTTCCGCCAGAGACCTCCATCTATCAGCATAGCGGACAAAATCCTCGTCGGGCTTCATCTTTTCGGCCACTAGGTCGGTAATGGAGAGTGAGGGACCGACCCTATCCCTATATTTCTGCAAGAACCTTCTCTGGACTATTTCAAAATTCTCGGCCTCGCGGGGCTCCAGAGAATAGAACCACTCAAGCGCAGGACCATCCAATGATCTCGAAAGAGGTATGCCAGGGACCTCTGATCGTTTTGCCAATAGGAGGATTCATACATGAAATCCTTGAGGTGAATGAAGGGGTTGCCGGTACCATTGTATCTGCGGTACGTGGGCATTTCGAGGGAGGAAGATGAATGACGGGAAGGATTGGCAAAGCAACCTCCGGGGTGGCTTTCACGTCCACCATTCTTCTCAGATTTTGAAACTGCTCGTCCATGCGATTGAACCTATTGAGGAGCGATTGGGCGAGCTCCTCTGGAGGTGAAGGTGGCACTTGCCACTGGGGGAGAAACTGTCTCCCGGAGACTTGAGGGGGGAACCCCGAATGAGAGGGAGCTGTCGGACCGCCGACAGTTGGCCCTGGCTGAAGCGGTGTGTGGGGAACAACGGGAGTTTGAGATTGTGACGGGAACTGGAATGAGGGTGGTTGTTGGCTCGCTTGTCCTTGAAGCGAGGGAGACTGGATGGCTTGCGCCAATGAAGGAGATGGAATGGCCTGCACGGACTCTTGGAGAGGTGCGATGGCCGGAGTTGATTCCTGGGGCGTGGGGGAAACAGATTTCCCCTTTAGAATGGCCTGGAAGGCCCGGAGCTGTTCAGAGGTAAGCTCCGTGTTGGCGAGGACGCCCAGTAAGGAAGAGATATCCTGTGGTGGGGACGTGTCCCCGGCAATAACCTGCACCTCATGCGAGGGGTCATGAGAAGGACCCGAGTCCATAGCATAGACTCGCGGGTCGGCTGACAAACCACGGCTAGGGTGGTTCTCCTCAAAAGACTCGTGAGACATGCTCACAGTTTTCCCAGAACGTAAAAACATACACTAGCAAGTAGGTAGCAGAGATTATCAAACAAGTGGATGCCTTTACGCCCTTTTTTGTGTTTTGATTTTGATGATTTTTTTGTGTTTTTAGCGAGATCCGAAGTTCACACAAAATGGGGACCCTAGTTTATTTTTGTTTCACCGCCGTGTCAGCTAGGGTCTCTCGTCTCACCACGAATGAAATGACTAACTCCGGGGAACTTCAATGGTACAACCAGCCCAGTGAACGAAGAGGAGATTCTTCGATGTCGGGGACTTACGGAGGTCCCAGTGTAGGAGATTCTAGTCCGTTGAGAGGAATTCTCAAACGGAGAGTCCTTCCTTCACCGGGAAAGGGTGATCCTCAAAAAAATGAAAAAAGGATAGAAAAGAGGGATGGATGCATGCAATGAAATGCTGACAGAGATATGGAGTGGGAAAACAACAGAAATAACAGACATATAATAAACAAACAACCAATCAAAACTGACAGTGCTGCCGTGAGCACAACGGGGGCGCGCGCGGGCGCGAAGGTGGAGAGGCACGGGTGGTGCCGAACTTGCAAGGGTAGCCGAAAGGAAGCAGTAGAGGTCCCACCGTGATCGCCAATCTGTGAGCGACGTCACGCGGTTCGGGAGAGCGGAGAAGACGCGGAGCGCGCGGGCTCCTCTTTTTTGTTTGCTGCAACACAGAAATAAGAGAAAAGAGAGAAGGGGCCACCACGGGAGATTGCTCCGGCGGGGCGAGCGGGACAAGTGTGATATAGCAAGATATGGGGGTTAAACGGCCATAGCGGGAAGTGACTCGCCGCGGCCTCGGGGGGACGGGAATGGTGCAGAAATTAAATAACAAGAATTGAAACGGCCATTGGGGAAGTGACTCGCCGCGGCCTCGAGAATATGAGCAGATAATAAGATGACAGAATATAAAGAGAATACAAAGAGCGGGAATTTAAACGGCCATTGGGGAAGTGACTCGTCGCGGCCTCGAGAACATAAACAGATAAGAATATAACGTATAAGAACGTGAATTTAAACGGCCATTAGGGAAGTGACTCGCCGCGGCCTCGAGAATATGAGCAGAATATAACAGAATATAAAAATAATATAAGAACGGAAATTTAAACGGCCATTGGGGAAGTGACTCGCCGCGGCCTCGAGAACATGAATAGATAAGAATATAACATATAAGAACGGAAATTTAAACGGCCATTGGGGAAGTGACTCGCCGCGACCTCGAGAACAATATGTGATCGCCAGGGGCCAAAAGACCCCAAAAATAAGAAGGTGATCGCGCCTACCTCAAGAGCGAGAGATGGCGGGTTGCTTCTTCCTCCCCCTTCGGCCGGCCGACGGAGAGGGCTTTCCTCGGCTACCCTTGCAAAACAACGACAAACAAATGACAAGTGGATTAGAAAGATGGAGGTGTAGTATTCAAATCCTTGCGATAAAAATAACGAAATGATGGCAAGACACACACCTGGTTGGTGTTATCTTTTAAACCCCTCTCGGACTCGAGTAGGAGAAAAATGAGATGATGGATGTAAGACGTGTATAAGAAAAGGCGCCCTTATGAAGGGGGATAGGGGATGCAAGATGATGAATGCAAAAGGAACTACGAAAAAAAGGAAAGAATTGGCTTATTGAATGTGCCGATGGTGAAATCCGGCGGAGCTCCGGCAGCGTGGGGACGACGTGGAAGCGCGGTGGATGAAGACGATCTTCCTCTCGCGAGCGTGGGCACCCGAGAAGCCGGCAGAACCTCCACCTACAAAAGAACCCACGGGTTAGAAAATGACTCCGTAGCCTCTGGGCTCCGGCAGCCTATCGAATCACTTCGAAGCTCCCCCCAGAACTGATGGGGTGGGCCTCTATTTATAGGGCTCCGGAGGGTGGAGGCGTCCAGGACCCTGGACACCTCCATCAAGGTCGAATTAATATTTTATTCTATTTTTATATATTTTTTTTGGAACTTTTGTGGAGGCGTCCAGGGTCCCGGACGCCTCAAACAAGTCCACTGAAAAACCGACGACGGCCGCACGCGGTTTAGCTCAACGCGTGGTTTTGTGAGCGGCGCCTCGTGATTCAAAAATGGGCGCGTCCAGGGGCCTGGACATCTTCAAAATTTAGATTTTTTCACACACGACAAACCGTCGTTCGGTGGCCGGCGCCCGTGAGGGAGTTGATGGAGGCGTCCAGGGGCCTGGACGCCTCCATTAATATATATATATTTTTATTTATTTTCTAATTTTTATGCCAACTGGTATTTTACACACACATTTTTTATTTTTATTTTTATGGAGGCGTCCAGGGGCCTGGACGCCTCCATTAATATATATTTTTTTATTTAGTTTTGGGCCCTGAGAAAAGAATAAAAGAAAAGAAAAGAATGGGGGCGTCCAGGGGCCTGGACGCCCCCATTAAAACCCACCCGGGTCCTCAAATCAGGCGTCGGCGGCCGCCCGGCAGACACCCTTCCTGATTCCGGAACCTCTTGGTACGTCCGACTGGTGTTGATGTCGTCCGAATGCCGTGACGAGACGATTCCGGATGCCGAAAAAGGCAGAAGAAGACCCAAGAAAAGGAAGTACTCAAGTGATTTGAAATGCGTAAGCCGTCGCGGGGCGTCGTATAGTAATATGAGACTTTCTCAGGAGACGTCAAGAATGGCGTGTCTACATCTGGGTGTGCAATTTTCGGTGTCCACAAATGCCCCCCACCCACGGGTAGCGCAGGCGAAGGATGAGCCAGGCGGTGCCCGTGGGTGCACTGGTCTCTTCTTCTCTTTGTTGACGTTGTTGATAGGGTGTCGGTAGCTGGCCTGGCCTGGTTTATTGATCTCTTTGTCTCTTGATATCTTCGCTAGTGCCGACAGGGTGCTGGGAACTGACCTGGTTTATTGTCTCTTTGTCTCTTGGCCTCTTCGTCAGCGCCGATAGGGTGTCGGGAGCCGACCTGGTTTGTTGTCTCTTAGTCTCTTCGTCAGTGCCGACAGGGTGCCGGGAACTGACCTGGTTTGTTGGTCTCTTGGTCTCTTCGTCAGCACCGACAGGGTGTCGGGAGCTGACCCGGTCTATTGTCTATTTGTCTCTTGGCCTCTTCGTCAGCGCCGACAGGGTGTCGGGAGCCAACCTGGTTTGTTGGTCTCTTGGTCTCTTCGTCAGCACCGACAGGGTGTCGGGAGTTGACCCGGTCTATTGTCTCTTTGTCTCTTGGCCTCTTCGTTAGTGCCGACAGGGTGTCGGGAGCCAACCTGGTTTGTTGTCTCTTAGTCTCTTCGTCAGTGCCGGCAGGGTGCCGGGAACTGACCTGGTTTGTTGGTCTCTTCTGTTCTTTTCTTTCTCTCTCTTTTTTTTTGAACCATATTACCGATACAAGCGCCCTTTCAGGTTTTCACCGGTACCGGCCCCCTCTTGCTTTTGCCCACGCCCCCTCTCAGGTTTTCACGTGGCGGGGTACCCGATTTTGCCCGTAGCGCCATTTCGGGTTTTCGCCACAGCCGGGTTATTGCCATTTTTACCCTTCTCCCCATGTAGGGGCAAGTCCGGCGGGACATCTCTATTTTTAACCCCCTGGTTTATTGATCTCTTTGTCTCTTGGTCTCTTCGCCAGTGCCGACAGGGTGCCGGGAACTGACCTGGTTTATTATCTCTTTGTCTCTTGGCCTCTTCGTCAGCGCCGACAGGGTGTCGGGAGCCGACCCGGTTTGTTGTCTCTTAATTAGTCTCTTCGTCAGTGCCGACAGGGTGCCGGGAACTGACCTGGTTTGTTGGCCTCTTGGTCTCTTCGTCAGTGCCGACAAGGTGTCGGGAGCTGACATGGACGTTGGTCTCTTCATCAGTGCCGACGGGGTGTCGAGAACTGAAGTAGTATGTTGGTCTCTTCATCAGTGCCGACGGAGTGCCGGGAACTAAAGTAGTATGTTGGTCTCTTCATCAGTGCCGACGGGGTGCCGGGAACTGAAGCAGCGTGTTGGTCTCTTTGTCTCTTCGTCAGTGCCGACAGGGTGCCGGGAGCTGACCTGATTTGTTGATCTCTTGGTCTCTTGGTCTCTTCGCCAGTGTCGACAGGGTGTCGGGAGCTGGCCTGGTCTATTGATCTCTTTGTCTCTTGATCTCTTCGTCAGCGCCGACAGGGTGTCGGGAGCCAACCTGGTTTGTTGTCTCTTAGTCTCTTCGTCAGTGCCGGCAGGGTGCCGGGAACTGACCTGGTTTGTTGGTCTCTTCTGTTCTTTTCTTTCCCTCTTTTTTTTTGAACCATATTACCGATACAAGCGCCCTTTCGGGTTTTTGCCGGTACCGGCCCCCTCTTGCTTTTGCCCATGCCCCCTCTCGGGTTTTCACGTGGCAGGGTACCCGATTTTGCCCGTAGCGCCCTTTCGGGTTTTCGCCACAGCCGGGTTATTACCATTTTTACCCTTCTCCCCACGTAGGGGCAAGTCCGGCGGGGTATCTCTATTTTTAACCCCATTTTCTTTTCTTCCTTTTTTTTTTGAAATTGAGTGATATGCGAGTGTAGGCTAGGGCGCGAAGCCTTGCGCCGGAAGATAAGGTTCATTCGTTGGCAAGAAGAGAATGTCAGCGCAACGGAAGGATTCGTGCCGATTTAGACGTAGGGTCCGTAATGGCAAAATCGTGCGGAGTGGGTGGCTAGGGCACGGGGCCTTGCGCCGGAAAGGGGCTTATTCGCTGGCAAGGGAATAATGCCAGCGCAAGGATAGAGATTCTGCCGATCCGGGCATAAGGCCCGTGATGGCGATTTTGTATGATGGGGAGTGGCCGAGGCACGAGGCGACGTGCCAAGAAAGGCCTCGTTTGTCGGCAGGGTAATAGTGCCACTGTCGGGGTAAAGTTATAGGGGTAGAGTCATCTTCGCTTCTGCAGACGTTCGTCCGACTAGGATTACGGGGACGGAATGTTTCCCCAGAGACACTTATTGCTATGCGTTACTGACCTACTCCTTCACATATGTGAGTGGACGAGTATGTAAGTGTAGGCATATGTGTAGGCATATATATATATTTATTTATTTAATATTTTACATATACTCCTGCTGCCCCTTCTTTTATTTTCTCCTTTTATTCATTTTTTCTTTGTCCCTCCTTTTTTCTTCCTTTCTTTTGTTTCCTTCTCTTCCTTTTTATTCATCTTCCCCTCTTTTGGTTTCCCCCCCTTTTTTATTTCCCTTCTTTTCCTTCCTTCTTTTTTTGCTGTATAAAAGGGGCGGGGGCAGTTCATTTGAACCACCCCCGTTCGAACCCCCCCTTCCCTCTTTTCTCTCTTCGGCAGACGAAACCACCCCCCCCTTCTCTTCCCCTTCGTCTTCTCCGTCACCGGGAGCCACCGCCACGGGCACCGCCGTCGTCGTCGTCGTCGGGGTGAGAGGACGACCGCCGTAGGGGCCTTCCCCCCCCCTCTCTCTCCTCTTCTTTCTTTTCCCTTTGTTCCCCTTCCTCTTTTCTTCTCCTTTCGTCCTCTTCTCCTCCTATCTCCCTCTTCGACCGTGAGGGCGATGGGGCCCTAGCCCCCCTCTTCTTCCTCTTTTCTTCTTCCCCTTTCTCCCCTCCTCTCTTCCTCTTCTCTTTTCCCTCCTTCCTTGGTGTGATCAAGGCGGCGAGGAGGGGCGGTGCCGGAGCGTGTCGGGGAAAGGAGATTAGAGCGTGCCGGCGAGGGCGCCTTCAGGTGTGCCGGGGAAGGCTCCTAAGAGTGCGCCGGGGAAACAGTCCTCGGGGGTGCCGGGGAAGGCATCATGGGCTCGTGCCGGCAAAGCCCACTGCGGGGTGTGCCGGGGAGACACTCCGTAGTGTGCCGTTGAAGGGCTGTGGGAAGGACCTTCGGAGCGTGCCGGTGTAGGCCCCGGGGTGTGTGCCGAGGAAGGCACTCGGAGCGTGCCGGGGAGGCGGCCTTCGGAGTGTGCCGAGGAGCACGGGGCACGAGTGTGCCGGGGAAGAGGCATAAGGGCGTGCCGGCGGGAGGCTGCCTGAGAGTGCACCGGGGGACAGCCCCCCCAGTGTGCCGGGGAGCGCCTGCTGGAGTGTACCGGGGAAGGCACCCGGGGGGCGTACCGGTGAGGTGCCTTCCTGGGCGTGCCGGCGAAGGCAAGGCACAGGTGTGCCGGCGAAGGAGCAGGAGGCTGTGCCGGGGAAGAGGCGCTGGGTAGTGTGCCGGTAGGGAGGCCTTAGGCAGGGGAGGGAGACTTCTTTGCTCAGTGGGCTTCTGGTGTTGCCTCTCGGGGCCCACTGTCACGTCCCGAGCGCGGAAGCTTACCCGTGGCGCGACAGTTTTTTTATATATATAGAACCAAAGCAAGTTAGAAAATTAAAGAATTTCTTCCTTAGACAATTATAAGAGTGTGCAAATATCTAAGTTTAATTATCATTAATACAATAGGTTTGAGCTAACAGTTTTTACAACGACCATACTGAAATACAACACATTTATTCATTTAAAGCTTGGAATTACAACTGACACACTAAAGCTAACTTAACATTCTTGAAGGGATTACAGTAACATAGTGGTAACTACTCTCATCACTCAGACTCATCCCCTTATGTATTCTGGTCGGTCTCCAATTCACCTGAAATGTTAGAAAGTAACTAGATGAGCGAATCGCTCAGTAGGACTTACATCTCAAATTTTAACATGCTTTAAGTAAATTACAAGTTCAATTAATGCAATTAATCTATGTCTGCAGACAGATAGATAATCAAGGAATTATAAAATCGATAAGAGCTGGATTCATATTTCGATAATAACAACATGTGATATCAAGCAGGGGATAACTGAACAAAATGAATTCAAACAATAGTAAGCAAGGTAAAGCGAAGCATATATAATAAGAATTGGCTATATATATGTCAATTCATTCAAGTAACATTCAAGTCAAGTAGTGCCCATTCGGGCCATGCAAGTATTGCCCATTTGGGCCACGCAAGTCAAGTAGAGAGAGAGAGTGAGTGGTGGAATGTCTCAATCTAACAAGTACTCCGGCGTAATGCTAGACACCGTCAAGATGGTCAATAAAACTCCCATGGGCACAAGTACCTTCGGGTGCTCCTCCCAGGACCAGACCGGGCCCTATATGCACAGCATTAATCATATTTTTGGACATCCACTCTCATTTATCATTTATAGTCAATATAGAATTTCAAGGCTTGACCAGTAGGAAAATGTAAGGTGGATTTGGAATGGAATCCAAGGCGTATTTATGTGTAGGAAAACACGGAAAACTGTGTAAGACTGGTATATAGTAGGACAATTGATATATTTTTTTTTTTTGTAGTGACATCCTTAAAGCGGGGTGTCCTTCGTGGGAATCTATACGGTTCCTAATGAATTGACATGTGAATCGACGCTTGAGGGTTTAAAAGTTTAACATATAATTATCCCGATTAGGTGCCCTGGGTTTACTGGTCCTTTATTTCCCTTAAATTTCATATATATATCAAATTGACTAAGTTATTTAACTCATTTTGGTTGTCATCATTCATATCATTTATATTTCTTGACCTTGTAAGACTAATTTATCTATATACGAATTCGGCAACTACAATTACCTATAAACATTCCAAAGGTTATCGAATTGAGTCTGGTTAGCAGGGCTCTTAAAATATCAACATTTTTCAAATTGGCGCCCTGGCTTAAGTCACCTTTTAAGGAATTGGCGCCCTGGTCAGGGGCGCCTCTTCCTGGGGTTTAGTTATTTATTTATTTATTTATTCTTTTTTGTTTTAACTGACGACTGCGGGCTTGGTCGTTTCTTCAGTAAGTGGCGCCCTGATCTAGGGCGCCTTTTACTGGGCTCTGTAAGTGGCGCCCTTGTCAGGGGCGCCTCTTACAAGCTCTGGTAATTGGCGCCCTAAACAGGGGCGCCTCTTACCTGGGGTATGTATATATATATATATTTTTTTTGTGTTGATGACTGGTGGGTGTGTCGTCCGTTCACGAATTGGCGCCCTGGTAGGGGGCGCCTCTTATAGGCAGAATTTGAGTGAGTTAATTAAAAGGTCTTAACCATCTCAGTGATTACACTAATTAATTTATTTAACTGTTCCTAAATTGAAGTAACGACCGGGTTGCTGTTGTTATTTAATTAACGACCGGGAGGATGTCTTAGATTTATAAATTGACGACGTGGTCATTAGTTCTATTAGTGGCGCCCTAGGGTAGGGCACTAATTCCCTGCTACTTTTCTTATTAACTATCTCTGATTAACTTAACTAATTAAAACTGATCAAGACTAACTAACGGTTTGGTGCATCTAATTAGCTAATGGATAACTCAAAATTGACTAGAATTATTACAGCTAACTGTCACACGTTTTACATGTACAATTAGCTAACAGTATTTCCATATCTGTGATAGGTTGTGATTCATTTAAATAGTTTATCTAATTAACTATTCAATCACTATAACTAACTGGCTCTAACGTGGTTCAAGTAATTAGCTAACCAGTGACATATTTTTTTGTAGTTTAGCTAATTTCTTAACAGGATCTTCTAATTAACCAACATGAGCATCTAATTAACTTAACGGTTTATATAGTTGGCTAACTGGTTGACATGATCAGCTAATTAACTAACATGAATATCCAACAGAATTATTTAGTTAATCACGTCAACTAATAGTCGCCTAGGTCTCTGATATATATATATATATATATATATATATATATATATATATATATATATATATATATATATATATATATATATATATATATATACAGTTCATCTAAACTTACAAGATTTTCTAATCCACTAACAGGTCATCTAATCAACTATCATAGTCACCTAATTAAACTAACAATACATGTAGTTTACACACTCCTTTAAATTATGATAGATTATCATGAATT
Organism: Amorphophallus konjac; assembly: GCA_022559845.1. NCBI lineage: Eukaryota > Viridiplantae > Streptophyta > Magnoliopsida > Alismatales > Araceae > Amorphophallus > Amorphophallus konjac. The sequence continues at coordinate 330,742 of JAHNEJ010003629.1, read as the reverse complement.
TATTCCAAGTTATCATGAATTTATTCTAATTAAAACGGTAAAACAATCACATGGATATGATATTTTAATGCCCTAATTAAATAGGAATTTGGTTAAGATTGAGAACACCTACTAATATCTTATGTAGATTACTACTAGATTAGCTAAGGTTTAGCTAAAAGTTGAGACAACCTACCTTGTTGCAGCAGATGTGGCAGAAGGGGGGTTCTGCAGCCCTGCAACCTCTGCAACTTCTGCAAACTCTCAGCCAAAGCCACCGTAAGGACTCACAGTTGGCTAGAAGGGGGATTTAAAATAACCTATGTGCTTAGGTCGACCAGATAGGGGGGCGAGATCCGCGAAAAGTGGATCTGGGTGCCCTGCCAGCTAATGCCAGCGTGTACAGGCTGGCAGGAATGAAAAACGACGTTAAGAATTGACGACTGGAGTGGTGGGCGTCGTTTAACAAATTGACACCTCCCATTAAGTCGTCTTTAAAAATTTGACGCCCCCCAGCAAGTCACCTTTTAATTCGCGCCTTAGGCGGAGTCATCTTTTAAATCGCGCCTTAGGTGGTGCCACCTTTTAAATCGCGCCTTAGGTCGTGCCACTTCTTATCAAATTCGCGTCTTAGGCTGAGTCATCTTTTAAATCGCGCCTTAGGTGGTGCCACCTTTTAAATCGCGCCTTAGGTCGTGCCACTTCTTATAAAATTCGCGCCTTAGGCTGAGTCATCTTTTAAATCGCGCCTTAGGTGGTGCCACCTTTTAAATCGCGCCTTAGGTCGTGCCACTTCTTATCAAATTCGCGCCTTAGGCTGAGTCATCTTTTAAATCGTGCCTTCATGGGAGTCATTTCTTCAAAAAAAATAAAAATTTATTTTAATAGCCCCATTTCTTTTAAAAATTGAGAGAAATATTTTATTTATTTATTTTTTTTTATAAATGAATAATTAAGAATAAGTTATAACTTAATAATTGTGAAAATAAATTCTATAATTAGAAATTGAATTATTTGATTACAATTCATGTAAATATGGCTTGGCATATGATATTTATCAGTAAAAAAAAGGGTTTTAATTATTAGTAAATATTTTAAATGATTATTTAAATAGAAAAAAAATTATTATTATTATTATAATTATTATTTCTAACAAAAATCTACGGGTGTTACACCCACCATGACTTGTTGGGGCCGTCACTCCTTGTGGGCGCGCACCCGTGTTTTCTCTTACGCCTCTGGCCTAGGGGAAACTCTGCCAAAATTTCGTCAGAAATTGGCAATATCTTATTTATTTTACTCATAGTAAAGCCCCTTTGCAGCTTTTCATTTCCTTTTGCACGTGGCTTATTCTGATCTTTGATTTGTGCATGCTTTTGCAGACAAATGGCTGCCCCAAGTGGTTCTTCTGCCCCTGCTGCTGCTGTCGGTGTCGACCTCATTCCGCGGGCTCCCGTGCCAGCGGTCACGTGGCTCAATGTGGAGGACCTGGACCGCGAGCATGCGGAGATAGCCGCCTTGGCCGAGTCATCGGGGTCCGACAGTGAGAGCATGGACTTTGGCTGTCTTGCCAGAGTTGAAAGCGGCTTCACTTTTGATCGGGCCACCGGGGGGTACAGGAAAGACTTCCCGAAGGATAGGCACCTCATTCGATTCCTGAAGCACCTGCGCTCCCGAGAGGGGCGAGATTTCCGCACTATAAAGGCCGTCGAGCGGGCCATCCTGCATGCTCGGGACAGTTTGTTGTACAGCGTCCCCAGGAGCATTCCAATGTATCTGGTGGGAGAAGCCCGGGAGTGGAAGCCCGTCTTGGGGATTGAAGGAGTGCTTCCAGCCGAAGACAAACTGGTGCGAGCGCCTCAGTTCGTTCCGGCCAAATGGGATATGTCTGCCGGCAAGGTGCACAGTGAGTCGCCCCGCTTCGGCTTATTCTTGGCTCCCCTTAAATGGGGCTATAGGGAGGAGCCGTTTATATTAGACTGCTTGGCCATAAGGTTCAAGTATGAATTATCACTGGGCTGGTTCGGGGAGCTGAAGCTTCAAGACGCCCACAGTTTTCGGGAAGGGGCAGTGGAGTTCACTGAATATGTACTATTCAACTATGCTCCGTTGCTAGTCCGGGTTGGCATTTATCACAGTGTATACGCCTCTCGGTATGGCTATCCCATCTCCAAGGGCCTCTGTTGTGGCATGATAGAAGTGTTCAGCGCGGAGACCAACACTTTCTACACGGCGGAGGGCGAGACTTCCCTGGACCTGTGGAGTCTCAGCCAGTTGAGCGGCTTGCCCATTGACGGGGAGCCTTATGAAGAAGTGTGCCTCCTCGACTTGATCAAGGACGAAACCAACGGGGATGGCTATTATTCTCTCGGGTATTCGTACCGGTATCTCATGAAGGCGTACCGAGAATTATATCAGCTGTCACATGGTGGGAGGTAGCCCGCCCGTGGGGATAGAAAGAGGGTGCGCATGGCCCTGTGGTTGGAATACTTCTATGACAGGCTGAAGCAATATGAAGAGTATCCCCGTGTCGGCACCGCTGTTGCTCGCAAGAAGCGTGCGAATCCCAAGCTTGATGTGAAGATCCCCTCCAAGGGGCGTCGGAGCGGGCCTAATCCGATGGGTATCGACCCGCTAACTCACTGCGCCGCCTATCTCACGTACTGGCTATGTTCGTTTGCCATGCCGTACGGGGATGAGACGGTTATTCGGCCAGACGCCATCTACCCAGCATGTCAGATGGCGTGGGGCGTCAAGCTTTCCTTGTGCCCGGTGACCCTCTGCTTGATTTACAAGGCCCTGGGAGACGTCAGCACCCATCAGTTTCCGAGGCAGGCCCGGTATGTGTGCCCACTACATTTCTTCAACGCGTGGGTTTGCTCGTTGTTCTCCGAGTTCGCCCCGCGAGCTCTCCAGGATTGGGGACTAATGCCGAGGATGCTGGAGTTTGCCAATGCAGAGCCAGCTTCTACCTCCATACGGATGTTCGATATTCGGGGCCGGTTGACAACGGTTCCCCGGGATGCGGCTGGCACTATTCATTTCTAGACGTTGGCCGCGCACTCTAGCCCTCTGGTGAATAATAAGAGGGAGTGCAAGGACGATCAGGCGGAGAAGTACGTCCACCCCATCAGCCAAGAGAATATGGTCCGTCCGCTGCTGGAACCGGAGCTGAGGGACTGGGCGCTATCCATTCACCCAAGCGTGTTGGTGTTCAGGAAGGGGGATAATGTGCTGCTGGAACCGTATTATCCCTTCCGGTTTGGTCACAACTTCGGGTATGACTAGCATATCCCTGTTTATCATGCACAGTTCGGCCTGCCTTCGCGGAACATCCGGGGAAGTTCAGTTGCTGAACATGCTAAGAGCTGGTGGGACTTTTTCCACCGGGCGGACACTGCCTCTTTCAGGGTGCCGGCTCCGGGTCGCATTCCTCGAGTGACCCAAGACTACATAAAGTGGTGGAACGCCCGGACGGCCTTCTATCGGTTGCATAAGACTGACTGCTGGGATGGGGCCGAGAGGAGGTTCCTTAGTCGGCAATCGGTGCCAGTACTTGATATTGAGCCAGATCATCTTCTTCGACTCAAGAACAAGCAGGAGAAGGAGGTGGTGGCATACATGGCAGCTCGTCGGGAAGCCCGGGACAAGAGGCCGACGCCAAAAGTAGAGTTACCTCCGGTGGCGAAGGACGACTATAAGAAGACATTGTGGGATCTTTGCCGGATATGGAGTGATCGTCTGGAGCTCATTAATTACCCGTTCCCCATGGAGGAGGAGGGCACCCCCGCAAAGAGCTGGCGTCCAGAGAGGGACCTGATCTGCCCATACCGCACATTTATGAGGCGGGAGGAGAGGAAGCCCGAGAATTATAAGGACACCACATGGCTGTATGTTCTGCTGCGGGTGAATGGGCTGAAGATCGAAGATCAGACGGCCGCCATCCTGGGCAAGCGCCTGCACATCCCGTATTATTATGCCGACGGGTGGGGCATGGACCACTTCAATCTTTTCTGCCACCTCTCCTCGAAGAAGCACGCAGATCTGGCTAGCCTCACAGACCGGTGCCAGAAGGTCAAGGACGTATGCTGGCTGGTCCGAGAGGCGGCGCGTCGGGACAAGGAGCCGTCCCTGAGCTACTGGCCGATAACACTTCGGTTGTACACCGGTCCTCACGGTATTTAACATTTCCCACTTCTTCTGTTCTCGTGGTCGTGTCCTTGGCAGATTCATCAGGTGCTAACCATGTGTGTATATGTATTTATTCTTCTTACCAGACCATCCCGATAGCACCCAGATGGCGACATACCGCAATCTTCTTCGATTCGTCCAGAAGCCCGCCTACTTTGAAGCCGCACTGCCGGCTCCGACTACGGCTCCTCTGCCCAAGGCAGCGAAGAGGCCCCGGGCAAAATCGCCCGTGAAGAAGGCAGTGGCTGCCGCGAAGGCTGCTAAGCAGCGAGACACAAAGCAGAGAAAAACAGAGGCGGCCAGGGCCCTGATCGCCATTCCTCCGGCGCCACGGGTCCCATCTTTTGAGGAGTTCGAAGTCGCCCGACCAGAGCCAAGCCAACCTGCCGGTCAGTACCTTCGACCATCAGTGTGTCTTTTAAGTCTTTCTCCTTTTTTGGTATTTTCATTTTGGAGCAAAGCCCTGACACCTGAATATTTCTTTTGTCTTAGCCCCTGTGGAAGAGCCCGTGCCCACACCTATTCCTGATGCGGGGGAGCCAGTTCCCGCGCCCGCCCCTGACATGGGTGAAACCGCGGTCATAGAGAAGGCGACTTCGGCGGCGGCTCCGGCTCCCTTACCGCAGGCCAAGGGAAGGTCCCAAGCCAAGTCGCCTGTTAAAAAGGCGTTGGCTGCTGCCAAGGCGGCCGGGCGGCAAGCAACGAAGCGAAGGCGGGCCGAGGAATCCCTGGCCCCGGGGATAGCCCCTTCGGCGCCCCTCATTCTGTCCTTTGAAGAATTCGAGGTCACTCGGACTGAGCCGAGACACCATGCCGGCGGGGCTCAACGGTCGCCGACGTCACCCGGGATTGATTTGCCTCCTGGGCCATCCTTGCATGCGCGCACGGTGACAATGCGCTTCTTTCTTACAGGCGGCATGGAGGAATCGGCGCCTGTGCTGACCCCGAGCGAGAGCGAGGCCGCGGTCCCCGAGGCAGCGGTCCCCGAGGCCGCGTCGCCCATCAAAGAGGCCATCCGCAAGCCACCTCCTGTTGCAGCAGCTGAAGGGGGTATTTGCCTTTGTTGGCCTAATTGACTTCTTACATTCTTTGGGAGCCGATTGGGTTTGATATAACACGTGTTTTCTTCTGTGTGACAGGCGCGGCTGGAGCAATTATTGGGCTATTTGGCCCCCGTGTGTACCTCCCGGCGACGTAGCTATACGCACGGAGGAGGCTGAAGTCTAGCGTGCCAGCCTCACCCAGTCCGCGTGAGGAGGCGCCAGTCATCGACCTTGAAGAAGACGCTCCTTTGCCGGCGAGGGCAGTGCCTGTAACGGTCGAGTCTTCATCGGGTGAGGAGGTAGACTATAACTATTCCTCCGATGAGGTGGCTTATGACAAGGGCGCGTCTGAAGCATCGGGGCTGCCCGAGCTGGTCTTCAAGGCCCCCTTACTTGCTGGCTCCTCAAGCTTTATGGGGAGGGCTGCTGTAAGTGTGAGCTTGCTTGGGCCGGACCCCCCCCCCCTTTTTTATAGTTGGCTAATGATCTCGTTCTTGTTGTCCTCGGATTTTCAGGAGCTTACCCACCCGGAGGTTGCGGAGAAGGCCGCTCCAGTTACGCCGGTCGACTGTCGGGTGGAGGTTGATGTGGGCATGGGTAGACTAGCCCTTTTATTCGACGCCCTTCAAAAGGAGGCGTCCGCAGAGGCTGCGAGTACTACCGAGACGGCAGACGAGCCTCTAGAGGAGGGGGAAATTGCGCCCGAAGGCAGCCTCGTCCCGGTGGTCGAGGTAAGAGTGTGGGTGTTCTGATTCCTCCTGCCTTTTGACTTTGCGCGATCTGCTCCCGGCAGCGGGTGGCTAACCATACTCTATATGGTCAGGCGGTGACAACGGCAGGGAAGACGCCCGGCCGTGCCCGGAAGGCTGTCGCCAAACGGAGGCCGAGTATTGGCCCCATAGCGGTGGAGGGATTGGCTTTAGTCACGGAATTGGGGGCGGAGAGCCTTGCAGTGCTCGTGGAGGCGGGACGCCTACCTCGGCTGATGGTTCCACTTCCGCCCTTCCCGATGCTCCCGGCTCAAATGGAGGACCCGCTCCTGAAGCGAATATTTACTGGGCTCCGCGCACATCTGGAGGGATCCCACACGCGAGGGAAAAGTCCGTGGGTGATGGCGTCGGGTCCGGCTTTACTCGAAGCCCCTCCATCGGCCGGAGTAGCGGTACCTGCACCCCTGCCGGTTGAACTAGTGGCAGAGGCGGGCCGGGCAGGGGAAGAGGAGGCAAGAGAGCAGCGGATGATAGCGGCGCCAGATGCTTCGGCAATGACCTCAGCCATTTCCTTAGCAGTGGTTGGCTAGGAATCTTCTGTCGAGCCACGCCGGCCAGGCGTCTTGACTCTTACTCTTCCATCTTCTTCGGTCGCGGTGAACGCTGATTTGTGGGCGGAGGTGGACAGCACCGTGGAATTTACTCCCCCAGCCGTGCCTTCGGTCAGTCACACCTTGTCGGAGGCGCCGGTTCATCAAATGCTGGTAACGCTGCGGACGATGCTATTTGCGGACCTTTCCTTATCATACCGGGAGGTACACACCATAGTGACGCAGCTGACCGGGGCGTTACAAGTGCTGGGCTGCCCACTGGAGGAGTGGTCGCGGCGGGTTCTGCTGTTGCTGAAGTATGTGAAGCGTCGCGAGTTCCTCAAGACCCGGGCTCCTAACGAATGTGCCGCCCTTGATGCCCAGGCAGACGAGTATTTACAGACCTTGGAGGCACGGCGCCATGATGAAGAGCGCCATGGGGAGGCTCTCGGGGAAGGCCAGAGCAATGTTCGCTCCCTTAAGAGCCGGATTGCGAAACTGGAGAGCTACCTTGCTGCGGCCAGGATTGACCTTGCCGACGCCGAAAAAGCGGTCGAGGCGGAAGGTGAGGCTCTGGCCGTTGCCCAGGCCGAGGCGGCGTCCGTGGATGCGGAACTCGCTCGACTCGAAGAACGGAGGGGCCGCTTGCGCGATATGACGAACTTCCCTTGCGTTGGGATCCTCCCCCTCGAGGACATCTTCAGAGGTGTCGACTGAGCGTCGCCTCCCTTAGCTCTCTCCTTTTTACAACACAGGGGTATTGTAACGACCCGAGAATCCGATTACCTGGAAGGCCCGATAACCCGAGACTCGCACCGCCGCCCACGAGCCGGGAGGGCTCGGAAGGGCTAAAAGGAGTGTGGAGGCACAAAGAAATAGGAAATAAAGTAGGACAATTCAACAATTAACAGAAATAAATAAACAACTACAACAGAGTCCAGTCCAACAGAAAGTACAGTCTAAAGCAGTAAAACGTACCACATGCCAAGTGAACACTCGGCCCGGCAAGCTGGCAACTGAGAACCTCCGCCCCGCACCCTCGAACCGCGAGGAAGAACCGCTACACCTGAAAAGCAGGGAATGAGTCTCCAAAATAGAGACTCAGCAGGGATCCCGCGGAACCCCAACCGGAAACAACGGCGGTAGCGGAGAGGAGAGCTACAACTACAGCAGGAACAGCAAACCGGTGGCCGGTCAAAAACTCGGCACTACAGCTACTCCTACTGCCAGAAGGCAGACCTCGATCACGCAGTCGAAGCTACCGAACCACGCCAGTACCACCTACCGAAGTAAGAACACACGGCAACCACGCCGTAGAGGCCTGTCCCCCGGACACAGCCGACCTGGACACGCTGTCCAAGGTGCAACCCCGACCATCCGATCGCGGGTACCGCACAACAAGACCCAACCTCGGTAAAGCCACTAGCACTAATCTCATGACGCAAAAACCAACACACGCGTCACGGCGAACCAACCGAAACTTAACGGTCAACACGACCGAAAACCCGAAGGTCAAAGTCACGGAAACTGACAGTCTGTCACTTCGTACTCGACAGGAGTACCTCCCACTAGAAGCACAGCCGGTAGCGTCCCCTGACGTCTTACACCGCACCGCAGGTGAACCGCCTGACGTGGTAGGTCCTACCCGAGGCGCGAACACCGTACAAGTAACCACAAACAAGTGACTAGTTGGGGTCACGCCCGTCGACGTGCGTCCACTGTCCCCAACCACGTGTGCACACACAGACCACGCGTCCTAGGTCTGGCCCTCTGACCGGTTTTCCCCCGCAGCCGGACTCTGGCTACGACGAGGGGCCCGACGGAAACCAGTCTAACCGTCCTCAGGGTAAGCCCGTACACCACTCCCTGGTGCGACCAGCACACGCGTACTGGCAGGCTACGACTAGTGGAGGGTCACTGAAGGAGTAGACTCTCAACTCAACGGAAAACAACATCCGAATCCGACGACGTACGGGGACAACCCCGCGTACCGGCCCCGTCGCACGGTGACCACAGTCGAAGAAGAAATAGGACTCGCAGTCCTCAGCCATGCACGCACCCTGTGCGAGAGTCGAGAAAACTCAAGTGGCACTAAGCCACTAGATTCTGGGCAGTCCTCTAGACGCACTACACCCAACGGTCCTTTAGTGACAAGACTCGGGGTCAAGACCGTTGTACGCAACAGCACAAGGCCGTCAATCTAGTCCAATCTCTAGGTCTAAAACCACGGTAGCACGAGTACCGAGACAGCTCACGAGCCGTCAAGACCACTCCCTCGGAAAGGGAATGCAAAGGACTAAGGCCACCCACATGGGCAACACGGAAAACACAGAAGCACGATTCCCAGGGCAGCACACAAGCCACCACGACGATTTCCCATCTTGTAGCAAGCGGGAAACCTCCAGCCCCAGGCCAGATAACTGGACTCGCAGTCCAAGGCCAAACACGTGGCCCACACGGGAATCGCCTTCCAAAGGGAACCCACGACATGCGGGGGAGACCCCACCGCACGCACACCGGTACACGGTAACTCGATCGAGCGTAACACGAGAGCCCGGAACATGTGGGGTCACCCGGACCCACCACACCTACGGGCATGCTAATCGAGGCAACACGGTCCCTCCCGACACCCCAAAAATACAGACACAGAACCCATAGGGTGTCCGGGATATTCACAAGGCCGGAGGTTGACCACTGGGTCACAACCGAGTCGACCGGAGACCAAAACAACACAATCGGAACGCTAAAAGGTCACCTGGACCCTTAAGCTCAAGACACGCAAAACGAGGTAAGTGGGACCTCCTCTGGACACCCAAATATACGGTCACGGAACTCCACAGGGTGTCCGAGACACTCACGAGACCCAAAGTCAACCACTGGATCACAACCAGGTTGACCGGAGGTCAAAACAGCGCAAACCGGAACCAGAACATGGTAGTGGTCACCTGGTGACCGCAACCAGATGGTAGCGGTCGAACGGCGACCGCGACCATGCTGTCACGGTCATCTCGCGACCGCGACCAGCCACGCGCAAGCCTGATGGTAGCGGTCGCCCAAGGACCGCGACCAAACAGTAGCGGTCATCCCCTGACCGCGACTAGGCCAAAGCGATCTATCGCACGACCGCGACGCTCAAAGGCCTCCTCGACCAAAACACAAAGGATGAACGCGGTTCTCCCAAGACCGCGACCAAACGGTAGTGGTTTCTGGTGGACCGCGACCATTTCGGAAAATCGGGAATGGCGGGAAAACCCCAAAAATCCATGCCACGCCCCCAAACATCCACGGATGAGGGGAAAAACATAGGGGAAGCTCCCCAACAACCCCTAGCATGCATCTATGGCCTCGGATCGGCCTAAAACGCAACGAATCGCTAGATCGGGCGATCACTCCCCAAAACATGATTTTCCCCAAAACGCCCCAAACGACCCGCTCGGCTCACCACGGCCTATCAAACTCGCGGGAAAGGAAGAGCACGAGCTGGGGGTCCATCACCCTACCTCCACCGAAGATTTCGCGTCCCGAGCTCGTCGATCCGCGAAGAAAACGTCGTGAAGCCCTCGCCGCTCCACGAACCCGCGGCCGAGCTTCCACGCGCCACCGGCCCTCGATCCTCGACCCGTTCCCCGTTCCTCGCCTCCCGCCATCGCCGCCTCGCCCTCCTCCGCCACCGTCGGCCGCCCGGGGAGAGGGGGAGAGAAAGAGATGAGAGAGAGTGAGAAAGAGAGAATGAGAGGGAGAAAGAGAAAAGGGTTAGTATATATAGGAAAACCTGAGAAATTCAGAAAATTATGAAAAATTACCTCCGCGATCCTCGGGAAGAGCACAATGCAGTGGTAACGTCCCAGAGTCGGAGAACGCCACGGTTTGTCCTGCAAAGAGTTCCGAAGGCACATCAGGGAAAAACACGTGTAAAGCACAAAATACACTCCGAGACCCACTAAAATGATACGAAAAAAATCCGAAAAATCCGGGGCATTACAGCCCTCCCCCCTTAAAGGAATTTCGTCCTCGAAATTCACGACCACTCACGAAGTCCCAGGGGAAGAACACTGAATCAACTGACACGCTGTCAGAGCCCCAGCACAGAAAACCTCGATTCTCACGAAAACACGGATCCTGAGGAACACAGCCAGACTCACAATCACACACAACACCTCGCTCCTCGCACCGAGCACACTGGCCAGCAGAGCAGGCATATACCAAAGCACACAGTCCGGCATCGCCTCAGTCAACGCGAGAATCCACCATGGCGCCGCAGCCACAATCTCGCCCACCGAGGAATCACAACCCTCGACACGAGCAACAGCTACTGATTCATCCAGTGGTCGGCAGACAAATCGCACATCAGCTTCGCAGCCAGCTGACAGGTCGCACACCCTCCTCAAGGGAGCAACCAAAACAGAGCCTCCACCAGCTCAAGCAGTCCTCTCCGCAGACCGCAACCAGAACATCGGCTCAGCACCAAGAAACACCTCACACATGGCAAGCCGAAAGCCGGACATAACACTGTGCCAACTCTTGTCAGAAAACAAACTTCGACGAAGTCCAGATCCCATCCGGAAAGGCACATCACAGAAACGACCACCAAAGGTCTCGCTGGCACACGGCTCTCGCCACGCTCGAGTCCCAACAACCAGCATCTTCTGTCTCTGAAAAGACCATCCACTGGTCACCAACTGCTCGTCAACGGGAAACCTCCGCTTGCTCAGCTTCTTCCTTCTTTCCTGGTCCTCGACCGGGTCCAAAGGAAACATTCCAAACCTCGGCAAGCCATCCGTCGACTCACACACAGACCGATACCACACCTTGAGCTGCACTCCTCTCGGACACCGCATCCGAGCTCGAACATCGCACCAACTCGACCCTCTCGGGGAGCACGACGAAACCAAATGACGGATCCTGGTGTCTTCAGTCATCACCTCACTGGACTCAGACTTACAGGGGAACCACCCCATGCTAGTCACCAAACCAGGGATAACCATTACGACACCAACGTCCTATCAAGGACCATCCATCCGACGCCAATCTCACAAAAAGGCCACCGCCCACAGGCGTCACTCATCCATCTGGTCTCATCAAATCCTTCGATCAATGCAAGTGGACACCTGCCAATCCCGATTCCGTCCTTACCACAGAGCCACGGGACACCACCTGAACAGTGCTCACGGGTCCCTAAAGCAACAAACATCTCACCGTCACAATCCGACAAGACCGTAGAAACAACAGGAACCCACAGCCTGGCAGAGATCACTTCTCCAAAAATGATCTCATCCGAGGACACGACTGGGAACACAAGTCGGGCGCCAAGCCACCGACTCTGACCAACACGTCCTCGACCTCCGTCAGGCGACATCCTCAACAACCTCATCCAGGTCCAACACCGACGCCTGACACGGCTTCCAACACAGGAACAGGGTACTCATGCGACGCACTAGCCAGCACTTTTCCCAACACTCCATCCTGCCAGTGTCAACAACCATAATACCTCAAGCAACAGCACGGCAACAACACGTTTCACACCGAGGAACCCATCCTCCGATGCTCAACGCAAACTCAGGAATCCGCCCATAGCAACCAACGCTACGATCCTGAACCAGTGGGTTATGGGCCCACCACGCTTCCGCTGCGCACTCAAATCTGTGCGCACAGTCGAGAAAGCAAACACCGCCCAACCAGCACTCGTCCTTCCGGAACAGCGCCAGCACCCTCACATGACAAGGGAATGGGCACAACTTCTCACAGGCAACCACCTTGCCAAGACAAGGAGCACGTCTCGCACGGACTTCATGGCACACAAGGCCAACCAATCCGAACACACAATGCAAGACGACGATCCTTAGCCGAACGCAATCTCTCCAACCAAAGGAGAAACCAGCGCACTTCGACCAACGGAAGAACTCCACTCTCGACCTGACCTCAAACCTCGCGCACGCTGGAAACAGCACCATCCAGCACCAAGGAAAACCATCGCTTCCATCAGGTCAGCGCCTCCGACACACTCAATGAGTGTCACGTCGGACTACAATCACAGCATCTCTCGATGCACCACCGCTGCAATTCCTCGAACTACAACACGGCATGCCAAGAGCCGCAACACGAGCCCTAACAACAACCGCCGATGCTCATCCTCCAGTCCCGAACTCACCGCGGAGCCATCACATCTCAACCCAACCCCAGGGCGAACACACCCCATTCGCACACAAGAGCGCAGGAGCAAGACTTACTGGGACACCACAACCCAATCTTGCCTCGAAATCCATAAAACAATCGGGACCGCCACGTCATTTCTGACGCCACAGAGCACGACAAGGACATAAGGCTCGACGAAATAGCAGCTCACCGAGAAGACATTCCGCTCACCGGAGCACACTTCTCGATCAGAACACCCACTCTGCCACCTGACCATGCCGCAGATTCCTCGAACGCTGCACCGCGAGCTTACGCCTGCCAGCAACCTCTGCTCAACGCAGCACAACCAGGGCCATCACCGATGAGGGAGAAGGCTCTCAACCTCAATCCTTAGACCCCATGCTGGCATGAAAGCCGCGGACAGCAACCACCTTCACAGCGCACTCAAGCTCTCAAGCGAGAAACTAGGCGGAAAGCGAACACAAAACCCTATGCCAGCTGCCGACTGTACTGGACCTTACGGACTCTGATAACTGCAATATCTCAAATTCCTGTGTACGTCCACAACCACTGCTCTGATACCAGTTGTAACGACCCGAGAATCCGATTACCGGGAAGGCCTGATAACCTGAGACTCGCACCGCCGCCCACGAGCCGGGAGGGCTCGGAAGGGCTAAAAGGAGTGTGGAGGCACAAAGAAATAGGAAATAAAGTAGGATAATTCAACAATTAACAGAAATAAATAAACAACTACAACAGAGTCCAGTCCAACAGAAAGTACAGTCTAAAGCAGTAAAATGTATCACATGCCAAGTGAACACTCGGCCCGGCAAGCTGGCAACTGAGAACCTCCGCCCCGCACCCTCGAACCGCGAGGAAGAACCGCTACACCTGAAAAGCAGGGAATGAGTCTCCAAAACAGAGACTCAGCAGGGATCCCGCGGAACCCCAACCGGAAACAACGACGGTAGCGGAGAGGAGAGCTACAACTATAGCAGGAACAGCAAACCGGTGGCCGGTCAAAAACTCGGCACTACAGCTACTCCTACTGCCAGAAGGCAGACCTCGATCACGCAATCGAAGCTACCGAACCACGCCAGTACCACCTACCGAAGTAAGAACACACGGCAACCACGCCATAGAGGCCTGTCCCCCGGACACAGCCGACCTGGACACGCTGTCCAAGGTGCAACCCCGACCATCCGATCGCGGGTACCGCACAACAAGACCCAACCTCGGTAAAGCCACTAGCACTAATCTCATGACGCGAAAACCAACACACGCGTCACGGCGAACCAACCGAAACTTAACGGTCAACACGACCGAAAATCCGAAGGTCAAAGTCACGGAAACTGACAGTCTGTCACTCCGTACTCGACAGGAGTACCTCCCACTAGAAGCACAGCCGGTAGCGTCCCCTGACGTCTTACACCGCACCGCAGGTGAACCGCCTGACGTGGTAGGTCCTACCCGAGGCGCGAACACCGTACAAGTAACCACAAACAAGTGACTAGTTGGGGTCACGCCCGTCGACGTGCGTCCACTGTCCCCAACCACGTGTGCACACACAGACCACGCGTCCTAGGTCTGGCCCTCTGACCGATTTTCCCCCGCAGCCGGACTCTGGCTACGACGAGGGGCCCGACGGAAACCAGTCTAACCGTCCTCAGGGTAAGCCCGTACACCACTCCCTGGTGCGACCAGCACACGCGTACTGGTAGGCTACGACTAGTGGAGGGTCACTGAAGGAGTAGACTCTCAACTCAACGGAAAACAACGTCCGAATCTGACGACGTACGGGGACAACCCCGCGTACCGGCCCCGTCGCACGGTGACCACAGTCGGAGAAGAAACAGGACTCGCAGTCCTCAGCCATGCACGCACCCTGTGCGAGAGTCGAGAAAACTCAAGTGGCACTAAGCCACTGGATTCTGGGCAGTCCTCTAGATGCACTACACCCAACGGTCCTTGAGTGACAAGACTCGGGGTCAAGACTGTTGTACGCAACAGCACAAGGCCGTCAATCTAGTCCAATCTCTAGGTCTAAAACCACGGTAGCACGAGTACCGAGATAGCTCACGAGCCGTCAAGACCACTCCCTCGGAAAGGGAATGCAAAGGACTAAGGCCACCCACACGGGCCACACGGAAAACACAGAAGCACGATTCCCAGGGCAGCACACAAGCCACCACGACGATTTCCCATCTTGTAGCAAGCGGGAAACCTCCAGCCCCAGGCCGAATAACTGGACTCGCAGTCCAAGGCCAAACACGTGGCCCACACGGGAATCGCCTTCCAAAGGGAACCCACGACATGCGGGGGAGACCCCACCGCACGCACACCGGTACACGGTAACTCGATCGAGCGTAACACGAGAGCCCAGAACACGTGGGGTCACCCGGACCCACCACACCTATGGGCACGCTAATCGAGGTAATACGGTCCCTCCCGACACTCCAAAAACACAGACACAGCCATGGGGCGTCCGGGATATTCACAAGGCCGGAGGTCGACCACTGGGTCACAACCGAGTCGACCGGAGACCAAAACAACACAATCGGAACGCTAAAAGGTCACCTGGACCCTTAAGCTCAAGACATGCAAAACGAGGTAAGTGGGACCTCCTCTGGACACCCAAAGACACGGTCACGGAACTCCACGGGGTGTCCGAGACATGAGACCCAAAGTCAACCATTGGGTCACAACCGGGTTGACCGGAGGCCAAAACAGCGCAAACCGGAACCAGAACATGGTAGTGGTCACCTGGTGACCGCGACCAAATGGTAGCGGTCGACCGGTGACCGCGACCATGCTGTCACGGTCATCTCGCGACCGCGACCAGCCACGCGCAAGCCTGATGGTAGCGGTCGCCCAAGGACCGCGACCAAACAGTAGCGGTCATCCCCTGACCGTGACTAGGCCAAAGCGGTCTATCGCACGACCGCGACGCTCGAAGGCCTCCTCGACCAAAACACAAAGGATGAACGCGGTTCTCCCAAGACCGCGACCAAACGGTAGCAGTTTCTGGTGGACCGCGACCATTTCAGAAAATCGAGAATGGCAGGAAAACCCCAAAAATCCACGATATGCCCCCAAACATCCACGGATGAGGGGGAAAACATAGGGGAAGCTCCCCAACAACCCCTAGCATGCATCTATGGCCTCGGATCGGCCTAAAACGCAACGAATCACTAGATCGGGCAATCACTCCCCAAAACATGATTTTCCCCAAAACGCCCCAAACGACCCGCTCGGCTCACCACGGCCTACCAAACTCGCGGGAAAGGAAGAGCACGAGCTGGGGGTCCATCACCCTACCTCCACCGAAGATTTCGCGTCCCGAGCTCGTCGATCCGCGAAGAAACGCCGTGAAGCCCTCGCCGCTCCCGAACCCGCGGCCGAGCTTCCACGCGCCACCGGCCCTCGATCCTCGACCCGTTCCCCGTTCCTCGCCTCCCGCCATCGCCGCCTCGCCCTCCTCCGCCACCGTCGGCCGCCCGGGGAGAGGGGGAGAGAAAGAGATGAGAGAGAGTGAGAAAGAGAGAATGAGAGGGGGAAAGAGAAAAGGGTTAGTATATATAGGAAAACATGAAAATTACAGAAATTCATAAAATTATGAAAAATTACCTCCGCGATCCTCGGGAAGAGCATAATACAGTGGTAACGTCCCGGAGTCGGAGAACGCCACGGTTTGCCCTGCAAAGAGTTCTGAAGGCACATCAGGGAAAAACACGTGTAAAGCACAAAATACACTCCGAGACCCACTAAAATGATCCGAAAAATATCCGAAAAATTCGGGGCATTACAGGTATGCCCCGAAGCATATGTAATCTTATCCTTCTTTAAATATAACAGAACAGTTACAGTTTCACGTGTTCTTCGTGTATGCATTCATCCCAGAGGGACCTCTCTTCCCCTTTTTCTCTTCTGTGTATATTGTTTTCTTCTTCCTCTTCCCTCCCCTCCTCTTTTTTGTACTGAGACACATTGGCAGGGTGTGAATCTTCGCGAGGATTCACTTTGGGAGAACCAGGCAGGAACCCATGTCAGGGCACAGGAGAGTGCTCGCCTTCCCAGGGGGAGGACGAGGGGACCACTCCACCATACCGAACGGGTGACTCCCTAGTTTCGCCGCAATGTTGGAAGCGTGTGCTGGCCTCAAGCGGGGGGCCTCGGTCAGAGACCGGATTTCTCGTCGTCCAGAGGGGACGGAGAGAAGAGTTTGTCTAGTCAATGACCTGGACGGAAGATCCGAGTCAAAGGGGTACCCACCGCCCGGGGAGGACGGAGAGAAGAGTTTGTTTAGTTAATGACCCGGACGGGAGGTCCGAGACAAAGGGGTACTGACCGCCCGGGGAGGACGGAGAGAAGAGTTTGTTTAGTCAATGACTCAGACGGGAGGTCCGAGCCAAAGGGGTACTCACCGCCCGGGGAGGACGGAGAGAAGAGTTTGTTTAGTCAATGACCCAGACGGGAGGTCCGAGCCAAAGGGGTACTCACCGCCCGGGGAGGACGGAGAGAAGAGTTTGTTTAGTAACTTCTTTTAGTACTTCCGTGGCTACGGGGCGACGGCTAGAAATGGGAGGAGTTCCCCCTTTCTCGGCTTCCACTCTTCCCTTGCTCTTGTATCTTTTCTTTTCTTTTTTTACTTCTTTTTTTTTCTATCTTTCTCTCTTCTCTTCTTTTTCTTTTTCTCCTCTTTTTTTCTCATTTTTTTTCTTCTCTTTTTCTTCTCTCTTTCCCTCTTCTTCTCTTCTTTTTTTTCCTCCTTTCTCTCTTCTCTTCTTCTCTTTTTTTTTCTCTTTTTTTTTCTTTTCTCCTTTTTTCTCTTCTCTTTTTCCTCTCTTTTTTTTTCTTCTCTTTTTTTTTACCTTCCTCTTCCCCTTTTTCTCGCTTTTTTTTTGAAAACATGAATAGTGGTCAAGTTGTTTGGACATCAATCACGCAAATCCGCCCAAAATAGAGCGGAGGGTTATATTATTGATTGAACGGGGGCGCCGGAGCGTGGTACAGTCTCAAGTGCCTTCCATTAAGAGGCGGGAACTGAACTTCCCCGCGATGGTTGACAATTACATAGGCCCCACCTTCGTAGACGTTTTGGACTACGTAGGGTCCGAGCCAGTTCTCATTCAGCTTACCCTTAGGGTTGGCAGCCATGAGGTCTCTTCTCTTGACCATGACGAGGTCGCCCTTTTTGAATTCGCGTTCCTTGACAAACTTGTCAAAGGCGGGTGCAATCCGGGCCTGGTAGATTGATAACTTCATATTTTCACATATTAATTTCACATGTTTTAGAGAAAATTCAAAGTAAATTATTGATTATGTGTGAAAATATCCACAGAAATAGGTTTTGATGAATTTTGGAGTTTTCATGAAAAATGATAAATTTTGGGGAAGAATTTGTAAACAGAATTCAATGCATATAAATGAATAAGTTTTTCATTGATTTTGTTACAATATTTCACCTATGCACATTTTCTAAAAATGGCAGGTGGTAGTAGTTGGTATTCTTACGTGGAAATGAAGGTGTAGATATGAAAAGCACAAAAGTTATCAAGTTGCATGGTGGTGTCGTAAAGTGGCCATGAGTGGATGCACATGTGATTTTGCATGAGGCACAAGGTGTGGCAGTATAACATGCATCACGTGCATGGCTTAACAAATTAAGATACACATGGCTTAGTTGCACTAAAGCTACAGTTTGGTGATGGGCTAATCACGTAAAAAAATGGTGGCTTGTTGTAACACATGCATGGTGGTCACGTAAAGTGCCCATGAATATGTATCGTGAGTTGCACGAAGCAGCAAGTTGATGAGCCAACCACGTGCATGACTATGTTAAAGTATTATTCCCGCAACAATAAAGCAGCTTCAACGGCGGATCCTTTAGCGGTGAGAGCGGCAACAGCTTTGTTAAAAGGGTGAACGCCGTCGACGCGATAAGATGGACGCAGCGAAGATAGCGGAGGCCATCCGCTCGCGCAGGTGGGCTGTTCGTCTGTGGCGGAGGAAACGGCCGAGAGTTGCGTTCGCAAAGGGCACTGGATAGCAGCAATGGTGCTAATCCGGAGGAAGTTTCGCAGGATTCTGGTGTCGTCCACATCCCTATAAAGAGGAGGCTCAAGGACCGTGGAGGGGGTCGGTCGGCTGTGTTTTTTTTGGGAGTGGTCTTGGGTTGGTTTTTGTTTTTGGTTTTCTCTGAGAGTTCTTGGTTGTTGGTTTTCTTTCGCAAGGCTCCTCCGCCGTCCGTGTAGAGCTCCCTCTGCAACGTGTGGGTGCTGGGAGTTTTTAATCTTCCTGCTTTTTAGTTCACACTTTGGGTTCATCTTTTGTCTTCGGTTCCCCCTCTTTGGGTTCTTAGTTTGGGTTGCCGTCTTCTTTTTCTTTGAGAGTTTGTAGTAGGCTTGGCCATCCGCTCGTGAGAGGCGGAGGGCTGCTGGTCACGTTCGGGAACCTCACCAGCTTCGGCGAGCCCTCTCTGCTGCACCGTGCTTCGTCCGGGACGGCTCTCGCGGAGCTCTTTCTACAGCGTTGGTTACGTCCGGTGCCGCGTCACCGGTGGCGGTCTCTTCTGCTGCCCTCCGCCGTGCATGCAGTGTGGTCGCGGCGGGACTCCTCTGCGGCTTCTGTCCCTCGCGTGTGGAGCCTTCTCAGTCGCGGCGAGCTTCTTCGTGCCGTCCGTGGTGAGCTCCCCTCTGCATCGTACGGGTGCCGCAGCAGGCTTCTTCAGCGGTTAGAAGTGCAGCATCGGCCACATCACGCGCCCGTTCTGTGCATCGCGAACTCCTTCTGCTGCTGTGAGCTTCCCTCGCCGTCGCGTGAGGATATCGTTGCCAGCAAGCCTCTTCTGTAGCGCATGTGGCATCCACAACGGGAGAAAGGGAGAGAGCAGCCGAAGCTCTTTTGTGTTGCAGATCTTTGTTTTTGTTTACTATTGTTTCCATAAAGTTCTTTTCAGGGTCTTTGTTTACCTATTGTATTATTCTCTTCGAAGCTTTATTTAGTTAGTCCATTAGTCTTAATTATCTTAGGTATGTTAATTACACTGCCAGCACATTCATTCTTTAGTGTTGATTTAGAGTAAAAATTTTATTCATGATCTCTCTCCTCCTCTAAACGTGGTGTTGTTGGTGTCTGTATTGCACTTGTTTAATTTAATTTATGTTGTAAGTTCATTCACCTAAGTTAGTTAATTTTAATTTGTCAACTCTTCTTTTAGTGTCCATTTGTCATGAATTTCTAAATATACAACTCGAGGTTTTCTACCTTAAAATCTAAATTTCCCTGTGAACTCGACTCGGACTCATCGCTTAACTATTTTCTTATAATTAATTTGGGGGCCGATAATTAAATCTGGTAGTGGATGCATTAACGGCATGTATTTTAACTATCAATTTTTGGCGCCGTTGCCGGGGAAGCTTATGATTTTTAGGTCGTTAATCTTGTATTTGTGTACATAAATTGACACTAATAAATTCTTTTTTTCTTATTTTTGCAGGAAAAATCAAAAACACAAAAAGTGGTAAGTTTTCTTTGTCATTTATTTCAAAAAGAAAAAAAATGAGGGAACGTTTTTCCAAGTAAGTACTCACATCTCCCTCATTCATTTGAGTTTATTTTCTTTATTTTTCATATCTTATGGTTAGATAGGATCATTAATTAAAAAAAATAAAAAAAATTCACTTGAACTTTAATAAAAATCATCATCTCAAGATTAGCACCCACATTTCTATGCTATAGGTCATGCATCATATAGGTTAGAATTGTTTTTGTTATTTAATTTTGTTAAATGCATCATTGAAGATTGCGGGGGCAAGGTGAGTTCTACTATCTTTTTCTTAATCACATGACATGCATATTTGCATAAAACCCCTTGTTTGACTATGTGGTGTTGCATTTCATTTTAAATTATCTTAAGGGCAAAACCCATAATCACATAAGGTGGGGATTTGATCACCCTTCCTTGGCCCACAAACCACAACTCCACATTTTGCATTTCCCAAGCCTAATAAAATCTAGTAGACATTGGCCCTAGGGTTCACTTTGAGATTTGATTTCACTTGGGCCCATTATCAATTTGGAAACTAGTGTCTAGGAAAGAGGTCCGATGGCAAACACCTTAAGTGGGATTGTGGTTTATTAATTAGGACCCTACATCTGTAGGGGGAGCCTCCCACAACCCCACCTCTTTCCTGGCTAGTGGACAGATTTGGTAGTGGACTTGGGGTGGATTTAAGTTGATTTGTGAGAAAGCTAACATTTGAGCCCACTTAGTGGTTGAACCTTAAGGGAAATTGTACTTGTATCACCATCTAAAGGCTGGTGTCTAGGCAAGAGGTTAAAAGGCTACGCCTAAGTGGATCCGTGGTTCATTAATTAGGAGCTTGCGAAAGCAAGGGGAACCTCCCACGATCCTACCTCTTACCTGGCCAACTTGAAGGTCGGTGTGTGCAAGATTGCAATTGAACTTAGGGGAATTCTCACTATTTGTGCTTTTAAGTCCAAGGAACCCTAAGTCTTGTAGGTTAAATTGTTGATCAAGTGTTTGCTAAAATAATTTCTGGAGTTCATGCAAGGTAGAAGATCCCAAGTTCCACATTTAGTTGAACCTATCCAAGAAATAGAGAGAGTGATCCATCAAGCCCAAAATCTAATTCAACAAATGGCTAATCAAGGTGAATTACCCAAGCAGATGAAGGAATATTTCATTCCTTCTAACTATCAACCTTCCACATGTATCCATCTTCCAGAAGTGCCAGCAGCCCAATATGAGATCAAATCTAGCACGATCCAAATGCTCTCGTCATTCCATGGGCTTACAAATGAAGACCCATATAAGCACTTAGATGAGTTCTTGGAAATATGTTCCACTGTGAAAATTCAGAATTTCACAGATGATGCCTTAAAGTTGACCCTTTTCTCATTCTCCCTGAAAGATAAAGCCAAATATTGGTTAGGGACCTTAGGAAGACCCATTCGGTCATGGGAGGAAATGCAAAAAGAATTTTTGAAAAAATTCTATCCTATAGGTCGGACCAATACAATGAGAAGAGCTATCACAGGTTTTGCTCAAACCCCGGAGAATTGATCCATGAGTCTTGGGAGAGAATGAAGGAGTTATTAAGAAAATGCCCACATCATGGGCTATCAAAATGGCAGATTGTGCAGGCCTTTTATGAAGGATTGACTGAACCCTATAGGCAAATGGTTGATGCTTCGTGTGGAGGTGCGTTTATGAGTAAAAGTGAAGAAGAAGCTTATGCTCTCTTTGAAATGTTGAGTGAGAACTCCATCAACCATGCCTCTCTTTCTTCATATGAAAAATCAGTGGGGCCATCTAGAAAAGATGGGATGTATGAGGTAAAAGAGAAGGGAGAATTTGAGCCTAGATTAGATGTGAATGCCTTGGCCCAAAAATTAGATAAAGTTGACCTGTTAACCCAACAAGTGGGCGAGCTCATTAAATTGAATAAACAAACCTTCAATGCCCAATCACAACCATCTTTCTACTCTCTCCAAGGTCCAGTCCAAGAGGCATGTGTGCTTTGTGAAAGCCCAGCCCATCAAGTGGATGAATGCCCTGCGGCAGCCCAGTTACCACCTGCTATCCAGGAGCAAGTTTATGCAGCCCAAGGATTGTCTAAGCCCAACAATGACCCATTTTCAAACACTTACAACCCGGGCTGGAGGAATCACCCGAACTTCGCTTGGAAACCCCAACAAATCCAAAATTTTCAACCTAAACCCCAACCTCAGGCCCATTTTCAAAATCAAACTTTCCATAGGGGCCAATTGTCACAACAGTTACCCAATCACCCTCAAGTCCCTTATGGCCAGCCATCTTATGGCCAACCCTCATTTGCTCAGCCCGCATATGGGCAATCTTCACATCCTCCTCCAATTTACCAACCACCTATGCAACCTCCACCAATGGCCCAAAATGATGACAAAATCAATCAATTACAACAACTCATTTTGGCCCAAAACCAATCTTTCCAAACCCAAATGGCTGAAATGAAGGCCCAGATTGGCCAACTCTTGGAAACCAATGTAAGGAGAGATCCGGGTCAACTTCCAAGTCAACCCATTCCCAACCCACGAAATTATCCTCCTGGTTTTCAGCAGCCCCTTCCATCGGCTCCTCAAGGGCAATTGAAACAAGGCCCAAATCCTCCTAAAGGCCCACAATTTGAGAATGCTAAGGCCATCTCGGCCTTAAGAAATGGTAAAATCTTGTCAGACCCATACCAAATTGATGAATCCAATCAAGCCTCATCTAATCAAACCCAAAAAGAAAAAGAACCCATGTCCACTCCTATAGTGGGTAGTGAGGAGATCATGAAAGAAAAAGGGAAGGCAAAGATAGATGAATCACCTGAATGCTATAAACCTAAGATTCCCTTCCCTAAAATGCCTTGGACGCTAGGAAAGAAAAGAAAAAGAAGAACAATCAAGCTCAGAATGAAGAATTGATGAAATTGTTCAAACAAGTCCACATCAACATCCCCCTCTTAGATGCAATCCAACATGTGCCCACGTATGCCAAATTTCTTAAGGAAATGTGCACTAAAAAGAGGGAACCAAAGGTGAATCTGGAAAGAATTCTATTGTCTGAGGATGTTAGTGATGTCCTATTAAATCAACTCCCCCAGAAAATGAAAGATCCTGGCACCCCACTCATATCTTGTGTCATTGGGGGGGTCACCTTTGAAAATGCTCTGTTGGACCTTGGAGCAAGTGTCAATCTCCTCCCAACATCTGTGTACCAAAAATTTGATATGGGAGAACTCAAATCAACCCCTGTCATTCTCCAGTTGGCTGATAGATCTGTTAGAACACCTAAGGGGTTAGTAGAAGATGTCCTTGTCAAAATAGACACATGTTATTTTCCTGTTGACTTTCTAATCCTTGACATGGAGTCTAAATCAGACTTAGCCTAAAGCCCAATTATATTGGGCCGTCCCTTCTTAGCCACAGCCAATGCCAACATCAATTGTAAGTCTGGGCTTATGGACATCTCTTTTGGAGATCAGAAGATGACACTAAATGTCTTCAAGGCGTCAAAACAAATAAGGGAGGAAGAAGATTGTTACATCATTGATGTGATTGATGAGATGGTAGAAAATGACCCTCCCTTGACCAGAATAGAAAACTTTGACAAAGCTGAAGACAAAGAGCCCATTTCAGAGGTCAATGCTCTTCATCAGTTTGAACATTTGTCTGATGTGAAACATGAACTTTCACT
This sequence comes from Amorphophallus konjac, assembly GCA_022559845.1. Classification (NCBI taxonomy): domain Eukaryota; kingdom Viridiplantae; phylum Streptophyta; class Magnoliopsida; order Alismatales; family Araceae; genus Amorphophallus; species Amorphophallus konjac. Next base: position 306,852 of record JAHNEJ010003629.1, on the reverse strand, counting down.
TCCCTCCATCCATGCCCCACCACAGCTAGAATTGAAACCCCTACCCGATTCCCTGAAATATGTCTTCTTAGGGGATGAGAGGACTTTGCCTGTCATAATAGCATCTGATCTGACACCCACTCAGGAGGACCAACTGATTGATGTCCTCAAAAGACATAAGGAAGCCATAGGTTGGTCTGTGGCCGATCTTAAGGGAATATGTCCATCAGTATGTATGCATCACATTTATCTGGAAGACAATGCAAAGCCATCTAGGGAGATGCAAAGAAGGCTGAACCCTCACATGAAAGAAGTGGTTAAGAAAGAAGTAGTCAAATGGCTTAATGCAGGAATCATATACCCAATCTCTGACAGCCCATGGGTTAGTCCAACTCAAGTGGTACCTAAGAAAGCTGGGCTCACTGTGGTGAGCAACGACAAAGGAGAATTAGTACCCACTAGATTACCCACAGGGTGGAGGGTATGCATAGATTATAGGAAATTGAATGAGGCCACTAAGAAGGACCATTTTCCCCTACCATTCATTGACCAAATCTTGGAGAAATTAGCTGGCCAACAATATTTATGTTTCTTAGATGGTTATTCAGGATATAACCAAGTGGCCATTTATCCAGAGGATCAAGAAAAGACCACATTCACATGTCCTTATGGGACATTTGCATTTAGGAGAATGCCCTTTGGGCTATGTAATGCTCCAGCCACTTTTCAGAGATGCATGATGGCCATTTTTTCGGATATGGTGGGGAACTTCTTAGAAATTTTTATGGATGATTTCTCAGTCTTTGGAGATTCTTTTGAAGTGTGTCTAGATAATTTGACGAAAATTTTGGAGAGGTGCATAGAAAAGCGGTTGATTCTAAGCTGGGAAAAGAGTCACTTCATGGTAAAAGAGGGCATAGTGTTGGGCCACATAGTTTCTAAGCGGGGTATAGAGGTGGACAAGGCCAAAATTGACCTCATTTCTAATCTTCCTCCACCCACCGATCAGTTAAACAAATTCGGTCTTTCCTTGGCCATGCCGGCTTCTATCGCCGATTTATCCAAAATTTCTCTCAAATTGCCCGACCTTTAACCCTTCTCCTAGCCAAGGATGTCCCATTCAGTCTTGATGAGTAATGTTTACAAGCATTCAATATTTTGAAGGAAGCTCTGACCAAAGCTCCAATCCTTCAACCACCTGATTGGTCCCTTCTCTTCGAAATCATGTGTGATGCATCAGATTTTGCTATAGGTGCAGTCTTAGGGCAGAGGATTGACAAACACCATGTGGTAATTTATTATGCTAGTCGCACTATGGGTGATGCTCAACTGAATTACACCACCACTGAAAAAGAACTTTTGGCTGTGGTGTTCGCCCTTGAAAAATTCAGATCATATCTCTTAGGATCCAAGGTCATCATCTACTCTGATCACTCAGCCTTGAGATACCTCATGTCCAAGAAAGAAGCCAAGCCCCGTTTGATTAGATGGATCTTACTCTTGCAAGAATTTGATATTAAAATTCGGGATAAAAAAGGGTCTGAGAATGTGGTGGCTGATCATCTCTCTAGAATTCTTGTGCAAGAAAAGGAGCCCATAAGAGACTTTTTTCCTGATGAACAACTCTTGTCCATTAGCCACATCAAACCCCCTTGGTATGCCAATATTGTCAATTATCTGGCCGTTGGATTGACCCCTGAAGGTTGGTCTAAGAATGAGAAGGATATATTCTATGCTCAGATAAGACACTATTTTTGGGAGGATCCAGAATTATTCCGTATCTGTGCGGATAATGTCATTCGAAGGTGTGTCCCTGAAAATGAGCATCAAAGCATTCTCACCTTCTGCCACACTCTTGCTTGCGGAGGTCATTTTTCTGGAAAGAAAACTGCGGCAAAAGTCCTCCAATGTGGTTTTTATTGGCCTACCCTCTTTAAAGATGCCCATGCTTTTAGTCACTCTTGCCCAAAATGTCAAACTATGGGGAATATTTCTCGGAGATACATGATGCCCTTAAACCCCATTCTTGTGGTCGAAATTTTTGATGTTTGGGGAATTGATTTCATGGGACCATTCCCACCATCTTATGGGCATGAATACATTCTAGTGGCTGTGGATTATGTTTCCAAATGGATTGAGGTTGTAGCAACTAGAACCAATGACCACAAGGTGGTCATGAAATTTGTGCAAAAGAACATCTTCTCTAGGTTTCGATTCCCTAGGGCCATAATTAGTGATGGAGGTAGTCACTTCACTAACTACCAATTCAAAAGCTTGCTGAAAAAGTATGGGATCACCCATAAAGTGGCCACACCTTATCATCCCCAAACGAGTGGGCAGGTGGAAGTTTCCAACCGAGAGATCAAAAATATTTTGCAAAAGACTATGAGGACTGATAGGAAGGACTGGGCTGAGAGATTGGATGATGGTTTGTGGGCCTACAGAACGGCCTATAAAACCCCAATTGGAATGTCACCCTTCAGATTGATTTATGGAAAAGCCTGCCACCTCCCAGTAGAGCTGGAACACAAGGCTTATTGGGCAATCAAACAATTTAACCTGGATTTGACCCAAGCTGGATCACACAGGGCCTTGCAATTAAGTGAGTTAGAGGAGCTTCGTGAGGAATCCTATGAGAACTCCAAAATCTATAAGGCCAAGATGAAAACTTTTCATGACAAACACATCTCCAGGAAAACATTTGAACCTAATCAAAAGGTCTGGTTGTTCAATTCTAGATTGAAACTTTTCCCTGGGAAGCTTAGATCTAGATGGGATGGGCCATACATTGTAGTTAATTCATTTTCACATGGTGCTGTCGAAATCTGTGACCCCAAAAGTGGTAACACTTTCAAAGTCAATGGGCAGAGACTCAAACCCTTCATTGAAGGAGTCTCAAATGAATTGATTGTGGAAGAAATTGCATTAATTGAACCAAGTTGAATTCACGGATGTCTGGCTGAAGACATTAAACTTAGCGCTAATTGGGAGGCAACCCAATTCTTTTTTATAAATAAAGGAGAATGACTGATTGCTTTTCTTTCTAGAAACATGGAGAATGGGCAGCATCTCTCTCTACATCAACAAACTTCCTCTTGTCCAGGTTGTACCTTTCCCTCTCAATACATTCACTCTATTTTGTCCTAGTTTTCTATTTTAATCATGTCATTGAGGACAATGTCACCTAAGTTGGGGGGTAGCTTAAGCTTAAAATTTCATCAAAATGCTGTAATCTTTCATGATTCCCCCAACAAATGCTTCAGGGTCATCTTTCATGATAAGAAACATTGTCAAAATGATAAGGCTTAGAATATCCACTTGTGACAGCATTGAATTAAAGGGTGAATTAGTTGGTTATGTTTTTAGCATCTTCCTCGGAATACACTCAGATACTTTTGAACTCACACACATCCGCACACTAATGAGAATAGTAGATATTAAACACGAGGATGATGAGTTCTTTACTTAAAACTTTTGTGAGGATTGAAAATTCTGCCTAGTCATTAAAGATCTATCGTGGGGAAAAAGTTACCTGCCTGCAAATAAGTGCAAAGCACCAAAAAGAAAGAAAAAGAAATATATATATATATATATATATATGATGAAAAACTCATGGAAAATGCTCATGATCTTAGTAACCGGGCCTGCTTCTCCTAGCAAGAGTTGAGGTTCGCGTCAAACAGTGAAGGAATGTGCAGCACCATGGTGAAAAAAAAAATGATGATGATCAGGCAGAGTGAAGCTACCTGTAATTCGAGAGTCTGATTTGCAAAAGGTAGAATTGAAAATCATCGTTAAGTGATAAATAGAAGGCTCATGCATCCGGTTGTCTGATGTCCACTAATCAAATTGGAGCACATACACGAAGAGATACAAAATTTATGAGTGTAACCTGAGGAAGTGTCTAATTACATGGATTGACGAAGTTTATTCCGGACATACTTTGCTTGAACTTGCAGTATTCTATAGTTTAAATCATGATGCTCACATTCTTCTCATGAAACGTGATTTATGAACTCTTGTTAAGTCCTAATTTATAATTGATTGCATTGCTAAGGGACTAGCAATGAGTAAGTTGGGGGATGTGATAACTTTATATTTTCACATATTATTTTCATATACGTTTGGGAGATAATTCATTAGTAAATTGAGTGACTATGTGAAAAAAGTTCATAAAAATTGATTCTTGTTAATTTGTGAGTTTTCACGGAAAACAACAATTTTGGAGTAATTTTTGGTCATAAACTTGCATATATGTGGACAAAATTTATTTAACATAGTCACATACGCATTTTTTTGACAGGTTGTCAGTATAATGCATAATGTGAATGGGCTCAAAGGCTTGTTGTATGCATGCATAGTGGTATTGGGCTTCCTTCACGTAGGTGCCATGTGGGTTGCATGAAGGTGGCTGTGGACATCATGTGCATGAGATTCACGTACATGTAATATTGGCAAGACCTTGGGCTTAATGTGAAACACATGCATGGTGGTTCCGGGTATCACGTGGATATATATGTGAGATGCATGAGGCAGCAAGGTGGTGGCATGATATCACGTAAGGACATCACGTGCATGGCCAAGCAAGAGGCATATGCATGCATCGGCAAGACCATTAGTTTATTTTGTACGTGCATGAAGGTTGCAGTTTTGATGGACCGATCGTGAGAAGAAGTGGCTGCTATATGCATGTGAGTTGCATGAGGTACATATTGTACGTGCTGGCTGGGTGTTGCGAAGGCACTGCGGCTTCCATGATCACCACGTGAATAGTGGCTGCAAGGTGAGCCGAACTTGCATGGCGTCAAGGAGATAAAGGAGACGGCAGATATGGCCGGGTTTCACTACCAATTTTAATTATCGGCCCATAAATTAATTATAAGAAAATAGATAAGCGGTGAGTTCGAGTCGAATTCACAGAGAAATTTAGATTTTAAGGTAGACAATCTTGAGTTTATGTAATTAACAATTCATGGCAAATAGACACTAAGATAAGAGTTGACAAATTAACTAACCTAGATGAATGGACTAAGGACTTAAGGAACTAAGAAACCAATTAAATTAAACAAACGCAAGGAGAATATGAAACAAACCACACTTAGAGAAGAGGAAGTGAAAGATGAAGATAATGAACAAACGTTGAACACATTCACTTAATATTAAAGAAAGAGTGTGCTCGAGACTTATTTATCAAATCTAAAACAGTAAAGATCAAACGACTAACTAGATTATGCTTTGAAGAAGAATAATACATTGAACATATAAAGAAGCTAAAGGGAAATAACAGTGAATAGGAAGGAAGAGAGCAGCACAGAGAGGCCTCCACCCTTCCCTTCTCTCTGTCTCGTTGCCACAAGTGGTTGCACAACAAGCATCTGCAACTCGGGACACCGCATGCAGACGGAAGCTTGCTGCTGCAACACGTTGCAGAGGACGCTCGCTGCTAGCAGGGGACGTCACGAAAGATGGACGGACGATGCACACCACGCACGGCGGAGGGTAGCAGAAGGGACCGCTGCTAACAGAACTACGGCAGTGAGGGAGTTTGCGAGAGACGTCGCGAACGTTGCCCGGTGTAGCAGAAAGAAGCCGGGCTCGCAGTCGCCTTCACGGACAGCACTCTGTGGTCTCGTGGCAGCGGACAGGGCCCGCGAGCGGCAAGGGAACTCCACGCCAGCTTCCCGTCTCCTCGCTGTGGATGCTCGCTGCGGACACACCTTTTCTTCCTGCTACGGATGGTGCTTGCCGAAGACGGTTGCCGTCTTCTCCCTTCGAAATGCTGTGGACGCCACACACGAGCAGCAGAGGAGGCGGTTGCACGTCGCTGCTGCCGCGATCGTCTTCTCGTCAGGGACGCAGCACATGCAGCAGACGAGCTCAACTGGCTGCCTTGGTCAGCGCACAGGGGGGTGCCGTTAACAGAGCCACGGCGGCACGGGAACTCCACCAGGGACGGACGGATGCACGGACGGCACGAACACATGCAGCAGTAGAGGAAGCAAGCGGCTGCAAAACGGGACTTATGGGTGACAGACGATGCACCTCCAGAAGCCTTTGAGTATCCTGGCACGATCCCGGAACCTCCCAAGGAACACTCCGCAGGCCAACCCCAAAACTAAAACCAAACCAAAAGCTAAGAATGAACCCCCCTGCGAAAATGCCTAAACTTCGGAAGAACACCGTGAAAGGCCAAATCTAAGAAAACAGAAACTAACAAACCCAAAAGCCAGCTAAAAAAAAACACCAGAGATAACTCCAAAACAAAAACATAAGACGAACCCCTTTCTCATCTTTACGGATCCCATTTATAGGGAGCTGTGTAACCCAAAACCTCTCGCGGGATCACTTCCGCTTCTCCTGCCAACAATTTTTATCCTCCGGTGGTGTCGCTCACAGTTCCTCATGCCGTCAGCTTCGCATTCAGTTTGGACGTGAACGGAACTCACGAGCGAACTTCTTGCGTTGCTATACACTGAGCGGATGCCCTCCGTTATCTTCGTAGCATCCTTGCACTTTCGACGGTGCACCCTCGTGAAACCCGGCCATATCTGCCGTCTCCTTTATCTCCTTGACGCCATGCAAGTTCGGCTCACCTTGCAGCCACTATTCACGTGGTGATCATGGAAGCCGCAGCGCCTTCGCAACACCCAGCCAGCACGTACAATATGTACCTCATGCAACTCACATGCATATAGCAGCCACTTCTTCTCACGATCGGTCCATCAAAACTGCAACCTTCATGCACGTACAAAATAAACTAATGGTCTTGCCGATGCATGCATATGCCTCTTGCTTGGCCATGCACGTGATGTCCTTACGTGATATCATGCCACCACCTTGCTGCCTCATGCATCTCACATATATATCCACGTGATACCCGGAACCACCATGCATGTGTTTCACATTAAGCCTAAGGTCTTGACAATATTACATGTACGTGAATCTCATGCACATGATGCCCACAGCCACCTTCATGCAACCCACATGGCACCTACGTGAAGGAAGCCCAATACCACTATGCATGCATACAACAAGCCTTTGAGCCCGTTCACATTATGCATTATACTGACAACCTGTCAAAAAAAATACGTATGTGACTATGTTAAATAAATTTTGTCCACATATATGCACTCAAGTTTATGACCAAAAATTACTCCAAAATTGTTATTTTCCATGAAAACTCACAAATTAACGAGAATCAATTTTTATGAACTTTTTCCACATAGTCAATCAATTTACTAATGAATTATCTCCCAAACGTATATGAAAATAATATGTGAAAATATAAAGTTATCATAGATCTGAATGTTCTGTTGGGCCTGGAGTCGCTTTCCTTCTAGACTGGAGAGTTCATCAAGCCTTCGTTCAACGTTGGTTTGCCCTTCAAGGACAAGGCCATGCTGAATGGCAACCCTGAGGGACGGTATCTCCAGTTCAACGGGGACGATTGCCTCCGAGCCATATACGAGAGAAAAGGGCGAGCAGCCTGTTGGAGTCTTGTATACTATTCGGTGCGCCCAAAGTGCCTCGTACATTCTTTCTTCCCAGTCCCTTTTGTTAGAGCTGACCATCTTAGCCAGGAGAGTACAAAGTGTCTTATTAAAAGCTTCGGCCAGCCCATTAGCCTGTGGGTTGTAAGGAGTCGATGTCCTCCAATCAATTTTATATTTTTCTGCCAGCCGGTAGACCTTCTGGTTGCGGAAGTGGCTGCCGTTGTCTGACACAACTCGATCGGGCGTGCCAAATCGGAATATGATATTACGGCGGACAAACCTGACCACGATCTCTCTGGTGACCTCCCGCAAGGCGACAGCCTCTGCCCAGCGGGAGAAGTAGTCGGTTGCCGCCAAAATGTATTTGCAGCCTGTGGAAGATGTAGGTAAGGGACCCACGACGTCCGTTCCCCACTAGGCGAACGGCCAACTGGGCGCGGTTGGGTGTAACTGCATGGGGGGCCTTCTGGGTATGGTGACATGCTCCTGACATTTCTGACACGACTTAGCATATTTGCAGCAGCCGTCGAACATCGCAGGCCAATAATAGCCAAGCTTCTTTATTTCAATCTTCATTTTCGGCCCGGCCTGGTGTGTGCCAGCTGTCCCGGCGTGAACCTCCTTCATGACCCTCAGGCTTCTTCAATGGACAAGCATCGGAGGAGTAATTTCTGCTTGGCGTCGGCCACCATTCGGAATAATATTCCAATTCGGAGCTCATAAGAGTCCTTAATTCTGATCAGCCTGATCTTCTCTTCTCTCTTCTTGGGCAGATGCCGGTACTTGAACCACTGCATCAGGGGGTCTCTCCAGTCGGGTAGGCCGACGGCTTCTGCTGTGGTGACTTCTAGCTCTTCTTCTTTTGGTTCCTCTTCTATCATGCTGGGCATCTGGCGCTGATTTATTACTTGGATACTGAGAGATCCATCTGGAGGCACTGCCAGTGAGCTTGCCAGTTTTGCCAGGGCGTCGGCTTGTGTATTCTCCCCTCTGGCGACATGGCCTATCTCAAGAAGGTAGAACCGCTCCATGAGTCTCTTCGCCTTAGTGTGATAAGGGAGCAACTCAGGTTTTCGGACATCAAACTGTCCCTGGACCTGCTTGACGACCAGCAGCGAGTCGCCGAATACTTGGAGCATTTTGATCTCCATTTGGAGGGCCACCTAAAGGCCGATGATCAGAGCTTCATACTCTGCTTCATTATTTGTGCAGGGCTTAGTAATGCAGCAGGAAGTGTGCATCACTTCTCCGTCTGGCGATTTGTGGACGATATCGGCTCCGGCCCGTACCTTGGCGTGTCCGGACGGGGTCGCTTCTGTTCTCGAAGCCCCGTCAAAGTATAGCTGCCAGATAGCTTGTTGGACATGATCCACCTCCAGTGTCTCATCTTCGGGTAGCTCGGTGGCCAACGGGGAGCCTTCGGGCACGGGGTGTGCTGCGAAGAAATCCGCGACGGCTTGTCCCTTAACGGCCTTCTACGGCACGTAGGTGATATCAAACTTCATGAGCAGCACGGCCCACTTGCCAAGGCGCCCCTTCGAGACAGGCTGGAGGAGGATGTGCTTGATAGGGTCAGCTCTGGATATTAGACTTACTTCATGGGACAGCATGTAGTGCCTCATCTTCTTGACTGCGAAGATCAAAGCAAGGCAGACTTTCTCTATCGGGGTGTACTTGGCCTCCGCACCCACTAGTCTCCGGCTGAGGTAGTAGAGAGCCTGCTCTTTTCCCTCATCATTGTTCTGGGCAAGCATTGGCCCCAATGAATATTCGGTAGCCGCTATGTAGAGAATAAGCGGTCTGCCTTTGACAGGTGCCCCCAGGACTGGTGGGGTCTTCAGGTATTCTTTTAGCTGGTTGAACGCGCGTTGGCATTCGCGACCCCAGCTGAAGGGTGCATTCTTCATCATCAGTCTGTGAAAGGGTTGGCAACGCCCCGACAGGTTGGAGATAAACCTGCGGATATAGGCTAGACGGCCCTGTAGGGACCTCAGCTCTCCCAGACTCTTCGGAGGGGGCAACTCCTGAATGGCTTTTATCTTGAAGGGGTCAATCTCGATCCCTCTGTGCCAGGCAATAAAGCCGAGGAACTTACCACTGGACACGCCAAAGGCGCACTTCATAGGGTTCATCTTCAGCCCATACAGCCGGAGCCTTTGAAAGACGACCCTGAGGTTGCTCAGATGTTCAGCTCTCTTCTTAGTCTTGACAACTAGATCATCAATGTAGCATTCGACCCTGCTATATAGCAGCTCGTCGAAGATCTTGGTCATTGCCCGCTGATATGTAGCACCGGCATTCTTGAGACCGAAGGGCATCCTCTTGTAGTGGAATATCCCCTTGGGCAACCTGAAAGCCGTGTGAATCCGGTCATGGTCGGCTATCCAAATTTGGTTATAGCCGGACGACCCATCCATAAAGGACAGGGCCTCGTGGCCAGTGGTTGCATCAATCATCACTTCGGTGATAGGCACCGGGAAGTCATCCTTTGGGCAGGCTTTATTCAGGTCGCGGAAATCTACGCAAATCATGATATGTCCATTCTTTTTCTTTACCGGTACAATGTTGGCCAACCAAGTGGTGTATTGGTTTTCCGCCACGAAGCCGACATCTATGAGCTTGTCGACCTCCTTGCAGATCTGGCTGATCAGTTCCGGCCTCATACGCCGGGGAGACTGCTTCACTGGTTCCATCGTGGGATCAATGGCCAAGATGTGCTGAGTCACCTCGGGGATGAGCCCAGGTATTTCTTTATAGTTCCAGGTAAAGCAATCCCGAAATTCTTACAGCAACTTTGTGTATTGTTCTCTCTCCTGTAGGGGCATAAGAGCACTCAGAAAGGTCGGCCTGGGGTCACCTTCTGTGCCAAGGTTGATCTCAATCAATTCGTCGACTGTGGCTTGGCCGCTATTTTCAATTTTCGGCGGAGCTGGCGACAAATCGACGAAGTCTTGATCTTCATTGTCTTCGGGCTCGAGGACGCCATCCCCCTCTTCTTGTCCCTCATGAAGGGGCGCGGGGGCTGCATTTGTCGCGCATTCCTCCTGGACCGTAGCCGTCGGGTCCGTGGGGTCTGCTGGTGCAGAAAGGCATAGGGCCACCTCGGAGTCTTCTGTGTACTCATCATAGACAGCTCCGGCGGGGGCCGGGGCAGCCGCATCTTCGGGCGCCTTGTACTGGTCCCCGCCGGAGCAGCCGCATCTTCGGGCGCCTGGTACTAGATGGATAGTGTATAGGCTCCTCTTCCGGGGCTGTCCGCCACGTGGGGGCGTGGTGGGGCTACCACATAGTCTCCCATTCTGAGCTCGTCCCTGTCAATGAGGTTTTGAGCAATGTCTTTGAAGACATAGCAGTCTTCGATGGCGTGGCCCAGTATCTGGTGGTAGGGACAAAACAGTGGGTCCTTACTTCTTCGGGTGTCCTGCGGCCTCTTGGACCGTGGGAGGGAGACCTTGCTGTAATGGTAGGCCCAGTCAAAAATACCCTGAGTCTTCTCTCTTGGGAAAGAGTAGGGCTTTTGCAGCTTCTCTTGGAGTGTCAGGCCTTGCCTGGTTGGCCGTCCGGTTAATGGGCTTGCCGTGTCTCTTGTCTCCCTTCTTGACCAGACGGGGACATCGGGACTGGTGTCTCGGGGTCGAGACATATAGCCACCCCACGGGCGGAGAGAGCCTTGGATGAGGTCGGCAACTAGCGAGGTCAACTCAGCCAGCCGTACTTTTAACATCTCGATCTCCCGTTGCTGCCTATGGTACAAGGTGTACATGACGGGGTCATATCGAGGGGAATTTGGGGCATGACCCATGCTTCTGCTTCTTGCTTCGCCAGCAGGCCGAAGTGAGGGCGCCTCGGCAGTGTGCTCTTGCGAGGCTAGCCTGTCGGAGAGAGAGGGGGTTTTCCCCGTGCAGCGGCCGCAGAGAGGGGTCCAAAGGAACACTTCTTCATCTTGTGCCTCCTCAGCCGGAGGCCTGGGATATACTTCTTGGTGGGCTTCCCGTAAATCTACAGCTTCCGCGGGATCGTCGCCGGACAAGGCCGAAACCGATATCACATCAGTTTCGTAATAATCTTCTGGTGAAAAGCCCAGACCGGGGTGCTTGGTGATTTGTAGCAACCGCCGATCCAGGTTTGGTGGGTTCCACATTCTTTCGAACATTTCCTTCCGGCTGGAGGGTTGATAGGGGGGAATCTTTTGCTTTCTGACCATTCTGGCTGCCTGGTCGGTCATATGGGGGAGTCCCACAATGGGGACGTGCGGGTCATGCAACTCGTTAGGAAACCGGCAATCATCGTCTTCCATGATTGGCTTTTCCCCGGCAACATAAAAGATAGTGGATGGCCCCTCCGGGTTAGGCACTTCAAAGGTCCTCAGCCGCTCGGCCGCTTGACAGTCAATTTCTGTAATGGGCTTGATGATCCCTGGCGGGACTCTGACATCCTCCAGCAGATCTTCGAGGCAAGGCGTCCCCGGTGTAGAGTAGATGGGGAGAGGGGCTCCCTTAAATACCCCCCCCCTCTTGTGCAATGAATGGTACATGTGGGGGAGCCACATAACCTGGGGGCGGCGGAGGAAACCAACTGCCCGACTCCACTTTCTTCTTTCCCTTGTCTTGGGCGGCTCGGGGAATTTGCCTCGCCTTTTCTAAGTACAGATTGGTGTCTGACAGATGACACTCTAACACCTCGAACGGGTGGAGGTCGGCGAAGATCCTGACTTCCTTCCCCTCACAAGGGTATTTAATGCATTGGTGCAGGGTGGAGGGCACCACTCTATTCTGGTGTAACCAGGGCCGTCCCAGCAACGCCTGTAGATCTTAATTTAAAAATCCACTTTTAAATATAAAAAGCAAAGGATTTGATGAAAGCAATAAAATAGCACGAGGTGCTAATAGGAGGTTGTGATCGCCAGAGACGCGAGGGTCTCAAGTGGAGATGATAAGGGGAAAGTGATCGCAAATACCTCAAATGTGCGGTTGATTGTGAGTACTCCTTTTCTCTTCAAATCGGCCGGCCGACGAAGAGAGTTCTTCAACTTGGTTACCCTTGCAAAAAAAAAAGACACACAACACAAAAGAATTGGATTAGAAATAATGTGTGTGTAGCATCAAGTTCATAATAGAAAGATGAGCATGATAACATATGAAATACACACCTTAAGGGTGTTGGCCCTTAAACCCCTATGCAAAGAGGGTGTGGGAGATGAATGCATGAAAATATGAATAAAAATTAAAGGGAAAGAGTGCATGAGTTGCACTAAAGGGGGAAATGCTCAACATGGTTGAGATGAAGAGTTGACAGAAGAAAGATAATGTAGCATGCATGAACTAATGCAATAAAAATAAAAATAAAAAAAAAACAAAGCATGAGCCTGTGCTTCGGGGCTTTGATATTCAATAGGGAGAAGCCTTCAGTGGGATAAAGATATGAGCATGTGAAGCCCTCCTTCGGCCAGAAGCAACAGCACCCTGCGAAGGAAAGAAAGAAAAAAAAACACAGAAGAAAAATAGAAGAAGAAGAAGAACCGAGGGAGGAAGGATCGGAAGGGCAGAATCCAACCTATTAACAGAGACAATGTCTCTATTAAATAGGTTGAAGAAGAGGTAAGAACGGCAAGAGTCCTATCGGGGGAAATGATAAGAGCCCAAATCAAGCAGGTATCCAACGAAGCAAGGACTCTCGGGGAAAAGGGCGGCGAAGCCAGAAGGTGAAAAACGCCTTAGGTAAGGGCGTCCATTAATGAATTGACGACTTGACGGGAGGGCGTTTCTCAAAAACACGCCCTGCACAAGGGCGTTTCTCAAAAACCAAATTTAGAAATAAAAACTCCCCATATTTGAAAAATGTAAAACACGCCTTAATCAAAGCCACTTTTTCAAAAACGCGCCCCAGGGAAGGGCGTTAATTTCAAGAGCTCAAATGGGGAAGTCGGTCAAACCAAAAGAATTAACGCCCTCAGGTGAGGTCGTCCTTTCTTTAAGAAACGCCCTCGCTCAAATCATGTTTTAATAAAACACGCCCTTACCCAGGTCGTGAATTCAGAAAATTCATAAAATAGATAAAATGGGGGAGAAATAGATAAAATGGGAAAGACACGCCTTAGACCAGGTCGTGTTTCAAAAACACGCCTCTGATGAGGGCGTGAATTCAGAAAATAGAGATAAATGCCCAGAAAATCCAGAAAAATAGGAAAAGGGAGGTAAATTGGGAAAAATAGGAGAAATCAGGGGCAATCCATGAAAAGTGGGAAAACCACTTAAATAAGCTGATTTGAGGGTCAAATGGGGCATCGCAGAGCGATATGAAATATACTCAAAATAATGTCAATTTTGGCGTGTCTACAGCTGCCCCGCCTTGGCGTCTGCTTTGCAAGGGAGCGTAGCAAACTGAAAAGTAGATACCAAGGTGTGATGAGACACGCAATCAACATCACTTGAGGAGAATCAAATCAAAAGCACGAGATGAAGCAAATCTCGGGAAATCCAACGAAATCAACAATGTTTGGATAAAACGGGGAGGTGTGCACGCGGTGCACGAAGGAGATAAAAATAAAATGATCAACTTCCAACGCGGTGGAAGTACCTCAGGTCACAAACCTGCAAGTTTCACCATTGGGGAGCGATTACCAGCCAGTGGACGTGCTGCAGCCAAGGTGGATCAAAGGGGAAAGTTTTGAAAAATAAGATGATAAAAATCTAAACAGGGAGTTTTCGAGAAAATGACCCAAAATAGCGACAAAACGCACTGAGGACTCAATTCGGCATGGAATATCTCATATTGAGAAAGATTAAGATTAATTCAACTCTCAATATCAACTTATCAGAATGATTTTTCAACAATTGTTTCAAATTCCTACATGAATGCATGCTGGGTTTAAAGGGAAAAAATCAAATGAAAATATAATATAATCAAGGATAATATTGTTAAACTGCCCAGACTGGGTCAAGAAACCAATTCTGCGAGCTGATACTAAGCCGAAGCCCGTTTATCCACGCACCAACTCGTAAAAGGGAACCATCGTCCCCAGTCTTGGACGGCTCAACGGCCTATCCGTGTGACTAAGACTCCTCTGGAATCATCATTGTTTTTGATGAAGGGGAACTCAAATTCCAGTTTTACCAAAGCCACAAGGTCCTTGATATAATCTAATAGCGTAATAACATATAGTAGAATGCATACAGGGAGATGGTGATATCAATAAGCATGGGAACTGAGAAATGAGCTGCAAACACCGTGGGACTTTGATGATGATGTCCAGTCGGTGGGACCAAGAGCATTTTATCCTGCGCTCAAAAATTCATTAGCCAAGATATAAAAAGATAACAAACAATGAAGAAGGCATGACTCAAAGCATAGCAAACATAGCCATGAATAACACATAGTAAGGCAAAGCATGGATAGCATGAATAGCATGGCATTGCAAAGCATCATTATTTGTTATTTTGTCATGAGGAGACAATCTGGCGAATCAAAATTGGAGCTGAATGATTGAAAATCAAGAAAATGCCTAGTGGCAAATGATCAGGAAAATTAGCAGGAGTTGATTGAATGATAATGAGATGAATAATCAAGATGATAACCGGGAGATGTAACAATCAAAATGCCCAGGGAGATATGAGGAATTGATAATCAAATGCCCAGCGGCAAGTCATGAAAAATGTCGGGAAGAATCAATGGATTGATAACAATGAGTGGAGGGAGGACTCATCCCGGGCTCTCGGTCCTTGGAAAGTTGTTCCTGCAAAACACCATCAGAAAATACAATGCAAAATTTTTGGATTTTGGAAATATGTAAATTTTTTATGAGATTTTGGAAATATTCAAATTTTTGTGGAATTTTGGAAATATTCAAATTTTTGTGGAGATTTTGAAAATATTCAAATTTTTGTGGAATTTTGGAAATATTCAAATTTTTGTGGAGATTTTGGAAATATTCAAATTTTTGTGGAGATTTTGGTTAGACATTGCTAAAGCAGCATCAAAGGGTGTTTTTGAACCACTGGCTAGGGGTCCTCGTTTCTTCCCTTTTTGCTTAAAACTGCCCAAAGCCGGGCGTGCATTGAAAGGGTGGCGCCCTATAACTGACTGCCCTTGATTAACGATGCCCCTACCAAGGCCATACCCGAGAAACATTCGGTCTTGGAGGGAGAAGAGAAGAATAATTGGAGATAAGCTTTACGCAGGATGGGAGATATCAAGACTTGAATTCCTTCCAAGGTGTTTCCCCTCAAAGAGGTAGTCTGTTGTGCCGGAGCTTTATGCCTTTGATTTTTAGACCCATGACATGCATACGACCAGGGTTTTCCCTGCGGGGACTTTGCCACTCTTGACATGCCATAATTCATACTTTTACTTTTATCGGAATTCCGACTTGATTTTCATAATAGCCCTTTTGGCTAGATATATATCATAAAACTCATATGAAAACTCATATTAATTTTGGGTCAAGACTGCCCCTATTTGAGACTCCTCTCGTATTGGGGATTACCAAGGTTGGTCATCTCATCCGTCAACCTCTTGCCCCTGCACGTGGCCGAGTGAAGAAGAGAAAAAGACTTTCAGATACACTCATGGCATGGCCAAAGTAGGGACGATGTTTTATCAACGAAGCCGGCTAAGGACGCCGTGAAGTGTGTGGAATGCCCAGCTAAGGATTGCTCTTAACAAGCGGGGAGAGAATGTTGAATTCCCAGCGCGGGGTTCTTATTACCCAAAGTGCTGCGAAAGCAAGTCTAAAGACTCTTTTGAGAATGATTTCATTAAACAAAAGCCTAAGATAAAGGTTTAAAACACCACTCTTAATCTCGTTAAGAAGCACTTGATTTTAAAAACACGCCTTATGCAATGATGAAATGATATCGTGAAAATGCGTACTTACGCCAAAATATTACCTTGCAACCTTCGTTGAAGCAGCTGCCGCGAGAGGTTGATCATCATGGGATTTGTCCTCTTTGGCAGTCAAAAGGATTGGAAGCAAAGGATTTTGGGAGTGGCTTAACAAGAATGAGTGGTGCTCAAACCAGACTCAGACGAATAAGGAGAAAAGGAAAAGAGGCGAGGGCTAGATGTAACACCTCTAAAAAATATATATATATATATATATATAATATATAATATAATATAGTGGTATTATTATTGATAATATTAGCAATTAGCTAGCACATATGTATTTACAAACAACTTATAAAAATTCTTTAAAGGGCTTAAGTTAAAGATCAAAAGGTAGAGTCATTTTAAGTAAAGAGTGTCCACTTCACAACAAATAGTCTAGAGGAGTGGTTAAGAGCCTTACCATTCACCATGAGGTCCAAGGTTCAATACTCACCATCCACACCTACGTACAAAATGGAATTTTTGCAAATCTCACTTAAGCTAATCAAAAACTCTTAAGTTAATTAATTCTAATTGACTAATGCTAAACCTAATTAATTAAGAATCATAGTTAGATGATTATTAAGTACCTAATCCATCTTAGACTAATTAATCATGATTAATTAGAAGATTAATCCATCTTAAACTAATTAATTCTAACTAACAAAAATTAAACCTAAATAATTCATTAGTTGGTAGCATGTCCCTTTCCCCCAGCTTGGGATCGCACCAAGCTGGGCAGGCAGCTCATGGGTGACAAGGCTTTGTCACCTTGTTCCCCTAGTTGTTCCCTAAGCACTATCCTTATAAGATAATGAGAAGAGCCAGAACTCCCCTACCTAGAAGGGTTACGGATGTTGAAGAGAGGGTTGCTGTGAAGCTTCCTGCGCAGAGAAGCTTTGGTGCTGGGAGCTATTTTTATTTCATTATTCTTTTGGTCTTCATCTTAAGAGGTAGGTGTTCTCAATTCCCTTGCAAAATAATAATTAGCATATCTTCATCTCCACAATTGTTTCCACATGCATGCACCAAATTTAATTAAAACATGTTCATAAGTTTTGTTGAGAAAATATTTTAGTTAACTTTGTTAATGACAAACCTGCTCATCATGTCGATTAACCTTGTTAGATAAGGTTATGCACCTATTAATAAAGCATGTTACTTGTACCATGTTAATTAAACTAGCTAATTTGGTAGTGTCGTTATTAATATGATAGTTAATCTAGTGAGCCATATACATGAAAAACACCCTGTTAAAAGATATATACACTATTAGTAAAGCTTGTCCGTAAGCCCCTGACAGTTAAGATTATACTAGTACTCTAGTGAGCCAGCCAAATACATTTAAGACTCCCTGCTGAAAACCCTTGTTGGAAACTAGAAGCAACAAGGGGTCGACCAGGGGTCGACCCTTGCTGCTGGAAATACATGACAACCGAGTCGACCCTGGGTCGACCCGTGCTCAAATTTTGACTGATGAAATTTTTAAAATAATTATATGGAAAAATCCACAAAAATGGAAAACGTATACTCTTAAAATTTTGCTTCCAGATCCTTTCAAAACAAAAAGATAAAAATCTTTTAACCCTGCTATGTATATAAAAATATATATAATTGATTTAATTTAGTCATGCATAATTAACATTAGTGAACTAATAACTACTATACAATGTATTTAACGGTTTACAGTGTATAAAGTTAGAGTATATAGATAGTTGACTGTTAAATAACTATTAGTTATGTATAAATGATATTAGAAATGATATAAAGGGGACAAAACCCTTGCTGGAAGCAACAATGGGGTAGACTAATACATATTCACAGTGTAATTATATTCTGTGAGACAATACACACATACCGTATTAACAGTTTAGTCATTATATATTATATATGTTAAAGTTATATGTTCACAGTATGTTCAAGGTATAGTAAAACCTTACAGCATGTATAGTTTAGTTTAATTGTACTGAGTTATAGTTTAATCAACTTTAATCCCACAAAGTTTAGCTTAAAATATCATTAAAACCCCCTAAATGCTCATTTAGTGATTTTTAATGGCTTGGTCGAAGAAGATAAAGTTGCTTATAAAAATGTGCTCTATCAAATGTGATTTTTATAGATTTTTCCAAGTAGTCTAATTATCACGTGAATAGTGTTTTCCGCATTTTAAGTCAGGATTAATTCACCGATTAAGTTAGGTAAATGATTTTATTAGGGTCAGGCTCAGAAGACAATTGTGTTTACCATCGTGTTTACTAATTAATTACTATTTTTCTGAATTTTTATATGATAGTCAAAATTTTTACTTTTCACCATTTACTGTTACTATTAGAAGCACTATTGTTTAAACTGTTAACCTGTTAGACTCATTGTCGCTAACCTGCCAACCTATTAGAAGTGTTACGGTTTAAACTGTTAAATCGTTAATCTGTTAAACTTAGTGTAATCAGTTAATGTTAATCTGTACTATCAGTTAACCTTAAACTGTTACATAATATAGAACTTTAAACGTTTAATATGTTAAACTGATAGTTAACATTAAACATTTCATCTGTTAAACGTTAAAAGTGTTACTGTTTAAACTGTTAAACCATTAATCTATTATAATCATGTTAGCCGATCTGCCAAAATCTGTTAACCTGTAATTAATTTGTTAAACTTAGTGTAATCAGTTCCTATTAAAATCACTTCAAAACGAGCCTAGATCTAAATGTAAATTTTTCTATAAAAAGTTCCAGAAGACAAATTGTTATACAAAATTTCGATATACCATTTGCTATTTTTTTATCAGCTAGTCAAATTTTTGATGAATAGTATTTTTCTGAATGAATAGTAAATTTTAAGTCAGGTGTAATTAACTGGTTAGCTCATGATAATAATTGTATTAGCAATTGGCATAGAATACAAAATTGATCAACATATTCTTAGCAATTTAATTAATATTTTTACGAATTTGTATGGCATAATATTTTTAGTATCTTTGATAACATGTTAATTAAGTACAGTATATCTCCTTAAGTATATTAGTGGTGTAATCTTAGGATAGTGTTGCTAATAATAATAATGTATTAACACCCCAAAAATTATGTACTATCACTCTAGAAATTTTAATGCCTTGGAATTATAATTTTAATATCTTGTAAATATTATTAAGTGCCATTAACTATCTGTTAACTTTACACAAAGAAAATGAACTTCCGTCCAGGAAGGACATTGGACTGGAACACCAGTAACCTTCCCCTTAGGAAAAACTTATGGTATAACAACGCCACATACTATTGTTCAAACTTACATTAAAATTTTATTAATTGCATTAATAAATCACAATTACTTCCTCTATATTTAAAGGTGTTACCATTCGATTACCAGCACCCCTGACCAAGGTGTCTCTTCTGTCAGTTATGCGTAGACTTGAAATTAATCCTTTAGTAATGCATGCATTAGTCCTTAGCAATGTTTTACGTATCTGTATCTTTGGATTCCAAATCTGCCTTATACTGAATACCGGTCAAACCTTGAATTCTTTATTGGCTATACTTATTATACATGAGTGGGTGTCAAAAATAAATGACTAAATAATGCTGGCAAATAAGGGCCTGGTCTGGTCCTGGGGGGAGCGCCCAAAACCCGAGGGAAGATCTCTTGCTTGCGGTGTCTAGCATTGCACCGAACCTACATGCAGGATTTAGACATTCCACTGCTCTTTCACTTGACTTGCGTGGCCCGCAAGGGCAATACTTGACTTGTTTAGCCCGAATGGGCAATGATAATTTGAAATGTTATATATATAGCCAATTCCATGTGATTGAATTTACTTGTTTACAATGATTGCTATTCAGATATTACTTGCTATTCCAGTATTTGTTGTTGATATCACTTATTAATTCCCTATGAAATTGAGTTCTTAATCTTTACTCTTCAGTTAAATTCCTTGTGAATTCCGGTCATTTCTTGATGTTATTTGTCGGCATGCATACATCCTTTCATTAATGTAATGTGTAATTCACTTAAATTCTGCTGAGAATTGAGATGTAAATCCTACTGGGCGTTTTTCGCTCATGCTATGACTTTTTAACGTTTTCAGGGAGCATAGCGATCGAACAGGACACCGATGGGGAAGAAGCCGAGTGATGAGAGTAGTTTTAGTATCATTGTAATCGAGGGTGTGGAGTTGATCTTAGCTTGTATCAGTTGTACCTTTCATGTTCAAAATAAATGATTGTGGTAGTTTGATAAATAACTGTTGTACTTTGGTTATGTAATAATAATAATAATAGTCCAATGTATCTTCTAGTTTTTGTCGCACTCTGAAGATCTTGTAAAATTGCCTAGCTTGCTTTGGTTCTATATAAAGACCCGTCGTGTCTCGGGTATCTTCCGCTCTCGGGACGTGACAGATCTTTCTTGGTATCAGAGCCAAGTTTTCAAACCTAGGGAACTAGAATAAATAAATAAATAAATAAACGGTTAGAAATTGAATTCTAAGTAAAAACGTGAGTCTAAGGATAGGTAAAACCCAAGTTCAATGATAGATATACCTTACCCGGTGAGATGGATAGAGCCATGGGTTAAGTTCTACAATGACTTTCGACCTTACAAGTAAATCTGATCTTTATCATACTTAACTCTTTTGTAGGATCATGGCTGCAGAAAGAGCACAATTACGTGAGATGCAGCGCACCGTGCAAAACCTCACCGAGGCACTACAACAAGTGGCCCAAGGCGGAGCAAACCGTGGAGCGGGAGATCTCCACCGGAGTTTCCGTAACATGAACCCACCAAGGTTCACGGGTTCGTCTGACCCCGAGGATGCCGAGAATTGGCTAAAGGAGACCGAGAGGATTTTCCGCATAATGCAATGCACGGACGAGGAGAAGGTCCTACTAGCTACATTCCAACTGGAGAGAGATGCACGAAGCTGGTGGGAGTCCGTAGAAGCTACTTTGCCCGATAACCATATCACATGGACGGAGTTCGTCGATCATTTCAACAGTAAATATTTCTCCGATCGGGTGCAAGAAAAGAAGGCCGCGGAATTTGCCGCGTTAAAACAATGGACCAAGAAGGTGGCCGAATATGAGGCCTTATTCTCCAGACTTTCCCGTTATGCACCTCACTTGGTGTGTACGGAAAAAATGAAGGCGAGAAGATTTCTCAATGGGTTACGACCCCAGTATATTACTCAGCTAGCACCAATGGACATTCAGGTCTACTCAGAAATGGTGCGACGCGCTCAATTGCTAGAGGATGCCACGGAATTCTCAGATAGGATCCGAGGAAAGGACAAGAAGGCACATATTATAAGTCCGGGAAGCTTCAAACCGTCATTCGGTAAGAAGCGATCTTTTAATGGAGGGGAATCTTCCAAGGAGAAGAAATTTCAGAAAACTACCAAGCCCGTCTTCTCTAACAACAACAAGACTCTAGCAATCACTGGACCTTCCAAGGAGATTTGCAAGTATTGTGACAAGGCTGGTCACAAGACTGAAGAATGCTGGAGGAAACTGGGAGCATGTCTTCGATGCGGGAGCCGCGAGCATCGGATTCCCGACTGCCCCCTGATGAAGGAACAATCCAACCAGGACGAGAAGCGTCCGATGAAGAAACAAGGTCGTCTCCAAGCTCTGCAAGAAACGGAACCAATGGAAGGAGGGATCGTGGAAGGTATGTTAAATATTTGCTCTAAATCTGCTAAAGTTCTCTTTGATACTGGAGCAACCCATTCTTTTGCTTCCAAGAAGTTTACTGCATCATTCACTAGAGAATCAGAACAGTTAGACTTGATTATTTCTACACCTCTTGGGAATAAATCTGATGTTACACATCACTACCCGAATTGTGAGGTTGAGGTGCACGGTAATAATTTACCTGCTAATTTGATATGTCTTGACATGGATCAACATGATGTTATCTTGGGAGCTGACTGGTTGTCAACCCACCAAGCCACGGTAGATTGCCGACATGGCAAGATAACTTTTGTGGGTTATCCCGAGTTAGTTTATATTAAACCTCGGAATAAATCCCTACTCATCTCAGCTCTTCGAGCTAGTAAACTGGTGACTAAGGGATGTACGGCTTTCTTGGCATTTGTAACTACCACGGAAGCTGACAAGTCAAGAGTTGAAGACATTCGAGTGGTTCAGGATTTCCCTGACGTATTCCCAGAAGAACTGCCTGGTTTACCCCCGGAAAGAGATGTGTCATTCTCTATTGACATTATTCCTGGTGCTGGTCCTGTATCTAAGGCACCCTACCGGATGTCGCCTGCTGAATTGAAGGAGCTGAAGGAACAGCTGATGGATTTACTGAAGAAAGGCTTCATTAGGCCGAGTACTTCCCCTTGGGGAGCACCCGTGCTATTTGTCAAAAAGAAGGATGGAACGATGAGGCTATGTATCGATTATCGGCAGCTGAACCATCTTACAATCAAGAACAAATATCCACTGCCGAGGATCGATGATCTATTTGATCAACTTTCTGGAGCTTCTTACTTTTCCAAGATTGATCTTCGTTCTGGTTACCACCAATTGAGGATCAAGGAAGAAGACATTCATAAAACTGCATTCCGAAGCAGGTATGGGCATTACGAATTTACCGTTATGCCTTTCGGACTAACAAATGCCCCTGCAGCCTTTATGCAGTTAATGAACAGCATTTTCAGGCCACATTTAGACCAATTTATTGTGGTCTTTATTGATGATATTTTGATCTACTCAAAGACTGATGAAGATCATGAAGAACACCTCATGAAGGCCCTACAGATATTAAGAGACAACAAGCTATATGCTAAATTCAGCAAATGTGAGTTTTGGCTGGAGAAAGTATCATTTCTGGGTCATATTATCTCAAAGGATGGAATCGTTGTTGATCCGTCAAAGATTGTAGCAGTGAAGAACTGGGGTCAACCCTCTAATGCAACAGAGGTGCGAAGCTTCATGGGCTTAGCTGGTTATTACCGGCGTTTTATTAAGGACTTCTCCAAAATTGCGGTTCCTCTAACAAGGTTAACCCGCAAGGAAATACCATATGAATGGAGTAGTGATTGTGAAAAGAGTTTCCAAACCCTCAAGGATCTCTTAACCACTGCTCCAGTTCTATCATTACCGACAGAAGGAGAAAGATATGAAGTTTATACCGATGCTTCCGGAATTGGCCTCGGTTGTGTGTTGATGCAGAATGGGAAAGTTATCGCATATGCTTCCCGTCAACTGAAGAAACATGAGGAGAACTACCCAGTGCATGACTTGGAATTAGCCGCGGTAGTATTTGCTCTAAAGATCTGGAGGCACTATCTCTATGGAGAGCAATTCACTGTATACTCCGATCACAAGAGCCTTAAATATCTATTCTCCCAAAAAGAATTGAATATGCGGCAAAGGCGATGGCTCGAATATCTCAAGGATTTCGACTTCAACATCCAATACCATCCTGGCAAGGGTAACTCAGTAGCAGATGCCCTCAGTCGGAAGCCTAAAGTAATTCTAGCCAACTGTATGATACAAGAGTGGAAGCTGCTAGAACAACTTGTCGAGCTGGACATTAATGCAGATGAGAAGGTTCCAGGTGTTATTCTCTCTTATATAAGCCTACATCCAGACTTATTGCCGGAAATCACAAAACTGCAAGAAGAGGATCCAATACTGGTAGAAATCAAAGGCAAGATAGAAGAGAAGCCTGATTTCAAGATGGCACCAGATGGCAGATTGTTATTTCATGAACGGACATGTGTACCTGACTGTCCGGAATTGAAGAAGAAAATATTAGAAGAAGCTCACCGATCAAAATACACGATACATCCTGGAGCTACTAAGATGTACCAAGACTTGAAGAGAACTTTCTGGTGGCCAAACATGAAAAGAGAGGTAGCAGATTTTGTATCTCGTTGCCTCACATGCCAGCAAGTGAAGGCGGAACATCAAAAGCCCGCCGGAAAGTTACATCCACTAAATATCCCAAAATGGAAGTGGGAAGATATTGGCATGGACTTTATTGTGGGATTGCCCAAGTCTAGGAGCGGTTATGATGGTATTTGGGTAATTATCGATCGACTCACAAAATCGGCGCATTTTTTACCAATTAAAAGCCGATGGTCAATCGACGTACTTACTGCCATATATATGAAGGAGATTGTCAGATTGCATGGGGTTCCCGTCTCGATCGTTTCAGACCGAGATCCCCGCTTCACCTCTCATTTTTGGAAGAGTCTACAACATTCTATGGGAACAAAGCTCAATTTCAGTACTGCTTTCCATCCCCAGACAGATGGTCAGACTGAAAGAGCAAATCAGGTTGTTGAAGATATGTTAAGGGCATGTATTTTAGACTTCGGTGGGAGTTGGCACGACCACTTACCCCTAGCCGAGTTTGCCTACAATAACAGCTATCAAGCAAGCATTCAGATGGCACCATTCGAGGCATTGTACGGCAGGAGTTGTAGATCTCCTATATGCTGGAATGAAATTGGTGAAAAACAACTTCTTGGTCCTGACATGGTAAGGGAATCGACGAAGAAGATTCACCTCATCAGAGAAAGGTTGAAGATGGCACAGTCCAGACAGAAATCATATGCTGATAACAGAAGGAGAGACTTGGAATTTCAGATTGGTGATCATGTATTCCTCAAGGTATCTCCGAGTCGAGGCATCAGGAGATTTGGTATTAAAGGAAAACTTGCACCAAGATTCATCGGCCCATTTGAGGTGTTGGAAAGAGTGGGTGAGGTAGCCTATCGGGTTGCTCTACCTCCTCAACTCTCAGAAGTACACAATGTATTTCATGTTTCTATGCTGAAGAAATATGTGCCTGATCCTTCTCACATCATTGACCACGCCAGTTTGGTGATTCAAAGGGATCTTACCTTCGAGCAAAGACCGATGCGTATTCTTGATCAAGAAGTTCGAGTTCTCAGGAGCAAGACGATCCCTATGTTAAAAATCCAGTGGAATCGATGCTCCGAGCGAGAAGCAACCTGGGAGACGGAGGAGTCTATAAAAGCGAGATTCCCCGAGTTATTTCAGACTGTAAGTGTTGTTGACATTATGCATTTCTTTTACTAGATAGAACTATCCCCATGTAATTGAATTTGGGGACCAAATTCTTTTTAGTGGGGGAGGGTGTAACACCTCTAAAAAATATATATATATATATATATAATATATAATATAATATAGTGGTATTATTATTGATAATATTAGCAATTAGCTAGCACATATGTATTTACAAACAACTTATAAAAATTCTTTAAAGGGCTTAAGTTAAAGATCAAAAGGTAGAGTCATTTTAAGTAAAGAGTGTCCACTTCACAACAAATAGTCTAGAGGAGTGGTTAAGAGCCTTACCATTCACCATGAGGTCCAAGGTTCAATACTCACCATCCACACCTACGTACAAAATGGAATTTTTGCAAATCTCACTTAAGCTAATCAAAAACTCTTAAGTTAATTAATTCTAATTGACTAATGCTAAACCTAATTAATTAAGAATCATAGTTAGATGATTATTAAGTACCTAATCCATCTTAGACTAATTAATCATGATTAATTAGAAGATTAATCCATCTTAAACTAATTAATTCTAACTAACAAAAATTAAACCTAAATAATTCATTAGTTGGTAGCATGTCCCTTTCCCCCAGCTTGGGATCGCACCAAGCTGGGCAGGCAGCTCATGGGTGACAAGGCTTTGTCACCTTGTTCCCCTAGTTGTTCCCTAAGCACTATCCTTATAAGATAATGAGAAGAGCCAGAACTCCCCTACCTAGAAGGGTTACGGATGTTGAAGAGAGGGTTGCTGTGAAGCTTCCTGCGCAGAGAAGCTTTGGTGCTGGGAGCTATTTTTATTTCATTATTCTTTTGGTCTTCATCTTAAGAGGTAGGTGTTCTCAATTCCCTTGCAAAATAATAATTAGCATATCTTCATCTCCACAATTGTTTCCACATGCATGCACCAAATTTAATTAAAACATGTTCATAAGTTTTGTTGAGAAAATATTTTAGTTAACTTTGTTAATGACAAACCTGCTCATCATGTCGATTAACCTTGTTAGATAAGGTTATGCACCTATTAATAAAGCATGTTACTTGTACCATGTTAATTAAACTAGCTAATTTGGTAGTGTCGTTATTAATATGATAGTTAATCTAGTGAGCCATATACATGAAAAACACCCTGTTAAAAGATATATACACTATTAGTAAAGCTTGTCCGTAAGCCCCTGACAGTTAAGATTATACTAGTACTCTAGTGAGCCAGCCAAATACATTTAAGACTCCCTGCTGAAAACCCTTGTTGGAAACTAGAAGCAACAAGGGGTCGACCAGGGGTCGACCCTTGCTGCTGGAAATACATGACAACCGAGTCGACCCTGGGTCGACCCGTGCTCAAATTTTGACTGATGAAATTTTTAAAATAATTATATGGAAAAATCCACAAAAATGGAAAACGTATACTCTTAAAATTTTGCTTCCAGATCCTTTCAAAACAAAAAGATAAAAATCTTTTAACCCTGCTATGTATATAAAAATATATATAATTGATTTAATTTAGTCATGCATAATTAACATTAGTGAACTAATAACTACTATACAATGTATTTAACGGTTTACAGTGTATAAAGTTAGAGTATATAGATAGTTGACTGTTAAATAACTATTAGTTATGTATAAATGATATTAGAAATGATATAAAGGGGACAAAACCCTTGCTGGAAGCAACAATGGGGTAGACTAATACATATTCACAGTGTAATTATATTCTGTGAGACAATACACACATACCGTATTAACAGTTTAGTCATTATATATTATATATGTTAAAGTTATATGTTCACAGTATGTTCAAGGTATAGTAAAACCTTACAGCATGTATAGTTTAGTTTAATTGTACTGAGTTATAGTTTAATCAACTTTAATCCCACAAAGTTTAGCTTAAAATATCATTAAAACCCCCTAAATGCTCATTTAGTGATTTTTAATGGCTTGGTCGAAGAAGATAAAGTTGCTTATAAAAATGTGCTCTATCAAATGTGATTTTTATAGATTTTTCCAAGTAGTCTAATTATCACGTGAATAGTGTTTTCCGCATTTTAAGTCAGGATTAATTCACCGATTAAGTTAGGTAAATGATTTTATTAGGGTCAGGCTCAGAAGACAATTGTGTTTACCATCGTGTTTACTAATTAATTACTATTTTTCTGAATTTTTATATGATAGTCAAAATTTTTACTTTTCACCATTTACTGTTACTATTAGAAGCACTATTGTTTAAACTGTTAACCTGTTAGACTCATTGTCGCTAACCTGCCAACCTATTAGAAGTGTTACGGTTTAAACTGTTAAATCGTTAATCTGTTAAACTTAGTGTAATCAGTTAATGTTAATCTGTACTATCAGTTAACCTTAAACTGTTACATAATATAGAACTTTAAACGTTTAATATGTTAAACTGATAGTTAACATTAAACATTTCATCTGTTAAACGTTAAAAGTGTTACTGTTTAAACTGTTAAACCATTAATCTATTATAATCATGTTAGCCGATCTGCCAAAATCTGTTAACCTGTAATTAATTTGTTAAACTTAGTGTAATCAGTTCCTATTAAAATCACTTCAAAACGAGCCTAGATCTAAATGTAAATTTTTCTATAAAAAGTTCCAGAAGACAAATTGTTATACAAAATTTCGATATACCATTTGCTATTTTTTTATCAGCTAGTCAAATTTTTGATGAATAGTATTTTTCTGAATGAATAGTAAATTTTAAGTCAGGTGTAATTAACTGGTTAGCTCATGATAATAATTGTATTAGCAATTGGCATAGAATACAAAATTGATCAACATATTCTTAGCAATTTAATTAATATTTTTACGAATTTGTATGGCATAATATTTTTAGTATCTTTGATAACATGTTAATTAAGTACAGTATATCTCCTTAAGTATATTAGTGGTGTAATCTTAGGATAGTGTTGCTAATAATAATAATGTATTAACACCCCAAAAATTATGTACTATCACTCTAGAAATTTTAATGCCTTGGAATTATAATTTTAATATCTTGTAAATATTATTAAGTGCCATTAACTATCTGTTAACTTTACACAAAGAAAATGAACTTCCGTCCAGGAAGGACATTGGACTGGAACACCAGTAACCTTCCCCTTAGGAAAAACTTATGGTATAACAACGCCACATACTATTGTTCAAACTTACATTAAAATTTTATTAATTGCATTAATAAATCACAATTACTTCCTCTATATTTAAAGGTGTTACCATTCGATTACCAGCACCCCTGACCAAGGTGTCTCTTCTGTCAGTTATGCGTAGACTTGAAATTAATCCTTTAGTAATGCATGCATTAGTCCTTAGCAATGTTTTACGTATCTGTATCTTTGGATTCCAAATCTGCCTTATACTGAATACCGGTCAAACCTTGAATTCTTTATTGGCTATACTTATTATACATGAGTGGGTGTCAAAAATAAATGACTAAATAATGCTGGCAAATAAGGGCCTGGTCTGGTCCTGGGGGGAGCGCCCAAAACCCGAGGGAAGATCTCTTGCTTGCGGTGTCTAGCATTGCACCGAACCTACATGCAGGATTTAGACATTCCACTGCTCTTTCACTTGACTTGCGTGGCCCGCAAGGGTAATACTTGACTTGTTTAGCCCGAATGGGCAATGATAATTTGAAATGTTATATATATAGCCAATTCCATGTGATTGAATTTACTTGTTTACAATGATTGCTATTCAGATATTACTTGCTATTCCAGTATTTGTTGTTGATATCACTTATTAATTCCCTATGAAATTGAGTTCTTAATCTTTACTCTTCAGTTAAATTCCTTGTGAATTCCGGTCATTTCTTGATGTTATTTGTCGGCATGCATACATCCTTTCATTAATGTAATGTGTAATTCACTTAAATTCTGCTGAGAATTGAGATGTAAATCCTACTGGGCGTTTTTCGCTCATGCTATGACTTTTTAACGTTTTCAGGGAGCATAGCGATCGAACAGGACACCGATGGGGAAGAAGCCGAGTGATGAGAGTAGTTTTAGTATCATTGTAATCGAGGGTGTGGAGTTGATCTTAGCTTGTATCAGTTGTACCTTTCATGTTCAAAATAAATGATTGTGGTAGTTTGATAAATAACTGTTGTACTTTGGTTATGTAATAATAATAATAATAGTCCAATGTATCTTCTAGTTTTTGTCGCACTCTGAAGATCTTGTAAAATTGCCTAGCTTGCTTTGGTTCTATATAAAGACCCGTCGTGTCTCGGGTATCTTCCGCTCTCGGGA
Source organism: Amorphophallus konjac (assembly GCA_022559845.1). Classification (NCBI taxonomy): domain Eukaryota; kingdom Viridiplantae; phylum Streptophyta; class Magnoliopsida; order Alismatales; family Araceae; genus Amorphophallus; species Amorphophallus konjac. The sequence continues at coordinate 277,209 of JAHNEJ010003629.1, read as the reverse complement.
CGTGACAACCTGCCCGGCGTCCGTGAGGGAATCCACGGGTGCGGGGACTTATGGAGGCTTGGTTTAGGAATTTCCAATCCAAAGAGACGGAATGCTCAATGGAGGGTCGTTCCTTCACCAAGGGGGTGTGTGGCTCCTAATATGTGGAGAGAGGAAGTCTCCCAAACCAATGCAAAATGAATGAATGAATGAATGCAAGATATAAGCAAAAATATGATACAGTGATAAACAAAGGGGTTCGGTGAAAACACAGGAATAAGACGCCCTGGGGCAGGGCGCTACCAATCAAAAGACGCCCTTTGGCAGGGCGTGAATCACTGTGGGAGGCCCACAGGCAAGGTAAAACACGCCTTGATGAGAGGCGCTACCAATAAAAGAGACGCCCTGGGGCAGGGCGTTAATTATCAACGATGCTCAACCAAATAAAGAGACGCCCAGGGGTGGGGGCGTCAAATCATGAAAACGCGCCCTGATGAGAGGCGCTACTAAATAAAGAAACGCCCTGTGGGAGGGCGTGAATTCACATGCATCAATATAAAGCAAGAACACCCAGAAATGTGCTGGAAAACGCCCTATCAGAGGGCGTGAAATAGGAAGCAGACGCCCTTGCTTAGGGCGTTAAATCAAGAAAAACGCCTCTTCCAGAGGCGTGAATTCACTTTCCCCAGAAAAACTTCGCGGCCGGCAGTATCAACACCCAATCACACAATCATGGCAATCAATAGAATAAGCATGCTCATCAATTTTATTTAAAAAAAAAAGGACTTTCTAAACAAAAACCTATCAAACTAACAAATCACAAGTGGGAGAGTACAATGCAAGTGGAGGGTGCCCGAGGGGCACAAAAGGGAGACGCACCGAGGGTGCAAATAGGGGAGATGGCACGCGCGGGTGCCTAAGGGGAAAGGGTAATGAAAGAAGAACACAAAGGGTCCCACCGTGATCGCCAATTTGTAGATCTTAATTTAAAAATCCACTTTTAAATATAAAAAGCAAAGGATTTGATGAAAGCAATAAAATAGCACGAGGTGCTAATAGGAGGTTGTGATCGCCAGAGACGCGAGGGTCTCAAGTGGAGATGATAAGGGGAAAGTGATCGCAAATACCTCAAATGTGCGGTTGATTGTGAGTACTCCTTTTCTCTTCAAATCGGCCGGCCGACGAAGAGAGTTCTTCAACTTGGTTACCCTTGCAAAAAAAAAAGACACACAACACAAAAGAATTGGATTAGAAATAATGTGTGTGTAGCATCAAGTTCATAATAGAAAGATGAGCATGATAACATATGAAATACACACCTTAAGGGTGTTGGCCCTTAAACCCCTATGCAAAGAGGGTGTGGGAGATTGAATGCATGAAAATATGAATAAAAATTAAAGGGAAAGAGTGCATGAGTTGCACTAAAGGGGGAAATGCTCAACATGGTTGAGATGAAGAGTTGACAGAAGAAAGATAATGTAGCATGCATGTACTAATGCAATAAAAATAAAAATAATAAAAAAAAAACAAAGCATGAGCCTGTGCTTCGGGGCTTTGATATTCAATAGGGAGAAGCCTTCAGTGGGATAAAGATATGAGCATGTGAAGCCCTCCTTCGGCCAGAAGCAACAGCACCCTGCGAAGGAAAGAAAGAAAAAAAAACACAGAAGAAAAATAGAAGAAGAAGAAGAACCGAGGGAGGAAGGATCGGAAGGGCAGAATCCAACCTATTAACAGAGACAATGTCTCTATTAAATAGGTTGAAGAAGAGGTAAGAACGGCAAGAGTCCTACCGGGGGAAATGATAAGAGCCCAAATCAAGCAGGTATCCAACGAAGCAAGGACTCTCGGGGAAAAGGGCGGCGAAGCCAGAAGGTGAAAAACGCCTTAGGTAAGGGCGTCCATTAATGAATTGACGACTTGACGGGAGGGCGTTTCTCAAAAACACGCCCTGCACAAGGGCGTTTCTCAAAAACCAAATTTAGAAATAAAAACTCCCCATATTTGAAAAATGTAAAACACGCCTTAATCAAAGCCACTTTTTCAAAAACGCGCCCCAGGGAAGGGCGTTAATTTCAAGAGCTCAAATGGGCCGGGAAGTCGGTCAAACCAAAAGAATTAACGCCCTCAGGTGAGGTCGTCCTTTCTTTAAGAAACGCCCTAGCTCAAATCATGTTTTAATAAAACACGCCCTTACCCAGGTCGTGAATTCAGAAAATTCATAAAATAGATAAAATGGGGGAGAAATAGATAAAATGGGAAAGACACGCCTTAGACCAGGTCGTGTTTCAAAAACACGCCTCTGATGAGGGCGTGAATTCAGAAAATAGAGATAAATGCCCAGAAAATCCAGAAAAATAGGAAAAGGGAGGTAAATTGGGAAAAATAGGAGAAATCAGGGGCAATCCATGAAAAGTGGGAAAACCACTTAAATAAGCTGATTTGAGGGTCAAATGGGGCATCGCAGAGCGATATGAAATATACTCAAAATAATGTCAATTTTGGCGTGTCTACAACGCCTTGTAGGAAGTGTTGGAGTTGATGACGTGGAACTGGACCTTGGTGGTGAAATCATCGAAAGTTAAGTTGAATTCTACGACCCCATGGGGACCTCACATTTCTGGTTAAAACCAGCAATCTTAACATTTTTGACCTCAACCAGGTGTACGTCAAAGTAGTGCTTTTGGTACACCCGGTAGGGGAGTATATTCACTGCTGCCCCTGGGTCGATCAGGACCTTGTTGATAGGCTGGCCGTTCAACTGCCCTTTCATGTAGAGGGGTCTGTTATGGCTGCAGGTGGGCAGGAGCATGTCATCTTCTGTGAAAGCCACGGCCACCTCAGGTGATATCTCTGTTAGGCAGGCTTCAAGATGTGCTGGCGTCTGGAGCGCGGAAATGATGGCTTGCCGTGTTTCCTCGTCCAAAGACAGCATCTCCCACACGGTAAACCGAGTCGGGATCTTCTTGAGGTGTCTGACTATTCGGTCGGCAGTCCGCACCTTGAGTAATTTCATCTCTTCGGGCTTGCCGCGCCTGCCCCCATCCTGAGGTTGGGGTGCCCGATCAGGGGATGCCTGCCATGTGGGTTGTGTTGCAGCCTGTTGAGCCGGCGGGGCCTGCTGGGCTTCCTCTGTCTCTCGCATGAATTTGCCGAGGTTTGGGATGCCGTTGAATTCTTCTTCTGGCTGAGGAGGGGTTGCCACCGGTACGGCTTGGGGACTGCTTATTTTCCCGGCCATAGGAGACACTGGGGAGCGTGCCTGCCTGCCTGCTCGGGCTAACAAGAATTCGGCGAATGAAGGGGTGCCTTGGCTTCTGGCCCCTCCTGGATAGAGACCCGACGGGGGAGGGATCTCGGTACCTCGGACCTCAGGGTCGGGGACCTGGCATGGTTGTTCTCCCCTAAGCATAATGTTGAGATTGTCCTGAGGAGGGCGCCCCCACTTCCTCCCTGACCTGGTGGCGTGTTGGGAGGTGGACGCCTCAGCTTGATTCACCTCTGCCGGTTCATGGGGTGGCTCTTCTTCTTTCTCTTCCAGGGAGAGAGCGGTGTCGAACAGCACCGAGAGGGTGTTGCAGGCGAGGACGACCTCCTTCTTCTTCTTGCCCCTGGGTCTTCTCTTCTTCTTCTTCTTCTTGCCTGTTGTAGCCAATGGCTGCTCTTGGGGAAGCTCACCCCACAGGGGAGGCTCTTTGGCTACTTCAGCTTCTGTTCCCGGAGCCAGCCCGAGTGATTCGAACTCCTCCCAGGGGACATACTCCTTCAGCTCAACGGGCTGGATTTTGGGCTGTTCATAATCTTCAAGCCCATCAATAATAGCCTGGAGTTTTTCGACCGCCGGGCTGGTCTTCTTATGCATCCGCAGCGGGACAGAGCTCTTCTTGTTGTGAGTGGGCCGCCTCATGACCAGCCGAGAGGCCGTGTCATGACAAACTGGGCTTGCCGGGGGCAGTGCAGGCAGGGGCGCCGCCTCCCTCGGGTGAATTCCTGGGGTAGGCCGAGGGGCATGCTCCTTTCTGTTCCTTCTGGGTGCAGTCTGCCAACCTCCTTGGTCTTGAGCTGGGGCCATAATAAAAGTTTCATAGGTGGCGGGGGCGCAAGCCTCCGCCCACTCCTCAAGTAGCTCCTGGTATAATGAGATCATATTGGCGGCGGAGGTTATGCTAGGCAGCTCATGCGGCTGCGGGGAGTCTACTTTATGCTCCCCCATGTCCAGCTCCCCAATCCTGATTAGGGACTCAATAACATCTTTGAAGACGTAACAGTCTTCAATGGTATGCCCGAGCATCCGGTGGTATAAGCAGAAGCGCGGGTCATCTTTCTTCTTCAGGTCGCCGGGCCTTTTCAGCTCTGGCAATGTAATTTTGTTGTAGCTGGTTGCCCACTCAAACAGGAGCTTGGATTTGTCCCGGGAGAAGGAATATAGCTTGTTTCTCATCTTCTCCCTCAGTGAGGGGCCCTCCCGCCGTTCTGTGGTTCTGGGCGGAGGTAGGGTGGCAGCCCCCTTGGCTTTCTCTTTCTACTTTTCAAAAGCCTGGAAGTCTAATGTGTGCACCTCGGGGGGAGCTGGTTTCTTCTCGGCCTACCTGGCCCTCTGGCTTGACATGGCTGGAGTGGAGGAGTATCGGGCCAAAAACGCCTCGATTTCTGCTACCACATTGTTCAGGCGGTCAAATGTCTTGACCTCGGTGCCGATCATCCTTTCTAGGATTTCTTTCTTCAAGTTTTGTTTGCACGGTTCCTCCATCTCTTGATGTAGTCGAGGGCCGACTCATCGTTCTTTTGCCTTGTGGCATAGAGTTCTGCTACAGTGACTTCTCGTTCTGCAACATAGAACCTTTCTTTGAACTTCTTTTGCATGTCAGGCCAATCGGCCACCGACCCGGGTAACAAGCTGGAATACCACTCGAAGGCGAGTCCGGTAAGTGTTGAGCCGAAGAATTTTAGGAGGTAGGCCTCATCAGCAGCTAGATCTCACATGATGTTCACATAATAAGCAACGTGTTCCTTGGGGGACCCTTGCCTGTTGAATTTTTCAAATTTCGGTGGCTTGGTGACGCCGACCGACAGCTTCCTCGCAACATAGTGGGCCGGGTAGGGTACCCGGTAGACGTCAAACGGCGCCTGATCCCCTTCGCCCCTCTCGGCCAGTTTCATATCTATCATCTGTTCGAGCATCAACCGGCTGACTGCTGCCGGGTCGACTGGACTCGGGTAAAAATGAGCGGGCTGCGCGCTCGGGGTGGCCACCACGGTCGCCCGGGGGGCCCTGGGGGACCCTTGTGAAAGCGGAGCCTATGGCGGGGCCACTGCCGTGCAATGTGCTTGCTGTGGGGGCGCGCCCCCGAGAAGGTTGAGGGTTGCTGGAAGAGCTGCTTCTGAGGACTGCCCCCTGTCCCTGGATGCTTCGGGTATACCCTCCGTTTGCCAGGACACCGGGGGTGGTGTGTTTCGCTCATTCAGCTACTTTTTAAGTGACTCGATTTCCTGCTGGAATCATTGTATCATGAGCAGCATTGTAGGGTCAGCTGTGGGAAGACTGGGCATGCCCCCTGTCTCTTCGGCCGGGGCGTCCTCGGATGATGTCGAGGGTCCGCCACTCGTGTCGCCGGCGGTGACCACATTGGCCGTGAGGGCCGCAAGGGGCTCTTCAGGTGAGGTTCCTTCGGGGCCTGTGGGTGTTGCGCCGCCTGCCGCTCTCCCTCTTCTAGTAAGGGGTCCCGGCCTGACGGCTATTCAGGCCAATTCTTCCGGATCGGTAGGCAAGGCCCCATACCGACCATGAACTCCTGCCATGTTGCAGGTGAATGTTTGCCATTTCTTGTTCTTGTTTCTCTTTGTCGCCCTCCTGGACATTCTTCCTGGGAATACCAGCATGTCGAAGACCGACCGTCGGGGCGGCGCTTCCTCCCGTACAGGGGAGTGGCGCGGCTCCTCCGGGCGGGTCCTCGACTCCACGCTAGGTACGGGTCGGGCGCCTTCCTCTTGAAAAGCGGAAGCCATTGCCCCCAGCAGTCTCTGGCGGCCGGCGGGGGTGCCACCCGGGCCTCGGAGGTAATTCCTCATAGCCTGCTCGATCCCTTGCCACTCCTGGTCAAGGAGAGCGGCCGGTGGTTGCATGTCGATGACAGCGGCAGGAGGAGAATAGGCCGTGAGAGCCAGGCGGGCGACATTGTGCCGGCGCCCTCGACTACGGCGGTGGACATTCTCGGATGGCACCGGGATGATGGGTGCCGGTCGGAGAGTTGGGGTCATCTCCTCGACCCTGCCATCTCGTCGGGCCCTCCTCGGGCGGAAAGTGTTGGGCCCTGCCTGGGCGGGTGCAGTGGGCTGGGCCTCCTTGGGTACCCAGACTTGCTTCAGTTTGGCCGACCTGTGAGCCGGCGCCTTCTTCGGTGCCACGGCCGGGGTTGCGGGCGTCGCCCTCTCTTTCAGCTTCTCCAGTCCTTGAAACGAGTTGCGGACTGGGATGGTCGGGATGATGCGGTCCGGCGTCACCTGGGACCTCTGCCCGTCTAGGCGGACTCGGAGGGCCCCAACAGTCATGGACTTTTCGGAGTTGGAGGCGCGGCGCCCTGAGCCGATGCTGGTGTTGTTCCTCCGAAGCCTTATTCGGTGAGATGTCGACCCTTGGTGGGATGGGCCGGTAGTTTGGTGCATGTGGTACACGTTGCAACCCAGCGTCGTTGTGGGGACGCTGTCGTTGTTCCCGACCACAGCTCGGCCGACAGCAGCTTCAATGGCCCCCGGAGCAGGAGCGTTGATCTGGGACTCCTCGGGCGCTTCTACGTCGAGGATCTCGGCAAAGGCCACCCCCAAGAAGTTGGGGAACCCACAGTGGGAGGGAAGCTCCCGAAGTTGAGGGGCACCACCAGGTAGCCACCTCAGACATGGTTCTCCACGACTTGAGGGCCGCAGACGACAGCCATCGTCGGTTCCATGATGCCTCTCTCTCTTCCTGCATTCAAGAAAGTAGCACAGTTAGTATTACAAGAAGGGGGCCGCGGGGCCCCTAATTTCGGCAAAGAGATGAAGGGTGGATCGGTCCCATCGGGCGTGCCAGAACTGTGGACGCATTTTTCGTTGGTTCGTTCGTTTCGGCTGGTGGCGTTGGTCTATTAACTGCGTGGGCGTGCCAGTCACCGAGGTGACAATTTATTCGGGCTCCGAAGAGCCCATGGTGCGCTCAATCTGACTTCGTCAGACGATTATATGGTTCGTGTCGGGACCGAATCCCGTCGCGCCATCAAGGTCACGACGTCATTTACATCCCCCATACGAGAGAATACCCTTGATTAATTGTCGAAATTAGGGGCCCCGCGGCCGAAAAGAATAATACTAATTGCGAGAGAGAGATAGGGGCAGATCACACTGGGAGTTGTATTCAGACCACAAATCATCGGCCGTGTTGGTCACTCGTGGACCTTTTCATGTTCGGACACCGGTCCGTGATGGGAACGCGACGGGAAAACCGGGACGAGTCCGTTCAAATGTATGCCGAGCGCACGGCAATTTCAATGATGACCCGGAAGGCGTCCGGAACGAGAAACAAATCTGATCCGGTCGGGATGTCGGCCCGAGGCTAGGTCGAGACCGGACCATGTCGGGATGATTCCCAAGATCCGAGCCCGGCCTGAGAGGGCGGCATTATTATTCCTTTTGCCCCGGGTCCCGGGAGAGATGGGGCTGCGGTGTGGGCCCTAGCATCTTTTATCTGGGATTCTCTTAATTATGTGCATCTCTTTTCTATGTTGCTTATTACTTCTTTATGCATCTGCTCCGGATGATTTCTCTTCTTTTATTCATTATTATCATTATTATTATTATTACTATTTTGATTATTTTTATTACCCCTCCCACCTCCTTTATCGTTATTAATGTTGCATATTCAGAGTCCTTTAATTAGCATAATTTTCATTAATTTATTTGCTATTGTTAATGCCCTTATCATGCTATATATATATGTATATACATGCAGTGTGCCGGCGAAGGAAATAGGGTGTACCGCTGAGGGAAAGAGTGTGCCGCTGGGTGCTCAAAGGGGGTGTACCGCTGGGATTGAGAGGAGTGTGCCGCTGGGTTGAAAAGGGGTGCAACGGTGAGAGCCAGAAGAGGTGTACCGATGAAGGGGTGTTAAAGGATAAAGGTAGTGTGCCGGAGAAGAGGCTTTCACTACAAGAAAAATCGCGGATAGCGACCGACATATTCGGTCGCTATTCAGTCGTAGATCGGTCGCAAATCTGCATTGCGACCGAACAGACACTATCTAGCGACCGAATATGTCGGTCGCTATATCATAGTCGCTATATAGCGACCGACATAATTCGGTCGCAGTATTAGTCGTTACCAGAGACCGATTATAATCGGTCGCCTCACCGGTCGCTAATAATTCGGTCGCCATTCAGTCTCTATTCGGTCGCTACAATTGTTGTATTTTAAAAAATAAAATTAACCTATCGGATTAAGTCGGTCTCAATTCGGTCGCTATTCGGTCTCGAATTATGTTGTATTTTTAAAAATAAAATTAACCTATCGGATTTATTCGGTCTCAATTCGGTCGCTATTCGGTCTCTAATTATGTTGTATTTTTAAAAATAAAATTAACCTATCGGATTTATTCGGTGGCTAGTCGGTCGCTAGTCGGTCGCCAAGTATAATTATTTAATAAAAGAAATATAATTTATAGTCGCTATTCGGTCGCAATTCAGTCTCCATACGGTCGCTAATTTTGCATTATTTTTTTTTAAAAATTTATTTAAACTGATAAATAAATTACCTGATAAATAACAAATTCATAACATAAATATAAAATCAACTACACAGACAACAATATCGACAAATCTCAAATTCATCACATACAAGCACCTGATAAATAACAATTTCATAAAACAATAATAAATCAACTACACGGATCACAATCTCCACGAACCTCAAATTACACACAATTAAAATAAAATCACAAATTAATCATACATCCATAATAATAAAATGACAACATACACAACTAAAATAAAATCACAAATCCTCCACATATGTCTCATCCTGGTCGTCGTCTCGTCCAACATCATCCTGGTCGTCGTCTCGTCCAACATCTCGCGACGGATGATCCTGTATATCATTTAAAAAAATTATAATCAAATCCTTAATAAAGAAATCAAGCATTAACAAGACTTAATAAAGAAATCAAGCATTAACAAGAGTATGCCAATAGTTTAAGCCAGCTCATTTTCATATATATAAATACACACACACAATATAAGTTCAAATTTCATCTTGTATTTTAAAAATGAAGTTTGAGCGCCGAGCTCAAACCGGGCATCCGATTTGGATTCCGTCAGTTCTGACAAGTCACTTTCATCTCCCCGGTCGTATTGGAATGATCGGCACGGCCATCCGACCGGTATTTCGAATTTTAGACCCCCGGACCCGTCCTAACAGTTCATTTGAACTAAGTGTATTTTAAAAATGAAGTTTGAGCGCCGAGCTCAAACCGGGCATCCGATTTGGATTCCGTCAGTTCTGACAAGTCACTTTCATCTCCCCGGTCGTATTGGAATGATCGGCACGGCCATCCGACCGGTATTTCGAATTTTAGAACCAAATGCCCCGTCCTAACAGTTCATTTGAACTAAGTGTATTTTAAAAATGAAGTTTGAGCGCCGAGCTCAAACCGGGCATCCGATTTGGATTCCGTCAGTTCTGACAAGTCACTTTCATCTCCCCGGTCGTATTGGAATGACCGGCACGGCCATCCGACCGGTATTTCAGATTTTAGACCCCCGGACCCGTCCTAACAGTTCATTTGAAATAAGTGTATTTTAAAAATGAAGTTTGAGCGCCGAGCTCAAACCGGGCATCCGATTTGGATTCCGTCAGTTCTGACAAGTCACTTTCATCTCCCCGGTCGTATTGGAATGATCGGCACGGCCATCCGACCGGTATTTCGAATTTTAGACCCCCGGACCCGTCCTAACAGTTCATTTGAACTAAGTGTATTTTAAAAATGAAGTTTGAGCGCCGAGCTCAAACCGGGCATCCGATTTGGATTCCGTCAGTTCTGACAAGTCACTTTCATCTCCCCGGTCGTATTGGAATGATCGGCACGGCCATCCGACCGGTATTTCAGATTTTAGAACCAAATGCCCCGTCCTAACAGTTCATTTGAACTAAGTGTATTTTAAAAATGAAGTTTGAGCGCCGAGCTCAAACCGGGCATCCGATTTGGATTCCGTCAGTTCTGACAAGTCACTTTCATCTCCCCGGTCGTATTGGAATGACCGGCACGGCCATCCGACCGGTATTTCAGATTTTAGACCCCCGGACCCGTCCTAACAGTTCATTTGAAATAAGTGTATTTTAAAAATGAAGTTTGAGCGCCGAGCTCAAACCGGGCATCCGATTTGGATTCCGTCAGTTCTGACAAGTCACTTTCATCTCCCCGGTCGTATTGGAATGATCGGCACGGCCATCCGACCGGTATTTCGAATTTTAGACCCCCGGACCCGTCCTAACAGTTCATTTGAACTAAGTGTATTTTAAAAATGAAGTTTGAGCGCCGAGCTCAAACCGGGCATCCGATTTGGATTCCGTCAGTTCTGACAAGTCACTTTCATCTCCCCGGTCGTATTGGAATGATCGGCACGACCATCCGACCGGTATTTCAGATTTTAGAACCAAATGCCCCGTCCTAACAGTTCATTTGAACTAAGTGTATTTTAAAAATGAAGTTTGAGCGCCGAGCTCAAACCGGGCATCCGATTTGGATTCCGTCAGTTCTGACAAGTCACTTTCATCTCCCCGGTCGTATTGGAATGACCGGCACGGCCATCCGACCGGTATTTCAGATTTTAGACCCCCGGACCCGTCCTAACAGTTCATTTGAAATAAGTGTATTTTAAAAATGAAGTTTGAGCGCCGAGCTCAAACCGGGCATCCGATTTGGATTCCGTCAGTTCTGACAAGTCACTTTCATCTCCCCGGTCGTATTGGAATGATCGGCACGGCCATCCGACCGGTATTTCGAATTTTAGACCCCCGGACCCGTCCTAACAGTTCATTTGAACTAAGTGTATTTTAAAAATGAAGTTTGAGCGCCGAGCTCAAACCGGGCATCCGATTTGGATTCCGTCAGTTCTGACAAGTCACTTTCATCTCCCCGGTCGTATTGGAATGATCGGCACGACCATCCGACCGGTATTTCAGATTTTAGAACCAAATGCCCCGTCCTAACAGTTCATTTGAACTAAGTGTATTTTAAAAATGAAGTTTGAGCGCCGAGCTCAAACCGGGCATCCGATTTGGATTCCGTCAGTTCTGACAAGTCACTTTCATCTCCCCGGTCGTATTGGAATGATCGGCACGGCCATCCGACCGGTATTTCGAATTTTAGACCCCCGGACCCGTCCTAACAGTTCATTTGAACTAAGTGTATTTTAAAAATGAAGTTTGAGCGCCGAGCTCAAACCGGGCATCCGATTTGGATTCCGTCAGTTCTGACAAGTCACTTTCATCTCCCCGGTCGTATTGGAATGATCGGCACGGCCATCCGACCGGTATTTCAGATTTTAGACCCCCGGACCCGTCCTAACAGTTCATTTGAACTAAGTGTATTTTAAAAATGAAGTTTGAGCGCCGAGCTCAAACCGGGCATCCGATTTGGATTCCGTCAGTTCTGACAAGTCACTTTCATCTCCCCGGTCGTATTGGAATGATCGGCACGGCCATCCGACCGGTATTTCGAATTTTAGACCCCCGGACCCGTCCTAACAGTTCATTTGAACTAAGTGTATTTTAAAAATGAAGTTTGAGCGCCGAGCTCAAACCGGGCATCCGATTTGGATTCCGTCAGTTCTGACAAGTCACTTTCATCTCCCCGGTCGTATTGGAATGATCGGCACGGCCATCCGACCGGTATTTCAGATTTTAGACCCCCGGACCCGTCCTAACAGTTCATTTGAAATAAGTGTATTTTAAAAATGAAGTTTGAGCGCCGAGCTCAAACCGGGCATCCGATTTGGATTCCGTCAGTTCTGACAAGTCACTTTCATCTCCCCGGTCGTATTGGAATGATCGGCACGACCATCCGACCGGTATTTCAGATTTTAGAACCAAATGCCCCGTCCTAACAGTTCATTTGAACTAAGTGTATTTTAAAAATGAAGTTTGAGCGCCGAGCTCAAACCGGGCATCCGATTTGGATTCCGTCAGTTCTGACAAGTCACTTTCATCTCCCCGGTCGTATTGGAATGATCGGCACGGCCATCCGACCGGTATTTCAGATTTTAGAACCAAATGCCCCGTCCTAACAGTTCATTTGAACTAAGTGTATTTTAAAAATGAAGTTTGAGCGCCGAGCTCAAACCGGGCATCCGATTTGGATTCCGTCAGTTCTGACAAGTCACTTTCATCTCCCCGGTCGTATTGGAATGATCGGCACGGCCATCCGACCGGTATTTCAGATTTTAGACCCACTGACCCGTCCTAACAGTTCATTTGAACTAAGTGTATTTTAAAAATGAAGTTTGAGCGCCGAGCTCAAACCGGGCATCCGATTTGGATTCCGTCAGTTCTGACAAGTCACTTTCATCTCCCCGGTCGTATTGGAATGATCGGCACGGCCATCCGACCGGTATTTCAGATTTTAGAACCAAATGCCCCATCCTAACAGTTCATTTGAACTAAGTGTATTTTAAAAATGAAGTTTGAGCGCCGAGCTCAAACCGGGCATCCGATTTGGATTCCGTCAGTTCTGACAAGTCACTTTCATCTCCCCACTGAAAATGAACTTCTTGTAACTTATGACCTATGCTCCTTTGTATGAACTGCCCTTCCTTTGCTTAGAGGTGCTGTTCCTGGCTTCCTGCCATGACAGTTACCAGACTTTGGGGAGATCTTTTCACCTAAATTGGCATATTTTATTCATGTCTACATGTTACTTTCCTTATATTATTCTAGCTTTATGAATATTTATAGATCTGTATCCTCCCCCACTCAAGTGAATAGAATTTATACATATCTTTTCACTTTCAGTTCTAACCAAAATCTCTATACACCTATGGAAAATCCTGCAGAACAGTCTGCCTGTTGATTCTAATATCCAGAGGATAGGTGTAAGATGATATTTAGAGTTAAGAAAATGATATTTTCCCCTCCTCAATCTAAATTCTTATATTTTGTAAGATGATATTTAGAGTTAACAAATAGAAAATCAATCAAATAAAATACTTACCGGAGGCTGCTGTGCAGGAGGTGCAGGAGGTGCTCTACTACTATCAATTCCCAAGGATGTGAGCATCTGGGAGACGGTCTGAGCGACGATGGTTGAGATATTCTGAGAGATATTCTGAGAGACGGTCTCGTTGACGATCTGCCTAAACATATCTGGAGTCATGGTCGGGGCGGCACTGGAAGAACCATCTGGGGCTGCTGGTGTGGTAAATGGAGAGGTCGCATGTGAGACCGAACTCGAGCATGATGATAACACCCTAGTCGTGCCCAAGCTATGTCCAAAACCATAAACATGTCCTTTCTTGGGTGCCCCAGATGCTGCAACCCAAATGGCAGGATCCAACTCTGGACGCTGACTGTCATCCCCGTACCTCTCATCCATTCGTCTACTATATGAGTCCTGCAAAAACCAAAAAAAAACAAAACCAAATTATTCTACAATTTAATCTTAAATGAAAACTATTAATGTATACACTTACCGCTACCTCCCGAGCTTTCTCACTAATGTAAGCATTTGTCCCTTTCTTCTTATGAGTTCGATCAAAAAGTTCATGAAATTGAGCTGGCCGCTTTAACTGTGCTTCCTGTTATTCAAATAAATCACAGTTTCATAATAGAAACAAAAAATTTATATATGTAGAAGTGTACTTACTAATCTCGCTTTATGTGTTGCAAAGGAGACAGAGCCACCCGTGTGTAAATTCGCTTCAGGATGCGCTGCTCTGTTTTGCTTTGCTTTGTTTGAATTGGCATTCCATTTCTCCGCTTCCCAAATGTTGCACAGCTCTGTCCAATACTCCTTTCTCATCCACACAGGCCCATGCTCCTTCCATATGTTCTTATCAGTACTTGCACATGCTTTTTTTGCATATCTTCGGGCATTGTACATAAGATGTTTGAAATTATCTCTTGCAGTAGCTGTCCATGCAAATCTAGCACGTAACTCATCTGAATGTTCTGTGAATCGATGATTCCTCTATATATTAACAACAACAAAAATTTATATGTTACATAACAAAGTGGGTTAAAATAATAATTGAAAATGACTTAATATGATAAAATAAGATAAATACCAAGAACATAGAGAACAATAAATCCTGAACACCCATCGGAAAATCAGCAAAGCGATGGATGGGGCCTGGAAAATGTGCTTGAATTGTCTTTGTAATAAATTGTGATGCTTGGGCTGGCTCTATTTTATTCCTGAAATTAAAAATATTAATACCACAATGACGAATAAATAACAAAAATAATGCATTACGTACCCTTCATTTATCCACACTGCCCGCATCGTCTCATTACAACAGCCCTCCCCCTCATGATGACTCGCCTCGTCATCAGCACGTACTATACGAATTAAATAGTATAAATAAAACAAACTATCAAAAAAACATAAATATGCAAATGAACATACCTGACTCAGCTGGGGGAGGTGTAGATCCACTCGCCATGTGTGATGGCGGTGCATAGGCCGTCAATGTACCCGTTGTCAGTGGTAACGGTGCAGAGGCCGTGGGTCCTGTAAGGATAAGAATCAGATAACACAAAAACATAAAGAATTATTTTAAACAAATACTCAAATGAATTATACATGAAAGTATACATACCTACTACCGGTGGTAGCGGTGCATCCCTCGGTGGTAACGGTGCAGAGGTCGTGGGTCCTGTGAAAATAAGAATCAGATAACACAAAAACATAAAGAATTATTTTCAACAAATACTACAATGCATTATACATGAAAGTATACATACCTACTACCGGTGGTAGCGGTGCAGAGGTCGGTCGTAACGGTGTAGAGGTCGTGGGTCCTGTGAAAATAATAATCAGATAACACAAATACATAATGAATTATTTTCAACAAATACTACAATGCATTATGAAGGGAAAGTATACATACCTACTACCGGTGGTAGCGGTGCAGAGGTCGGTGGTATATGTGCAGAGGTCGTGGGTCCTGTGAAAATAAGAATCAGATAACACAAAAACATAAAGAATTATTTTCAACAAATACTACAATGCATTATACATGAAAGTATACATACCTACTACCGGTGGTAGCGGTGCAGAGGTCGGTCGTAACGGTGTAGAGGTCGTGGGTCCTGTGAAAATAATAATCAGATAACACAAATACATAATGAATTATTTTCAACAAATACTACAATGCATTATGAAGGGAAAGTATACATACCTACTACCGGTGGTGAAACGGAAGTAAATCTCCTCCCGCTACCCTCTCCCCTCCCACCTCTGGGAGTCCCACGCCGTCCTCGAACCATATCTTCAACTGGTAATAAAATACATGCATATTCATCAAATAGTGAAAGAAAGAAAGTTACAGAGTATTAAAATTCCCAGATAAAATTGTATACCATTAATCAAACATTCTCCATTTCTTCTTCAGATGTTGGAGATATAACAAATTCAGCATTCACATCTTCATTATCAGATTCATTTTGATCACTAATATATTCCTCCTCTTCGGAGTCCCCCAACTGTATTTCTGGTTGTTCTGGATCGACTTCCTCCACTTCATTCTCTTTAGATAAAGACGGTGCCTCCACAGATTCATCACTAGAAGCAGGCAAGTCTACATCATCACCCAAGTCTGATTGAAAGAATTCGGCATTCACATCCAACTGCTCTGTTTCAGTCAAATCCAACTCATAATCCGGGAAAAGCCTTGTCTTAACCTTGCAAACTGCCCACCAATCATTTCTTTCTTTATTTCTAGACGATGGATACTTTGTATAATAGACCTGCTGGGCTTGTGCGGCCAAAATGAATGGATCATAAGTATTCAATTTAGACTTATGTCTGATATCGACAATCCCATATGTTGTGTCATTTCGAACAGAATTAGGATCAAACCAATGACACTTTAACAGAAATATATGGTTGTCATCTCCGAGATATTGCAATTCTAAGATCTCCTCAATAATACCATAATAATCACATTCGTTTTCATTATATGTACTTCCTTTCACACATACCCCGCTGTTCATTGTTGACTTATTCTGCCCATATTGTCTAGTGTGAAATCTATACCCATTCACAATAAATGCTGGATATGTACGTGCAACTTTCGATGGGCCATAACTGATCACTCGAATTCTTTGATCAGTAATAAAATCATTTTCAACCTACATATGGACAGCACACTAGTCAGAATTTGTCATTGACCCAACAAGGAGAAAGAGTAGTAATAATACTTACACGATATTTCAGCCAAGAAGCGAATGATTTTTCTCGTTCTTTTTCAACCTCCATGTCAGTGAGATATGGACATCTTTGGATTAATTCTGAGTCAAATTGTCTGTATTACGACCATTGGAGCATTATAGATGGAATGAAAAATAATAAGTTATAGACACAATGTAATTTGAGCAGAGAACTTACGCAACATAAGGTTCAACCTCCATACAATTTAAAAGGATGTAAATTTCTGCACAGTGCAATTCTCTATCATTTAGCATCCGACTCGAGGAACGTCCATACGCACGTCCAGGATACTTAAATATCGACAGTCGCTCAGAGTGAACGGAGTCTCCCCCATCATCATTACGTGGTGGCCGAGTTCGACGAGTTTGTACCTCAGGTTCAAAGTACATTGAACAGAAATTTGATATTTCTTCCATAATGTACGCCTCGGCAATGGAACCCTCTACTTTTGCCTTGTTGCGAACTTTCATTTTCAATTCATGCATACACCTACCAGAATGTTCATAAGATAATGAAAAACACATCACCATGTAATTGAATTATGAGGAGAAAATATATATATATTACCTCTCAAATGGATACATCCATCTAAATTGTACTGGCCCTCCTACTTTAGCCTCATATGGTAAGTGTATAAGCAGGTGCTCCATTGAATCAAAGAATGATGGTGGAAATATCTTTTCCAATCTACAAACTGTCGTGATCACATTCTGTTCAATAGTTTCCACATCTTCATACCTGAGCTCTGATGCACATAAAATTTTGAAAAACTGACTTAACTCAGTCACTGCTCCCCATATCGCCTTCGGCATCATATCACGAAATACAATAGGTAACAACCTCTGCATGAACACATGACAGTCATGACTTTTCATTCCATATATTTTCCCCTCATTTGTATTCACGCAACGAGCAATGTTAGACACATAACCATCTGGAAATCTCAACTGTTTTAGCCAAGAGCATACTTCTTTAATCTGTGCAGCTCCAAGGGCGTAACTTGCTTTCGGTTTAACTGTTTTACCATTTCTATCAATAAGGTACAGTTCTGGACGTTTACAATGTATTTTCAAGTCTAAACGGGCATTCACATTATCCTTTGTTTTGCCTGTTATGTCCATAACAGTGTTGAACACATTATCAAAGACATTCTTCTCAACATGCATGACGTCGATGTTATGTCGTATAAGAAGAGTTGACCAATAAGGCAATTCCCAGAAGATACTTTTTTTGACCCAATTGTGATCCTTCCCAAATCCAGGGAGTTGTCTTGTGCTGCTCGACAATTGTGCTATATCTGGTAAGTTCTGTACACGTGCTGCTAAATGTGGACCAGACAACCGTTCAAAATCAGCTTCTTCCAATTCAATTCTGTTCTTTAAGAATGCATCTTTTTGCCTTCTAAACGGATGGTCCCTTGGTAGAAATCGTCGATGACAATCAAACCAGCATGACTTGCCACCATGCTTAAGTACAAATGATTTGGAACTGTCCATACAGTAAGGACATGCTAGTTTTCCATGAGTGCTCCAGCTAGATAACATTCCATATGCAGGAAAGTCGCTTATTGTCCACATCAATGCAGCCTTCATAGTGAAATTTTGTTTTCTGCATGCATCATAGGTAGTAACCCCATCAGTCCATAACAACTTCAACTCATCAATCAACGGCCTGAGATATATGTCTAATTTTTTCCCAGGACTTTTTGGACCAGGGATCAATAATGATAGAAATAAATGCTCTCGTTTCATGCACATATTTGGCGGAATATTATATGGTGTCACGAAAACTGGCCAGCAAGAGTAGGAAGTCACTGAACCTCCAAATGGATTGAATCCATCAGTACATAAACCCAGCCTTACATTACGCGACTCTTTTGAGAAAGTAGGGTGAGCACGGTTAAAGTGACTCCAAGCTTCGGCATCTGCAGGATGACTGATTACATTATGTTGTCGACGTACTCTTTCCGCATGCCATCTCATATGTTGAGCTATCTTTGGTGCCATATACATTCTCTGCAATCTCGGTGCAATAGGAAAATACCGCAATGACATATATGGTATATCTTTTTGCTTTGAATTGTCCCCTTTCTTAGGCTTGAATCTATCATGACCACATATGGAACATGATACCTTACTTTTAGCCTCATTATAATATAGCATGCAATGATTAGGACATGCATCTATTTTCTCATATCCAAGCCCTAAGTCAGTGACCATCTTCTTTGCACGATAAAAATTTTCAGGTAATTTCTCATCTTGTGGCAACATACTTTTGATAATCAGTAACAAACGATCAAAACAAATCTCACTGATGTGAAATTCAGATTTCAAGTTCAATAATTGTGACACCGCAGACAGTCGAGAGTGATTTTGACATCCAGTCCACAATGGCTCATCAGCATCTTTGAGTAGCTGATAAAATCTTTCAGCTGTCTTGTTTGGCGGTTCTTCATTATGTACATGCTCCTCGTGAACATTGAATCCTGGACCAGCAGCATCTATGACCATATCAACATATGAACTTCCACTTCCAACATTGGCAGGCTCGTAGGTCGACCACAATGTTTCACCATGACATATCCAGTTTGTATAATCTTTAACAAACCCCTTTCTGTATAAATGACGTTGTACATCCCATGTTGTCAGCCACTTCAAATTCTTACAGACTACACAAGGACATCGGATACGACCCTCACAATCTACAGCTTCAATAGAATTTCTCAAAGCAAACTGAATGAATCTCTCAACTCCATTTTTAAATTCTATAGACACCACCTGATCAACTACTCTACGGTACATCCATGAACGATCTTCAGACATTTTCCCTATGCGAATGAAATGTAAACACACAAAACTTTAACATGTTTAACAAAATAAAAAGTACAACCCTTACCTCACATCGTCCATGTCTGCCATTTTAAATAGGACGGAAATATCATTTAGATCTTCACTTTTTAACCCATCTGTGAAGGTTTGATCGCACGATTAATTACTATATGTGTTGTGTTGTTTGCTAAAAATTTCGGCAGCATCTCCCCACACCTCTCCGATATACCACAAAATATTTATTGATTAAGAAATTTTCTTAAACACTTACTAATAAGTGGTTAAGAAAATAATCAAAATCAATAAAGGTATATCAGAGAGGAGTGAGAAGACGCAGCCAAAATTTTTAACAAACAACACAAACACATATAGTAATTAACCACCTAAGTGCGATCAAACATTCACAGACTGTCCAAACGGGACAATTCAAGACTTTGAGTTAGATATACACATTCTCATCATTCAAAATGAGAACGTGCATATCAATCCCAAAGTCTTGAACGGGTAGGTTGATTGGCACGGGCTTAACACGCTCTCCTAAGATGCGTGCAATGTTAGGTTGCACCCACGCATCTCAGCTCACATACAACACCCAACTAATTAAATATTGACAAGATAATAACACAATCTAAAAACATAGCAGTAACATGTGAAATTGGCAATACATGTACACAATGAAAACATGAATTTTATTTTAACATCCAACATAAAGACAACACTTTCACTAGCTATTTAGCAGAAATAAAATATAGCATGATACTTTTTAGCTTAAAGACAACACTGTCACTAGCTATGCAGAAATCAAGTAAAGAAATTGATAGTATCGTCACTGAATAAGACAATAATAAAACACACTTTACTTTTCATCCAACACTATCCAAACAGTACTCTTAGCTAATGACATGTTTTAGATATTCTAAAATTAAGAAACTGAGCTACAATTCTAAAATGTCAATGTTTCTCTAATACTCATGTCATGTAAATTTAAACATATCAATAATTTATGAGGTTGTCAACCACGACTGCTAATCTTTTTTTTTTTTTGAAAATCTACAAGATGACTAGTAGCTTCCATTGACAGATTCCCCATTTTAAAAAGGCGCGGGTTTACATGATTTGCAACGTCTCGACAGTCCTCAACTATTGTGCCTAGAAGATATTATCTCGTAGGGGTATGTCTAAAATTATTGCAAATTCTGATGAAATGGCCCACATCTGGGTATTATGGAAAGACCATCTGCATGTTTCTCTGGTTACTAGAGATGATCAGCAAATTACTCTTCTCATGGGTCTTAATGGTCAAGTCCCTTTTCACTTAACTGCAGTATATGCAAAATGCAATGTGATTGAGAGAAAGGGTCTTTGGACTTCTTTAATTAACGTCCACTCTAACATTTCTGGTCCTTGGATGGTGGCAGGAGACTTCAACTACATTACTGATACAAAGGAAAAAATTGGTGGTAATGATCCTAATTCGATTGCAATGACTGATTTTAAGGACTGTATATCAAATTGTGCACTTTTGGATACTGGTTTCAAAGGATCTTCCTACACTTGGCATAACAATCAATCAGGAAGCAGGGGTATTTGGGCCAGACTGGATAGAATTCTAACCAATTCTGATTGGATGGCTCATTATGCCTTCTCCGTTGAACATCTTTCCAGGGAAGTCTCAGATCATGCCCCTCTACTTGTGTTGCAGACTCCCCAGATTAAAAGGAAAACCAGATTCTGTTTCCAAAAAATGTGGACTTATCATGACCATCTTCTTGCTGATGTTAAAAAGTGTTGGGATACTAGTCCTTTAGCTTCTTCACCTACCTTAACCCTTTATCTTAAGCTCAAGAGTCTCAGGCAAATGCTTAAAGTTTGGAATTATCAAGTCTTTGGTAATATTCATAATAATGTGGCAAAAGCGGAGGATGATGTTATTAAGGCAGAACACGCTTATGACACCCAGCCTTCCACTACAAATCAGACTGCCCTGGATGAGGCTAAACTTGTTCTGTCCAAAATGTTGCTTCAGGAGGAATGCTTTTGGAGACAGAAATCTAGAGTCCGATGGCTCACTGAAGGGGATAGAAATACCAGATTCTTTCACTCTACCACTTTAGCTAAGAGGAAAAAAATGTGCATATCTCAACTTCAAAACTCTGCAGGCCTTCTCACTTCGGACCCTGGGGAAATGACTTCAATTGCTGTGACACATTTTCAGGAAGCCTTCTCTTCCCAACATCATTTAGCAGATAGTACTGTTCTTGACTGTATTCCCTCTCTGGTTGATCAGTTAGACACTGACACCCTCTGCTCAATCCCTACTGCCGCAGAAATCCAAGACTTATGTCTTCAGGCTATCCCAAGATAGTGCACCGGGCCCTGACGGATTCACAGGTGCATTTTACCAATTTGCTTGGGGGATAATTGCCTCCACTGTGATAAGAGCTGTGCAGGAATTCTTTACTTCCCATGAAGACTTACCCAGATCTGTCACTGCTACCCTGGTTGCTCTCATTCCAAAACAAACAAATGCTACCAGAATTTCTGAGTTTAGACCTATTAGCCTGTGCAACTTCTTTTACAAAATTATTGCCTCTATCATTAATACTAGGCTTGCCAGCATTCTTCCTAAGATCATATCTCCTGAACAATCTGCATTTGTCAAAGGCAGAAATATTATTGAGAATATTGCTTTGGCCCAGGAACTTACCAATGAAATTGGCATGAAAATAAGGGGCTCTAATGTGATGATAAAGATTGATATGGCTAAGGCTTATGATAGGCTTGAATGGGATTTTCTCTTCAATGTTCTTAACAGGTTTGGATTTAATGACCAGTTCATCAGGCTTATTAGAAAAATGGTGCACAATAACTGGTTTTCTATTCTTATAAATGGTACCCCTGCTGGATTCTTCAAATCTTCAAGAGGGGTGCGTCAAGGTGATCCAATTGCTCCCTCACTATTTATCATTGCAGAAGAGGTACTCAGTAGATCTCTGACAAAAGCCTTCCAATGTGGCCTCATAGAATGGTATGCTAGTCCTAGACATTGCCCGAATATTTCACATCTTTTGTTTGCGGATGATACCATCATTTTTTGCAATGGCAATCTTATTTCAATAAGGAATCTCCTTAAGATACTACAAGATTATGAAAGAGCTTCAGGGCAGTCAATAAACACAGGTAAAAGTGGTTTTTTCATACACTCCAGGAATAATAACTCTACTGCCAGGAAAATTCAGGATGTCACTGGTTTTGTTAAACACTCCTTCCCTCATAAGTATCTTGGTTTTCCCCTGATCAAAGGAAGATGCAAGAAAATTCACTACACTGGTATTCTACACAATATTCAGAGGAGGATTTCAGGTTGGAAATGTGGGATGCTCTCCTAGGGAGCAAAACTAGTCCTTATCAAGCATGTCCTGATCTCATTGCCCATATACTTTCTTACATCTTCTTCACTGCATATTGGAACTCACCAAGCTATTGAAAAATCACTTGCCAATTTCTTCTGGGGTTCATCTGATCATGGTCACAGGAAGCACTGGAGAAAATGGAACAAAATCTGCACTCCTATCTCTTAAGGTGGACTGGGTATTATATCACTAAGGAATATGGAAACTCCCTTAAGTGTTAAAATGTTGTGGCAAGCTCTTCATTCAAATACATTATGGGCCGAGTATTTCAGAGCCAAATATATTAGGAACTGTCCTCTCATCCAGGTTCAGTTTACAAATATGAAGGGTTTTGAAAGGAGAAGGTGGATCACTGCAAAAAATTTAATTATTCAGCATAAGAGGGTCATTATTGGAGATGGCAGCAGGACAAGCTTCTGGTATGACAGATGGATAGGCCAACACACCCTTGCTGATTTTGCATTGGCTGATAACACCATCAACCCTATGCTCTCTGTTCGGGACTTTATTGTACAGATGAATTCAGAAGACACAAATTGGCCTAACAGGTTTTTTACTGAAGAAATTAGCACTGCTTTGAAGCATGTTAAACTCAATCAGGAACATGACCTACCTGCTTGGAGCCTTTCTTCTTCGGGGAACTGTTCAGTCTCATCCACCCAAAAGGCTATTAGCAGGAACCAAGAGACTCAGACTTTCAATCAGTGGACTAGCATTTGGTCACCATGGCTGCCTTCCAAGATCTCCATTCATCTGTGGAAAATTATCAACAAGTGTCTTCCTCTGGATTGCAACATTCAGAAGATAGGGATTCCAATTTGTTCAAAATGCTGCTGCTGCAAGACCCCACAGACTGAAAATTATAACCACTTATTTATTTTCGGTGATTGGGCTTCTTACATATGGACATATTTCAGATCTAAGGGGTTGCAAATTGAAGAAAATTCAGCTACCTCAATGATACTCAACAATTTATGCTCCACTCAGAAAAAATCAATGTTTGGCCTATTTGGTCTAGCTGCTGTCGGAGTTAGTATGTGGGAGATTTGGTGTGCTCCACTCCATTCGCCAATCAATCCCCATATCTCGGACAAGAAATGAGCAAACAATCTGCAATAAACAAAGACTCAAATGAATATGAAGTCTGACACTTGCAGTTCATGCAAGCTAGTAACTGTGTGAGGAAAATTTTCCTCGCTAATGTAGTATCCTTGATTAAAGACTAACACAGAAGAAGTAATCTAGAAGAAGAGAACAAACAATCTGCAGCATAGAAAAGCTATAGAAAGACTTCATCAAGCGTATATAGTATAGGCACTTGTGGGCCTGTATACAAGTTAATATTTTCAGCGGTCGCTATTCGGTCTCCATGCGGTCGCTAATTAAATTTTTTTTTTCAAAAATTAATATAAAGCTACTATAAATCACCTGATAAATAACCACTTTTAATAAAATAAATAACCTGTTACATAACAATTTCATAAAAACATATAAAATTGTAAATACCTGTTACGGTACACTTGACATGTCGTCTGAAAACTTTGAAACTAAAAAATCTATTTGGTTTTCATCTCTCTCAACTCTCCCTTCCACACATTAGATGTTAAGTTTAATACCATAATGTGAGTTTCATGGTGAGTTAATGGAGATTTAACGACAGAATGGGATATAAAATACATTTTATATCACATATAGTTTTGCATCTAAATTCAACCGGGAGCACGGTTGGATAAGAGTTTTGAGATTTTTTAATTACCCTCCTCATATGTATTTCTCTCTCTCTCTCATCAGTAAAAGTTAGTTGGATTCTAAAGTTGAGAAAATTTATGTATTTAGTTGGACTTAAATTTTTGTAAGAACTTTTAATGATTAAATTCTCCCAATAAACCCAATAATTAAACGGAGTATAAACCTCTATTGGGACAATTGGATGCCTCAGCTCACAAAGCAACAAAATCGATCTCACTGGTCATTGGTCACATTTTTACGTCTTTATCTTTTGGTTAGCCGCCGTCCAATCTAAAGGCAAATGTATATATATATAATAATATATATATATGCCCCAAACCCCTTCTCTTGCTTATCGGATTGGAGGAGGAGAATAGATAAAAGGAATCCATGAACATTCGCCGCCGTTGAGACCTGCGCGGAGTGCACCAATGAGTTAAGTGGTCCCAAGGCCATGCATATCTCGCCAAGTAGCAGGCTAAGCTTTAATATTATCCTGATCAGATTGGGTCGTGGGCAACCCAAGATGATTTTGTATGCTTTGGACATTTTAATAGTGCCAAGGTGGCGTCGTATGGGTTGACCTGCATTTGGTAGGCCCTGATCCATCAACTCTTTTTGGTGACCTAGACGTCTATCTTCTCTACCTTATCTGAACTCTTCATTCTGATTTCATAGCTTGATATGTATAGTTATTCAAAAGTTTTGCTTCCTCTGGCCTTAGCCATTTTTTTATGTGTGTGTGAGAGAGAGAGAGAGAGAGAGAGAGAGAGAGAGAGAGAGAGAGAGAGGTACCTGTGTGTGAGAGAGAGGAAGCCGGCGACGACGGCGACGGCGAGCGGCGACGGCGAGGCGAGCGGCGCGGCGACGACGGCGAGGCGAGCGGCGCGGAGGGGGGCTCCGGCGGAGGGGGGCTCGGGCGGGAGGCCGCAGGGGGAGGGGGGCTCGGGCGGAGGTTGGCTCGGGCGGGAGGCCGCAGGGGGAGGGGGGGCTCCGGCGGAGGGGGGCTCGGGCGGGAGGCCGCAGGGGGAGGGGGGCTCGGGCGGGAGGCCGCAGGGGGAGGGGGGGCTCCGGCGGAGGGGGGCGGAGGCCGCAGGGGGAGGGGGGCTCGGGCGGGAGGCCGCAGGGGGAGGGGGGCTCCGGCGGAGGGGGGCGGAGGCCGCAGGGGGAGGGGGGGCTCCGGCGGAAGGGGGCTCGGGCGGGAGGCCGCAGGGGGAGGGGGGCTCTGGCGGGAGGCCGCAGGGGGAGGGGGGGCTCCGGCGGAGGGGGGCTCGGGCGGGAGGGGCGGGGGGGGGCTAGGGCGGAGAGGGGGCCGCAGGGGGAGGGGGCTCGGGCGGGGGCTCGGGCGGGAGGGCTCGGGCGGGAGGGGGGGCTCGGGCGGAGAGGGGCTCGGGCGGGCGGGGGCCGCAGTGGGGAGTATAACGGGATCAGCGACTGATTGGAGACCGAAGTAAATTCGGTCGCAAGAACAGCGACCGATTGGAGACCGAACTAAATTCGGTCGCCAAAACGGTCTCACATATGCGACCGATTATTTCGGTCGCCGAATTGGTCTCTATTTGGGACCGACTAGCGACCGATTTAATCGGTCTCTAAGTCGGTCGCTATAGCCACTTTTTCTTGTAGTGTTTGAAGCGTGCCGCTGAAGGCTGGGAGGAGTGTGCCGGCGAAGGGATTGGATGAGCATGCCACTGAAAGATGATTAGAGTGCACCGTTGAAGGGCCAATCAGGGCGTGATGGTGGAGGTTCAATCAGTCTTCAATTCTTTGTTTTAAGGCTTTTCTTTTCTTCTTGTTTTAATTTTTATGCAGTTTTATATAAACTTCTCCCTTGTTTTGTTCTGTTCGGCCTCTCTGCCATAAGTCGGAAGTTCGGCCTGTCGTGGCGTTGATCAGTTCGGTTCTTATCATGGTACCGACAGTGGCTTGATTAGTTGGAAGGCTTCATCATTAATTATTCTGTTCGTTTGTTGCCTCCTTTTGCCTTATTTAACATGTTGTTATTTTCTGACAAAAATTCGGCAGCATCTCCCCTTGACCCGGGGCGTAAGGGAGATAAAGGGAACGCGCCCACATGGAGTGGCGGAACCCGACAACTGGAGGTGGGCGCCCGAGGGCAGCAACACCTTTATGGGGCCTCGGAAAACTCAGAGAAATCCGTGAACGGAAGACTTCTAGTACTAGACAGAATGGGCTGGGGGTTGGCGGCTGAGGGCGTACCGCTGAGGCACCAGGGGAAGGTGTACCACTGGGGGGGCCAGAAAGTGTGCCGTTGAGGGCCTAAGGGGTGTACCGGCCAAGGGCAACGGGGTGTGCCACTGAGGGCCAATAGGGGTGTGCCGCTGAGGGCCAGAAGGGTGTACCGGCCAAGGGCCAACGGGGTGTGCCGCTGAGGGCCAAAAGGTGTGCCGGCCAAGGGCTGGAAAGTTGCATCTCTGGGAGATAAAAAAAAAGGGGAAGCTAAGTGTACGGGCTGGGAGGCTTGTAGGTCATTCAGGAAAAGAGGGGAAGCTCAAGGCCAAGGGTGGGCTACTGGTAGCTGGGTGTTCGGAGAGAGAGCAAGGGCCTCCCTCTCTCCTCAAGCCAGTGGGCACAGTAGATGGCCGTGGAAGGGAGTGAAGAGCCCGTGAGACCGAAACTCATAGGGGAGGGATCACATCGCCAACGAGGCTCCAAAAGAACACCGGAGAAAAAAAGATGAAAAGAGTAACACAGTGCGTAAAGGCGGGAATAAATCAGTAGAAATAACATGAAAGACCCAAGAAGGGTGATTTTTCATTCACGGGAAGCAAAGGGCCGAGGCCCTACATTTACATTGACGGACATGCCCGAGCCAAGGTTACAGGCAAGAAGGAAAACCCAAGAACAAGAGAAGGGGAAGAGGAAAACAAGGAAAAGCCCGGAAAGGAAGGTGTTGGGGCTAAAGTGGGGGACGACCGTCCACCCCCCTTCTCCCACACCTCCCCCCGTTACATCAAACCCTCCTCCTCTCTTACTCTCTCTTCTTCCCGGTGGCCGTCGGAGGGAGCTCACGCCGGAACGTCTCTTCTTCCCTTTCTCTCTTCTCCTCTGTCTCTTCTTTCTTCGTCTCCTTTCCTCTTCTCCGTCTGCCTCTGTGCGTGTATCTCCCTCTGTCTGAGTCCCCCCCTTTTTCCCCCTCTTTTTTCTTGTCGAAGCGGGAGTCATTTATACTCCCGGCCACCGGAGCCTTCGAGCACGACCGTCGAAGGCGGGAAGCAGCCCGTGATGATGGGGTTTGACTCCCCCCTGTCCTGACTGTCAGTGGAGTAGCCTGCGTGGCCCAACGACCGGCTGACACCTCGGACGGCTCACTGCGCGCCAAGGATGCGTAGGGCATGGGCTTCACGTCGTCCCGCCGTTGAAAAGCCTTGACGCTGTGCCGTTTGGCGGGCTGCACAAGCGTGCCGCAGGAGAGCCAAAAAGGCGTGCCGCTGGGGCCTCTGAGGGCGTGCCGCTGGAGACCAAAGGGGTGTGCCGCTGGAGCCCCAGATGGGCGTGCCGTTGGAGACCCCAAATGGGTGTGCCGCTGGAGCCCTCAGGAGCGTGCCGTTGAACCCCTGAATGGGGTGTACTGCTGAACCCATTTGGGGTGTGTCGCTGAACCCCTGGATGGGGTGTGCCGCTGAACCCCCTTTGGGGTGTACCGCTGAACCCATTTGGGGTGTGCCGTTGAACCCCTGGATGGGGTGTGCCGCTGAAGGCCCTGGGCCGTGCCGCTGAGCACCCCAGGGTGTGCCGTTGAAGGCCAAATTGGGCGTATTTTTGAGCCCGTTCTGAGCCCGTTATGGACACGAGTCATGGCCTACTTGGCTTTCTCCGAGGCCCACGGATTGTGGGGCTTATTGTGATTGGTTTCTCTTCACGGTCGTGGCTCCCGGAGGCGGCTTCGCGGCAGCACGCATACTTAGGGAGTCTGGACGACCGGTCTCTCCGGGGCTTCTTCACTCAGCGCCGTTGTTGATGCGGGGCCAAGCGGGACATCTGGGTGTGCAATTTTCAGTGTCCACACATCCCCATCCTTAATTGATCTCACCAACCTTGACAACTTCAACCCCTTCTTTTTTAAAATGTTTTAGAAAGTGGGTATCTGGACGTATATTATGGCTTCCTTTGATCAGTTCAGTAGGTTGTTGATCATGTTTAATCCTCTATTTGCAATATGTGCGTGCATGCATAGTTTCTATTTACTAAATGGATCGGTATAGTATATAGTAGTGATGTTGAAAACATGCTCAGATCTCACTTCAAGATCTCTTAATTTCTTGGCAATAAAATAGAATATGCTGTCTAGAAATAGGTTCATACTTGACTGCTTGGTTTAGGGTTTCGTGACAAGCCATGCACTTAATTAAGGACTGGTAGATCGCACATTAATGGCCTTGCAAGGAGTCTAATTAATCACATGTATGGATATATGTTAAAGGAGCAATTATCTATGCACACACTTCTTGTACCCAAATTAAATATGTGCATACATATCATATATACATTCAGGTGTTGGGTTAAGTGTCATTACGGTCCATCAACGTGTTCTATTAACATTTACGTCTGAGACTCACGCAAGTATGTCCAAAGTACTATGTAGCTAGCTTGTAATTAAGGAGTTTGACAGATGTGAATGTAGAGGACGAAGGCTTCACACTACGTACGGTACAGAGGTATTTTTCTCATTTG
This sequence comes from Amorphophallus konjac, assembly GCA_022559845.1. Lineage (NCBI taxonomy): Eukaryota > Viridiplantae > Streptophyta > Magnoliopsida > Alismatales > Araceae > Amorphophallus > Amorphophallus konjac. Next base: position 248,116 of record JAHNEJ010003629.1, on the reverse strand, counting down.
AACTCATCGTAATGGTTCAACGCAAGCGTGTCGATCTGTGGTGAAGCATACATACCTAAATGGAAGAAATCACAGATGTAATTAGCAGGGATGACGAAGTGTTTCTCACTGAAAATATGTTTCATTCGGACACAAGACACCAGCGGGGAACAAAAACTCATTCTCTGGTATGCCAACCTTCACTAGCAAAGGCACAAGGGTTCCCATATACAGATGTCATATATTGTCATTTTCTTGAGTGATTATATATATAAGGATATTAATGTATGGTGGCATATAATACTCTTTCCTCATTGATCAAAAAAAAGTAATACTCTTTTCTCGGTGACGGAGTTGAGAAACTCTTCAAGTTCCAAACTATATACAGTCGTAGGCCTGATCAATCAACCGGATTAATGAAACAACTCCCGATAAACAACAGCTACAATTGTTCCAACCCACTTCCACATCAACTTCGGTTTATGCGGTATTCATGTTTCAAGTTTGACCCATCTATCCAACTGATCCTTGACAGTGGGGGGCGGGGGGGTGATAGACCTGCAAAATTGGATTCCTATTAATGTCGAGATCGAGAGAGAGAGAGAGAGAGAGAGAGAGAGAGAGAGAGAGAGAGAGAGAGAGAGAGAGAGGATTAATCTAATCATTCCCTATCAAAAGGAGACGTACGTACGTGCATGTTCACAAACTTGCCCCCTATATATAATTAGAAGAAAAAGAAAAAAAAGAAAAGAATTAAGCCAATATTATTTGTGGCTGATCACCTCCATCACTTCGGCAAGGGGGGGCTCCAGCGTTGAGCACCTTGTCCTCACTCACGTATATATGCCAGTGTCGGCCATTTTTTTTTTTTACTAAGGTCATACTTGCAAGAGGCAAGGGGAGAAACTCGACCCCAGCCATCTCTCAAGAAGATTTTATATATATTAAGCAAAAGGGAAAGAAAGGTGGTTGGGGGTACATGGACCACGAGAGGGGAGACATCTTACAAAGGAAGGGAGGAGTTCAATTACAGTAAGTGGGTAATACCCATTAAACTCAGAAAAGGAAAATTGAAACGAAGCCCAAGACATGGGGCAAAGTAGCTGAAGTGAAGAGCTCAGCACGTGGTCGCCGGAGACTCAAAGTTAGCAGGCGGTCGGGGGCGCGCCTGGGATGGGCCACAGGCCTGGAGCGGGGACAGGACACGAGGGAGGTCCAGTGTCGGCCATTGGGTGAGGTAGCTAGCTAGTGTTCCTTGCACACACAGGAACACGTACGACGACCAGACGGCACGTGCCAATGTCTCTTCTGGATATATATACAGGCAAGTAGATCTCCATATACGTACTTACGTCGTACATGTTTTTCATTTCTTAATTATCCATTATATTTTGACCGTATATATATGCACTATATCCCGCTCACGACATGTCCGGAAAAGGAAATAAAAACTGATTGAGGAAATGTTAGAGTTGTCCCTTAATTTGATTGGTGGCATGCAGCATGGCCGACGATAATTCCTTGGACGACCGTACTTAATTTAATGAGCTCACCATGATGTAAATTGCATAACAATTTTAGGCTAGGATGCATGCAGCACCTTAATTATCTGCTTAATGTGATGATGCCAACAGCCAACATATATATATATAGTTATAGGCTTGGGAAAAATCCCTAGCTAGAAGCCTTCTTCCGATCGAGAGGGCTTGGATCTTCGGTGTATATATATATATATATATATTCTAGCCTTTTATGATCAGCTAATTAATTAATTTGGTGTAAATCAAGTTCCAGCCCCATCCTTGATCCCACCAACCAGCTGCACCTACAACTACTTCAGCCCCTCTATTTGCAGTACATGCATGCATGCATCGATCGTTTCCATCTACTAATTGGATGATCAGTTGTACGTACGTACGTACGCACGTATATAGCTAGCTAGTCATATGATGAAAGCATGCATGGTCAGATATCACTTCGAGATCTCTTTGTTGGTATAATAAAATAGAATATACTGTCTAGTAACAGGTTCATACTTGACTGCTTAATTGGTTTAGGGTTAATTTCATGACAAACTAACCATGCATGCAATTAAGGGCTGCAGGTATATATTGCATATTGCCGTTGCAAGGACTCAAATTAATATATCACATGATTGGATATATATATATATATATATATATATATAGTGTGTGTGTGTGTGTGTGTGTGTGTGTTAAAGGAGCGATTATCTATATATTTATATATATATATATATATGCACACTAATTCTTGCACCCAAAAATGCGCATACATCATTGCATTAATTTGTTAGATAATTATTAGGTGTCATTAATTATACGGTCCGTCGACAACCTGTTCTATTAATATTTACATCCGAGGCTCACGTACACGCGAGTATATATATATATATGTCCAAAGTACTCTATATAGCTTGTAATTAAGGAGTTAATTTGACAGATGTACATGCATGTAGTGGAAGGGATCCCTGTACTACAAAGGTATTATTCCTGATTAATTTGAACTCATCGTTAAGGTTCAACCTAATTAAATAGAAGAAGTAATCACGAGCAATCAGTATGTCTAGCATTTCCACTTTTTTTATGTACAGTCGAGTACCCCTCATAACTTGGTACAGAATGCACCTTAGTACAAAATGGGTATGTACTTTCCCCTCCACACACACACACACACACACACACACACACACGGGGGGGCAGCCGAGTCGACCCAAATTATATAACTTCGACTAATATGCATCAACACCTATATATATATATATATATATATGTATAGCGAGTAGCATTTTGCATGTACATTCATTAAGAAATATTAACTACTTTGTTGGTCTGCCGGAGCTTGGCTAACATGCGGGTCATCAGGCGGCGCCGTCTCCTCGTCACGAGCTGCAAAGCCATGCCGGCAGGATGCCGCACGCACCACGACGTTCATGGTGCCGCATAAGTTGATAGGAAGTATATTTGAACTGCAGCATCTCCAGACAGGTACACCGTTGCACCCGTCATCAAGGTGCCGCCGATCGCGACACCGACGGCTGCGAGCGTGTTCCCGGTGACGATGCACCAGAAGCTGCTGCACGAAGACGCCATGAGAATGAACTTTAGCTGCTAGCTGGGAGCTTGAAGGACGTAGACAATCGATCGAGAACAATACGAAAGTCTTTGGAGGAGGGCACAGAAAACAAGAGAAGTAACGATGCATATTTATAGACGTTTGTAGTGCGCGTGCTACGTAACAGCAATATTGGTGGGACGGAACGGGGCAGCCTCAAGCATCCGTGGAACAGCAACGTAACAACAATACATGTATACACACGTATGTACACACACACACACAAACAAATGGCGTGTAGGTACGTATATTAGACCGCTTCAGTACCTTTACCATATGTAACAATATTGCATCAATGGCAGGGCATATGCTGCGTCCTGCAGAGTGCTGACCCTTTTCCAAAGTCACTCGATCGCTACGGCGTTAATCTTATGACAACACAACGGCATGATCACCGACCATTTGGATCTCTCTCTCTCTCTCTCTCTCTCTCTCTAGATCTCTCTCTTTTCATTGCAATAATCCCTCTTAATATATATATGATTGTGGTTACAAAATAACACAGCCTACTAGCTAAGTGCTTTATTCAGTATAATCACTCTGAATTAGTTCGAATTAATAATTAAGATCATGAACAAAGAACGAGACCACAAAATTAATTAATACACCAAGCTGTAGTGGGCCATAACATAAACTGGTAAAGGTTAACAATCCGACAACAAAGGTGATAAATGGATGACATTTGACAAATTAACAAACAACTTCCAAGATTATATATGGTTCTGATTCTTCACTGTCTGAAATAAACAACGTACCCACAAAGAGATAATTAAGTGCACTCTCTGCAATTTCCCTTCAGACATGCATGCAATCTTGAACAGGGGTAGGAAAGCAATAGCAACTTGATATACGGCTCTCACATCTGGATCGAGTTCTGATCCCAATAATTCATTAATGGCCGGTCAACTAGGAAACACACGTGAATCTGGTTATGGATGCAAGGAATTATATATATATGTCTCACTTGCAAGTTCATTTATCTGCTAATGGATGCAAGGAATTATGTCACCCGCAAGATCGTCTGCATGCAGGGAGACATGCATGTTTGCGATAAAACATATATTTGGATGGGGAAGTGATCTATCAGTCTCTCACAGTGAACCTCCTTTGAGACTGCACTACCCACGTAACAATATAAGCATGCTCTTCCCCTCGCATCGTTGCGGCCCCTCCCCCCCCCGGCCCTCAGAGGAGAGGGGGTAGCGATAACCTAGCTCCTCTCTCTCTCTCTCTCTCTCTCTCTCTCTCTCTCTCTCTACATATATATATATATATATATATATATATATATATATATATATATATATATATATATCTTAATTAACGTTTATATGGTTCAATGGAGGTCAGTAGGCCGAAAACAAGACGGAAAGGAGGACTTGAGAGAAAGCTTCTCTCTTCCACGTATAAGCAACATCCATGGCACATATATATATACACGTATCAGGTGCATAGGTGTTGAACGTGCGTGTGGGTACAACCGTTGAAGTAGAAGTTGAGAGAGAGAGAGAGAGAGAGAGAGAGAGAGAGAGGATACAGAATCTTCTGGTTACCTTACCGTCGCTGGCCAAATCCCACCCATTAATTAACACAATCCCGTAGGGAATCATTCTGTTGATGTGGACCTTAACTGACCCATAAAGACGTCCATTAAGTCTCTTCACGCGGGAGGACTGTGATGGGGGGCACGATCGTGAGCGTAGGATCATATATAATCCGATGGTTTGTATATAATTTCTTTAGTAACTCATTTTAATAATTTTTTTTTGAGTTCCAAGTTAAAAGGTCACGTACTCAGGTCTGGTACCCGACCCGTTTACATACCGCTGCATCCGCGTAGACCCATTTTTCCATCCACTAGCTAGTAGACCCATTATCATCTTTTCCATTGTAGAAGAATACGCTCTGTATGTATGTATCAAAAATCAAGTCCATTTACCTATGCCAACACTATATATATGGAGCTCAACATATATATATATATATATACACTCCGAAAACCTTCGTCGATCCATCGGTACTCCCTTAATAATTAACCACCTGCTCAACCCCACCGATCGAAAACTTCCATCTAATATTTGTGCTATCTTAATTAAGTTCTCATTACTAATCAGATCACCTTATCAATATTAATAGACCAGTTATATTTACCGAAACTAAACTGATAATTTAAAATAACCGTAATGTTCTTTACTACTTGACGAACATATATAGATAGCTGTTATGACGTACGTACCTTTTGATACATGTATCGACGTCGTATTGGATCGAACACTGAACCCCATAAATGGTAGCGATCGAGTAGAACCTTTGAGAAATTAGGAACGGTGACGAGAGTCTCAGTACTGCTGCTGCTGATGTACATGCATGTACATACAGATGCCACCTGCAACATCATCTAAACGCTAAAATCATCGTCTAAATACTAAATACTAAACTCACGGTGCATTCCTCCCGCTACTCGTCCTTGTACAGCCTAACGCGCGCCTGCTTATATAACTTTTTAGAAAGAGTTCAGAAAAAAATATATATCCAATTATAAAATAAAAGCGAGCTTAATTATTTATATTTATTAAATGTCAAATATTCTCTCATTAATGAGAATATTAAGCACCCTTATTGAATGAGTACATTTATATATAAAATTGACAAAAGGACCTGATTTTATATCGAATATATAGTGTGAATAGTACTCTTTTTTTTCTATATATATAGAAAAACTAAATGGGTCTACTAACTAGTCGATAAATTGGTCTATGCAAATGATGTATATAATGTAGTTTCTACAAGAGTCGTGTCCCCCAGATCTTGGTCCCCTTTCGACACCCCTAGAATTTTTACTAAAAGAAGCTCTTAATTAAAAAATTTATGTACAATTAAACCATCCGATTATGACCAGATGCTCGTGGTCGTGCCCACATTGACATCAATGCCCTCACGTGAAGAGACTTGACTTGGGGGGCTAGCTCCTGGCACGATGATCGAGTTGGGTGATCTGATTTGAAAGACGCATGGCACGTCGTTAACTAATTAATTAATGGACACCTTGACGGGTCATTTAAACTCCATATCAATAGAAGAATTTCCTACGAATTACTTGCAATTAATTACGGATTTCGACTCAACGGCATTAAAGGGTGGATTAATGGGTGGATTTGGGCCGCCTCCTCTCTCTCAAGTTCTTCTACGCCCGGTTCTAACCACACGGACGTTAAACGCGTGTATCCACACGGCATACGTGCCAGGTTGCTTATAACCCTGGGGGCTCACCATTTATATACATACATGTTGAGGAAGGCGCAAGAATAAATTAGCCAAAACTCGAAGTCAGTTTAAAATGAAGAATTATCCTAATAACCTAACACTAATTGGCCTATTCAATAAATGAGCCAATAACCTAACACTAATTGGCCTATTTAATAACTTTTGTTTTTACTTCTTTTTAAACATTTCCTCCGTGAAATTTGAACCTCGGACTTTAAAATGCGCAATTTATGAGGTCTCTTATTATTCTCAATTTATTTTATTTAGACAACTAAATTAAATCCAGTTAAGATCTGACGGTCTAAAAAACAATAACAGAAAAAAAAAAGATTCTCCGCCATTCCATCCTGGCATACACATGGCACCCCCCCCCCTTCAAGTGGAGCGCTATTGATCAAAATGTGAATCAACCATCTTCATAAAAACATACATATGATCATTGCCCTCGCCTAAGATGGGACTTTGATGCGAACATTCATGCTTCGGGTGACCGTCCCACGTGCACATGGGTATCCGATAGCCATATCGATGGCATGAGTAGAAGACGAGCATCCAAGTCCAATAATAATCAGGGTTCGTCGACTCGTTGATCCGTATCAGATCGAAATACTCTTGATCCGATATAGTACGCCCGAGTCGCAACCGACTCGTACGGACTCGACTCTCTCTCTCTCTCTCTCTCTCTCACTGTGACTCGACCCGACTCGACCGATCCTGAGAATGATCCGCAACGTATCGAATTTTCCCAGATACGATATGACACGCCCGAGTCGACCCGAGTCGACTAACCATGATAATAACTCTTCCCAAGGTGGTATGCAGGATCGCTATGGTTTAATTGGACCAAACGTACCAGGTAAACTAGACTGAGCACCATTCTGCTTCAATGTTTGGCCGGCAAGGATCACCTCTCGGGTAGATTGATGCAAGTAGCGACAATCTTAAATCTCACTTTGACACGGGGTTAAACTTTTTTTCCGGGTTATATCCCATGTTTAACCTAATTTTGGTTAGTAAGCCCAACCAGGTAATTACTTATCCCACCTAGATCTCTGGGTCCCACTTTATTTCAAGGTTAACTCTGGATAATCTGTTTTTTAGTTCAAGAGTTAATTCATTTTGATTTGACAAGACATGATTTAGATAATCTAGTTAACCCGAGTTAGTATAGATTAACTTATTCCACCTTCACAAGTAGGTTAAGTTAATCCAGTGCCATGTCAAAGTAAAAAGGAATAAAAATAGATAAAATAAATCCACTCAATTTTAACAAGATTATCTCTAATCCCGAGCCAAAGCAGGGCTAAGTGGGTTAAAATCTAAAGTTAACTCAGAATTAACCCACTTCTAATCGGATTACATAATTCGGCCAATCAAATCAATACTTTCCCCGTTTTAATTGGAGGTTAACCCTAAGTTAGCTCTTTCCTTGTTTTGATTGACCAAATTTATCTGCTAATGGATGCAAGGAATTATATATATATGTCTCACTTGCAAGATCATTTATCTGCTAATGGATGCAAGGAATTATGTCAGGAATTATGTCACCCGCAAGATCGTCTGCATGCAGGGAGACATGCATGTTTGCGATAAAACATATATTTGGATGGGGAAGTGATCTATCAGTCTCTCACAGTGAACCTCTTTTGAGACTGCACTACCCACGTAACAATATAAGCATGCTTTTCCCCTCGCATCGTCCCGGCCCCTCCCCCCCCGGCTCTCAGAGGAGAGGGGGTAGCGATGACCTCTCTCTCTCTCTCTCTCTCTCTACATATATATATATATTGAAGAGGCGTGATCTCGTGTTTGTCCTGAGCGGGGTAGATGATCACCGGATAGTGAACTGCAAAGAAGGGAAACGGATCAGGGGGCCCAGGGATGATTCCCTGGGATAAACCCTCCGATGCTTAAGTCAGTCGAGCAATGATGGAAGCGATGAAAGGAGGAGGAAGGAGATGCACGAGATCCCTCTACACCAAAGTGGTGAAGTGGTTCCTGCTCATGGGGTATAGGCGTGTGCTAGCCCTTACCTTTCGTTGGAGGTAGTCCCAGGTTTATATAGTGCACCGGCTTCATGAGTCCCGTAAGCTGAGGGATTTCAGGCGGGCGTTACGTCCTCAACGTGGGATCTTTACGTCCTCATCGTGAGATCTTTATAGTCTTGAGGGATCATGGGCCCCTTATGTTGGGTTTTATCTTAATATGGTGGTCCACTTGTAATTGGGCCACACACAATTAAGCACACCGTTAAGTCCAGTTAAAAGAATATGTTATTGGGCTGAACCCATTCAGTGCCCATTAGGATCCTGTTATGGGTGGGATCATGCTTAAGCCCAATTGGGACTCGTCCCTCCTCTCTACATAAGTGTGCAACTCTCCATTAGGTTACACACACACATACAGTACGTGAGATAGAGAGAGGAAACCAGAGGGAGAACGTGGTTCCGCCGCTCCCTTCCCGGTGTTCGTGAGCGTGGATCGTCTTCCTCGTCGTCTTCCTTCTCGGTGGGATGGCTTCCGCTTCAGGTACACATCTCCAACATGTGGTATCAGAGCCCGTGTATGCGATCCCTCGGGCTTCGATCTGTACGTTCTTCCACTTTCACGTCGTACGGAGTAGAGAGGAAGAACATCCGGTTCCTTTTTTATTATTATTAAGTTTTCTTAGCCGTTGGGCGGCGTCCACCGCCGCGAAGGAGGCCACGGCCGGCCACGGCCCTGGGGGTTGATGGCAGGCGGGGATTCCCTGCGCAGGGAACATCCGCGGTTAAACAAAAAAAAGGGGGGGTTTAGTTTGAAAGGGAACCCGGCGGCGACCATCTCCCGGGACGACGCCTCCGGCGTCTTCAGCCACCGGGAGGGCCGGCGATCGCCGGAGGACCTCCGCCCCGGCTGCCCCCTGCAGCAGGAACCCGCCGCGGCGGACACCTACGCCCGTGCCGGTGCTCTCCGCCGCGACCGGCGTGCGGCACCGCGCCAGCGCCGCGAGCGCGTGCCTCCCCACCCCGCCGGATGACGCCGACGGCGCCGTCTCCGGCCGGCGGGGCTCCTGCGGCGGCCGCGGGCGCCCCCCTTTCCCCTCTTCCCCATGGCGGCGACGGCCTCCTGCGATTAGGTTTTAGGGCATGGGGCTTCGCACGGTGGAGGAAGATGAAGGGTCATTGACCCTTTTTTGCCATTATTAAGTTAACATTAATATTTCAGTTTTGAAACTCAAATTTAGGGATCCAATAAGGCTTGTGGATCCGGTTTTGGGTCTCCTATTAATGTATTTGGTTTTAAGTTTTGGGTTTGGATTGTGTACATATTCGGATCCGGGTTTAGGTGGTTAAACGGTTCTGGGTTTGGATATTGGGTCTGAGATCCAAACGAATCTTATTTGGAACCCGAATCCGGATCCGTTTAAGTATCCGAATCCAATTAAAATCCATTCCTTTTAAATATCCATATCCATTATTACTTAAGTGTATCCTTTAAGTATAAAACTGTTTATTAAGCTTCATTTAATTATATCCTCATTCTTTAAATTCTGTTAATGGACCTGCTATAGGATCCATTCAGTTATGGATTTTATACCCATCTGTTCTGGGTCTGATTTGAGCCCATTAACATTCTTTAAAGGATATAGGGTCCATTTGTGAACAGTTTGGATACAGAAGTAATTTCTGTGGATATGTTTGTAATTCAGTGATTTTTTCTGCAAACAGACAGGGATATTTATGCAACAGCATGCTAAAACTTGTGTTTTTAGCCCCTTTTTAATTTAGTTTTGGCATGATTAAGTTTTTTTAATGAACTAATAATTATTACAGTAATCTTAGGAGATATTCTTGTGATATTTTTGACATCTCTTCAGTAATTATTCATACATTAATATCTCCATTTCAGATTGCAATAATTATTGTGTTTATGTCCATTTTGCTCATATTAAGTGTTATTTGATGCTATTATGCAGTTTTGTGTGAAATTTTTGATTTTTAAGTGGTTAGGTAGATCACCAAAGTGGCACTAACTACGAGGAATGATAAAATTTTACACTCTTAAGTTATAAATAGTGTCATTTATGAGCATTATGTTTTGTTTGTTATCATTTTTAATTGAGGGGAGGATATTTTAGCATTCAAAGTGTGTAAGTTGACCACCAAAGTGGCCTTATGCATGGAGAATAATAAAATGTTCTCATTAAGGAATTAAAATGATATCAAACTTTTGTGTTCTTGATTTGAATGTAGAATTTAACTCCCAAAAGAGTGTTCTATTTTCATGCCACGAACAGGATAGAATAAAATTTATGTGCATAGCGACTCTTGAGAGTTTTATACCCAAAGGTGCTCTCTCTTGACATCAAAGTGTATATAAGTCTTAGTTCTATCACTTAAGTTATTTTACGAGGAGTTTGTCCATTAGCATGCTAAAGTAATTTATTTCAGTTGTTAGAATTACTTAGCATTCATTTGTATGCCTCATATTTGCTGCCATTTCATTTTTTGATATATGTGATCATTTGGTTATCTTCAGGTGCTTCTCCTTTATTTGCATCCTTCACTGGAACTGTCCCTCATCTGAATGACACTAATTTCACTGAATGGAAACAAAGGGTACTATTTACTTTAGGGTGCATGGATTTAGATTTATCTTTGCGTGAGGAAAAGCCAGCTCCACTTACAGCAGAAAGTACACAGGAACAGAAGACTCATTTTGAAAAATGGGAAAGATCCAACTGTTTGTGCCTATTGTTCTTACAAGGACATGTAGGTCAAAACATTAAGAGATCTTTCCCTGAGCAGGCCACAGCTAGTGGATTTTTAAAGGCTATTGAGGAACAGTTCATCAGTTCTGATAAAGCAAAGGCTAGCACCTTAATGGCTAAGCTTTCCTCAATAAAATACACTGGCAGTGGTAGCATTAGAGAACACATTATGATGATGAGAGATATTGTATTTCAGCTTAATGCAATGGAGGTTACCATTTCAGATACATTCCTTGTCCACTTTATTCTCAACTCTCTTCCAAATGAGTATGAGGTCTTTAAGATCTCATACAATACACATCAGGCTAAATTGTCACCAAATGAATTGATGACCATGTGTGTTCAGGAGGAGGAGAGGTTGAGAGGGGAGAGAAATCAAGTTGCTAATTTTTCCTCTCATAAAAGAAGTGGAAGTTTAGGAAAGCACAAGAGTGTTTAGAAGAAGGGCAAGAAGAAGCACTACAAAAAAGAAAATGGCAAAGGAAAAGAAAATGAAAATGAAAATAAAAAGAAATGCTTCTTCTGTCATGAAGCTGGACATATTAAGAAAGAGTGCTTGAAATTCAAGGGATGGTTTAAAAAGAAAGGTAATCTCTCATCTTATATTTGCTATGAGTCTCATTTAGTAAATGTTCCTAATGATACATGGTGGATTGACTCAGGTTCTACTGTGCATGTTGCCATTTCTATGCAGGGATTCCTATTCCAAAAGCCTATCAATAAGGGTGAACAATGCATCTTTTCATGAAATAGGACGCGCTCACATGTGAAGGTACATAAAAAGTGTCTTTCACAAAACTTGCTTCAGAAGGTTTTCATATTAGTTTTGGAAACTCTTTAGTTGAATTAATGAAGGATTCTGTTGTTATTGGTACTGGTTCTATATCTGATGGTTTATATAAATTGTGTCTTAGTAATGTGAATGAATAATCCTTGAATACCCTGCATACTTCAGTTTCTATTGGCAACATGCGTGGTAGAGTTAATGAAAATTCATCTATGTTGTGCCATAGGAGATTAGGGCATATCTCTATTAAGAGGCTTAAGAGGTTAGTGGGAGAAGGAGTGTTGCACACTCTAGATTTCACTGACTTTGAGACTTGTGTTGATTGCATAAAGGGAAAGCAAACACACACGCCTAATAAAGATGCCACTAGAAGTTCTGAACTTCTAGAAATAATTCACACTGATATCTGTGATCCTTTTTCACCATGTCTTACTGGTGAGCGATACTTTGCCACATTCATTGATGACTACTCTAGATATATGTATCTCTATCTACTTCTTGAAAAGGCAGATGTTTTCAATGCCTTTAAAGATTTTAAGAATGTGGTAGAGAAACAATCAGGAAAATCTATTAAGGTAGTCAGATCTGATAGGGGTGGTGAGTATTATGGTAGGTATACAGAGATGGGACAGAGGCCTGGACCATTAGCTAGGTTCTTTAAAGAAGAGGGTATTGTACCTCAGTACACTACTCTTGGCAGCCCTTATCAGAATGGGGTTGCAGAAAGAAGGAACCGAACGCTTAAAGAAATGGTTAGGACAATGTTAAGTCACTCTACCATTCCTTTGTCTTTGTGGGGGGGGCCTTAAAGACAGGTGTACATATTTTGAATAAGGTTCCTACTAAAGCTGCTCTTAAAACTCCCTATGAGTTGTGGAGTGGTAGAAAACCTTATGTGAACTATATGCGCACTTGGGGATATCCAGCTGAGGCCAGATCATATAACTCACAAGAAAAGGCTTTTGATCCTAGGACAACTAGTAGATTCTTCATTGGTTATCTGGAAAGATCAAAAGGGTACAGATTCTATTGTCCATCACATGTTCCCATCATTATAGAAACAGATAAGGCAAGGCTTCTTGAGGATGGCGGAGTCAGTGGGAGTGGACCTTCTCGAGAGTTTTCTTTTGAGGAGTTACAGGATCCGGTTGAAATACCTATAACAACTGACAGCTTTGTTCCCATATTCATTCCTCAGAATGATATTCAGATGGAACAAGAAGTTGTAGTTTGTCCACCTCAAGTGGCTCCAGAGCCAGAAGATGCTGTAATTGTAGACCAACCACCTCCTCAGGTGGATCAGGGGCCAGCACTACGCAGATCTGAGAGAGTTAGGAGACCTGCCATATCTGATGAGTTTTTGGTATACCTACAGGAGGATAATGTAGACAGGGGTGACATTGATGATCCAGTGACATTTTCACAAGCCATGAGAGGTGAAAAGTCTACCTATTGGTTTGAAGCCATGAAGGAAGAGCTTGACTCAATGGCTAAAAATCAAGTCTGGGATCTCGTTGACTTGCCTAAAGGGTCCAAACTTATTGGATGCAAATGGGTATTCAAAACTAAAGTGGACTCTAAAGGTAAAGTTGAGAGACATAAGGCCAGATTGGTGGCTAAAGGTTTCACTCAGAGGGAGGGCATTGACTATGATGAGACCTTCTCTCTAGTTTCTAAGAAGCTCTCATTCAGGTTAGTCATGGCCTTAGTAGCTCATTTTGATTTAGAGTTACACCAAATGTACGTGAAAACGGCATTTCTCAATGGGGACCTAGATAAAGAAGTGTATATGGAGCAACCTCAGGGGTTTCATGCTAAGGGAAAAGAACACTTGGTATGTAAATTAAAGAAATCCATTTATGGACTTAAGCAAGCCTCCCGTTAATGGTTCATAAAGTTTAGTGAAATCATTTTATCCTTTGGGTTTAAGGAAAACATCATTGATGAATGTTTATACCTAAAGGTCAGTGGGAGTAAATTCATTATCTTACTTTTATATGTGGATGACATCTTGCTTGCCAGTAGTGATCTTGGTTTGTTGCATGAAACTAAGGCTTTTCTTTCTAAGAACTTTGAGATGAAGGATATGGGTGATGCATGTTATGTCTTAGGCATTGAGATCACCAGAGATAGACCTTCATGTATACTTGATCTTTCTCAGAAAGCTTACATCTCAAAGATCTTGGAAAGGTTCAACATGCAATTCTGTGCACCCGATAAAGTACCTATTGTGAAAGGAGATAAATTCAGTGATTTGTAGTGTTCTAAGAATGACTTAGAAAGGAAGCAGATGGAGCTTATTCCTTATGCTTCAACAGTTGGGAGCCAGATGTACCTTCAGACTTGTACACGTCCAGATATTACTTTTGCTGTGGGTATGCTTAGCATGTACCAAAGCAACCCAGGTTTGGATCATTGGAAGGCTGCCAAGAAAGTCATGCGCTATTTGAAAGGGACTATGGATTATTTGCTCACTTACAGGAGGTCAGATCAGTTGCAGGTCATTGTATATTCTGATGTTGATTTTGGTGACTGCCTTGACACGAGGAAGTCTACTACAGGCTATATCTTCCTCTTGGCAGGGGGAGCCATTACTTGGTGTAGTGAGAAACAGAGTATTACAGTGACTTCCACTATGGCAGCTGAGTTCATTGCTTGTTTTAAGGCTAATGGACACGCCATTCAGTTGCGGAACTTGCTCACATGTCTACCATTTATTGATTTCATCTAAAGACCTATCAAGATTTACTGTGACAATTCTGATGCGGTCTTCTTCTCTAAGAATAATAAGGCATCCAAGGGTGGTAGAGCCTTGGATATTAAGTATTTTGCTCTTAGAGATAGAGTGAAGAATCATGAAGTGTCTATATAACATATTGGGACAGATCTTATGATTGCTGACCCACTCACTAAGGGACTACCTGCTAGCACCTTTTGTAGTCATGTGATTAAGATGGGTCTTGTTAGTTCTCTTGATATGTTATGACACTTACAGTTATTTGTGATCACATTTATATCATGATTCTTCTTTTGTTTTCTGCCTATTCCATTTGTTGTATATACATGTTGGTTATGGATTATAGTTGGCAGAATGTATGCTTAAGTGGTGACCAGTAGATAAACATTCAGTTTCAGTTTATCTACTATTTCAGATTCAGTGTTTAGTTGTAGTAAGTTGGTGGCATTGTGGTACATGGAAGGTGGTGTGTGATTAGAATGCATTTACCGCCATGACTCGTGTCATTTGATTTATTATACTTGAACTTCTTCAGATTCTATTAGTTGGAATGGTGTGTGATTTTGTTTTAATCATGCGCGCATGTACCGTGTTTTATCCTTCAGGTGTAGGCCCAATATATATCAAATCTTCAAGTGTCTTTTTCATAACTATATATATGTCTATGTTATATGTATGTTTTCGAAAGGAAGATTTGGTATGTTTGAGACAAGTTGGACCAAGTGGGAGAATGTTGGGTTTTATCTTAATATGGTGGTCCACTTGTGATTGGGCCACACACAATTAAGCACACCGTTAAGTCAAGTTAAAAGAATATGTTATTGGGTTGAACCCATTCAGTGCCCATTAGGATCCTGTTATGGGTGGGATCTTGTTTAAGCCCAATTGGGACTGGTCCCTCCTCTCTACATAAGTGTGCAACTCTCCATTAGGTTACACACACACATACAGTATGTGAGATAGAGAGAGGAAACCAGAGGGAGAACGTGGTTCCGTCGCTCCCTTCCCGGTGTTCGTGAGCGTGGATCATCTTCCTCGTCGTCTTCCTTCTCGGTGGGATGGCTTTCGCTTCAGGTACACATCCCCAACACCTTATCCTCATAAACTCCTGTTCATAAAGGGTTCTCAACGGCAGCATGGATAAGTAATCGTCGGTCGTCCCGAGCATAAAAGGTGCCAACCCTGTCCGGGCGATAGGCATAGCTCGGATGAGGATAGGTCGGAGTGGGCGCTGAGCGCCTGCCCTTATCCCGGCGAGGGGATAGATCGGGCATGGGTCTTTCTCTGACCTGGCCGACGCTCGGACTTTCCGAGCCTAAGGGCCGTCGAGGAATGGTGTGATCCCGAGTGAACTTATTTGGGCTTTCTAGCTTAAGTGGCCCCTGCGGGACTATCACTTAGATGAGTTGGGCCTTATTTGGTCCTGATGGACCTAGTTTGACCGCTTTCTAGATGGGCTACAGAAATCCCTCTCTCCATATATATATATACACTCTACCTTAATTAGCGCTCATATGGTTCAACGGAGATCGGCATATATATATATATATATATGGGAGATGTTCACATGGTGCCGGCACCATGGCTATTTGCCATGGTGCCGACATCTGGGCCCTTAAATGCATGGGAGATGATCTCTTTAAATGATGACCTCATGCATTCAAGGGCCGAGATGCCGACACCATGATAAATAGTCATAGTGCCGACACCATGTGAACATTTCCATATATATATATATATATACCTTAATTAACGTTTATATGGTTCAATGGAGGTCAGTAGGCCGAAAACAAGAGGGAAAGGAGGACTTGAGAGAAAGCTTCTCTCTTCCGAGTATAAGCAACATCCATGGCACATATATATATACACGTATCGGGTGCATACGTGTTGAACGTGGGTGTGGGTAGAACCGTTGAAGTAGTAGTTGAGAGAGAGAGAGAGAGAGAGAGGATACAGAATCTTCTGGTTGCCATACCGTCGCTGGCCAAATCCCACCCATTAATTAACACAATCCCGTAGGGAATCATTCTGTTGATGTGGACCTTAACTGACCCATAAAGACGTCCATTAAGTCTCTTCACGCGGGAGGACTGTGATGGGGGGCACGATCGTGAGCGTAGGATCATATATAATCCGATGGTTTGTATATAATTTCTTTAGTAACTCATTTTAATAATTTTTTTTTGAGTTCCAAGTTAAAAGGTCACGTACTCAGGTCTGGTACCCGACCCGTTTACATACCGCTGCATCCGCGTAGACCCATTTTTCCATCCACTAGCTAGTAGACCCATTATCATCTTTTCCATTGTAGAAGAATACGCTCTGTATGTATGTATCAAAAATCAAGTCCATTTACCTATGCCAACACTATATATATGGAGCTCAACATATATATATATATATATATATATATATATATATATATATATATATATATATATATATATATATATATATATATATATATATATATACACTCCGAAAACCTTCGTCGATCCATCGGTACTCCCTTAATAATAATTAACCACCTGCTCAACCCCACCGATCGAAAACTTCCATCTAATATTTGTGCCATCTTAATTAAGCTCTCATTACTAATCAGATCACCTTGTCAATATTAATAGACCAGTTATATTTACCGAAACTAAACTGATAATTTAAAATAACCGTAATGTTCTTCACTACTTGACGAACATATATAGATAGCTGTTATGACGTACGTACCTTTTGATACATGTATCGACGTCGTATTGGATCGAACACTGAACCCCATAAATGGTAGCGATCGAGTAGAACCTTTCAGAAATTAGGAACGGTGACGAGAGTCTCAGTACTGCTGCTGCTGATGTACATGCATGTACATACAGATGCCACCTGCAACATCATCTAAACACTAAAATCATCGTCTAAATACAATAGTAAACTCACGGTGCATTCCTCCCGCTACTCGTCCTTGTACAGCCTAACGGGCGCCTACTTACATAACTTTTTAGAAAGAGTTCAGAAAAATATATATATCCAATTATAAAATAAAAGCCAGCTTAATTATTTATATTTATTAAATGTCAAATATTCTCTCATTAATGATAATATTAAGGCACCCTTATTGAATGAGTACATTTATATATATAATTGACAAAAGGACCTGATTTTATATCGAATATATAGTGTGAATAGTACTCTTTTTTTTTCTATATATATAGAAAAACTAAATGGGTCTACTAACTAGTCGATAAATTGGTCTATGCAAATGATGTATATAATGTAGTTTCTACAAGAGTCGTGTCCCCCAGATCTTGGTCCCCTTTCGACACCCCTAGAATTTTTACGAAAAGTAGTTCCTAATTAAAAAAAATTATGTACAAATAAACCATCCGATTATGACCAGATGCTCGTGATCATGCCCACATTGACATTAATGCCCTCACGTGAAGAGACTTTAATTACTTGGGGGGCTAACTCCTGGCACGATGATCGAGTTGGGTGATCTGATTTGAAAGACGCATGGCACGTCGTTAATTAATTAATTAATGGACACCTTGACGGGTCATTTAAACTCCATATCAATATAAGAATTTCCTACGAATTACTTGCAAATAATTACGGATTTTGACTCAACGGCATTAATGGGTGGATTAATGGGTGGATTTGGGCCGCCTCCTCTCTCTCAAGTTCTTCTACGCCCGGTTCTAACCACACGGACGTTAAACGCGTGTATCCACACGGCATGTACGTGCCAGGTTGCTTATAACCCTGGGGGCTCACCATTTATATACATACATGTTGAGGAAGGCGCAAGAATAAATTAGCCAAAACTCGAAGTCAGTTTAAAATGAAGAATTATCCTAATAACCTAACACTAATTGGCCTATTTAATAAATGAGCCAATAACCTAACACTAATTGGCCTATTTAATAAATGAGCCAATAACCTAACACAAATTGGCCTATTTAATAAATGAGCCAATAACCTAACACTAATTGGCCTATTTAATAACTTTTGTTTTTACTTCTTTTCAAACATTTCCTCCGTGAAATTTGAACCTCGGACTTTAAAATGCACAATTTATGAGGTCTCTTATTATTCTCAATTTATTTTATTTAGACAACTAAATTAAATCCAGTTAAGATCTGACGGTCTAAAAAACAATAACAGAAAAAAAAAAGATTCTCCGCCATTCCATCCTGGCATACACATGCCCCCCCCCCCCTTCAAGTGGAGCGCTATTGATCAAAATGTGAATCAACCATCTTCATAAAAACATACATATGATCATTGCCCTCGCCTAAGATGGGACTTTGACGCGAACATTCATGCTTCGGGTGACCATCCTACGTGCACATGGGTATCCGATAGCCATATCGATGGCACGAGTAGAAGACGAGCATCCAAAGTCTAATAATAATTAGGGTTCGTTGACTCGTTGATCCGTATCAGATTGAAATCCTCTTGATCCGATACAGTACGCCCGAGTCGCAACCGACTCGTACGGACTCGACCCTCTCTCTCTCTCCCCCTCCTCTCTCTCTCTCTCTCTCTCTCTCACACACACTGTGACTCGGCCTGACTCGACCGATCCTGAGAATGATCCGCAACGTATCAAATTTTCCTATATGACACGCCCGAGTCGGCCCGAGTCAGACCGAGTCGACGAACCATGATAATAACTCTTCCCAAGGTGATATGCAGGATCGCTATGGTTTAATTGGACCAAAAGTACCAGGTAAACTAGACTGAGCACCATTCTGCTTCAATGTTTGGCCGGCAAGGATCACCTCTCGGGTAGATTGATGCAAGTAGCGACAATCTTAAATCCCACTTTGACACGGGGTTAAACTTTTTTTCCGGGTTATATCCCATGTTTAACCTAATTTTGGTTAGTAAGCCCAACCAGGTAATTACTTATCCCACCTAGATCTCTGGGTCCCACTTTATTTCAAGGTTAACTCTGGGTAATCTGTTTTTTAGTTCAAGAGTTAATTCATTTTGGTTTGACAAGACATGATTTAGATAATCTAGTTAACCCGAGTTAATATAGATTAACTTATTCCACCTTCACAAGTAGGTTAAGTTAATCCAGTACCATGTCAAAGTAAAAAGGAATAAAAATAGATAAAATAAATTCACTTAACTTTAACAAGATTATCTCTAATCCCGAGCCAAAGCAAGCCTAAGTGGGTTAAAATCTAAAGTTAACTCAGAATTAACCCACTTCTAATCGGATTACATAATTCGGCCAATCAAATCAATACTTTCCCCGTTTTAATTGGAGGTTAACCCTAAGTTAACTATTTCCTTGTTTTGATTGACCAAATTTCGTAACCCAACTAAAATAACGTACCCCGATTTACTGGGCCGGTTGGACGCTAGGTTAAGCTAACACTACCGTGTTCTCAAATCAAAAGTAAGTCAAAAGTGAGATAATGTAACCCGGTTAGGCTGAGCTAACCATAAAGAAGGTTAACCCGCTATCAAAGGCTAAAAGGGGAAACTCAAAGCTAAAAGTGAGTTAAAAGTGAGATAACGTAGCCCCGCTGAGTTAACCCGCAATCAAAGGTTAAAAGGAAAAACTCAGAGCTAAAAGTGGGTTAACCCTGGATAACTCCCAATCAAAATTAAATGGGGCTGACAGGGGAAACAAAGAGGGTCAGCTTAATCTAAGGTTGATCTAAGTGGATATCATACGATCAGCTACAATGCGTCCGTTAGATGGGCGCCGGATCGGTCGAAGCTGTCCATACCTTACCGGGCGAAACAGCAGCTTTTGTTGGGATAAGAGATCAAAGTAAGGAATGGAATAAAGAGCAAGGAGATCGTTGATAATGGAATTGAGCTGCACCGAGACGAAGTATGCTAGATGGGTTATACCGCATACAGATATTATCGACCCTGGATGAGGAGACTCTTGATCCAATGCCTACGTTATCCCGTTCTGCAAAGCGAAAAAGTGCCACGAGCATGCTCTTATTTTAGAATCAGCAGGTCCAGCAGTGTAAGAGGAGAAACCATTTCGAGGGGCATAAATCCACGTCTTGATTTGACGGTTATTCATGCATGTGATCATTCGGTTGTCCTTTGGCTTTCAACCAGAAGCTTCAAATTGGAGTTTTCACAATTGAGACGAGGAGGTGTATTGGGGAACGTTTCACTTCTATAACTACTTCAAATTAATTACGACTACCTCCATTCAACACTTCCAAGTTCCAATTAGCACTTTTAGCTCTTCCACTATCATCGTGAAAAATATATAATGAAAGTGGTTGTAACTGAGTTTAAGCTGTCACAAAAGTCGAGCCCTTCCTAACCATCTAATTTCTTTTAATCCCCACACAAACAAAAAAAAAACTTGGAAGCCATAATTTGGAGCTTTAATTGGGAAAAAAAACTCCAAAGCTGCATAAATGGCTCCTAAGGCCTATCATCGATCCTCCCCTTAAGACAACCAACCAAAATTTTGTGAAAAACCCAAAAGTGCTTCCAATTAGAAGCTGCGCCGAATACAGCCTAAAACAGTTGGTCAAGCATTGCCCACAGGATAAAGAAACTGGAATGGCCCTGCAAGCCCTTCTGTTCATTTTCCTTCCCAGAAACTCTGGTCTTTCATATCCATCTCCGTCTCCCTCCTCTCTCCCCATTCCACTCCATCTGATTCTCCATGCCTCTGGCTCACCTTACAGGCTGACCTACCATCACCTTGGAAGTCTTCTCCGACGGGTCGGATTACACATGAAGCCGACCTCCTGTTGGTGCAAAATATATATGGATGATTGATGCCAGCTCATGAAGCTAGCACCACCTCAGCTCCGGGCCACATATGGAAGTCAGTATCAGTCTGTTCACCTCATAGGTTGTCCTAACCTCATCGTGGAAATCTTCTCTGAGGTCAGATCATATGAAGTTGACCTCTCATTGGTGTAAAATGGGGTGTGCTAATGCCAGCACGTGAAGCTAGCTCACCTCAGTTCCCCACTCGAATTGGAACTGAAAAAATACTGTATCCATGTCCAACTCCAAACCGTTTATAGTCCTAGTCCGTACCCTGCGTAAGTATATTTAAACCCTACGACAGTGTCTGACATAGTTATTTCTAGAGATATCATTTCACGTCTATACTAAGACACCGTGAAAGAGAAATGGATCAGGACACCAGCATGTGGTAGAAGGCACAAGCAGAGTATATC
The DNA here is from genome assembly GCA_022559845.1 of Amorphophallus konjac. Taxonomy (NCBI): domain Eukaryota; kingdom Viridiplantae; phylum Streptophyta; class Magnoliopsida; order Alismatales; family Araceae; genus Amorphophallus; species Amorphophallus konjac. The sequence continues at coordinate 226,283 of JAHNEJ010003629.1, read as the reverse complement.
TTTTATATGGTGTTCAAAAATTGAAGAAAAAGCTGCCAAAGTATGTCTGAAACAGTGTTGAGCTAAGCAATACATGCCAGAAGGCAAACTTGAAACAGAAGACGAGCGGATGGGAACAATTAAAGACATCCTTGAAGAGATGACTTCTATTGGTAAACCTGAAGAAAAAACAGTCAAAGCAGCTGAACTTGGTTGAAACAACTGTGGCCCTTCTCTCCATCACCGAGGGACGGCAAAGTCTATGAATTTAGAAAAGGAAACAAAGGAGACAATCAGTGCAAGATGTACACTAGGAGCAGTGGAAATATATGTGGACATCACACATAGTCCACCAGAGAATGAAAAACTAATCAAGTAGGATTTTTCTGAGAAAAAAGAATGGTAGATTACACTCGTGATTTTTGAAGAACCATTGGAAAGAAAAAGAAAAGAAACGCTGACATTGAGATGCTTTACGTGCCATTTTTCAGGTTTTCCAGGGATACAAGGAACAACTTTGTGAACTTGATAGCCCAGACCCAACCGATTAGACCTTCGTCCAGACCAAGGCACCTAAGCAAACAGACTAAATAAACCAACTCCATAGGAGGAAAAAAAGGGGGGAATGTGCAGAAGCAAGCTTCTGATCAGTAGCAGCAACAACTGATAAAGCACTCAAACAGATTGAATATACTCAATCCTGGGATAAAAAATATGCAGTGTTTTCTCAGACCAAAGTACATCATGTAAAAACCTTCGATACAAAAGAGACCAACTTGGCCCCTGAATTTCTATGCCAAAATAAATTTATTCTAGCATTGCACATTAAAAATTGAAACCGGTCCTTTCTGTCCAGTCTCCCCCGGAAATCCACGTCCGACTTTCCTCATGAACAGAAAGCACCATCCAGTCCCTTCTTTAGGAAAGATTGAACTTAATCTGATCAATTAATAAATAGAACAAAACCTGAAAATGTCTCCAACATCAAAAGCAAGCACCTAAAAGTACACCCACAATTCAAAGATTAGATAGAACTATGATATCCCTCAATTTGCCCTCCTTGTGGACTCTCAACTACCATGAAGTTCCTTTCCAAAGGAGTTAAACAAGGAACTTAATTACATTGAATATTTTTGTCCCCTGTTTAACTAGACACTGAAAGGAAGACCAAGTCGAGACAGCTTTGAGAGACAAATAGTTGATCTACATTCCATCTCCACCAGACGACCAAAGGGATACCAATCCAGACAGCTTCAGGAGACATGATTTGAATTGCTATCTATTTAACATGATTGTGCACCCAATCTTTGCATGCATGATCGGCATTAGATGGCAATAGACATAGCTCCCACAGGAAGCAAGAGTGTAGGAGAACAAGCATCAAAGAGTGCATTCAATTCCAACCTTGCCACGAGAAAATGACAACATGTAAGAAGCAATACGAAACCCAGGCTGCATAGCCATAACAGCGTTCTAGTCTTCTAGATAAGAGAACAGAAATCAGTAATCTAGAAAAGGCATAGACATCCAATGCTGAGGTGGACTTGTAACAGCTCAAAATTTTCCTAGCCAATAGTTGAGGACTGCACAAAAGAAGTCTGATGATGAAGCTTTTAGCAGGATCCTAAAGGCGCCTGGGAGGAGAAAGCAACATGATATGACAGATTGACAGCATGATAAAATATTCAGAATTAGTTCCATCTTGGGCTTCTGGGAATTTTTTTTCAGTCCTTCGAGATGGAGACAGAGTTCATAGAAATTAGAAGAAATCCCACCCACCCAGGTTCAAACTTGGGAATTCTCCATCCCTACCCTCTCAAATCCCCACATCAGTACCGACGAACATATGCTCGGTCATCGTTGAATATTGGGGATTATAATTTAGTTTCCACCTGGTACCCTTTTTGCTTCACCCTTCAAAGCCACAGAAACCAACAGAATGCAGAACAAAGACATAAAGTAGCATTTATCAGCATACAAAACAAGCTTTATGCTACCTCAATCCATGCACCATAAACAGAAGGTTTCAGCAAAACAAAAGGTAAAATTGGACAAGAAAGAATCATATCCCCATGGGAATGCCATTTCAAGAAGAATCCAAATGCCAAGCCATGGCAATCTAAAAAGACTGATAAGAGAGCCTTAAAGATCATTAAGTCTTCATATTGACGTCAAAAATATTTATTGTCCCATTAAAGACAGCAGGTCTTGGTCACAATGGTAAGGCACGCCCTATATCACGAAGCAAGAAGCATGTTAGAATGCAGATGAGACTTGATGATAAGAAGACATATGCAACTAGCATGTGACTCTATGCATGACCCCCTTTGTCCTATTTTAATTGCCCTAGTACTTCAAGAAAACACTAATTGAGATATTCTTTTTCCTTTTTTTTGAAAGTGGTTGGTACCACAATTATATTCAAAGTAAAGGAAGGGATACACAAGTGTAATCTGTGAGCTCTCAAAAAATCCCTGTACAAAATGACCACGCCAAGACGGTGCGGTACCCATTATCCCCTCAACAAAGTCAAAAAGTAAGAGTTTTGTGAGTTAACACTGATTGAGATATTACAAATTATAAATGACCTTAAACTTTCTGAATCTTGGGTGCATTTTTTTGTGCTACCCTTACACGAAGTAATTAATTTTTCATGTTTAAAAGAACAAAGCAAGCATATTACAACATGCTATTGTAACATGTCGGACAATTGAAGTGAGATAGAGGGAGTATAACTTAGAAAGGCATCAACATGTAGGAGTAAAAGATTGATCTTTATTCTTTTGAGATTTTTCACCCAATAAATAAGCTCCAAACAAAAGACATTACATTCTATTTCTGGGGATGGATGATGGGATATACATATGCATAATGAAAATAAAAAATAGAATCCCCCACAACCATGATCAACTTTTTGCCGACTGTTCTCTCTCCCCAAACAGTGCAGAACATAGAAAAACTTTACCCTTATTTTGAGGCTAAACTTTCACGAGAAATCTTTCAATATCAATAAGGGAAAACGTGGATAGGTGATTGTGTAATGTTCAAACAAAAATTATTGAAAACTAAAATGACCGGATAATGTGCCTACCCTGCAGAGAGCTTGACAGGTTGTAATTTTCAAAAGCTACACTGCAATGCACAAGGAATTTTCAGACAAAAAGGAAAGTTGATGTGTGTAATGTTTAAACCCATCCATCAAAATAAAAAGTCACCCTGCAGATTTCACTCCAATCCTTGTAAAGTACACTTCATAGCATTAGCAACGGAGAGGGACAGTTAGGTTTTCATGTCAAGCGACCATAACAGTAATAGTCTTATACCATCCACATGAAATCGGCGACTAGAAGACCCCACTAAAAATCCAAAGAACTAAGAAATCACACTTGAAGAAATTCAACTGGATGGCAGACCATAATAGTTCATATGAAGATTGTTCAGCAGTGACGAGAAAGTGGACACCAAACTAAGTAGGAAGTAAATTTCATAATAAATTATAAGAAGTGGCCTCATGCCAAACAGCGTCAATTTTAAAGAACCCAGTTGAATATACATAAGCCAATTACTGTTATTCACTACAACCTGACGCCAAAGCTCCAAAATTCACACTAAATTCTAGACTAATGGGCAGGGGGTAGGCAGCTATCAAAAGCTATATACGCCAAGATCTTGGAAACATTTATTGTCAGAAGTGGGTCCTACCTTTTCTTAACACAATGAAATGATATAAATTCATAAAGAAATAAAAATAATAACCTGTGACATTCACAAGAAAAAAAACATCAAGGAATGAAGTCCATGAAGGATGAAGCTATATAGCCTTTATATCAGTCTAATAATGAGAATTAACAATTGAAATATGGATTAGAGAAGAAAATTAGAGAGAACCACCAGGAAAGGTAGAGCTTTTACAAAAAGACACTGACCTATCCTTAAAATTGTAGACTGCAGAAATCATCAGCCTATACTTGCTAACAAATGATTCATTTGAATCATCAGGTTGGCTATTTCAATCACACTTCTCTCTTTGTCACTGTTTAAAGGTCATTTCCTTTTGTGATCAAGCATTGTTCCAAATACAGTCACATCCAAGGCGTGAAGACTCAGGGATCAGGCTCCGATCGCCCGGCAGAAATCTGATCCAGATCGGCTGGATCATACAATCTGCGCCCGATCCACACAGCCGATCCAACAATTCCCTTCTTTTAAAGAGGAAAGGTTACAATGTTTTTATATTAATGATGAAGGGTTGTATACAAATTTCCTCCACCCACATTTGTCTTCTCAAAACTTGTTCCTCCTTTACAGGGGGCAGAACGGAGGAGGCGGCTGAAGGATGAAGCCCGGTCTGAAAATTCCTTGGAGCGCGTGACGCCTTGAAAACAATGTCTCCTTCCCTCCAAGGAGGAGGCAGCAGAGGCTGCGGCTCCAGCAGCAGCGGCAGCAGGAGCTGTGATGGCGACAGTGGTCGTGACATCAGCAGCAACAGCAGCAGCAGGTAAGTCCATTTGTCTTCCTCCACCCCACCCGCCTTCATTTTTCTTTGATTCTTCTTCTGCCGCTGCTTCTTCTTCTTTGATTCTTCTTCTACTTCACTTTTTTTCCCAAACCCCCTTTACAGTATGAAGTGGGGAAGGGGGAGGGGAGGGCTAGGCAACATGGGTCCTGGGATCAGACCAGATCGGCTGATCTGGTCTAATCCCTTTCCAATCCACCTGATCCCGCCGACCACTAGAGAATTGGCATCAAGGAATCAGGGTCAGGTCACTTGGGCCAAAAAAGATCAGATCGGCTGATCCGGACCGATCCAATCCAAATTGGCAAACCATGCATATCACCTTCAACCTTTAAAAATTAACACAAGCAGATAACATTTGTATAAGATTAAAAAATGAGGCAGATGGCCTAGTTAGCTTGCAATCTGTTTTACTCTTTTAACTCCATCCAGTGGAACACATTGCATGCATCACACATGAGGGCTAGCCACTTGTGGTATTTTCCATGTCCCAACTAGGAGTGCTACAGATTCTTTTGTAGAAGCTCATCTTTCAGGTCTTAGATATGGTTCCATAGGATGGGTAGCATGAGTCCTCAGCAAGGTGCAAGGTACATGGTTCTACCTACTCCCTCAAAAAATACTACTTGAAATTTCTACATTGAGTCATTGAGTGCCCCCTCCCAAAAAAAAGAAAAATCACTTACGATGATTAGCATCATAGAAGCTCTTCAATTTCTATAAAATACAGAAGTGGATAGGGGTGCCCTAACACATTAAGTAATTTAGTTGATTGACTAAATACAAGCATCCAAAGTTGCCAAGAACAGCTTAAAGCACAAAATAATATACTAGATTCATGCATGTCTGATGTAGTGATGGCGGGATAGCAAACACAAACAGGGGTATTTAACATTGATACTGGATATTTAAGTATGAGTACATAATGATGAATGAGTTCAAAATAAGATGGAGAACAAAATGACACAAAGAAATTCACAGCAAACATCCTTCAAGAAATATACTGGCATGAAAACCACATTCCAACAAGGAAACCTGAGAGTACAAAACCCACTTACTAGTGCTTAACCCCATTAAATGTATGAAATAAACAAACCATCAGCTCTAAGCCACTCGTTAACAGGTAAAGATAAGAGAAAAGCCAGGTACAATGCCAAAGCCCTTAATTAACAAGCGAAGACACCTAAATACTACAATTAATCCAGTGAAACCAAAGAAGACTCACAGTTTACATTCGACACATGAAAAGCCCTCCCTCTTCCTAGCACGAATCAGATGCCTTCATTTAGACCTAAATGCAAACATTAACATCGTCATAATTACGGGCTCCAGTAGCTTGCTCCATAAACGTAGCTAATGAATCCCCAAAAGCTGGCATATTCACATCACCAACTGCCGGAAGTGAATCGAGTGATACAATGAGAAGCCACTTCTTCCCACATACTTAACCCTCCATAATCCAAAAAAATGGAACTATATTTACATGACAACTAAATAGCATGACACTAAAATTTTATCCGGATGCAACCCCAAAACCAAGAGAAATTAGCAAATAACAATAATCACAGACCTTAAATAGCAGAGTGAATTTTTAATGATAAAAAGATCGGAAGTAGCAAATAGTACCCTGAGAAAGCCAGCTCCAGCATGAGGAATCCATGGCAATGAAGGATTTGAGCCGGGCGGAGGCGATGGCGCTGTGAAGAGGCATCAACGACTCCACAGTTCCCACCGCCGTGCAGATTGACCTGAGAAGCAGAATCCTAGTTAGATCTCAAGAGGGGGGGATGGACTCCGTAGCACGAGGTAGCGACTGCAGGGCACCGCCTCACCTTGAAACAAGAGGGGCGCTTCGCCTCAGAGGCAGCGGCTTCGGAAGCACGCTCTTGGAGCGTGCCATGACGGATCTCGCGGTGGCCACGGCGGCGGACCTGCAAAGGGAAGCCATGATCGAGCGAGAAGGGTGGAGAGGTGCGAGCTAAACCTCCTCCGCCTTAAACCCTTACCGCGAGCGTGGCGGCCGGGTCTGATGAGTCGGACGCCTCAACGACTCGGACGAATCGCCTGGGATCTAGGGTTGCAGGCTTATGAAAAAAATAATTGTAAAAAAAAAACATCTTACATGCATGATTGTTCGATATAGTGAAATTAAAAAATAGCTTTCATTAAATTAATAAAAAATATAAATTTTTATAATTGTAACAAAAAAATAAAGAAATTTTGTTTGGGCAACTCATTTTAATAAAAATTTGTAAAAAATATCCATGTCATTAAATTTAATCAAATACTATTTATAATTACGCACCTTTTAACAAACCCTAATGACGTATAATATCACTAATCTGGTTTAAAATCTTTCTTTTTCTACATCTATATATTACTCTCTCTTTCTCTCTCTCTCTCTCTCTCTGACACAATGTCGAGACAAGTAACCCTTTCATGCTAGGCTATTTTTTCTAAAAGTTAAATTTTATGGTTAAAAATATAATGTTCTTTATATTTTGAATGGAGTTTAATCGCGTGGATATTTTTGTAAGTAACTATAGTAAAGTAACTAAAAATATATATTAAAAATAAGAGAGATATTTCTACAATTATGTACGTAAGAAATTTTTTGTAAAAAATATTTTTATTAGTTATTTTATTTCATATATTATTTTAATATATATATTATATATTATATAATATTTTAATTGTGAGAACTAAGGCTGTCAATGGGTCGGATCCGGATCGGACTTAGGTCGACCCAGCTTATACTCGATTTATTAATATTAAAGTTCGGCACAGGTTCGAGCTATGTTGGGTCGGGCCGAGTTGGACCCGATAAAATATAAAGCCCGACTAAGGTTCGGTACGACCCTACAACTTAAATAAAAATAAAAAAATAATATATTTAATATATTTAATAATATAATATTTATAATATTATTAAATTAGTTAGAGTTTTAATAGTAATTACATAATTTATGTGGACAAGGAGTTTTACAATTTTTAATTAAGTAAAATAATGTAATTTTAATTAAATAAAATTTAAATTTTGAAGTGATAACAAAGAAAGATAAGAGATCGGGTCAATCCACGGATCTAACTCAAAACTCAAGCCCGACCTGCAGACTTGATCGGGTCATATTTTCGACCCGATTAAAGATCCGCGGGTCAAAAAAGATCTTATGATATGACCCGAAATAGACCCAGACCCGTGGACCTCTCGAGCAAACCCGATCCATTAACATCTCTGGAACGAGAGATGGAGGGGATGACTCTACCACCGATCAAATCGTAGATTTTAGTTTTGACAAAGTGCAGCTCTACTCTCAGTTCAATACCCTTGGTCATCAAAATTATTTATGAGATTGTCATATAATTTATCATTATCAAAGTTGAAGGTACAAGAATCATAATTTCGTCGTGAAAATTAGGTTATCATAATCCTCGGCTTAGTTGTGCTTTGCAACCGAACAGAACCCGCATGAATTTGGATCGATTTATTTAGGCAACGTTGAAAAATGATTTTTGTTTATCAGTTAAAAAATATTTTGAGTTTATTCTCAGAAGAGAGATATCTGAAAAGGTAAATAATATGAATTGTGAATATATTTCATAACTTTTGTTTCATTTATGGGCACATCTAGTATCCCTGTTTAGCGGGATGGGGTCTCTTGCGTATCTTTGTACTCACTCAATTTTGCACCTATACATGGGTGACAACGACACTTCCACCGATGTCTAGTACTCTCAAACAATTTCGAAAACTATTATATTATATAAGGGGGGTTTATCACCATCACCCGTTGATGAAAAATTTAATGAATAATGTTTAGTACATCCCATGTATTAATTACATCAATATAATTAGTGTAATATTTAATTATTTTTATTTTTTAATAATCTTCACGTCTAATTAATTTGATGTGACGTTCATATTATCGGGTGACGTGACATAGAGATAAATTAAAAGAAAAATCTCAACCATGTGAATAATGAAATTGAACCGATTTCACTATTCACATAGAGGCTTTTTTTTACGTGACCCTCACATCACGTCGTCGACGTGAACGACACACCAAACTAATTAGATGTGGAGACTATTAAAAAAATTAAAATATATATTAAATATTATACTAATTACATCGATGAATATAATTAGTACATCAAGTGCACTAAGCATTACTCTAATATTAATGAGTCATGGTGCACTGGAGATCCCATCCTCTGTTTAACTACCAGTAATATTACTTATTGTCTAACAAATCAATTTCTACCCTTAACATTTTTTTCCGACCATGTAATTCACTTCCCATTGATGAAAAATGCATTTTTTTTCTTGGACAATTGGAAAACCAAATAAGCCTATTTCACTTTCGAAACATCTTCACCATGCAACATATTTCCTAATTATTAAATCAGTTCCAATACTATTTTAGAATAATGTCTTAAGTCTCTAATCTGCAATATAATTCGATTGCACCCATACCACTGCATGAGAATAAGTCTTATGTGTCGGTGTTAACCTGATATGACACGTATCATTTTGCAAGTCAAATATAATCTGTGTTTAATTCAACATGATCTATTTTGCAATTGATTATCTTTTTAATCTTCAATCTACCATGACAATGAGTTATTTTCTAAAACACGGTCAAACTCATTTGTAATTCCATTAATTTGAGGGCGAATGCTAGTATCCATATTCTTGGATCTTTGTTTACATTTTATTGTAGACTTAATCTTATATATATAAATATGTGTGTGTTTCTAAAATACAGTCAAACTCATGTGCAATTTCATTAATTCGAGGGCGAATGTTAGTATCCATACTCAAGGTTTGACAAATCGAGACGGGACGGGTTGACTCGTCCGTCCCGTCCCAGTCACATATCGGGACGACCAGAACGCAATCGAGACATTTTATATATTATTTAATTTTTCTATAATAATTCAATTTTGTGACACGGTTGGTTAAGTGTCTCACTATTAAACGATGACAAAATTAGGATTCGAACCCGAGACACCCGAGTAAACCGTAGAACAACTAACCAACTAAGATAGAATTTTATTTGAATGGTTTTGTTCTATTATATATATATATATATATATATATATATATTATGGTTTGTCGTCTTGATACGCACCAATATCAACATGTACCGTCCCGTCCCGTCCCGAGTTGTGATCGGAACGAACAGGACGGTCGGGATGACAAACCCTGTCCATACGGGCCACTTTGGTAATGGGTTAGGTTAGGGGCGGGTGGCTTACCCGGGTTAGCCCACCCCACCCCTAATCCTAACTCGGGTGGATTAACTCATTCCACCTATTTTTTAATAGTGAGTTAATCCATTTTAACCCTATCCGACGCGGGTTAAGAAAAAAATTATCAAACGAGGAACAACATATCCGACCCCGATTAACTCATATTAACCCAATTTAACTCGTTATCAAAGTGGCCCTTAGATCTTTGTTTACATTTTCTCGTAGACTTAATCCATATATAGAGAGAGACAGGGGAGAGAGAGATGTTGGGATGTGTACCTGAAGCGGAAGCCATCCCACCGAGGAGGAAGACGACGAGGAAGACGATCCACGCTCACGAACACCGGGAAGGGAGCGACCGGAACCCACGTTTCTCCCTCTGGTTTCCTCTCTCTATCTCACGTATTGTATGTGTGTGTGTAACCTAATGGGGAGTTGCACACTAGTATAGAGAGGAGGGACCAGTCCCAATTGGGCTTAAGCAGGATCCCACCCATAACAGGATCCTAATGGGCACTGAATGGGTTCAGCCCATTAACATATTCCTTTAACTGGACTTAATGGTGTGTTTAAGTGTGTGTGGCCCAATGACAAGTGGACCACAATATTAGGATTAAACCCAACATTCTCCCACTTGGTCCATCTTGTCACAAACATACCAAATCTTCCTTTCGAAAACATACATATAACATAGACATACATATAGTTTAAAAGACACTTGAAGATTTGATAGTGGGCCTACACCTGAAGGGAAAAACACGATACATGCGCGCATGATTAAAACAAAACTACACACCATTCTAGCTAATAGAATCTGAAGAAGTTCAAGTATAGTAAATCAAATGACACGAGTCATGGCGGTAAATGTATTCTAATCACACACCACCTTCCATGTACAACAATGCCACCAACTTACTACAACTGAACACTGAAACTGAATTAATAGATAAACTCAAACTTAATGTTTATCAACTGGTTACCACTTAAGCATGCATTCTGCCAACCATAATCCATAACCAACATGTATATACAACAAATGGAATAGGCAGAAAACAAAAGAAGAATCATGATATAAATGTGATCACAAAAAACTGTAAGTGTCATAACATATCAAGAGAACTAACAAGACCCATCTTAATCATATGACTACAAAAGGTGCTAGCAGGTAGTCCCTTAGTGAGTGGGTCAGCAATCATAAGATCTGTCCCAATATGTTCTATAGACACTTCATGATTCTTCACTCTATCTCTAAGAGCAAAATACTTAATATCCAAGGCTCTACCACCCTTGGATGCCTTATTATTCTTAGAGAAGAAGACCGCAGCAGAATTGTCACAGTAAATCTTGATAGGTCTTGAGATGAAATCAATAAATTGTAGACATGTGAGCAAGTTCCACAACTGAATGTCCTGTCCACTAGCCTCAAAACAAGCAATGAACTCAGCTGCCATAGTGGAAGTCACTGTAATACTATGTTTCTCACTGCACCAAGTAATGGCTCCCCCTGCCAAGAGGAAGATATAGCCTGTAGTAGACTTCCTCGTGTCAAGGCAGCCACCAAAATCAGCATCAGAATATACAATGACCTCCAACTGATCTGACCTCCTGTAAGTGAGCAAATAATCAATAGTTCCTTTCAAATAGCGCATGACTTTCTTGGCAGCCTTCCAATGATCCAAACATGGGTTGCTTTGGTACCTCCTAAGCATACCCACAGCAAAAACAATATCTGGACGTGTACAAGTCTGAAGGTACATCAGGCTCCCAACAGCTGAAGCATAAGGAATAAGCTCCATCTGCTTCCTTTCTAAGTCATTCTTAGGACACTACAAATCACTAAATTTATCTCCTTTCACAATAGGTACTTTATCGGGTGCACAGAATTGCATGTTAAACCTTTCCAAGATCTTTGAGATGTAAGCTTTCTGAGAAAGACCAAGTGTACCTGAAGGTCTATCTCTGGTGATCTCAATGCCTAAGACATAACAGGCATCACCCATATCCTTCATCTCAAAGTTCTTAGAAAGAAAAGCCTTAGTTTCATGCAACAAACCAAGATCACTACTAGCAAGCAAGATGCCATCCACATATAAAAGCAAGATAATGAATTTACTCCCACTGACCTTTAGGTATAAACATTCATCAATGATGTTTTCCTTAAACCCAAAGGATAAAATGATTTCACTAAACTTTATGAACCATTGACGGGAGGCTTGCTTAAGTCCATAAATGGATTTCTTTAATTTGCATACCAAGTGTTCTTTTCCCTTAGCATGAAACCCCTGAGGTTGCTCCATATACACTTCTTTATCTAAGTCTCCATTGAGAAATACCGTTTTCACATCCATTTGGTGTAACTCTAAATCAAAATGAGCTACTAAGGCCATGACTAACCTGAATGAGAGCTTCTTAGAAACTGGAGAGAAGGTCTCATCATAGTCAATGCCCTCCCTCTGAGTGAAACCTTTAGCCACCAATCTGGCCTTATGTCTCTCAACTTTACCTTTAGAGTCCACTTTAGTTTTGAATACCCATTTGCATCCAATAAGTTTGGACCCTTTAGGCAAGTCAACAAGATCCCAGACTTGATTTTTAGCCATTGAGTCAAGCTCTTCCTTCATGGCTTCAAACCAATAGGTGAACTTTTCACTTTTCATGGCTTGTGAAAATGTCACTGGATCATCAATGTCACCCCTGTCTACATTATCCTCCTGTAGGTATACCAAAAACTCATCAGATATGGCAGGTCTCCTAACTCTCTTAGATCTGCGTAGTGCTGGCCCCTGATCCACCTGAGGAGGTGGTTGGTCAACTATTGCAGCATCTTCTGGCTCTGGAGCCACTTGAGGTGGACCAACTACAACTTCTTGTTCCCTCTGAATATCATTCTGAGGAATGAATATAGGAACAAAGCTGTCAGTTGTTACAGGTATTTCAACCTGATCCTGTAACTCCTCAAAAGAAATCTCTCGAGAAGGTCCACTCCCACTAACTCCGCCATCCTCAAGAAACCTTGCCTTGTCTGTTTCTATAATGATGGGAACATGTGATGGACAATAGAATCTATACCCTTTTGATCTTTCCGGATAACCAATGAAGAATCCACTAGTTGTCCTAGGATCAAAAGCCTTTTCTTGTGGGTTATAAGGTATGGCCTCAGCTGGACATCCCCAAGTGCGCATATAGCTCACAGAAGGTTTCCTATCACTCCACAACTCATAGGGAGTTTTAGGAGCAGCTTTAGTAGGAACCTTATTCAAAATGTGTACAGCTGTCTTTAAGGCCTCCCCCCGCAAAGACAAAGGAAGGGTAGAGTGACTTAACATTGTCCTAACCATTTCTTTAAGCGTTCGGTTCCTTCTTTCTGCAACCCCATTCTGATAAGGGCTACCAGGAATAGTGTACTGAGATACAATACCCTCTTCTTTAAGGAACCTAGCTAATGGTCCAGGCCTTTGTCCCATCTCTGTATACCTACCATAATACTCACCACCCATATCAGATCTGACTACTTTAATAGATTTTTCTGATTGTTTCTCTACCTCATTCTTAAAATCTTTAAAGGCATTGAAAACATCTACCTTTTCAAGAAGTAGATAGAGATACATATATCTAGAGTAGTCATCAATGAATGTGGCAAAGTATCGCTCACCAGTAATACAGGGTGAAAAGGGACCACAGATATCAGTGTGAATTATTTCTAGAAGTTCAGAACTTCTAGTGGCATTTTTATTAGGCGTGTGTGTTTGCTTTCCCTTTATGCAATCAACACAAGTCTCAAAGTCAGTGACATCTAGAGTGTGCAACACTCCTTCTCCCACTAACCTCTTAAGCCTCTTAATGGAGATATGGCCTAATCTCCTATGCCACAACATAGATGAATTTTCATTAACTCTACCACGCTTGTTGCTAATAGAAACTGAAGTATGCAGGGTATTCAAGGATTGTTCATTCACATTACTAAGACACAATTTATATAAACCATCAGATATAGAACCAGTACCAATAACAACAGAATCCTTCATTAATTCAACTAAAGAGTTTCCAAAACTAACATGAAAACCTTCTGAAGCAAGTTTTGATACTGAAACCAAATTTCTACTAAAAGAAGGTACATAAAAAGTGTCTTTCAAATCTAGAACAAATCCTGAACTCAAAATGATCCTATAAGTTCCAATAGCCTTCACATGTGAGCGCGTCCTATTTCCTGAAAAGATGCATTGTTCACCCTTATTGATAGGCTTTTGGAATAGGAATCCCTGCATAGAAATGACAACATGCACAGTAGAACCTGAGTCAATCCACCATGTATCATTAGGAACATTTACTAAATGAGACTCATAGCAAACATAAGATGAGAGATTACCTTTGTTCTGAACATTTTCTTTTTCTTTACCTTTGCCCTTTTCTTTTCTGTAGTGCTTCTTCTTGCCCTTCTTCTGAACACTCTTGTGCTTTCCTGAACTTCCACTTCCTTTATGAGAAGAGAAGTTAGCAACTTGATTTCTCTCCCCTCTCAACCTCTCCTCCTCCTGAACACACATGGTCATCAATTCATTTGGTGACCATTTAGCCTGATGTGTGTTGTATGAGATCTTAAAGGCCTCATACTCATTTGGAAGAGAGTTGAGAATAAAGTGGACAAGGAATGTATCTGAAATGGTAATCTCTATTGCATTAAGCTGAAATGCAATATCTCTCATCATCATAATGTGTTCTCTAATGCTACCACTGCCAGTGTATTTAATTGAGGAAAGCTTAGCCATTAAGGTGCTAGCCTTTGCTTTATCAGAACTGATGAACTGTTCCTCAATAGCCTTTAAAAATCCACTAGTTGTGGCCTGCTCAGGGATAGATCCCTTAATGTTTTGACCTACATGTCCTTGTAAGAACAGTAGGCACAAACGGTTGGATCTTTCCCATTTCTCAAAATGAGTCTTCTGTTCCTGTGTACTTTCTGCTGTAAGTGGAGCTGGCTTTTCCTCACGTAAAGACAAATCTAAATCCATGCACCCTAAAGCAAATAGTACCATTTGTTTCCATTCAGTGAAATTAGTGCCATTCAGATAAGGGACAGTTCCAGTGAAGGGTGCAAATAAAGGAGAAGCACCTGAAGATAATCAAATGCTCACATATATCAAAATATGAAATGGCAGCAAATAATGAGGCATATAAATGAATGCTAAGTAATTCTAATAACTGAAATAAATTACTTTAGCATGCTAATAGACAAACTCCCCACAAAATAACTTAAGTGATAGAACTAAGACTTATATATGTTGTGCATCCCTTTAGTTTTGATGATGACAAAGGATATGTGTGATTAATCTATTTTAATAACACAACACATGCAAGATTGATTGATTGCGTCTTCACATGATGGATGTGTCCAATTCAATGCAAATCTGATAGTTCAAGTTATTTCAGGTTTACTGAAGTACTAATGAAGTCAACAGATCAGAGGAAGTTTTCAAGGGTTGCCTGTCGACCAGTGAAGAGGTTAGTGTCGACCAGCGAATCTAACAAGACACAGCTCCAGCTACTTTTCCTCTGTACAAGCTTCGGTGGTCAACCAAAGGCCTGCTCGTTGTCGACCACGAAGCAATACAAGCATCAATCTGAACCATCAATCGTCTGGACATTTACCCCTTGTCGACCAGCGAGAAGGTCGTTGTCGACCACGAGCATCAGCCAGAATAAATAGTCGTCTGGACATTATTCTCTGTCGACCAGCGACAAGTTTATGGTCGACCACAGGCGAAGCAGCGTCCAGAACCGAACTCTAACCGAATTCAGTTTCTGTTGAGAGAAACCTGCAGGTTGTTGCTGCAGGTTGTTGGGCGGTTCAGCTGATAAGATTCCGCACTGGATTTAAGGAGAGAATATTGGAAAGAACCAGTCAAACTTATTCAAATCTTTCGGATAAATCCTCTCCCTGTTTTCTAGCCGATAATCCAATGGATGTGCGCTCAATAATGAATCTGCGCGGGAAAAGCCTATGCTTTGAAAAGAACTGGTACAAAAGGTAAAGATGACAGAGAGCGGAGTGTGGAACACAGAGTAGAAGAAAAAGAAAGAATACACCCACGAAGATACTCTGAAAAGAGGAAAGAAGGAGTGGCTCTTCAGAAACCACAAAGACTGCACAAGACCGAAGGCATCTTCATTGCTGCAGAAGGAAGACTGACTCAAGGCAAGCAAGACTCCAGCAGCGTCGCAGCTGAAGGCAATCGTCTGGAAGTTCCACAGGGAGTCTATTCTTGTTACCTACAGTCCCAGGCTGAACTCTTTTTCTGTGATTCAAAAGCTCTTGTTCAGTCCTGTTGCATCTTTTGTTCTTTTCATTACATCAAGTGTCAAGCTGTGAGGCAGCGGGTACAAGCTGTGTGTCAGCGGGAAGAAGCTGTGTATCAGCGGTGTGTTGGTTGAGATCAGGAGTTCTTATTTAGTGAAGCCTTGCTCAAGTTGAGCGAGGGGTGGACGTAAGTCTCGGGAAGAGACTGAACCACCTAAAAATCCTGTCTTGTGGTTTTGCTTGTGGTGTGTGCTCTTCTTATTGCTTGCTGTCGCTGTAGTTATCAGTTTTATCTTTGCAACCCATAGTTTGCTTAAGGTCTAGTCGATCTTTGGTTTATAAATTGAAAAAGGGGCTAGATCTATTCACCCCCCCTCTAGATCTATTCAGTCCGTACGCAACACGTGGTATCAGAGCTAGACTCTCCGAAAATGTGGTCTAACAACCAGGAGAGACCTAGCGGACTGAACTCTAGAAGTCTAATGGCCGAGGGACACTCAGTGACTAGACCACCATACTTTGATGGAAATGATTACTCATACTGGAAAAATCGTATGCAGGTGTTCTTGAGAGCACAAGATCATGAGATGTGGAGAGTAGTGAGCCGCAGACCCTATGATCTGCCCGAAGACGAGGATACCTGGACCAGAGAACAGGTCAGAAAATTAACCATCAACTGGGGAGCTATGAACGTAATGCAATGCGCACTTCATCCCACGGAGTTCTCAAGAGTCTCACAATGTGCAACAGCCAAGGAGATGTGGGATCGACTCGAAGTCATCTATGAAGGTACGTCAGAGGTAAGGGAGTCAAAAGCAAATATGTTAGTCTCAGAATATGAAATGTTTAGAATGAAAACTGATGAAAATATTTCTGATATTTATGCTAGACTAGTACAACTAACAAATAGCTTAAAGAGTCTAGGGAAAACCTACAAGGAGCAAGAGCTAGTGAGAAAAATTTTAAGGTCCCTCACTCCTATGTGGCATACCAAGGCCACAGTCATTGAGGACTCAAAGAACCTCACTACTATGACTGTGGATGAACTAGTAGGTTCCCTAATGGCCTATGAGGTCAATCTAAAAAGGAAGGAAGACGAGGGCACGAAAAAGAAACAGCTAGCTCTGAAAACTAAACTAGGCACCTCTGAATTATCTGACACTGATGACTCATCTAGCACAGGTGAGGAAACTGGTGAGCTTGCCATGCTAACAAGAAAGTTCAGAAAGTTTCTGCGGAAGGAAGGTAAGGGATTTAGAAATCCGAAGGGCATGGTAAGAAGGTCACCCCAGTTTAAGTCTGACAAAACTAAAGCCTCATCTAACAAACTTGTTTGCTACAACTGCAGAAAACCAGGACACATGAAGGCTGAATGTCCAGAGGCTCCTAAGAAATCAAGCTTCAAATGGAAAAACAAGAAACCAAAGGCAATGATCAGCACATGGAGCGAGGAGGAAGAAAGCAGCGAAGAGGAAACAACTTCCGAGGAAGAAGGAGGAAACACATGTCTAATGGCCAAAGGAGACAGCAACGATCTTGAGGTAACCTCCCCTTTTCAAGACTTTTCTAGCTCAGATTGGGAAGAAGCCTATTCAGATTTACTTGATACATATGAAAGAATAAGAAGGGAAAATAAAAGTTTGAAGAAGAAGGTTAATCAGTTCAATAATGACAGCAACTCAATTGCCAACAGAACTGAACTAGAATTGGAGATCACCACCTTGCAAAATAAACTGAAT
Organism: Amorphophallus konjac; assembly: GCA_022559845.1. Lineage (NCBI taxonomy): Eukaryota > Viridiplantae > Streptophyta > Magnoliopsida > Alismatales > Araceae > Amorphophallus > Amorphophallus konjac. Next base: position 208,501 of record JAHNEJ010003629.1, on the reverse strand, counting down.
CAACGCGAGATAGATGAAGAAAACGTCAAAGGGCTATTAGAAGAAAATGAAGTACTGAAAAACACAATTGACGAGTTAAAATTAAAGACTCAAGAATATGAACAGGAAACTAAGCTAACTCAAGAAAGAAACAACTCACTCAAGGAAGAAAACAGTGAACTTCTGAAAGAAATAGAAAGAATCCAAAGTGAACTGAAAAACAAACAGGAAACATTGGAAAAAATGACTAAGGGTGAAGAAAACTTGAACGCTGTGTTGGGAATAAAAGTAAATTTTCAGAAAGAGGGGTTAGGGTACAACCCAGCAGCTAAAAAGGAATTCCAAATAAAAACTTTAAATAAAATAGCTGACTCTAAAGGAAAAGGCCCCTTGATAAACTTATATCAAAACAAACAAAAGGATATAGCCGAAAGCTCCTCTAAACAGATTAATGTCACCTTGGAAGAGAGGAATTCTAAAGGGAAAATGGATAATCCACATCAGTTTAAAAATAACAGTCATATCAGACGAGAAGTTCAAATTCACAGAAGTAACCAGACAAACAAAGCATTAAGTTATGTTAATAAACACAAACCTGTAAAACAAGGTGTCTGGAAACAAGCTGGTCGACAACAGGCCCCTCCTCTGTCGACCAAAGGATCTGCCAGAACAGGTGCTGATTTCTGGAGAAGCAATGGTCGACCACAGACATACCAGATGTCGACCATGACCAGACACGCAAACAGAACTCACAAATTGTCCCAGCTGAAACAGAATGAAAATTGGAATTCAAGAAAGTGGATTCAAAAGAGAGAACCAATAAATCAAAAGCAACACAACCTGAACAAGTTAAGAAATGAAAAATAAACTGCTCTAACAAAATGTGGGTTCCCAAATGTTATTACAACACTTTCATGATTTCACAAGCTATCTTGGACCCGGGTACCATTGGGGTCCAAAAGTTTCTGTGTAATTTATCATGCAGGAATGTCTGGCAGCCATGCACAACAAGTGGTATTTAGATAGTGGTTGCTCAAGACACATGACGGGAGATAAGACCAAGTTCTCCCAGCTGAGCTCAAAGGATGGAGGATATGTGACGTTTGGGGGAAATAACAAAGGAAAGATCATTGGGATAGGTAAGATAGGTAAGGAACCTTCAAAGTGTATTGAAAATGTATTGCTGGTGGATGGACTGGAATACAATTTATTGAGCATTAGTCAACTATGCGACAAAGGCCATAAAGTGATATTCGACTCCAAGATCTGCAAGATTGTTGAACCAAATTCAGATGCAGCCAAGTTTATGGGCAAGAGAGTGAACAACGTCTACATGATATACTTGGATGATCCAGCCCACTCCAACTTGTGCCTAACCGCTAAGAAGGAGGACCTGGCCTGGTTGTGGCACCGAAGGCTAGGGCATGTGAGCTATAGGGTGCTGCACAAACTGGTGAAAAACAAAATGGTGTTTGGTATGCCTGAACTGTCATTTGCTCAAAATGCCAAGGTATGTGAAGCATGTACCCAAGGAAAGCAAACAAGAAAATCTTTCAAGGGTAGAACTGAAAACCAGTCTTCTAGACCACTAGAACTTGTGCACATGGATCTATTTGGCCCGACAAGAACGGCTAGTCTGAATGGGAAGAGATATGGCTATGTTCTAGTTGATGATTTTTCCAGATTTACCTGGGTGATGTTCTTATCACATAAGAGTGATGCTTTTCATGAATTTCAGGAATTCTACAAAAGAATGAAGCAGGATGGAAAGTCCAAAGTGTGCACAATCATATCTGATCATGGGGGAGAGTTTGAAAATTTAGATTTTGATGACTTCTGCAGAAACAAAGGGATAACCCACAGATTCTCCTCACCAAGGACACCGGAGCAAAATGGAGTTGTAGAAAGAAGGAATCGCACTCTTGTCGAGATGGCTAGAACCATGTTGGTTGAAGCTAATCTTCCAAGGAAGTTTTGGGCTGAGGCGGTCAACACAGCATGCTACATTGTAAACCGGGCAATGGTAAGACCATCTAGTGCAAAAACTCCATATGAAATGCTCAAAGGTAAGAAACCATCTCTAGCTCATCTTAGAATCTTTGGTGCAAGATGTTTCATTCATAACAATGATAAGAGAGTCTTGGACAAATTTGAACCAAAAAGTGACTCAGGAATATTCTTAGGCTATTCTGACCGATCAAGAGCCTATAGGGTTTTTAACAACAAAGATCAAATTGTTGAAGAATCCCCTCATATCTCATTTGATGAAGTTAATGATCTTATTAAAAATGAACAGGTCAGCAAGGAAGAAGAAGATGGAGAATTTCTGAAAGACAAAGAAGAACCGATGGAGAATGAAGAAGCACATAATCAAGAAAGAAACCAAGATCTCACAATGCAGAGAGGGATATTTTATAAATCAATCCAAGTACATAAAAGAAATGTTGAAGAAATTTGGCATGGAAAGCTGCAAGCCAATCGAGTCACCCATGGGTACAAGTGCAACCTTGGAAGCAGATATAAAAGGTAACATGGTAGATGCCAAGAAATACAGAGGTATGATCGGATCCCTACTATACTTAACTGCTTCAAGGCCAGATATTCAGTTTAGTGTATGCATATGTGCTAGATATCAGTCTAGTCCTAGAGAATCACATTTAGGAGCTGTCAAGCGTATCTTTCGATACCTTGCCGGCACCCAAGAATTGGGTTTGTGGTATCCTACATATTGCAAACTAGATCTGTTCTCATATTCGGATGCTGATTATGCTGGTTGCAAAATTGATAGGAAGAGTACTAGTGGTTATTGTCAATTCTTAGGTGGATGTTTAATATCATGGGCTTCTAAGAAGCAGCACTCTGTGGCACTGTCCACTGCTGAGGCTGAGTATGTCGCAGTAGGGAGTTGTGGTACACAGGTTATGTGGATAAAACATCAACTCCAAGACTACAATGTAGATCTTGGCTGTGCACCCATTTTATGTGACAACACTAGTGCTATTAACTTGTCTAAAAACCCCATTCAACATTCTAGGACAAAACACATTGAGATCCGTCATCATTTTCTGAGAGATGAGGTATCCAAAGGAAATTTCATGCTTCAATTTGTAGAAACTGAAAAATAATTGGCGGATATCTTCACTAAACCCCTTAACAATGACAGATTTTCCACTTTAAGAAGGGAGTTGGGGTTATGCAGAATATCATCTGAAAATTCTTGAAATATTGATATGTTCTGTTTATGGCTTTCTGTCATTTCTGCAAGTAGTTGTGTCAGTTAAGTGTCTGCTACTGGTAGGGTTGGGGGTTCAACTGATTACTGAAGCAAGCCTGCAAGCTCCTGGTACTGCTACTGGTTAGCTCTGGTGGTCGACCAACGACCGGGCAGTGGTCGACAACGTCATCAGGACAGGATACTGGATGGGTTTTGTGACTACGCAGATGTCGACAATAGACAGTCCCATGGTCGACAATGGATCTGTACGGAAGCAAATGTCCACTTTAGACAGGTTCCTGGTTGACACTAGTTCTAGTAGGGAATCTTCTGGTCTGTTTAAACTGTTTGGGCTCAGATTCATCTTCACTCATTCATCACCATCCATACTTTCCATTCCCTGTGTCTTTCCATCTCATCCTGGCCAACATTATTGTTTATTTCAGCATGGATTCTCAAATTGAGGGGGAGAAAAAGTGTAAACTCATTCCTTGATAAAATATTGAATAACCTAACCATATCTTCCAATAAAATCACCAATGTAATCAATAAGAGTAGAGGTTGAGTGTAGTAATGAGGATTTAGACTGTACTACTTCAATAAATTCAAACCATAACTATGATTCTGTCACATGATTTTTGAAGACTTATGATTTTTAGTAGTAAGTCGGTTTCTCTACCTGTGCCCGTGCTGAACAGTTAATATAAATATAAAAATATAGCATGAATGCACGTGGAATACGCCATAACTCTGTCTTCATGGTAGAGCAATGGATTGGATTCTGAGAAACTACTGCCTCCCATTTTAAGAAAATTAAAAATGGATGAAAAATAAGTGAGAGGCATGTGTGTCATGAAGAATCAATCTATCTCTGCTACTATCAAAAATTATTGAGATTGGGCATACTGAGTAACTGGGGATATTGGCGTCTGATAAACGTATATCCTCACGGATAAAAGGTGTGTCCCAGTTAAAAGTGGAATGGTTAGGCATGCTAAGTAGCCGAGGTTTCTGGCGTGTAAAAAGCGTGTCTCCTCGTGTAGAAAAGCATGTGATAAACCTGACCACAGCTTTCACAATGATTCCAAAAGGAAACTCAAAATTATCTAAAAGGCAGAGGAAAATGGTTGACCAAAGGCATGGCATGCAAAGAAAAGTTGAAAACATTGTTCAGCAAGCACAGCTATTAAAATCATCTCATGAAATCTATTATAAGTTTAAGAAGTCATGTAGAGGAAATTAGATATGGGGCGTAAGTTTATTGGTGCAATACTTTCAAATTCAAGTGAACCACTAGGCCCACTCTACTTGTTTACAATGTGGTCTCTGCTAAGGGTGGATATGTTAAATAAATACTTCATTAAGGAAAGGGCGTACACTTCAATCAATTCCCCCAAAATTTAATTTGGCTGATTAATCCTGACCCTTCGTTTTCTTCACCAAGCTGTTTCACTACCCTAGGATAAACACCCAGGACTCTTAGTACTTCTTTTTGCCCTATAAAATCAACCGCCTGGGTCCCTAGGTCGTTCATCTCTTTTTCACCTTCGGTTCCATCAACTTCTGCTCCACCACCTCCTTTCACATCCTGTTTGGAGTGATTTTTTTTGGTTTCCCCTCTTTTTGTTGTTGACAAAGGGGGAGAGAGAGTGGTCTTATGTCAATGTCATTGTGCTAAATAATGCCAAGTCTACTTATGCTTATGTTATTTTCATCTTACCTTCTCTGTGTTGAGTCACTTTGTAACTAATGCTAGGATGTTTTTGAATAACATATCAAATGAATTGTCTGGCTGAAATAATTACATGTTTTGTCACAATGACTCATGGTTGTCATCATCAAAAAGGGGGAGAATGTTGTGCATCCCTTTAGTTTTGATGATGACAAAGGATATGTGTGATTAATCTATTTTAATAACACAACACATGCAAGATTGATTGATTGCGTCTTCACATGATGGATGTGTCCAATTCAATGCAAATCTGATAGTTCAAGTTATTTCAGGTTTACTGAAGTACTAATGAAGTCAACAGATCAGAGGAAGTTTTCAAGGGTTGCCTGTCGACCAGTGAAGAGGTTAGTGTCGACCAGCGAATCCAACAAGACACAGCTCCAGCTACTTTTCCTCTGTACAAGCTTCGGTGGTCAACCAAAGGCCTGCCCGTTGTCGACCACGAAGCAATACAATCATCAATCTGAACCATCAATCGTCTGGACATTTACCCCTTGTCGACCAGCGAGAAGGTCGTTGTCGACCACGAGCATCAGCCAGAATAAACAGTCGTCTGGACATTATTCTCTGTCGACCAGCGACAAGTTTATGGTCGACCACAGGCGAAGCAGCGTCCAAAACCGAACTCTAACCGAATTCAGTTTCTGTTGAGAGAAACCTGCAGGTTGTTGCTGCAGGTTGTTGGGCGGTTCAGCTGATAAGATTCCGCACTGGATTTAAGGAGAGAATATTGGAAAGAACCAGTCAAACTTATTCAAATCTTTCGGATAAATCCTCTCCCTGTTTTCTAGCCGATAATCCAATGGATGTGCGCTCAATAATGAATCTGCGCGGGAAAAGCCTATGCTTTGAAAAGAACTGGTACAAAAGATAAAGATGACAGAGAGCGGAGTGTGGAACACAGAGTAGAAGAAAAAGAAAGAATACACCCACGAAGATACTCTGAAAAGAGGAAAGAAGGAGTGGCTCTTCAGAAACCACAAAGACTGCACAAGACCGAAGGCATCTTCATTGCTGCAGAAGGAAGACTGACTCAAGGCAAGCAAGACTCCAGCAGCGTCGCAGCTGAAGGCAATCGTCTGGAAGTTCCACAGGGAGTCTATTCCTGTTACCTACAGTCCCAGGCTGAACTCTTTTTCTGTGATTCAAAAGCTCTTGTTCAGTCCTGTTGCATCTTTTGTTCTTTTCATTACATCAAGTGTCAAGCTGTGAGGCAGCGGGTACAAGCTGTGTGTCAGCGGGAAGAAGCTGTGTATCAGCGGTGTGTTGGTTGAGATCAGGAGTTCTCATTTAGTGAAGCCTTGCTCAAGTTGAGCGAGGGGTGGACGTAAGTCTCGGGAAGAGACTGAACCACCTAAAAATCCTGTCTTGTGGTTTTGCTTGTGGTGTGTGCTCTTCTTATTGCTTGCTGTCGCTGTAGTTATCAGTTTTATCTTTGCAACCCATAGTTTGCTTAAGGTCTAGTCGATCTTTGGTTTATAAATTGAAAAAGGGGCTAGATCTATTCACCCCCCCTCTAGATCTATTCAGTCCGTACGCAACAATATACACTTTGATGTCAAGAGAGAGCACCTTTGGGTACAAAACTCTCAAGAGTCGCTATGCACATAAATTTTATTCTATCCTGTTCGTGACATGAAAATAGAATACTCCTTTGGGAGTTAAATTCTACATTCAAACCAAGAACACAAAGTTTGATATCATTTTAATTCCTTAATGAGAATACTTTATTATTCTCCATGCATAAGGCCACTTTGGTGGTCAACTTACACACTTTGAATGCTAAAATATCCTCCCCCAATTAAAAATGATAACAAACAAATTATAATGCTCATGAATGACACTGTCTTAAACTCAAAAGTGTGAAATTTTATCATTCCTCGTAGTTAGTGCCACTTTGGTGGTCTACATAACCACTTAAAAATCAAAAACTTCACACAAAACTATATGATAGTATCAAATAACACTTAATATGAGCAAAAAGGATATAAACACAATAATTATTACAATCTGAAATGGAGATATTAATGTATGAATAATTTCTATAGAGAGGTCAAAATATCACAAAAATATATCCTAATATTAATGCAACAATTATTTGTTCATCAACAAGCTTTAATCATGCCAAAACTAAATGAAAAGGGGTTAAAAACACAAGTTCTAGCATGTTGTTACATAAATATCCCTTTCTGTTTGCAGAAATAACTACTGAATTGTAAACATATCCTCTGAAATTACTTCTGTATCCAAACTGTTTACAAATGGACCCTATATCCTTTAAAGAATGTTAATGGACTTAAAACAAACCCAGAAAAGATGGGTATAAAATCCAAAACTGAATGGATTCTATAGAAGGTCCATTGACAGAATTTAAAGAATAAGGATATAATAAATGAATCTTAATAAACAGTTTTATACTTAAAGGATACATTTAAACAATAATGGATATGGATATTTAAAAGGAATGAATTTTAATCGGAATCGGATTCGGATACGTAAACGGATCCGGATTCGGGTTACAAATAAGATCCGTTTGGATCTAAGACCCAAAATCTGAAACCAGAACCGTTTAACCACTTAAACCCGGATCCGAAAAGATCCACAATCCAAACCCAAAACTTAAATCCAAAAGGATGAATAGGGGGCCTAAAAATCGGATCCATAAGCTGTAATGGATCCTAACTTAACTGAATTCGAAATTAAGATTATTTTAATGGTAAAAGGGTCAAAACCCTTCACCTTCCCCACCGCCTACGAAGCCCCAATCCCCAAAACCCTAAATGCAGCAGAAGAAGAACCACCGCCGCCATGGTCATGGAGGAAAGGGGGGGCGCCCGCGGCCGCCGCAGGGCCCCCGCCGGCTGGAGACGGTGCCGGCGGCGTCGTCCGGCGAGGGCTGCGCGCGGTCGCGGCGGGAAGCCCAGGCGCGGGCGCGGCGAGAAGCCCTGGCGCGGGGGGCGCCGCAGCGGTGCGCTCTGCCGCCTCCGCGACGCCTCCGCGCGGGCGTCCGTCGCGGCGGTGTCAGGTGGCCCACCGGCGACTGCCGGCTAACTGAAACCCCCCCCCTTTTTGTTTTTATTTAAACGGTGGAGGCTCCCTGCGCACGCGGCCGCACGCGGCGGTGCGCTTGCGCCGGGAACCCCCCCCCTTCGCGGTGGCGTCCCTGGGCAGGGAGCCCCGCTCCCCTCCTTCGCCCAGGCCCGCGGCGGCCGTGGCCTCCTTCGCGGCGATGGACGCCGCCCAACGGCCAAGAAAGCTTAAAGAAAATATACTGTATGTTCTTCTATTCCATACGATGTGATAACCGGAAGAACTAAAGTCCAAAATAAATCGTTCCGAGAACGATGAGAGGAGTCCGAGAGATCATAACTCGGGCTCTGATACCACATGTTGGGATGTGTACCTGAAGCGGAAGCCATCCCACCGAGGAGGAAGACGACGAGGAAGACGATCCACGCTCACGAACACCGGGAAGGGAGCGACCGTGTAACACCCTCAAATATAGCTAAGTTGTACTCTATATCATCGATGCGCCTTTTCAAGTATCGGCTCAGTTCTTGGAAAGAACTCCAAAGTTAAGCGTGCTTAATGGGGAGTAGTACTGGGATGGGTGACCTGCCCGGGAAGTCCCCCATTCTGGAGCCGATCACTGTTAAAAAGGGATAAAACCGTGAGGTCGGTAGGCCAAAGCGGACAATACCTCGACGGTATAGAGTACGGGGCGTGACAGAATGGTATCAGAGCTATACCCCAGCCGGAAGTGTGGGAACTAAGTGCCATGCAGGGCAAAGTGCTACGCTATGGGAGCCACCTCTTGAGTCCATAATGGAGGAAAGTGCTACATAGTGGGAGCCACCTCTTGAGCCTGTAGGGGCCACCTCTAGAGTCCTACCTGCCTGGGGGCTTGATTGCGTGCTATATGTGCCCAGCGACGAGGACGTCGCCTATATAAGAGGGGTAGATTGTAACACCCTCAAATATAGCTAAGTTGTACTCTATATCATCGAGGCGCCTTTTCAAGTATCGGCTCAGTTCTTGGAAAGAACTCCGAAGTTAAGCGTGCTTAATGGGGAGTAGTACTGGGATGGGTGACCTGCCCGGGAGGTCCCCCATTCTGGAGCCGATCACTGTTAAAAAGGAATAAAACCGTGAGATCGGTAGGCCAAAGCGGACAATACATCGACGGTATAGAGTATGGGGCGTGACAGACCGGAACCCACGTTTCTCCCTCTGGTTTCCTCTCTTTATCTCACGTACTGTATGTGTGTGTGTAACATAATGGGGAGTTGCACACTAGTATAGAGAGGAGGGACCAGTCCCAATTGGGCTTAAGCAGGATCCCACCCATAACAGGATCCTAATGGGCACTGAATGGGTTCAGCCCATTAACATATTCCTTTAACTGGACTTAATGGTGTGTTTAAGTGTGTGTGGCCCAATGACAAGTGGACCACAATATTAGGATTAAACCCAACAAGAGAGACTTAATCCATGTATATATATTGAGAGAGAGATATATATGTGTGTGCGAAGCAGGATCTATTGCCACCGGTGGCAATAGATCTTATTGTCACCAGATCTCTAACTTTTTATTAGATTCCACCCAACGGTTTAAAAGAGGAAGTGCGAGGCATGCATAGGTTGCAAGTAACTCACACGCACATCATCTCGCGAGAAGGTAAATTGTTGAAGATGATGTTTGGCACAAAAGTAGGAAGTCAATCGCACGCCTTCTGTGTCGTGCTCTGCACAAAAGTAACGTCGGCTGAGAACACAAAGAGGAGAGAGAGAGAGAGAGAGAGATTGGCGACCTGGCGACGGCATGGGGCGTGGGCATCGTTGGCATGGGGGATGGGTATTGGGTGCTCACGGCGGCGTGGGGCGTGGGACGTGCTCACGACGGCACTATGGAGCATGACAGAGAGAGATGAACCCTGTTCACGGTGGTGTGGGGCGTACTCATGGAAGGCGGCGTGGGGCATGGAGCACGACAGGTAGAGATGGCATGCTCACGGCGGCATCATGGGTTGTGGAGCCGGCGGCAGAGTGGGCCCTATTCACGACAGCGAGAGAGGTGCTCATGGCAGCTCTTCACTTAGATTTTTACTTTGTTCCCTGTTCATTAGGGGCGATCGTTATTCGGATTCTAATCTAAAAATCAAATCGAATCGATAAATTTGATTCGAATTAATTTAACTTGAAATTTAAAAAAATTTGATTTGAATTCAAGTCGAACCGTATTAAAAAAATTAGTTTGATTTAATTTTGAAGTTCAATAAATCCAATAAAATCAAACCGAACCGAATAAACCAAATTTAAGAATATTTTTATCATTATATGTAACTATAAATCTCAATTCAAAAATTCTAATTCCCGCCATCCTAACGGATTTTCCGATTTTATGAAATAGATTTCAAATCACCTTCTATTTTACTGTAATTGAAGTTCTTAATTTTTTATGAAAATATTATGGAACTTGTTCTTACAAATTACAACTTTTTATGTTATTTTTTAATATTTATTTTATTTGGTAGAAATTCTTTTACCCTACCTTTCTCTAATGTTGTTTGAATCCAATCTAAATTCTAAAGAGGAGATGAATATAGTTTAAATCGAACTAAATCGAACGAAACCGAATTAATTCGGTTTAGTTTGGTTTGGTTTCAAACTAGTTTGGTTTGATTTGGTTCGGATTGAAACCTTAATTCGGTTCAATTTAATTTGAGAAAAATTCTCTTCAAATCAAACCAAACCAAACCGTATTCACCTCCTACTGTTCACTCGTGCATAGCACAACACAGAAGACGTGCAACTGCCTTCCTAATTTTGTGCCAAACACTATCTTCAACAATTTACCTTCTCGCAAGCCGTCGTGCACGCGAGTTACTCACAACCTACCCCACCCTTTCTCTTTTAAACCATTGGATTAAGTCTATTAAAATGTTGAGATTTGGTGACAGTTAGATCCATCCTGCCCCCTCTCTCTCTACATATATACATATATATAATATTCCCAAGTAAAATTTTAATATAGATTTTTATTCACATATATCACTTATTAGCTGATATTTATAATAGGCTCTTGGAATGTTTAAATTACAAAATTTATCTGGAAAATATTTTAATGTAACACAATTTACAAATAAAAAAGTTGAAAAATATTTTCTATAGTTTTAGCATATTATCTCTTCATACCCCTCTTTGTGAAAAAATGGTTTCTAAGAAATATTTTCCACCCGTGTTCTCTCTCCTTTTCCAGCTTATTATTTAAGAAGTAGAATCCCACTATATTATCTTACATAGCAAATAAATTGATAATATGTAAGGTTTTCTTGTGTTGAAATATAAATATGCATTTTCATTTTCCATTCATTTGCTTAGAAAATTCACAAATTCATATTTTTATTAATAAACTAAATTTATACCTTTTATTTTCCGATAAAATATTTTTTATTTTCACCTAAATTTTGAGGATGCAAACTATCCCTTTTTTTTCATTTCACTCGTGCAGCGCCAGACCATTTTCCGTCCGAAAACAAAGCAAACCGAACAACTCGGTTCGGTTTTCTCGGGTCGAATCGATATGAATATCGGATCCCGTACCGAGTTACCGGATCAGGAACATTGCGACCCCCATTCGGCCATTCCTGCGTACACTGGCTTCTCCGGTTGCCCCTGTACACCTCTCTCTCTCTCTCTCCCCTCCCTTCGGCCATTCCTGTGTACACCGACCTCTCCGGCTGCCCCTATACATCTCTCTCTCTCTCATCACTTTGCCTGCCATGGCGGGGATTCTAGCTCGGCAGACCCTCCTCGCTCTACGCGCTCGCCACACGGTAAGATCTGATCATCCCGTGGATCGGCAGTTCTCTCGTCAGTTTGTTCGATCTCTTTTCTGTTTCCGTCGTGCTTTCTGGAGCCCTAATCCTTCCGACACGTTCTTGATTGGAACTCTCGCAGTGCTATTCTGTTGAACGTGCTTAGATGGAACGCGGAATGGTTTTGTTTTCTCTTTTGCTTTTGTTTTGAAGTATTTTAGGTGCGGTCTTCTGTTGTTGTCTTTCTTGAGCAAAAATACCTTGTGCTCGGGGTTTGCTAGCCGTGATAGGTTCCCCGTCACCCCCCCCCCCCCAAAAAAAAAACTAGTGCTCTCATTTGTTGCCAAAGGGCTTAAGACGGGTAACATGCAATTGTTTAGCTGCAGCCCTACATTTTTGTAATTTTTTGGATGCATTGGAGTGACGTATGGAATAACATACATTTTTCTTCTTTCGATGTTAGAAATCGTGCGCACAGCTGTAGCAATGAGTTTGATTTTCATACTTAACCTATCTACCTTAGGAAACATGTATATGTGCATATGTCTATATATGTGTAATGTATAATGCTGTCACTGTTGTGACATGGGCCTACCTGGCCCGTCTGGTCCACTGATGTTGCTCTCTCGATATCATCATCATCATCAGAGCCTTATCCCAATTATTTGGGGTCGGCTACAAGAATCTTGTTTCGCCAAAGATTTCTATCAAATGCTATATTCATATTTAAATTCAAGAAATTAATGTCCTTCCTAATAACATCGCACCATCTCATTTTAGGCCTTCTCGAGCTCTTTTACTAGCATCCACTAAGATTCGATCACATCTTTTAATCGGCGCTGAGTCAGGGTGACGAAACACATGTCCAAACCACCTTAGTCTATTTTCTCTCATTTTACTATCAATTGGGGTTATCCCTAAGTCCTTAGGGATGCGCTCATTCCTAATATTGTCTTTCTTAGTCTTGTCACACATCCATCTCAACATCCTCATCTCTACTACACACATTTTGTGAATGTGTTCCTTTCGTACTGCCCAACACTCGGTACCATATAACATAGCAGGTCTCATAGCCGTTCTATAAAACCTCCCTTTGAGTTTCACAGGCATACGACGATCACAAAGGACTCCTGATGCACTTCTCCATCTTAACCAACCTACCTTAATCCTACGTGTAACGTCGTCATAATCTCCCCATTCTCTTGTATGATAGACCCTAAATATCGAAAACTACTACTCTTCGGACTGTTATGTCCATCAATTAGAACCACGTCTTCCTGTACTACTCTCCCATTACTAAAATTACAATGCATAAACTCTGACTTGCTGTTACTAATTTTAAAATCTTTAGACTCCAAGGCAAGTCTCCAACGCTCTAACTTAGCATTTAAAGCATCAATACTCTCATCAATTAAAACAATATCATCTGCAAATAGCATACACCAAGGGATATCATCGTGCAATTGCTTTGTTACTTCATCCATAACTAAGGCAAATAGATACGGACTTAGTGCAGAACCTTGATGCAAACCTATAAAAATTAAAAATTCATCAGCCTCCCCAGCAATAGTTCGAACACTAGTAATAGCACTTTTGTACATATCTTTAATCAAATCAACATATCCTTGAGAGATTCCTTTCTTTCTTAATGTCCACCAAATCAATTCTTTAGGTACTCGATCATACGACTTCTCTAAGTCAAGAAAAATCATATGCAAATCTTTTCTCATCTCTCTATACTTCTCCATAAGTTACCGTAGTAAGAAAATAGTTTCTGTAATAGATCTATTTGGCATAAAACCAAATTGATTTTCCTATACAATTGTCATACATCGGAGGCGTTTTTCAATTACTCTTTCCCAAAGTTTCATTGTATGACACATAAGTTTAATTCCACGATAATTATTGCAACTTTGAATATCTCCTTTGTTTTTATAGAAAGGAACTACAACACTTTTTGATGTGACACAACCTCGGACCTAATGCAAGCAAGCACAATCGCATTCAAATGGGCCGAATTGGGCCACCGCTCTATCGACGCTCACCCAAGCCCGGGGTGACTTGGCAATGCCAAGTGGAGGAAGTGGGGTTGGACCCTTGCTGGTAGAGGGCCAGCAAGACCAATGTTTGATTCCCAAAGGGTGGGGATGCCCAAATCAAGGGGGCCGACAAAGTGCCAAAGGCACCGGTTGCAATATTCCCACGGTGATCACTCAAGTTTATGGGGCTTGAGGATCGGGCTCTCACTCGCATAACCAGCGGAATTAGAACTAATATTGAAAGACAAGCACTAAGTGGAGTGAAGGTTTGAGCACTTACTCGACCGGTTTGAAGAAACCGGTCCCGGTCGGAGACGAGGGCGAGCGGGGAGGCGAGTGGATCCCCACACGCCGCGGCGGTGTCGCTTGACCTGCCCAAACAAATTACACCACTACACCTCTCGCAGGAGGGGGACCTTGGGGTGGGGGTTAATGAAATTATAAACCAAAACTACCTCCACACAGGGAGGGGCCTTCAGCCGGCCAAGCGGGGAGGGGAAAATGAGAAAGGAACACCGAAGTTGGTGGATGCCGATTCTGCTCACGTTCTGTGGGTGCTGACAGCTGACTGAAGATATGACTGCTGTGGTTGCTCACGAATTTTGTTGGGGACGAAACCACCTGGAGAAGCTTCGTAGGAGGCCAGGGAAGTCGTCCAATTTTTGTTGATTTCTTCTGACGCCGTTGCTGAGCAGGATGGAGGTCCAAACAGAGAGGCAGACTCACGGACTGGCAGCTTCTGGTTTCTAGTAGTAGGTTGCAGAAGGTGCCCCGACTGCTCCCGAACTCGGAATCACGCACCGTCGGAGTCGTTGGAACCGTGGATGAGTCCTCTTCATAGCAAAACTGACGAGGAATCCAAAAGGTGTCGGAGAAGACCTGGAGGCTCTGAACAAGGATGACTGGTCGGTGTAGACTGTGGGGAAGCAGATCCGTGCAGCAGAGGGAGAAAATTGACAACTTCTGCTACAAGATGCCGAATGGAGTTCTGCTTCTTGATTCTGAAAGTAGACAGGCCGATGAAGAACTTTGAAGAAGCACTTGAGAACTGATTCCTTCAGGGTTCGTCGTGGCAGAGCTTCTAATCCGGCTCAGGTCCTCAGCCGAGGCAGAACTGCGCAGTTGTGGGAGAATGGACCTCCTGGACGGCTCGGAGATCAGAAGAAGATGAAACCACTTCTGTTGCGAAGGAGACTGGTAGACGCTTCCGACGATGGCTCTTGGGTCTTCAAACTCGTCCGGAGGAAGTCGTGGTGGCCGCTGCAAGTTACTGCTCTTCTGTAGATCTTCGGTTGAGAGCTGTAGGTTGAAGATGATGGGGGGGAATGGGGTATATAGGAGGGGAAATGGGGGTGGATGAGTGTGGGGAAAACCCGGGCTGTGAGGGGGTCTAGGAGGGGGTGTTCTAAGGTGGGGGAAGGCAAGAATGGGGTCTTGAAGGGGGTCTAACAGGTGGTGGGAGGAGGAGCTACGAATTTGGGAAGGTGGGTGAGAGAAGAAGGTGAGGGGGGGCACAAGTGAGTGGAGGGAAGGGTGGATTTCAAATTCAAATATGCTTTGGAAGTTGTGGGGTTGTGTGGGGAAGGGGTTGATTGTGTTGGAATGGGGAAAGTGGTGTTGGAATGTGGAAGATGGTGTTGGAATGGTGAAGGATGTAACGACCCGAGAATCCGATTACCGGGAAGGCCCGATAACCCGAGACTCGTACCGCCACCCACGAGTCCGAAGACTCGGAAGGGTTAAAAGGATGGTGTGGAAACTACACAAGTATCACAAATAATTGCAGTAATTAAACAGTTATAATGCTAAGCAGGAAATAAATTAACATATTACATGGTCCACAATAGAAATTAACAACAATAACAATAGTCCACGACTAGTACAGTGACAAGAAAAGAAAGTACAACTACACGGGGCATACTCCGGCTCTGACCTCTGGCACTACTTCTGGGCACCCGCACCGCGCTGCGCTCCTGACGCGCTCCCCGAAGGTGGCGTCTCACCTGAAACGCGGTGAAAACACGCAGGGAATGAGTCTCGGAACAAGACTCAGTAGGGATCACTCGAACCCTACCTCATAAAACGAGTAACCACTACTCTAGCGGTAGAAAGTACCTCGGAAAGGGAAGCCCTGTACTCTACAGAACTAGACCCTACGGCACGCAAACCGACACACGTGCCACGGCACGAGAAGACCGAAACCCACGGTCGAACCGTAAAACCCGAAGGTCGGAAACACACGACTGACAGTCTGACACTCCGTACTCGACAGGAGTACCACCCACTAGAAGCACAGCCGGTAGCGTCCCCTGACGTCCTACACCGCACCGCAGGTGAACCGCCTGACGTGGTAGGTCCTACCCGAGGCGCAAACACCGCACAAGTAACCACAACAAGTGACTAGCTGGGGTCACGCCCGTCGACGTGGGTCCACAGTCCCCAACCACGTGTGCACACACAGACCACGCGTCCTAGGTCTGGCCCTCTGACCGGTTTTCCCCCGCAGCCGGACTCTGGCTAAGACGAGGAGCCTACGGTAACCGGTCCACAAACCGTCTCGAAAGGTGGGTGCCCGTACACCACTCCCAGGTGAGACCAGCACCTCGTACTGGTGGGCTACGACTAGTGGAGGGTCACTGAAGGAGTAGACTCTCGAGTCAACCGGAAAACAACACCCGAATCCGACAACGTGTGGGAATCACCCCACGCACCAGCCCCGTCGCGCGGAGACCCAAGTCGGACAGAAAATGGAGTTGCCACCCTCATGGGGCAACCAGGCATGTGACGGTCTACCCTAGGGCCGTCACTAGCAAGTAACGGTCTAGGCGAGACCGTCACTCCAAACGGCGGTCTAACGCAGGCCGTCACTCAATCCGGGAAAAAGGGAAAGTAACGGCCTAGGCTCAGCGCGTTACATGGATGTAACGCGCTTAGCCTAGCGCGTTACACGCCCCTCCCAGGCACAAATTCAAAAAGGGATGTAACGGCCCTGCCCGGGCGCGTTACTCACATGTAACGCACCTGGACCAGCGCGTTACGTGGCCCTCACGCCTGGGTGAACACAGGAAGTAACGCTCCTGCCCAGGGCGTTACACGCATGTAACGCACCTAGAATGGCGCGTCACATGGCCTGACCCCCAACGGTCAAAACCAACGGTCGAAAAGCATGTGACTGCCCAGCCCAGGGGCGTCACTAGCAAACGGCGGCCAATCGCAGGACCGTTACAGCCCTCGACCCCAAAGGCCAGCACCTAGGGAAGTAACGCACCCCTCTAGGGGCGTTACAAGCATATGACGGTCACTGGAGTGACCGTCGCTTGCCCCCGAGCACGCTACGGCGGGAAAACCCCAAAAACATCGACCACGCCCCCGTACCTCCATCGGAGAGGGGGAGAACAAAGGGGAAGACCCCTGGGGACCCCTAGCATGCATCTAAGCCACCAAAACACAAAATCATGGGCTAAAACCATAGATCGGGCGGCTCACCCCAAATCATGGAAAAACCCTAAACATGCTCGATCTAGCCCATCTCGGCCTCCCCGCGGCCTACAAACCACGGAAATGAACGGCAAGAGGCTAAGGAACGTCACCCTACCTCAATGGAGCGAATGCTCCGCCGGATCGTCCGTGAACCGCGAAGAACACCTTGAAAAACCCTCGTTCTCCAAGCTTCCCACGCTCGCCGCACGCCCCCACGACCGCCTCGCCGCCGCCCACGTCGCCGCGCCGTCGCCCCGCCGCCGTCTGCAGCCGAAGGGGAGCCCAACCGCGACCCACCGGGAGGAAGAGAGGGAGAGGGAGGGGATACGGTGGAGGAGGAAGGAGGAAGAAGAAGAGGAAGAAGAAGAAGAAAGTGGGGAGAGAGAGAAAAAGGGGGGGTTTTTTATAGAAAACCCGGAAAATCCAGAAAATTCCAAAAAATAGGAAATTACACCCCAGCGATCCTCGGCACGTACCGATCACAACGGTACCACTCATGCCCGGGTGAACCGCCCGGTTCGCCCGCAGCGAGCTTCCGAAGAAAAAGCCGAAACACACACCGGGAATCGGAAAACACGCGCGGAAAAGTCACGGAACGCCTCCGGGCCTCCGAAACGACTCCGGATCGCGCCGATCCGAACACGAAAGGTGTCCGAAACGAAAATTCGGACACAACAGAGCCGGACGCTCCGAAAACCAGATCCGGGACCCACGAAGAAAGGATCCGAAAGGTTCGGGATATTACAGCCCTCCCCCCTTAAGGAATTTCGTCCTCGAAATTGAGAACAACCCAAGGGGAAAGAAGAGGAAGACTCACTCAAACAGGTACGGAAACTGCTGACGCATCTCATCCTCACGTTCCCACGAAGCCTCACCACCAGAGTGTCGTTGCCACACGACCTTTACCAAGGGAATGACCTTGTTCCGCAGGCGCTGCTCTCGCCTATCCTCCACGCGGATCGGAAACTCTGGGAGAGAAAGATCTGGAGTCACCTCAGGCCAAACCGAAAACTCGAGCACATGAGAGTCATCGGACATATACTTCCGCAACATCGAGACGTGGAACACGTCATGCACCGACGCCAACTCAGAGGGTAACTGCAACCGGTAAGCAACCTCACCGATGCGCTCCACAATCGCGAAAGGACCAATATAGCGGGGACTCAACTTCCCACGCCGTCCAAAACGCATCACCCCCTTCATCGGAGAAACTCTCAAGAACACATGATCGCCCACGGCGAACTCGAGGGGCTGCCTCCTACGGTCAGCGTAGCTCTTCTGCCGACTCTGGGCCGCCAACATGTTCTGACGAACCAGGTGCACAACATCTACACATTGCTGCACCAATTCCGGTCCCGTCAAAACACGCTCACCCACCTCAAACCAATCGAGTGGAGTCCGACAAGGACGCCCGTACAATGCCTCATAAGGAGCCATGCCGATGCTCGAATGATAGCTGTTGTTATAGGCAAACTCCACCAACGGTAGGTGATGAATCCAACTCCCCTGCCACTCCAGGCAGCAGGATCTCAGCATGTCCTCCAAAGTCTGAATGGTCCTCTCAGACTGACCATCTGACTGAGGATGATACGCCGAGCTAAAAGCCAACTCCGTGCCAAGAGCTCGCTGGAAACCCTCCAGAATCCAGAAGTGAAGCGCGGATCCCGATCCGACACGATCGAAATGGGAACCCCATGCAACGGCACGATCCGCTCCACATAAAGTCGAGCCAACTTGGACACACTCCAGCTGACCTTGACCGGTAACAACCGCGTCACCTTCGTCAGCCGATCCACCAGCAACCAAATACTGTCCTGCCCACTTGGGGTCCTCGGCAACCCCACCACAAAATCCGTGGTCACATGGTCCCACTTCCAAGCAGGAACATCCAAGGGCTGGAGAGTACCGCCTGGTCGCTGATGCTCCGCCTTCACCTACTGACAGATCATGCACCTGGCCACAAACTCTGCGACATCTCTCTTCATGCCAGGCCACCAGAACTGCCTCCGCAAGTTCCGATACATCTTCGTCGCACCCGGGTGCACAGTGTACCTGCTCCCATGAGCCTCACGCAGCACCGCACGACGAATCTGCTCCTCGGCTGGGACGTACAACCTGCCACGAAACCTCGCAGCACCGTCCTCACCGAGCTCCACATCAGCCATCGCCAGAATCCGGGGCAACTCAGGGTCCGCATGCTGAGCCTCTGTCACCTGACGACGGATAGCAGGAGTGACAGTCAGACTCGCAAGCACAGCCAACCCTGGCTCCTGGGGAATCTTGAGCCTAAAAGATACTTCGGGCACCTGTTCCTAGAGCCTCCACCTACGCAGCATCAAGGTACTGACCACAACCTTCCGACTCAAGGCATCGGCAACGACATTCATCCTGCCCGGCTGATAAGACAGGGTGAAGTCATAGTCCTTCATTAACTCCATCCAACGCCTTTGCCTAAGATTCAGATCCTTCTGTGAGAACACATACCTCAAACTCTGATGGTCAGTGAACACCTCGAACTTCTCGCCGTACAGATAATGCCTCCAGATCTTCAGCGCGAAGATCACTGCTGCCAATTCAAGGTCATGGGTAGGGTAGTTCTCCTCATGGGGCTTTAGCTGCCGAGATGCATAAGCCACCACTCTACCATGCTGCATCAGAACAGCACCCAATCCAACGCCGGAAGCATCTGTACACACCACAAAACCTCCCGATCCAGAAGGTAAAACCAACACCGGAGCCGAGGTGAGCAATCTCTTCAGTTCCCTGAAGTTCTGCTCACACTCCTCGGACCAAACGAAAGGCACATCCTTCCGCGTGAGCCTCGTCATCGGGGTCGCAATGCGGGAAAAATCCTGGATAAACCGGCGATAATAACCCGCAAGCCCCAAGAAACTCCGGATCTCCGTCACCGACCTCGGCCTCGGCCACTGCATCACAGCCTCGACCTTGGCGGGGTCCACGGAAATGCCATCACCAGAAATTACGTGCCCCAGAAAGTGTACCTCGCTGAGCCAAAACTCGCACTTGCTGAGCTTCGCATACAACTGGTGATCTCGCAGCGTCTGCAGCACCACACCCAAATGGTACGCATGCTCCTCAGCAGACTGCGAATAAACAAGGATGTCGTCCACGAAGATGACCACGAACTGGTCCAAATACGGATGAAACACCCTTTGCATCAAGTCCATGAAGGCTGCAGGGGCATTGGTGAGCCCAAACGGCATCACCAGAAACTCATAATGTCCGTACCTCGTACTGAATGCAGTCTTCTCCACATCGGACTCGCGAATTCTCAGCTGATAGTACCCGGACCGCAGATCAATCTGCGAGAACACTCGCGCAGACTGAAGCTGGTCGAACAAATCATCAATCCGCGGCAACGGATACTTGTTCTTAATGGTCACTTCATTCAGCTGCCGATAGTCAATGCATAGCCGCATACTACCGTCCTTCTTCTTCACGAACAACACGGGCGCACCCCAAGGGGAAAAGCTCGGACGAACATACCCCTTGGCCAACAGTTCTTGCAACTGCGCCCTCAACTCCCTCAGCTCAGCGGGGGCCATACGGTAGGGAGCCTTCGCCAAAGGTCCCGTACCAGGCACAACCTCGATCACGAAATCGATCTCCCGCTGGGGAGGTAATCCAGGCAACTCCTCGGGAAAAACGTCGGGAAACTCGCACACCACCGCAATGTCCTCGACATCCGGCTCCATCCGGTCAGACACAACCACGGACGCGAGAAAACCCTGACAACCTGAATCAAGCAATCGACGGGCTCGAATAGCAGAGATAAGGAATCGAGAAGAGGCGGAACAGATACCTTGGAAATAGAAGGTCCTCTTGCTCGGATGCTGGAAGTAGACCCTCTTCATCCACAATCCACCACCGCTCCATGAGTCTCGAGCCAATCCATGCCTAGAATCACATCATAATCCCGAAGCTGCAACGCATACAACCTGCCTGGCATACTCCGCCCATCGATCCACACCGGAACCTGGTCGAAGCAATACGGAGTGACCATAAAGTCACCCGAAGGTAACTCTACTGCCAAATCACAGGACAACTGGGTCACCGGCTCCTCGACGCTCGACGCGAAATCCTCCGAAATAAACGAATGAGACGCGCCAGAATCAAATAAAACCCGAGCCGCACAACCCAAAATCTGAACGGTACCTTCCACGAGCTGCGACGCCACTGCCTCTGCCCTGGTCAAGTGCGTGATCTGGCCACGAGCCCTCTGCCTGCCTCCCACGCTAGCTGACCTGGGTAGCGGCGGATACTGTCCCTGCTGCTGCTGCTGCCTCTGCTGCTGGGGAACATGCTGCTGCGGCGGCCTCTGAGGACAGTCACGCGCCATATGCCCTGGCTGGTCACACCGAAAGCAGATAATCGGCGCCGTGCACTGCCTGCCTGGGTGGGTCCCACCACACCGTGGACAAGGTCCTCGCGATCCACCCACTGATCCCTGACGCTGCAAAGGAATCGGCTGCTGCACACTGCCCGATGAAGCCTGCCCCTGATCCTTGTGCTTCTTACGGAAATTCTTCTTCAAGAACTTCTTGACCTTCGAGCCAAAGGACGCAGATCCTGTCACCGAAGCTGCCGATGCCGGTACTCCTGAACCACCCGACGCATGCTGGAAGAAACCCTGCTGCCGAGTAACCGACTGCTGGCTGCGACCTGACACGGACTGCCCCTGGCTGATCGGTCCTCGAGTCCTCTGCATATCCATCTCCAAAGAAATCGCAACACGAGACGCCGTCTCTAGATCAGTGGCCCCATTCGCGATCAAATGGTGCCTCAGCTCCAGCCTCAAGCCCTGCACAAACTGCGTGGTCCTCACCCTCTCATGCTCCATGATATGAGGTGCGTACCGACCCAGCTCGACAAATCGGGCCCTGTACTGCAACACGGACATGTCACCCTGCATCAGCTCCAGAAACTCCCGCATCCGCTGCGTAGCAACGACGTCTGGACAGTACGTACGCTCGAAAGCACTGACAAAGTCATCCCACTCGATCTGCTCAAGTGGACGAAGCTGAAAGGACGTCTTCCACTCGGAAGACCACCACCTCCGAGCCGTACCCTGCAACTGGTTATAGGCCAACACCACTCTGTCCTCGGCAGCACTCTTCGCGGAACTGAACACCCGCTCCATCTCATCGAGCCAATCACGAGCCGCATCAGGGTCTGCCTGGCCGCTAAAGTAAGGTGGATGGAACTGTATGAAGTCCCTCACTGCTCGGCCCGGGCCACCCCTGACTGACGAGCCCTCAGCAGCCTCTCCGCCAAACTGCTGAGACATGAGATGGTACATGCCACGGAAGAAATCCTCGGCCCCCGGAGCTCTCGCAGCACCCGCGGCCTCGGTAGCCCCCGGTGGCGCTCTGCTATGCTCCTCCTGGTCCCTCTGGACCCCCTGCTGGACCTCCTGACCTCCAGCCGACTGCCCCTGCTGAGAGCGAGAACTCCTCCTCGGCGCCATACTCGCTCCTGAAGCACAAGACAGAAAACACGAAAAACGGCAAGGTCAAAATAAACACACGGTGCCCAATGCCAGCGTCACCTGTACATCATCGCCATGGACTAGTGGACCACTACAATTACCTATGATTCTCATGTAATTCCACAACCGCGCTCTGATACCAGCTGTAACGACCCGAGAATCCGATTACCGGGAAGGCCCGATAACCCGAGACTCGTACCGCCACCCACGAGTCCGAAGACTCGGAAGGGTTAAAAGGATGGTGTGGAAACTACACAAGTATCACAAATAATTGTAGAAAATAAACAGTTATAATGCTAAGCAGGAAATAAATTAACATTTTACATGGTCCACAATAGAAATTAACAACAATAACAATAGTCCACGACTAGTACAGTGACAAGAAAAGAAAGTACAGCTACACGGGGCATACCCCGGCTCTGACCTCTGGCACTACCTCTGGGCACCCGCACCGCGCTGCGCTCCTGACGGGCTCCCGAAGGTGGCGTCTCACCTAAACACGGTGAAAACACGCAGGGAATGAGTCTCGGAACAAGACTCAGTAGGGATCACTCGAACCCTACCTCGTAAAACGAGAAACCACTACTCTAGCGGTAGAAAGTACCTCGGAAAGGAAAGCCCTGTACTCTACAGAACTAGACCCTACGGCACGCAAACCGACACACGTGCCACGGCACGAGAAGACCGAAACCCACGGTCGAACCGTAAAACCCGAAGGTCGGAAACACACGACTGACAGTCTGACACTCCGTACTCGACAGGAGTACCACCCACTAGAAGCACAGCCGGTAGCGTCCCCTGACGTCCTACACCGCACCGCAGGTGAACCGCCTGACGTGGTAGGTCCTACCCGAGGCGCAAACACCGTACAAGTAACCACAACAAGTGACTAGCTGGGGTCACGCCCGTCGACGTGGGTCCACAGTCCCCAACCACGTGTGCACACACAGACCACGCGTCCTAGGTCTGGCCCTCTGACCGGTTTTCCCCCGCAACCGGACTCTGGCTAAGACGAGGAGCCTACGGTAACCGGTCCACAAACCGTCTCGAAAGGTGGGTGCCCGTACACCACTCCCAGGTGAGACCAGCACCTCGTACTGGTGGGCTACGACTAGTGGAGGGTCACTGAAGGAGTAGACTCTCGAGTCAACCGGAAAATAACACCCGAATCCGACAACGTGTGGGAATCACCCCACGCACCAGCCCCGTCGCGCGGAGACCCAAGTCGGACAGAAAACGGAGTTGCCACCCTCATGGGGCAACCAGGCATGTGACGGTCTACCCTAGGGCCGTCACTAGCAAGTAACGGTCTAGACGGGACCGTACACCCAAACGGCGGTCTAACGCAGGCCGTCACTCAATCCGGGAAAAAGGGAAAGTAACGGCCTAGGCTCAGCGCGTTACATGGATGTAACGCGCTTAGCCTAGCGCGTTACACGCCCCTCCCAGGCACAAATTCAAAAAGGGATGTAACGGCCCTGCCCGGGCGCGTTACTCACATGTAACGCACCTGGACCAGCGCGTTACGTGGCCCTCACGCCTGAGGTGAACACAGGAAGTAACGCTCCTGCCCCAGGGCGTTACACGCATGTAACGCACCTAGAATGGCGCGTCACATGGCCTGACCCCCAACGGTCAAAACCAACGGTCGAAAAGCATGTGACGGCCCAGCCCAGGGGCGTCACTAGCAAACGGCGGCCAGTCGCAGGACCGTTACAGCCCTCGACCCCAAAGGCCAGCACCCAGGGAAGTAACGCACCCCTCTAGGGGCGTTACAAGCATATGACGGTCACTGGAGTGACCGTCGCTTGCCCCCGAGCACGCTACGGCGGGAAAACCCCAAAAACATCGACCACGCCCCCGTACCTCCATCGGAGAGGGGGAGAACAAAGGGGAAGACCCCTGGGGACCCCTAACATGCATCTAAGCCACCAAAACACAAAATCATGGGCTAAAACCATAGATCGGGCGGCTCACCCCAAATCATGGAAAAACCTAAACATGCTCGATCTAGCCCATCTCGGCCTCCCCGCGGCCTACAAACCACGGAAATGAACGGCAAGAGGCTAAGGAACGTCACCCTACCTCAATGGAGCGAATGCTCGCCGGATCGTCCGTGAACCGCGAAGAACACCTTGAAAAACCCTCGTTCTCCAAGCTTCCCACGCTCGCCGCACGCCCCCACGACCGCCTCGCCGCCGCCCACGTCGCCGCGCCGTCGCCCCGCCGCCGTCTACAGCCGAAGGGGAGCCCAACCGCGATCCACCGGGAGGAAGAGAGGGAGAGGGAGGGGATACGGTGGAGGAGGAAGGAGGAAGAAGAAGAGGAAGAAGAAGAAGAAAGTGGGGAGAGAGAGAAAAAAGGGGGGTTTTTTATAGAAAACCCGGAAAATCCGGAAAATTCCAAAAAATAGGAAATTACACCTCCGCGATCCTCGGCACGTACCGATCACAACGGTACCACTCGTGCCCGGGTGAACCGCCCGGTTCGCCCGCAGCGAGCTTCCGAAGAAAAAGCCGAAACACACACCGGGAATCGGAAAACACGCGCGGAAAAGTCACGGAACGCCTCCGGGCCTCCGAAACGACTCCGCATCGCGCCGATCCGAACACGAAAGGTGTCCGAAACGAAAATTCGGACACAACAGAGCCGGACGCTCCGAAAACCAGATCCGGGACCCACGAAGAAAGGATCCGAAAGGTCCGGGATATTACAAAGGATCTCCTTGGGACTAGGGGGGTGGAGTAATGGAGGCCATAGGGAAGTGGAGGGCTTTAATGATGGTAGGTGGGGGTTGAGGTGGTTGGGAAGGGAGGAGAGAGAAGAAAATTTGAAATTGGGTGTTGAGGAGAGAGAAAGTGGAGTGAAAAAGAGGGATTAAGAGAGGGAAGGGTGGGGAATCTCTCCCCTAGGGTTTCTCACCCAAAAAATGTTGGAATCACTCCACTAAACTAAGCTTTGGACTCTCAAATGACATTTTTCATTGATTGATTCATTACCTCCAAATGAAGGAAATGGGGCCCTATATATAGGAAACCCACATTTTACAATAAGACCCTGACAAAAGACTCTTTGACAAATAACCGAAGGGGTAGGGGAGCTCATTGGGCCAAGCCCGAAGAAATGGGCCCAATTAGCACATTACACATTCTAATGACACTCAAACATAGGAAAATAAATGCAAGACCTAGGGACATGACTCAAATAAAATGCAAATTACATCAAATGACTCAAGTAAAATTACATAGGACTCAAAATTAAATGACTAAACCATGCCGGATGCAACCAGGGCAAGGAGACGAGCTATGAATGTGGGCATGGAAGGTGATGTCCACATCATACTCCCGGGGTGCGGAGAACTCGACTCCGTCGAGTAAGTATCCTTCCCTCCTTGGAAGGTGTAGAAGTGGTACTGCCTTCAAGTCTTCCGAACGAGATCGATCCATCCACCTGCCGAGATAGCGCTCATATACCTTGCTCCGAGTGGTAGCGACTTGTTCATCCAATATTTGTTCAATTTGTTCACGCTGGACTCTCTTGGCTGGTGGTTTATCATCATGGGTGGGTGCTCTCTCAAGGGAAGAAGTAGGCTCAATCTCCTCACTAGGTACCACCGTGGGTCCCTTATATGGCACTAGGTCGGCAACAATGAATGTGGGACTTATTCCATACTCCTCAGGGAGATCTAACTCGTAGGCAATTGCACCTATGCGCCTCAAGACCTGGAAGGGACCAGCCCCACGTGGCCTCAGTTTAGAGTTGGCTCCCGGGGAGAGCCTCTCCGTCCTTACCATCACAAAGTCACCCTCATGGAATTCTTGGTGACGCCGATGAGAGTCGGCCCGCCTCTTATAAGCCTCATTCTTTTTGCTTATGTGCTTGCAAAGGCTTTCATGCAATTTTGTGAATGTTGACATTCTAGGGGTGATGGGTGGACCTGGGCAACCAAAAGTAGACCAATCATGCTTTGATGCAAAGAATACTTTGATGGATTTTGGAGGGCCGGGGCAATCATATGTGGACTTATCATGCAATGTTGTCACGTAGACTTTGGTGGGCCTAGTTGGGCCGGGGCACCCGTAGGTGAACCTATCATGCAAAGTGGTGATGAATGTAGGGGGACCTGGACATCCGTAGATGCTTTTGACATGCTTAAGACCCATGATGCATGAAGGTGGACCATGACATCCAAATATGGACCACTCATACTTTCTACTTGACATGTGGGTGATATGAATGAATGGACCCAATATAGTGTTCATGCCAAGGGGTACGGTAAGCCTAGACACATGCATGCTTTTCCCAAAGGTGACTTCCATGTGTATAGGTGTGGGACAACCCTTGAACTCCCATTGGAAAGGATCGAATGGATCTAAGAAGGTGGTCATCATGGGGTGGGGCAAAACTTTATTACCTAGGGATATGTGGCCCAAGGTCATGGCTCCCAAGGAGTAACCCGGGTCTAAGATGGAGTGAATTGGGTCAAACATTGTGAGTTGGTTTAGGGAAAGGTGGGTGGTGGATAAAGTGTTTGGGTCACACGAGTCTCTTGACTCCCATTGGAATGGATCATATTGATCATAAAATGGGTTACCTAGGGGGAGGAACTCCATGTCCTCAAGATCCTCAAAAGGTGCTAAGTCATCCTTCTCCATGATAGTTGGGCCAATGTTCTTGGCAAGTGGGTCAGCCATGAGTGGAGGGCTTGACTTTCTACCCGAGATAAGAAGCTCTAAATCGAGGAGAAGGTTGGGCTCATCGGGTGTAGGTAGGAATAGAAGGAGGTCGCTAGTGTAGCAACCAATGGTGCAAACCGAGGTGATAGACCCTATGCATAGGTGTAGGAGGCTAAGGCTCCTAGGTTGTTCTACCATAGGGGTCAACATGCTAGTCATCTCTAATTGCCAAGCTAAGCCCTTGAGAAGGTCCTCTAAGGTTTCCACTTGGTAGGATGTTTGGATTATGGTGTGATAGGAGGAGATGTGCACTATGGGAAGGTTTTCCTTTATGGGAAGGCAATCGTGGGCCGTGATCTCTCTTATTGGGCTCTTCTTTAGCCAACTAATAAGGGGTTCCTCTAAGATGAGTTTGGCCCTAACTAGAGAGGGTGGTGTAACGTGAAGGTCACCATGTGATGCTTCTTCTTCTTCTTGGTCATGGGTTTCCTCCAAGGTAGGGAGTGGGCTTGGGGTGTTCACCACTATTAGATCGGGTATGGATTCTTCTTCCAAGGAGGTGAGAGGGGCTTTTGAGGGTGTGGTGATGATTGGGGCATGGTGTATCCGGGGTGGTAGGTAGTGGGAAACTTGGGTTAGGATAGGTAATGGTAGTAGTGGAGGCTTTGGTGGGAGTTGGATTGGGGTAGGGAGAGGAAGATAGGTGGGTTGAAGGGGTTTGGGTTGATTGGTTTTGGGAGGAGTGTCCCCTTTTGGGGGTGATGGAGAGGTAGTGGTGAGGGTTACCATGGGCCTAGGTGGAGAGTTGGCCATGGGGCCCAATTGGGTATGGGGACCTATGGTTGTGGTGTGGACTTGGAGGTGGGGTGTAAATGTAGTGGTTGGGGTGGGAGAGATGGGAAGTGGTAGGGAATGGGTGATTGGGGTCTTGGATTGACCGGGTGGGGATGAAGGAGTTGAAGTGCTCCTTGGGCTTTTGTGATTTGAGTAGGAGGGAGAGGGTTGGAGAGTGTAGGTTTTCCTAAGCTCGACCTTCATCTCATCCCAAGTGCTAATGGGGGCCTCCCTGCGGATCCTTCTTAAACCTTCCACAACTAACCAATGAGTTTTAGCTTGTTTGGAGAGGTGTGCCTTGGCTAGCCTCATTCTCCTTTCTTCGTTCAAGGGGCAACTTTTAAAGAATTGGTCTAGGGAAATCTCCCAATCTAGGTAAAGGCTTGGGCTGTTGGATCCATCAAAGGCGGGGGTTTTGATTTTCAAGTGTTCTAAAAATATGGTTTCTAGATCTCCCCAAAGGTCACTCTCATTCACTCTTGGTGTACGGCTATTTCCTTCAAGTCGGTCGAGTCGAGACATGATATCTTCAAGCCGATTAAGGACATTAGGTAGGGCTTCTATGATAGAGGTGTTGCTACCCACTTTGTTGGCAATGGAGCTTCCATGAGGATTTGGGCTTCTTGGGAAAGTTGATGGGGATGGATATGACGGGTATGAAGTGGCCATTCTAATGGACATGGGAGATGCAACCGAGCACTCTAAATGCATAAACATGCCCTAGGACCAACTTGTGGAGAGACAAGTTGTGAACTTGCTCTGATACCACTTGATGTGACACAACCTCGGACCTAATGCAAGCAAGCACAATCGCATTCAAATGGGCCGAATTGGGCCACCGCTCTATCGACGCTCACCCAAGCCCGGGGTGACTTGGCAATGCCAAGTGGAGGAAGTGGGGTTGGACCCTTGCTGGTAGAGGGCCAGCAAGACCAATGTTTGATTCCCAAAGGGTGGGGATGCCCAAATCAAGGGGGCCGACAAAGTGCCAAAGGCACCGGTTGCAATATTCCCACGGTGATCACTCAAGTTTATGGGGCTTGAGGATCGGGCTCTCACTCGCATAACCAGCGGAATTAGAACTAATATTGAAAGACAAGCACTAAGTGGAGTGAAGGTTTGAGCACTTACTCGACCGGTTTGAAGAAACCGGTCCCGGTCGGAGACGAGGGCGAGCGGGGAGGCGAGTGGATCCCCACACGCCGCGGCGGTGTCGCTTGACCTGCCCAAACAAATTACACCACTACACCTCTCGCAGGAGGGGGACCTTGGGGTGGGGGTTAATGAAATTACAAACAAAACTACCTCCACACAGGGAGGGGCCTTCAGCCGGCCAAGCGGGGAGGGGAAAATGAGAAAGGAACACCGAAGTTGGTGGATGCCGATTCTGCTCACGTTCTGTGGGTGCTGACAGCTGACTGAAGATATGACTGCTGTGGTTGCTCACGAATTTTGTTGGGGACGAAACCACCTGGAGAAGCTTCGTAGGAGGCCAGGGAAGTCGTCCAATTTTTGTTGATTTCTTCTGACGCCGTCGCTGAGCAGGATGGAGGTCCAAACAGAGAGGCAGACTCACGGACTGGCAGCTTCTGGTTTCTAGTAGTAGGTTGCAGAAGGTACCCCGACTGCTCCCGAACTCGGAATCACGCACCGTCGGAGTCGTTGGAACTGTGGATGAGTCCTCTTCACAGCAAAACTGACAGGGAATCCAAAAGGTGTCGGAGAAGACCTGGAGGCTCTGAACAAGGATGACTGGTCGGTGTAGACTGTGGGGAAGCAGATCCGTGCAGCAGAGGGAGAAAATTGACAACTTCTGCTACGGGATGCCGAATGGAGTTCTGCTTCTTGATTCTGAAAGTAGACAGGCCGATGAAGAACTTTGAAGAAGCACTTGAGGACTGATTCCTTCAGGGTTCGTCGTGGCAGAGCTTCTAATCCGGCTCAGGTCCTCAGCCGAGGCAGAACTGCGCAGTTGTGGGAGAATGGACCTCCTGGACGGCTCGGAGATCAGAAGAAGATGAAACCACTTCTGTTGCGAAGGAGACTGGTAGACGCTTCCGACGATGGCTCTTGGGTCTTCAAACTCGTCCGGAGGAAGTCGTGGTGGCCGCTGCAAGTTACTGCTCTTCTGTAGATCTTCGGTTGAGAGCTGTAGGTTGAAGATGATGGGGGGGAATGGGGTATATGGGAGGGAAATGGGGGTGGATGAGTGTGGGGAAAGCCCGGGCTGTGAGGGGGTCTAGGAGGGGGTGTTCTAAGGTGGGGGAAGGAAGAATGGGGTCTGGAAGGGGGTCTAACAGGTGGTGGGAGGAGGAGCTACGAATTTGGGAAGGTGGGTGAGAGGAGAAGGTGAGGGGGGGCACAAGTGAGTGGAGGGAAGGGTGGATTTCAAATTCAAATATGCTTTGGAAGTTGTGGGGTTGTGTGGGGAAGGGGTTGATTGTGTTGGAATGGGGAAAGTGGTGTTGGAATGTGGAAGATGGTGTTGGAATGGTGAAGGATCTCCTTGGGACTAGGGGGGTGGAGTAATGGAGGCCATGGGGAAGTGGAGGGCTTTAATGATGGTAGGTGGGGGTTGAGGTGGTTGGGAAGGGAGGAGAGAGAAGAAAATTCGAAATTGGGTGTTGAGGAGAGAGAAAGTGGAGTGAAAAAGAGGGATTAAGAGAGGGAAGGGTGGGGAATCTCTCCCCTAGGGTTTCTCACCCAAAAAATGTTGGAATCACTCCACTAAACTAAGCTTTGGACTCTCAAATGGCATTTTTCATTGATTGATTCATTACCTCCAAATGAAGGAAATGGGGCCCTATATATAGGAAACCCACATTTTACAATAAGACCCTGACAAAAGACTCTTTGACAAATAACCGAAGGGATAGGGGAGCTCATTGGGCCAAGCCCGAAGAAATGGGCCCAATTAGCACATTACATATTCTAATGACACTCAAACATAGGAAAATAAATGCAAGACCTAGGGACATGACTCAAATAAAATGCAAATTACATCAAATGACTCAAGTAAAATTACATAGGACTCAAAATTAAATGACTAAACCATGCCGGATGCAACCGGGGCGAGGAGACGAGCTATGAATGTGGGCATGGAAGGTGATGTCCACATCACTTTTTCTCCAAACTTCTGGCATTCTTCGTTTCTTTAAATCTTTATTAAAAAGTTTAGTTAGCCACTGAATACCAATGTCTCCTAGGCTTTTCCATACTTCAATAGATATGCCATATGGTCCTAAGACCTTGCCCACTTTCATTTTTCTTAAAGCATCCTCCACTTATGACATCTTAATACGCCTGAAATATTGTGGACTCTTTGGTACCTTCTAAAGAGAAATCCTTGACGCAATCTCCATTAAGTAACTTCTGAAAATAACTATACCACCTCACTTTAATCTCAAGATCCTTACTTAAAACCCTTTGATCTTCACCTTTAATGCAACGAACATGATCTAAATCTCTAGTTTTTCTTTCTCTTAATTTAACAAGTTTAAATATGTCCTTTTCACCCTCACGGGTTCCTAATTTATTATATAAATATTTAAATGCCTTTGATTTAGCTTCGCTAACTATTTTCTTAGCCCTCTTTTTAGCGATTTTATAAGCTTCTAGAGTTTGATTATTTTTGTTAGTTTGTCAAACTTTAAAGCACTCCTTTTTTACTCTAATGGTATTTTAGATTTCCTCACTCCACCACCAAGTCTCTTTTTCTAAATTCTTTTTATCTTTAGATTCGCGTAAGAGTTGTTTCGCTACCCTCGTTATACAATTTGTAACATTATTCCACATTACATTAGTTTCTTGGTCTAAATTTCAAATATTTTTCTTTAATAGATGATTTTTAAATGTTTCTAAACTGTTACCTTTTAAATTCCACCATTTAATCTTAGAACAATTATTTATAATGATCTTTCTTTTGAATTTAGAGATAATGATATATATTACTAACAACCTATGTTGAGGGGTTAGACTCTCATCAGGAATAACTTTGCAATCTTTACATAAAACTCTATCGACTTTCCTAATAAGAAAATAGTCAATGTGGCTTATATGTGTTCCACTCTTATATGTTATTAAGTGTTCGTCTCTCTTCTTAAAGAAGGTATTAGTAATTGTTAGATCATAGGCCATAGCAAAATCAAGAATAGTATAACCTATATCATTTCTATTGCCAAAATCAAGCCCTCCATGAATTCTCTCATAGCCTTTATCATCTTTACCCCCATGACTATTAAGATCCCCTCCAATAAAGATTCTCTCTCGATAGATTCCTGGAAAATGTTGGGCCTTTATGGCTCAAAAGCTTTTTGCAGATGCGGTGGCATTAATGCCAATGAGGAGTTTGCAATTTGCTTTTATTGGGAGTTCTTCGAGAGGCTGGGTTTTACAATTTGCTTATCTCTTGTATTAAATAGAGTTAAGGGAGGAATTCCTGCCTCTTGTAGCTCTTTCTTTTGTTTTCAGTAAGGTCTAGCATTGGGACATTAATTCCAGCACTCCCTTGAAGAATGCCAAGAATTTGACTGATACTAGTTGACCTTAGATGAATCTCTCATAATGTATCATGGATCACTAGTAATAATATACCACCCACTTAAAAAAAAACACTGGTAATAATATGTGTCTGAAAGGTATTATGATCATCTGTATACAGGATGTATCTTTATGATCAAGCGACTATACATATATCTTTTGCCATATTGATATTGTTAACAATGCAATATTTCCTATCAAAAAGCTAGAAGATATTTCGTGCATTGACACTTTTGGATGCAGTCACCTTCCATTACTTATTTTGAAAGTGGGTAAACCACAATTCATTGAATTAATAGAGTAACGAGTACAAAGAAAGCACGTCATAAATCCCTTTTATGCAACATAGGAAGGCCATTTCAGCAGATTATGAAGGGGATCTGACTTAGCCTGGACAAGCAAGTTGTTGATGGATGACCACTCTTCAATAAGTGTGATTGATCTCTTCAGGATATAAGCTATTCCATGAGAATTCTGGTTAAAATTGCTTTTATTCCTTTCCTTCTGTATAATCCATAATACTGCAGAAAGAATAATAAGCCAGAACTTTTTGCATCTCATCTCCAGACACCTTCGATCACATCCGTGAATTGGATCCAGCATATTCTCAAGCTCCCACCATTGGATGCTAAGCAATTTTGCCAGAATGGACCAAACAAAGTTGGTAATACCAGATTTAACAAATAGATGCTCAATTGATTCTTTAAACATAGCACAAAAGGGGCAGGAATCCTTTATATCTGGAAATATCCTTGTTTACCTGTCCGCTATAGGGAGTCTACCTGCATTAATTTCCAGGAAAAAATCTTCACTTTGTTTGGAGCCTTTGCCTTCCATATCATATTATTCCAAGTAACTCTGCAACCTCCATCTTGAAGAAGCTTGACACTAGACCTAACAGAGGAAGAGCCTTTATTTTCCCACCTCCAGCATCTGGAATCCATCTTACTGTTGTCAATTGAAATGCTACACAAGCATGCAGGGCACTGTGTAAATTCCCCAATTTCTATATTTGCCAGTTTCCTTCCAAACTGCAGATTCCAGGTCTGTGTACCCCTTCCCCCCTTGTGGATGAACGTCTGAACAACTTGACTTTAGAGGGAGATAAATCAAACAAAAGAGGGAAGAGAGAGGCTAAAGGTTGATGGGTTGATGGCATGCCCAAGGATCCTCGCAGAATCTGATCTGTCTTCCATCTCCAAGAGAAAAAGAGATAGATATTCTCATGAAATCATGAAGCCTGCATATATTCCTCCATCCTTGAGATAGCTTAGCTGACCTATTTGGAGTGAGAGTCCAGCAACCCGAGTCTCTGTAATATTTTTTCCTGACCATCACCTGCCAAAGAGAAATGCTGTCCTCTCCAAGTTTCTATAACCATTTTGCTAACAAGGCCATGTTAAAATTTGTCACACTGACCAGTCCCCCCCCCCCCCCCCCTTGTTCTTTGGTCCTGCATTCCTTATCCCATATGAGGAGACAAAGCCCCCTATTGTTAGGATGTGCTCCTTTCCGAAAGAAGGTTCTCCAATGGCTCAATCTCATTCACCACTGTCTTTGGAACCTTCAAAACAGATAGATGATATGTACCCAAAGAAGATAGGATGGTCGTGGATCTATGTAGTTAAAAGCGCGCCTAGGCGCTTAGGCGAGGCGAGGCGAGCAGGGCTCGCCTCGCCCTGCCTCGCCTCACTCTGACCACAGTTGGTCTCACTCTCTCTCTCTCTGCCTGTAGGATTTACTATTTTTTTTTTAATTTCTTGTCTTTCATAATGTGATAGATTATCTTTTGACTCACCAGAATTTGTTTTACGTCAGTTTTATG
Source organism: Amorphophallus konjac (assembly GCA_022559845.1). Classification (NCBI taxonomy): domain Eukaryota; kingdom Viridiplantae; phylum Streptophyta; class Magnoliopsida; order Alismatales; family Araceae; genus Amorphophallus; species Amorphophallus konjac. The sequence continues at coordinate 173,856 of JAHNEJ010003629.1, read as the reverse complement.
AATTTATTAGTTTCTTCATTATTGGTATCTTCATAGTTGTAATTTGGTTTGTTAAATTCTATGAGAATTTAGTGAGTCATAATAATTTGAATCATAGGATTGAATGAATTTAGGAAATTTATTGACTTTATATAGGCAATTTTGTAATATTTAGACATATAGTTTGTTTTTTAATTATATATATTTATTTAATAAAATCTCGCTTCAAACGCCTAGGCCATCGCCTAGGCGTTTGAGACATGAGGCGACCCCCTGGTCGCCTCACGCCTCAAACTACATAGTTGTGGATAGAATCCATCTTCTTCCTGCTGAAAGTAGTTTAGCATTCCAAGCTTCCACACTCTGGTCAAATCATTGAATGAGATCATTCCAATGTTGAACCTTAAGATGTCCATCAGATAAGGGCAAACCCAAATGTTTTATAGGGAAATTGGAACTTTTGCATCTCAGGATTTCAGCTGCAGCTTTTAGATTCTCCTCAGGCAAACCCATATCGATAATTCAGAATCCAAATAGTTGATTTTAAGGCCCGTGGTAGCTTCCAGAAGAATCAGCAAACTCTTCAGATTGCTTACTCCCTCCTCATCTCCCCTAGTAAAAAGAATAGTATCATCTGCATAGTGCAGATGAGAGATAAGGAGATTGTCATGGCCCACCTGCACTCCTTTAATCAGCCCCTGATCCACTGCCAGTCTCCACATCTTGCTCAAGATCTGAATCATCTGACTGACCGTAATAAAGATATATGGGGAGAAAGGGTCCCCTTGCTGAAGACCTCTTGAACTATTGAAAAATCCAAGTGGTTTGCCATTGAATAAGATGGAAAATCTGGCAGTTGCAATACAAGCAAAAAAAATTTCTCTGAAAGTGGGTGGTACCACCAAATATATTAAAAATAAAGATAGGGATTTACAGGTGTATACCATCTGCTTACAAACATCTAGGTACAGAAGGCCACATCAAGAAGATGTGTCACACACTAGCCTGCCAACAAACCCAGAAAGAACTGTGTATCTACATTACAAAGAAGTTTGGTCCATTCTCTGGCCCTTTCGGCCTTCTTTCTGAAAATTTTACTATTGCTTATACCCCACAGAATAAAAGCATGAATCCAACTATCCCAGTGTTGAACCCCGCAAGTTTCATGATATTTTTATGATATTTTCATAAAAATAAGAATTATTATCCATCATATGACGGCACACAATGGTATAAAACCCTGCCGTCACATGTGTGGATAGTTTGAACGCCCTTGGGATGCCGTCAGGTGAAATTATTTACACAAAGTCCATGTGTTTTCATACACGGGAATTTCATCAAACATCTTGTGGGCGGCACAAAGCCATTTACCCACGCACTAAACCAACACAAAAACAATTATTTCTCCTTTGGAGATCGTCCCCGATGTGTTGGGTGGAATTATTTACACAAAGTCCACATGTTTCTACACATGGGAATTTTGTCGAACATAATTGTTTTCGGCCTCCGGGGATTTCTCTCGATGCGACAGGACGTGGTCCTTGCACTCCAGACCCTGTGGACGGCAAGGTGGTGTCAAGAACCACCAAAAAATCACTAAGAAAACCCAAAGGAAAAACCTTTCACGTGTTGCCTCCTTGGAGTGTGTGCAAATAGCAATAAGGAATGCCTTGAAAGGGACTAGGTGGAGGCTTTTATAGTTCCCCTAGGGCCACAAGCCAAGGGGAATTTCATCTTTTCCCTCATCCCTGCACACAAGTGGACAAGTGGATGCCCGGATGGATTGAGGGGTTGATGCCCGGGTGGTTCAGCAGCAGGCATGCACACTACCCCTTGGATGCCTGGAGGGATTTCGGTAGTGGGGTCATGTCCGGATGGGCTATGAAGATGTCGTGGGTCCCATCCCCCCTCTCTCTTTCTCATGTCACATGCCTGGAGGGAAGTGCTGCAGATGCACCATGCCCGGAGGGACTGGGTGTTCACAGTCATACCCGACTGGAGGTCTTGCAGGTGAGTCATGCTTGAAGGGAGCGGTGGAGGTGCCCTTGCCTGGAGGGGCTATGAGGGGTTTGTGGGCCCCACGCTCATCTGCTTTCTCTTCTATCTTTAACAGTAAAGAAAGAAGGGGGGAGGATGCCTAGGGGTCCTGGCTAGGCAGGCATCCCCGGAGGAAACCCTCCAACTGCACGCCATGCCCGGGGGGGTCTGCCCTGAGCAATGCCTGAAGGGACCCAAGAGGGGGGGATCTAGTCTCCCTGTCGCCATGCTCGAAGGGGCTAGGGTTTGCTTCCCCATGCCCAGATGAACTTGGGTAATCCTTTGATACCCGAAGGGGGTGGCCGCGGTCGACTTATCACATGCCTGGAGGGATCAAAAGGAGAAGGGCGCACCTTTCAAATGCCCAGATAAGAGTTGTAAGGTGTTCTGTCTTCTCTATCAAGCCCAGACGGAGTGCTAGAGCTATCCCACCTTCACTAATGCCAGAAGGTGCTTCAAAAGGATCCCCCCCTCTGTCATAAATAGTAGACTTGCCCGAGAAGGAAAGGAGACTTTGGGGGAACCTTTGAGACTTGGGGTTTTAAAAGTTCCCATTTTGGAAACTTGGAGCTTTGGAGCAGGAGGAAGAGTTGTTGTTCAGGGATTGAAGCTGCGAGGGAGGCAAGTGATCTACAAGGGTTTATTTGTGAAAGAGACTCTTAGGGCCCACTTTGTTAACGGAATAAACCCGGGTAGGATGAGTTATTCCGGTATTTTATCCTTGTTCGAGTTTGATAGCATGGTTAAGTTACCAGGGGTCGGTTAGGATAAAAGGCCTTATTCTAGGAATAACTCATTCTACCATTTCTATGGAATGAGTTATTCCTAGGGTTAGACCAAGTTATCAAACTGAAAAAGTAAAAAGTCAATGAATAACTCATCCTAACCCATCTCATGTGAGTTATCCTAACCTATTATCAAACAGGGCCTAGAAGAACATATTTGTAAACATGCCTCTTTTTATAAAGGACATGCCCAAAAATTAGGAGAAGGGTCTGAAAAATATGAAAAAATCATGGAATAATTAGAAATGTTCCTAGTTTGCAGTAATGTTCTCAAAGTTGGGGAAAATCTTTATTAGTTCTGAAATTGTAGAGATTGCAGTCTTACCCGATATTTTTCCAAAATTGTGCAAATGTCCAAGAAATCATAGAAAAGTCATGAAGACTTCAAAAAGTGTGTCACAGTGCTCTTGCTACTCAAAAATTGCAATTGAACCCTACCATTTTTGGGAAAATTGCAAATATACTATAGTTTATGGGAAAATTGTAAATATACTCTGCCTTGGGGCATGGGTGTCTTTCTCGGACATAAGTGAATTCGGTGGTCCAATAGTGATCATATCTATGTAGTTAGAGGCGTGAGGCGACCGATGCGACTAGGGGGTCGCCTCACGCCTCAAACGCCTAGCGATGGTCGAGACGTTGGAGGCGAGATTTTATTAAATAAATAAATATAATTTAAAAATTAAACTATATGTTTAAAAATCACAAAAAATTATTTTTTGAAAAGTAAATATCAAAAAATTGCATATATAAAGTCAATAAGTTCCTTAAATTCATTCATTCCGAAACAAGAATAACACTTATATTATCATACATACAAAATTACAAATACACTAAACAAGAATAACAAGTGCAATATTATAACAAAACTAAAACAAGTAAATAAACAACCAAACAAGTCAATTACATACTCCCATAACACAAAGTGTTTCAAATAGGCATAGTCTACAATCATAGTCATAAAATATGTCTCAACTCTCAAGTCTCCTCATTGCTCATAAAAGAGGAGTCTCTATCACTTGGAAGCTCATTTTTCGATTGTATCTCATCGGAGTCAACATCCTCATCTATGGAGTGAGATGTGGAAATACTTTTTCCCTTTCCTAGGTGACGCTTTTTGGTTGTCGCCCTTGAGGTTTGTCCTTCCTCTTCATTGACATTGGCAGCAATTTCAACATCTAGTCATGTGAGATTCTCCTCTTCATCCACAAGATCTTGCATCTTTTATGTGTTTGAACATGGAATTATGGATATGACCTGTTCAAATATACTCTAATTGCGTTCAAAACTAGATGCACTACATATAAAACTTAAGATCCGAATCGCCATCTTCTGAAGGTGAGGTGTGTTAGTGTCGAAGTTCAACCACCAAGTAGCTTCACACCATAAACAAATCATAATTCACAATAATATGTACACCATGAATGAAAAAAATAGACAAGAAAGGCATCCATACTCGGAACCAAAGTAGTGCATTGCCTAATGGCCATGTCTCTTCCGAATAACCCATGGGCAAACTGATGAGGCACAAGCTCCTTGGAAATTGCATCTTGAACGGAGACATTTGGAGCTATTTTTGCAATGTAATCATATAGCTCTTGCTTAATTTCTTGATCATATCCAATTATTGAATTAGAGAAATAAAGAGCTGGATTGAGATAAAGACCAACTGCATGTAAAAGACGGTGCAATTGAAAGTCCCACCGTCTATCAATGATCTCTCAAAATGGGCCATATTTTTCAAGCTTTTCATTCAGTGCACATTTGATACTCTCCTTTGCACGTTCCATGGTTTCATAAATATAACCCATAGTTGGGTTTTCTCCATCAACAAGCCATAGAACCATAATAAGGGACTTGAATATTTGCAATGAATATGCAACACCATTCCAAAAAGAAGTCTTCAAGATTATGCCTCAACCTTCTTCCCTTCATTTTTTTTGGCCCACCAATTTTTACTAGCAAGCCATCAGCAGACATGAACATCCTTCTCAAGTTATCTTTGTAGCAAGTAGACTCTGCAAATTTAAGTAGTTGGTGGCAAAACGAATGATAGTTGCATGTGCAAGATGCTTGTCATTTGCATACTTTCTCATCATGACAAGAATCCTTGTGTGCCCATAAATGAATGTAGTCATCATTTTGACCCTATGAATGGCTTCTTTCATTGGGGACAATTTGAAAATGTCCTCCAACATCAAATCTAAACAATGGGCAGCACATGGTGTCCAAAATAAATGAGGATGAGCTGTCATCAACATTCTCCAGGTTGCCACATAACTAGACTCATTCTCAATCACGATTTGGATGACATGCTCAGCACCAACCTCTTTAATAACCTTGTTCCATAAGTCTGTCATCAATTTGGCATCTTTCACATGTGAAGAAGTATCAACTGATTTCAAGAATATAGTCTCTCTCTCTCTCTCTCACACACACACACAGAGAGAGAGAGAGAGAGAGAGTTGATGAATGTTCGCCCCTTCATATCTGCCCATGCATCGAACATGATGCTACAATCATATCTCATTCAATTCTCTTTTTTGGGCATCCGCCAACTCTTGAGTTGTTTTTATCTCTTTAGGCAAAATGGTCTCGCGAATCTCATGATAGCTAGGCCCTTTAAATCTCGAACCATATTGTCCTACGGCTTCCAACATTGTTTGAAAGCTAGGTAGGCACACGATATTGAATGGGATGCCAGCTTGATAACATCATCTACCTACGTATTGGAGGACTCTTTCATGATGCTCCTTTTCCCATTTTTATCTCTTATAGTCTTATCTTGTTCTGGATCAATAGTGTAGAACTCGTCCATAGGACCTTTCATCCGTGGTGGTTTTGCAACAATGACATTAACTATATTAACTTGAGAGACCTCCATAGATTAAGATGAATCCTTCAACAAATCATCTCTACCTTCCTCACCATTTGTAATTTCTCATTTCTAAATTTCTTGGCCTTTTTACATATTTTCTTAGATTTCTATCTTCACATTCACGGGAACCTTTTGGCAAGCTATCACATTTGTACCTATGCCGGCTAAATGTTGCTTCAACCTGTAAATCCCTCTTTTACTCACTTTTTTTTACAAAAAATTACATGTTATCTCATTTTTATTTTGTGGATTGACAAAGGTTTCATATTTTCACCCAATGTCTTTTAATTTGCCTTTTTCTCCATTAGGCCCTTGAGTGCTTGCATTTGATGATGCACCACCAGAAACGGACACAGAAGTAGGTGATGTAGGTGTAGACATCTTTAAAAAAATTCAAACAACAAATTTAAATAAGATTACACAAAAATAAATCAAACAACAAATTAAAAAAATATTTTTACTAACTGTTTATTACTAGAAATTCTTCAAAGTCCAAATAGAACAGAGACCGTTGTCGTCGCCGACTCCGACGCCGATTGCCTTGCACGATTGATCGTCACTGTGAGAGATAGAGAGAGAGGGTGAGACAAAGTGAGAGAGAGGATTGACCGCTCCCTCGGACTGTGCGTGTGTGTGTGTCTGTGTGATAGAGAGAAAGAGAGAGGGAGATAGAGAGTGAGAGAGTGAGAGAACATGGTGAGAGAGGGGCTCGGCCCCTCCCTTTGATTGTGCTTCTGTGTGTGTGTCTGTGACAGAGAGAAAGGGAGAGGGAGATAGAGAGTGATAGAGCAGAGTGAGAGAGGGGCTCGGCCCCTCCCTCTAACTGTGCGCGTGTATGTGTGTGAGAGAGACAGAGAGAGTGGGAGAGGGAGATAGAGAGCAGAGTGAGAGACAGCTCGGTCTCTCCCATTGACTGTGCGTGTGTGTCTGTGTGTGACAAAGACAGAGAGTGAGAGAACAGAGAGAGACATAGTGAGGGAGAGGGAGACAGAGAGGGTCTCAGCCCCTCTCTCTCACTGTGAGTGTGTCTCTGTGTGTGACAGAGATAGAGAGACAGTGAGAGGGAGATAGAATGAGAGAGGGGCTCGGCCCCTCCCTCTCATTGTGAGGGAGAGAGAGAGGGGGGAGAGAGAGAGTGATAGAGTAGGAGAGGGTGCGAGCCGCCCCTCTCATTTTGTGCATGTGTGAGAGAGAGAGTAAGAGAGAGAGACAAAGAGAGAGGGAGACAGGGAGAGAGGGTGCGTGAGTGTGTGTCTGTGTGAGAGAGACAGAAAGAGAAGGAGAGGGAGATGAGTGGAGTACTGGCTATGAGAGAGAGAGGGGGGGACGTCGTCGCCCGCCTCACGGTCGCCGCTGTCGCTGCTCACCGATCTCCGCAGGGGGTGGAGATTAGGGTTCGCTCGATCGGGGAGGAAGGGAGGAAATGGTCAGGTGGGGGGGGGTGATCGAAACCCTCAGAAGACATTTTATAGCCTGAATCCACCTTATTGGGTTAGCAAGTCTTACCGATTCGTGGACACCTGATATGCAGATCTGCTACGCGGGTCGGGCTGGTGGACTGGGCCGAGGCGTTGGAGCCGGCCCGAGCGTGTTGAGGCGGGTGAGGCGGCCCGAGCGACAGTGAGGCGATCACCTCAACGAACCTGGATGCAGCGGGGCGAGTTGCCAGTGCCTCGCCTCGCCTAATCGCCTTAGCACCTAGGTGCTCGCCTAGGCGCGCTTTCGATAACATAGGATCATATGGCGACTCAATGGTCCAATTGCGATGAAATCCAAGTTTAACGGTTCGATTTAGACCCGGAGCAAATCCAACGGCCTGATCCAAACCAAGTCTAAATCCAACGGCCGGATTCAGATAAAACCCTTAATGTTACAACGGATATTGTAGTGGTATGAGGGCCTCTTTGACAGTTAATCAAGGATGTTCGGATTTTATGCCAATATAAATTAACACTGATTACGATCGGTGGGGAATTGTCCAAGACACGAACCCTCAATCGTCTAATAAATTAAATATTCTGAGGCTGCATTCTCACTCATGATTGCTGCGGACCGACGGCTATGGCAGCGGGCAGCACAATTGATCTATAGGAACCATAGGGTGATCATCTCAAGGAACTCTCCCCATGTCAGATTTTGGTACGATGTTTGGGCTGGTGCAGCGCCTCTTCGTGACATGTTGCCACCTCTTAAATGGTCTTCTATTAGTGATAAACATTGCTCTGTCCAGCATGCATTTTCAGACCCGCTGTGCACTAATCTTGACCTTGTTCGTATGCACTGTCCCACCGGCTACCTCGACCATATTATTTCTGTTTTGGGCAGCGAGGATCAATGGATTTGGTGTCCTACTACTGATGGGAAATTCTCCTCCAAGTCAGTCTGTGGCCTGCTACAAGGTGCTGCCTCTCCATGCTGGTCGTCGCTTTGGTGCGCGCATATCCCGCTCAAATGGTCCGTCCTTGCTTGGAGACTGATACGTGGCTGCCTCCCCACCGATGACACCATCACGGCCTGCGGTATCCCTCTGTGCTCCATGTGCTGAGCTGCTGCCAGCCACCTGGCATCGAGTCCGGGCTCCACCTATTCTTCCATGGGCTGGTTGCTAACGAAGTATGGTCTGCCCTGCACGATTTTCTTCAGTTCAGCAACTTGTCGGTCTTGACGGCAGCCCAAGGCGTCCTCGACTTCCTCGCTGTTGCACCTATTCCCTCCATGGCTGCGACCATTTGCAGGTGTTTATTTATGGCTGTCATTTGGGAGCTTTGGTGCTGCCGCAACATGTCCCGCTTTGCTGCCCATCCCATGACATCCCGGCAAGTTTTGGGCAGGGTTTTTCTATCAGTCCGCCCTTTGGTCCGAGAGCTTCCTTTCAAGGGGAGGGACCTGCTCCCACAGCAGCGGTCCTTACTGGCATCTTGGGGCATCTCTCTACCTGCTGCCCACCCCTCCCCCAAGGTTGGTTCGCTGGTTCGCCCCTCCTTCAGGCCGGCTGAAATTGAACGTCGACGGTGCACTCAAACGCAGCACTTGTGCTGCAGGTGGTGGTGGCATTGTCCGGGACTATCGTGGTGCTTTTGTCTTCGCCTTTGCCGCTGCATTCCAAGGGGTCTCTTCCAGCCTCGAAGCTGAAGCATTGGCGTTGCGTCATGGGTTATCCTATTGCTGCAATATGGGCTTTTGTCGTGTCGATGTTGAATCGGACTCGCTAGTCTTGGTGCAAATTTTACGGGGGCGCTTCTCCTGCCCCTGGCGGCTGTTCTACATTCTCCATGATGTCTCTACCTTTTGTCAATCTTTGCAGGCGTCTTTCTCTCATATCTATAGGGAGGCCAACCAGGTTGCCGACTGTCTTGCTGGTCATGGTTGTACTTTGTCCTCGTCTCCCCTCCCCTTCATATCTTGGGAGGATCTTCCCACTCTTGTTAGAGGCTCCTATCGTCTTGATAAGATAGGGTGCCCCTCCCTTAGGCCCTAATCTCTTTGTTTGTTTGTCTCTGCTGTACCTCTCCTTTATGCTTATTATGAATAAAATTGCCTTTCAGGTGTGTGGTGGTGGAGCGACCAACTCATCCCCTCACTGAGGGGGGGAGTGCTCTCCTGCCTTCCCACCTTTTAGGTATTGCCTTATTAAAAAAAAATCGTCTAATAAATTAAACACGCGAAATTAATCATATACATGCTAAATCAATTAGCATAAACATGCATACAATTGTCAACAAATGCGCACTTTCCACAAATTATTTATTTTTATTAATTCCGATTGTGAAACACCCAGTTTTGCTCAAACCCTATAGAATAGAAGACTCTCTAGATGCAATTCCAGCTGACCCGATCATGTGCCTTTTCAAAATCCAGTTTCACCATAGCACACTTATGCTTTTTGATTCTCTGCTCATGCAGACATTCTTGGGCAACCAAAAGTTTTCAAGGATCGATCTAACCTTTGCTGAAAGCTGTCTGGTGCTCATCAACTAACTGATCAATAACTCCTTTGAGTCTGTTAGCCATTAGTTTTGGTGATAATCTTAAAGCATCCATTCAGTAAACTGATAGGTCTGAACTGCTTCAATTTTGGCTCCTTCCATCTTAGGGATTAAAACCAAGTGAGTGGCATTGAAAATTCTAACTGGAAGGGGGTTGTCTTCAAACTCCTTCGCCAATGCTAGCAAATCCTTCTTGATCTCATCCAGAGGATCTGGTAGAAACACATCGGAGAAGCATCCGGGGCCGGGGACTTATTTCCATCCATGCTGAACACAGAAGCCTTAACTTCATCCTCTGTGGATGTGGTTTGCAAGGTGACAGCAACATCTTCACTGATTCTAAGCAGCAATTCATTCACTCACTTGAAGTCTCCAAATTTTCTCTTCTTTAAAAAAGCCGAGAATAGTATTTAATCAGGTGATTATGTATATCAACCCTATTATCCAAAACCTTACCATCCACATCCAAGAGTGTAATCTTTAATGTCCTTTTTTTCGCACAGGCTACAACCTGGAAAAAAGCAGTGTTATTATCCCCTTCTCTCGACCATTTTTCTTTAGCCCGCTGACTCCAATTAGTTTTTTCTCTGAGTCATTCATTATACTCAGCTCTCATCTGTGTCTGCAAAGGTTTATCATTCTCTGACAAATCCCCTTGCTCTTCTTTTACTGCTAGCTGACCTAGTTTCTTCAACAGTACTTGTCTATGTTGTCCAGATTTCCCAAACACCTTGGAGCTCCATCTCTTAAGCCTCTGTCTCACCCATTTGAGTTTATTTTGGAAAGTGACTGCAGCACTTCTCTCTTGCTGAACCTCTGACCACCATTAACTGACCAATTCCTTGAAACCTTCCTGTCTGGCCCAAGCTTGCTTAAATCCAAAGATTCTCTTCGTTTTCTTCTGAGGTACCCAAGATAGGTTGATTGGGTTGTGATCTGACTCTGATTTAGGAATACCTGTTGCCTCTGCAGGGGGGAACAACCTTTGCCAATCTACTGAGGTAAAAAATCTATCCAGCTTTGACTGACCACTCGTGCCAACTCTGTTATTTGACCGAGCATACCATCTGTTAGGAATGTGGACTTCAATCCTAGGTTATCAAGGCGGTTTTTGAGGCGAGGTGGCCCCAAACTGTCTCGCTTTCGTCTCAAACGCCTCACTCCCAAGAGGGCTTGTCCCAGGAGATCTTGATTGACTTACCCTATGTATTTTCGCCTCAAATCTTGATTGTATGTTTGTATTTTCGTCTCAAATCTTGATTGTTGTTAATTTTATTGAAAATTTTGATTGTATGTATTTATTTTTTGTGATATTTAGATGAATATTTATATTTTTTGAATTGTATATATATTTTTAATAAAATGCCTCAAACGCCTAGGCGATTCCTCAAACGCCTAGGCGATATGTATTTTCGCCTCAAATATTTATTGTTGTTAATTTTAGTGAAAATATTGATTGTATGTATTTATTTTTTGTGATATTTAGATGAATATTTATATTTTTTGAATTGTATATATTTTGTTAATAAAATGCCTCAAACGCCTAGGCGATTCCTCAAACGCCTAGGCCATTGTCTAGGCATTTGAGGCATGAGACTTCATGCCTCTGACTACATATCTTCAATCATACTACTATCCCTTATCCATTGACCAAAAAACTCCATTAGTTTTTCCCAATGAATATTCCCCTAACTATCTCCAGGGTAACGATCACAGTTAAAATCACCACAAACACACCACACAGCTGGTGATATATCCATAACCTCCAATAATTCTTGAAAGGAATTACCTTTCCATTACTTCAAATGATATTTCATGCAAATTTTGCCTCCAGTGTTCCTGTGATGCAGAAAGTTTAAGAGGCTTTTCATGGCTATGGGGTGTTGAGAGAAGATAAAATTGTATAGATACTTGTCAGTTTCCCATCAGTGTCTTTGAGCAACTTCGCAAAACTTTCCAATCTTAAAAGGATGAACTTCATATTTGCATTTGTTTGAGGAGGTTCTGAATTTATTTTGCTCACTAAGGGTTTCGGGTGGTCTATGTTGATGATAGAGATGATCTGAATAAAAGCCAAGGAAGCTAATTTATGCGCCTCCCCTAACATTTGATGGATATGTGCTATTTTGACCATGGTAGTTGTGTCAAGACATGTTTGATAAGCATTACTCTTCCAACATCATGCTATACTACCTCATTATTAACTCCTGTTGTAGGTTTCTGGAAATGTAGTTTACTACAGGCGACACTTTCTAGTGATTTATTAGGTTTTCTGGGGTATCTACTTGCAGGGTGAGGAGCGGATGATGATGATTAGATATTAACATAGTCAATGTCCCAATACTGTACAATGTCCTGTCATGGAAGGACTCTAGTTCATAACTTACACCTGGGGTACATGGTAGAATTTGTATCATTTTATAGCGACACGGGTCAGAGATATATATGGTGCATGTCAGTGAAATGCATGGGCCTGGACCTATGCAATTTTTTTTTGGAAAGTGTGGACCTATACAAAAATATTGAAGTGCAGGAAAAGGAAACTGCTGAAGTGCAAGAAGTGGTATTGGAGTGTATGCCTCTGTTCCTGCAACATTTGTTTGCAGAATAGACGTTGTCCATGTGTAACAAACATGAATCACTGTTCCTGTGTACTGTCCCAAATCTGAATCACTGTTCCTGTGTACCATCTTTCAGACTCTCACTTGAGAATACATTGTCTATGTTTAATATGCTTTTCTTCTGTATGTTCGGGGGAAGGGGGATGATGGGTAGTGAAATGTGTAATGTGATTGAAGAGGTTGACAACTTGGAAAGTAAATCTCTGTGTTAGTGAAGCTTATTATAAAAAGTGGGAATGCAGATCTCCCAAAGCATATGATTCCTACCAAAAGGCTAATTAAATGAAATTGGTGAATTAGAATCTCACCTCACTGATGCCATTTCTCTCCTTCCCTACCCTTTACTTTCACCCTCCTGCATGCTCTCCTTTCTTTCCGTAACTTTGTCTTTTCCAATCTTTCCTCCCCATCCTTCCTCCTTCCTCCCCATCAGATCTCGCTCACGGTATGCTGCACTTTTTTTTCCCTTTTAGCCAAGGAAGGTAGACTGGGGATCCTGCTCGGATCGGCCAGTCCAAAAGTGATCCAGATTGGTGGGATCAGCTGATCCCAACCAAGTTGGCCAAGTCAGGCCAGCCACCTATTGGAGTGGAGAGAAAAAAATCAAAAAAGGCAAAAAAATCCTAAAAATAGAAAAAATGTTCCAATAATGGAGACACACAATTTTAGATAAGAAATCCATAATATTCACACATTACATTATATTTACTGAAGTTGTACACTGAAATTGCTTTGAAATTACTGAAGTTGTACATTGAAATTGCTTTGAAATTACTGAAGTTGTACATTGAATTTGCTTTGAAATTACTGAAGTTGTACATTCAAATGTTGACCATTGGGCAACTTCCAGTGGCCTTCTAAATTGAAAAGCCATTGGGATTCCCCCTCCCCATTCAGAAAAAAAATAAAAACAGTTTGGAATTTAAAAAAGGGTCAGGGTTTAAGGCCCACCGATTCCCACCGCTATTCCACCGATCCGGCCGATCCTGTGAATAGGATCGGGATCAGATCAGTTCAACCCAAAACTGATCGGATCGGACTGATCCAGCCCTGTCCGATCCGATCCTGCACACCATGCTTTTAGCACCTCCTCCCTAAACGCCTGGCTAGTGGCTGTTTTGCACCGGCCTGCCAGAGGGCTTGAGAGAACTGGGCAGCTACTTTGCATCATTCACTGGAGGGCTGTGGGAAGTGAGTAGATTTTTTTGTAACAGAGCTTCACTTTTATACAGTGTTCCCATCAGAATTGGATTTGGGAAGGGAAACTGGAACCAAATAGCCTAAGCATCCTTGAAGAACTCCACCTTCCATGTGTTGCTAGTGCAGGCTAACTCTTCATCACACTATATCTGATCCTTTCCCCTCACTGAGCCTGTGGAGACAAGAATTTCTATATTTTCTGGCATGTGATTCTCTCAGCGGCATGAGCTACTTGCCATCCTCAGTGGCAATAAATCACAGATGGTGAGGGTGGGTCCATCACACTGGCCAATGGTTATGGGCTGAATAGGGCGGCAGCAGTGGCGGCAGTGGGATAAACATTGTCATATTTTCACTTTTACTCTCTAAACTATGAATCCAATTCCTATACAAACCGAACAAATTCTGAGCTCACTAGTCCATGAATTCAATTCCTAGACAAAACCTTGGCAATCAAAGAAACACCCAATGCTTTCCCCCCAGGGGCGAAGAAAGAGAGGTCAATCATCCCACATCAACACTTTAATGGAAGGAGGGAGGTAGAGAGAGTATCAATATATAAATCACCAAGCAAGTATCTCGGTCATTTTTCTTTGTATATCCAATCCGTTCCACTTGAACAATCATAACCAGATGAACCTGCCAATAGTCTATACATTTTGGAGCCTAGAACTAAGGAGAGTTGCGGCATCCATGATTAGATTTTACTATTTTAGAAAAGTTCCAACATCCATCTCAACTCAAGCTCGAAATTCCTGATTTTCTATAGCAGCTTCCCTGGAAGAGTGAATTTGCCTCTAACCATGCTGCTATTTCTCCAGAACATTTCTTCACTAAACCATTGTCAGATACCTTGGAGTAATTTAAATGAACATCTAAGTTTTGTTGATGCCGATTCATGTTTATATGTTGGATCCATGGATAAAACGAAAGAAGTTGTAAAAGTTAAATGTGCGATGTTTATGCTGTTATTGAGTGATGTTCATGCTGTTATTGAATGTGTGATGTTCACACTGTTATCGGCTGCTGGTTAGTTGCTCTGTTTTCAGAAATCTGCTGGCTCTGGTAGTTTGATGTACCTAATTTTTGACAATCATTGAATGAAGTAGGAGTCTCTTGCCGGTAGATGATTGCCATCAGTATATCATTCTTATCTGGCCTTAATATATTTTCCTGTCCTTCTGACCCTACACACGTTTCTTCTTAGAACAGCGAGTAACACTGTTAAAATACTTTTTGATGCTTCTGTTTTTTATCCTTTCTTTATGTGGTAACATAATGTTTTGGGTTTTGCCTTATTATAGGTCCAAGTTGGAGCATCTGTACAGGCTTTGAGTAGTCGCTGGCCACCACTTGGTTCACACCCTTTTTCTAGTGCAAGAGGTTAAGATTTCCCCTAGAGGTTTCATGCTTTATTTTCCTTGTTGCCTAGGGACCTAATGAATTTAGGAAGTTATAATGCTTTTAATCATTGTAGAAGATGAACTACATTTTTATTACTTGCGGTAACATGACTTCAAGTCTTACCTGTACCCTAAAATTTGATGTTAATGATATTTGCAAACCTCAAAGTAGGGGTAATTTTTTGTTTATTCTAGTTGGCAAAGATTTGTTACACATCCAAGTTTGATATTTTAACATGGCTTCATAGAATCTGTAGCAACTATAAAACAGGGGAGCATACGGAGCCAGCTCTTTAACACTTTTCCATGGCGGTTGATTTTGGCCAAGCATAGATGTACCACAGTAGCACTGTTACCCTTTTGCAAATGACAAAGTTGTTTACTAGTGTTGAATGTTGATAAGGGGGAAGTTTGGGTTACTGTTGGAAAGACAACACTGATTTCCACAGACAGCTGTTTTGACAACTTGGCAACATAATGCCATTTGATAACTTATCAGCTTTTTGAGTCTCAAAATAAAACCATCAGATTCATCACTATCTACTGGATTCACACTAGCCTTCCATTGCAACATCTTGGACATTTTCTTCTTTTCCAAGTGAGGAACTGTTGTATGTTTTTATTGTGTGCAATCACAGTATAATTGGCTTAGCAGAATACGCCCTTCCAGAAGTTCCTCTCTCCACCTCCCATGTCTCTTTTTTTAAACAGCTAATTCATTTTCAAGACTTTGAATGCCAATTTGCATCTAAATTTGTCGGCTTTAGTTCTTGACATATGCATTGACATTCATCTTTCACATTTTTGTGAGAAGGTTGGTGGTTTGTGCCTGGATTTTTGAGTTTCATGTGGGAGGGAAAACTTTATATTATTGATCTAGGCACTTACGTTGTTGATGTTTGTTGTGATATCATAACTGGCAGATTATTACCATTCATTGGATTTATCTTTATGCCTTAGTTTCCAGTATTCCCGTGGTGAATTTTCATACTTTCAATAAGCAGATTCTCAATGTAGATTGTGCACCAAAGACTTCTGACATTCTTCATGCTGTATATTGTCCTTGGAATCTTTCAGATGATGAGGAGAGGGAGAAACTTGCCAAGGAGATATCCAAGGATTGGAGCTCTGGTAATTGTTCCTCAGATTTTCTTTTGTGAGCAGTGATTTTGTCTGTGAATATTGCTGTTGGTCTTCCAGTATGGTTGATGCATTGGTAACTCTGCAGTTTTTGAAAGAAGCATAAATACATTGTTTCTCACCGAGATGGTCCGAGGTCTGATGCTGACACTGAAATATTTCTTCGAGAGGAAAGTCACAGTTAGGTTTTCTGTCTCTGTGTATATGCTTTATCTAGCACTACTCAAATGATCTTTTTCATGACATCTTGCAACTGTTTTAGATTAATTATCCATTTGAAAAAGGCCCTCTTAGCCCCCGCTTCCGTGGAGAGCACGCTCTTCGTCGTTATCCAACTGGAGAAGAACGTTGCATTGCCTGCAAACTATGTGAAGCTGTGAGTACAAAATTTTTATCCTTAATTAACTTTAACAAGTGTTTAATCCTAAGAAGTGTTGAGATGAGTTTTTGATTCTTATGACATAAAAAAATTACTATTTGAGACATCCTAGGATTTTATTTTGACAATCTCAGTGAAGGGTTTTGGTAGGGTAGAATGTTATTCTTCATAGATCCGTAAGCTGGAAGCCTATGCCTGATTTTTACTCTTTAAGTTTGGCTGAAGGCCGCCATGCCATGGGCTTGCTTCCAATTGGAAGTTTCGCGGTACATGCCCTAAGTAACGATGAGAGTGCGAGTCTGTTTAATGATCTTAGAAAACTAGTTGATCTCATGAACTCTAACTTGCCAGATCTGCCCCGCACAAGCAATCACAATTGAAGCTGAGGAGCGTGAAGATGGCAGTCGTCGGACCACAAGGTATGGGTACCCCATCTGTATGGTCATCTGATTCCATCACGTGCAATCATCCAACTGGCATCGCTGTGTATTTGCAGGTACGACATCGACATGACCAAGTGCATCTACTGTGGGTTCTGCCAGGAGGCATGCCCAGTGGATGCTATTGTTGAAGGGCCTAATTTTGAATTCGCCACTGAAACCCACGAGGTGAATTCCCTGACATGGATACTTGTGTTTGTGATAAATTTCCCTTTTATGATCTTTCAATCCCGAGTTTTCCCTCCTGTGCCCTTTCTGATGGTGATGCTGCTGTTCGTAGGAGCTGTTGTATGACAAGGAGAAGTTGCTCGAGAACGGAGACAGGTGGGAAACTGAGATAGCCGAGAATCTCAGATCGGAGAGCCTTTATAGGTGAGCTCTCCCGACTTAACAGACTTCGGAGCACCAGTCAGCTTGCAAGTTTTTTTTTTCGCGTCGGTAAAGCAAATAAAGTTGTATGCGTCGACATTTGTGCTTTCTGTTACTGTTGCTGTTCATCGCGTTACCTCTTGGGCTTTACTTTTAAACTGTGCTTTCTGGACAGCACCGATTTTGTGGCAGTTGGGTTTGCCGCAAGAATGCTGCAAAAGATCATAAGATGTAGAAACAGTATTTTAGCTCATGTTTAAAGTGTTGCAAACTAATTTGTTAAATTTTATTTTATTTTTGAAATGTTTGTGGTGTCGTAAGTTGTTGGGTCTCAAAATTGTGTTGACCCCGTGTGGCCCAATTTTCTTACCCCATTTTTGTTTTCGGTTCAAGACTTTCCAGTGATTTGAAAACTATTAAGGGCCGGTTTGATATCGGAATAGCGTCCCGCGGGTTTCCCATCCGAGAAGAGAGAAATGTGGGGGGTTCACACTCTCTCCTCACACACATAACTCTTATCCGGGGTGGGGCACCGTGTTCGACTCTCTGGAGTTGAACACGGTAACCCCGTTCCAAAAACAAATTAGCCCTTAGCATACCTTTTGTTACAGTCTGATTCAGCTCGGGCTTAGGTCACAAAGTGGTTTCATTGAGGGGGTTAGCTAGTACAGATCAACTAGTCTCACTTTGGTATCGGTTTATCCCAGGGTTAATTCTAAGTTAACTCTGGGATAAGTTTTTTTGTGATTTGATAAATAGTTTGTGTTAATCGGTTTAGGTTAAGGATTAACTCAGGGTTATTCTTGGGTTTTGAAATCCACACCTAGAGGTGGGTTAAGGTGAGTTAATCTCCTATCTTTGATAAATGCTTAATTAAATGTGTCTCTCTCTCTCATAATTAATGTTATTTTTCTCTCATTATTACTAGGTTAACATATTATTTATCAAATCATACTAGATTAAAAGTCGGTTAGCTCACATCTTTACTCCCCGATTAATTATCCTCTTATCAAATTAAAAATGAGTTAACTCCGGATTATTTTAATCGAGTTGAATTAGTCCACCTTTAACTTAACTCCGTATTAAAATGAGGCTTAACGTCTTCCACAGTTAGAACAAATATGAGCTCTAGGATAACATATCTACTATCAAAGCCAAAGGCCTGAATAGATTGTCTCGGGGGGGTAACCCGACTTATTCCTGTCCCTAGATCAAAGCGATACTAAGATTATTGTTCGGGTTTTTTTAGAATCAATGATTTTAAAACTAAGTATATTGTTTTAAGTGATTTTAAAATCAGTGATATCAAAGTTAATATCTTGTAATATTTTAAGTCAAAGCAAATGACACTTTTATAGAGGAGGGCTGCTTTGAAGAATCGAATATGCCAACGAGTTCTAGTGGCAATGGTTGTCTGTACAGTTGCTTGATCGAGTTCCGGGGATGATTTTGGCAGAAAATTGAGAAGAACAAAAAATGGAACGCAGGTTCCGTCCGATTCCGATCCCGAGTCCATTTGCAGTAATGGCGTTCATCGGTAATTTCTCGAGTGCAGCAGGCACAGATATGTCTTCTTTAAAAGTCATCTAAAATAAAAAAAAATATTTTGTGCATAATTATCTTTGTAAATATCAATTATGTTAAATATATTTCTCATTTGAGTATATTATTAAAAATATTATTTATTTATCTTTAATGATTATAATTATATTCTAGTCATAACTTCGGTTGGTTCAGCGAGAGTTAAACGCGAGTTAAAAGATTAAATTATTAATTTATTTTTAAGTTCTCTCTCTCTCTCTCTCTCTCTCTCTCTCTCTCTCTCTCTCTCTCATAGAAGTCCTAGGTTGAGGAGGGGGGGTCGGGAGAGGGGGGTTGCAGGGTGTCGGCGGCATAAGGTGATGGGAGGCGTTACAGCCCCGGGAGTGGGGCGGCGTGGGACTCCTCCTTCGGGTCAAAGGAGAGAATAGCGCAATGATTGGGGATATGTAGGTGGTGAGCCCGACTTCGAGGCCGCATAGCGGTGTGTGGTTTGTGATGTACGTGTGGGGGTGGGGGACGACAATCGGGAGAGGGGGACATTCGGGTGGGGTTTCTGGCAGGGAAGAGGGCACTTCCTCTCTTCCAGGGTGGGGGTGGGGTTTCGATGAGGAAGGGCATGGGGAGGGGGTTCTATGGTGAGGGAGGGGGCTCCGACGGGGAGAGGGTTGCAGGGTGTAACATCTTGAAAAATTTTAGTCTAACTTTTATTAAATATTTATAATTAAGAAGTCTAAGATTTATTTGTTTATTTATATCTATGTGTGTTGAATTCTCCAACTTAGTAGACGGTAGTTAGACGGAGCGAAAAGTAGACAGAAGGGTAAAAAGTTAGACAAAAAGGGAGAACATAGACGATGAAAGTTAGATGATGTTCTGCCTAAGTTAAAGAAAGTTAGATGATATTTCGCCTAAGTGAAGAATGTAGATGGTAAGATCAGAAAGTAGATGATGTGCTGGCAATTTGGTGGAGAAAGATTAGATGATGTGTCGAAATTAGATGGAATCATTTAGATGATGACATAGACAAGAAAGTTGGACAATGTAAAAGTAGATGGAATATCATCTAAGATAGGAGAAGTAAACTAAGTATCGACTATGTCAGAAGTATTAGACGAAACAACGGGTTAGACGAATTATTTTTGTCATCTTCTAGATAAACGATATAATGAAAGATTAGGTGAAATATTGAAGAGATAAATGATATATGAAAGGATTAGATAAGATATTGACGATATATGGAGGAGTTAAATAATATATTAAAGGATTAAATGATATGTTGAAGAGATAGATGATTCATTGAAGTATTAAATGTTAGTAGTCAGAATGAAGTTGGACGACGAGATCATCTAAAATGGAAAGTATGAAAAGGCTTAGACGATGCGGCCAAAAGACAAACTAGACAATGAGAGTAGACGACGCCCAGTAGACGACGGAAATTTTGAAACTTTTGACAGTGCAGGATCTTTAGGAGATTTGGACATTATGTCTAGACTTAAATGACCGATCAGAGAAGCTTGTCAGGGGATTGTTGCCTCGAAAAAGAGCGACCATAAGATTTTCGTCACAGTAAAGGTGTAACACCCGAATCCGTTCGAAACTTGAAAATAACTAATCACTTTACTTCTGGAACCTATACAGATCCCAGATTCTCTAAATCAAATCCCAATGTCTTGAACTGTATAGAAAATACGGGTTTAACGGATGTTAATATGTAAAATAGACATCTTCTTTTATTAATACGTAACTCCTCATAGGAATGTCAGAATATGTCAATATTAGAGTCGTTGGAAAGATAACTGAAAAATCTATAAGTTTCATGTTGAACACTTTTTCAAATTTTGACGTTTGGAAGGATAAAAATGAGATAGAGTAAACTAGTTCTTAGAAATCATGTTATTAAGAGTTTTTATATATATAAAAAAAAAATCAAAAAAATCCTAAAATATCTACCCCACCCCCCACGTATGCCCCCCTCCTTCTTATCCTCTTCCTCTCCATCTTATCCCCTCCCCCATCCTTATCTCCTCCTTCTTCTTATCTTCTCCTCCCCTCCCCCTATATATACCCCCTCTCCCCCTCTTTCCCTTCCACTCCAACACCCCCCTCTCCCCCTCCAACTCTTCTCTTCTCTCACTCCCCTCCTCACTCACTCTCTCTCTCTCTCTCTCTCTCTTAAATATTTTTATTTTCTCTTTTCAATTCTCTCTCTCTCTCTTAAATATTTTTATTTTCTCTTTTCAATTCTCTCTCTCTCTCTTAAATATTTTTTATTTTCTCTTTTATACTCTCTCTCTCTACTCTCTCTCCACTTTCTCTCTCTACACTTTTTATCTTCTCTCTCTACTTTCTCTCTCTATTTTCTCTCTCTAAATTCTCTCTCTACTTTTTCTCTCTAATTTTTCTCTTTTATATCTCTCTATACTTCTTTCTCTCCACTCTCTTCACTTTCTCTCTATATCTTCTCTCTATATCTTCTCTCTCTAAATTCTCTCTCTACTTTCTCTTTCTATTTTCTCTCTCTTTACTTTCTCTCTCTACTTTCTCTCTCTAAATTCTCTCTATTTTCTCTCTCTACCTTTTCTCTTTACTTCCAACTCTCATTCTCTTATTAATAAATGGAGAATAGAAGATAATACAGCATCAAAATAATATAAATAATTAATAAACACTTGGACGGAGGATTTGAAACCTATTTGGATAATTTCGCCCTTCTATACGCATCTGGAATTGGACAATTATCTTTTCCTACGCAAGGACTTTTACGGGAACTCGAGTGAGATACTAAAGTCAATTCGGAAGTCCATTTTAAAGGTAGGCACGTGATAAACCGAGTGCATGTTATTTGTTATTTACATTTCTTTGATTTGATTTTGTTTGAAATGTAATTTAAGTCATTGATTTATTTAACCCAATGATTTATGTTTAGAATCAGTTATTTATTTAGTTATCATTCTGTAAAATATTATGTTTCTCTCTAATCTCTCTCTAATTTCTCTCTAATCTCTTTCTACTTTCTCCCTCTACTTTTTCTCTCTACTCTCTACTCTCTACTCTCTCTCTACTCTAATCTCTTCGAATGTTATATATATTTAGTTAATAATATTAAAATACGATCCAGTTATTTTGTAAAGTTTAACGGCAAGTTTTAAGTATTGAGACGACTATGTAATAAGCATCATAATAAGAATAAAAATTTGATTAAGCATATGGACTGTGTCACTTTAAGGAGGTGTGGGGCGACAAACCGTAGTTAGCTTCCGCTACGGGATTAGGCCCATTTCCGAGGACAAACGGACTTCTGAAAAATCCGGAACCCAGAATAAGAAAATTATCTGGGGAATGGTGGAGTATTAACTCCCGATCCTGCGTGGTTGATCAAGGCCGACAGGCTCCAGCGTTTAGACCTTTTGTCTTTATGTCGACGTCTGGATGCCTAGGTATGTGTTTGCTACTGCTTTTAGTGACGGGATGCCTGTCCAATATATGCTTCCAAACAATATGAAGTTCAGATTTGATGTTCATCTGTATAAGCTCTGATTTAGCTAAGATATGTATTATGCCATATATATAAGTCAGATAAGATTTATTATAAGCATTTGTTTATAAATCTGAAAATTACTTTGCTCTTTATATTTCCTTCGCATTCATAGTATATGTACAATTCAGTGAAATTGTGATTAGCTTTATATATATCATGGATTTGCACCGTTTAGTATATGATAAGCATGTGATTGGTTTTGATGCCTACTGAGTCTGTGGACTCATTTCGTTGCCTAACAATTTCAGGAAATTGACGAGTGTGTACCTCGACTCCGACGGACAGTAGGTCGGAGGGTGATCCATGGCGTAGTTTGGATTCCGCTGCGTAGATAGATTTAGTTTTCTTTTGAATAATGAATGTAAATATGACTTTTGAGTAAAGATATGTAGTATTCCGTATACGATGTAAATTATGAGTATGGAAATGGTATGGTTATGTTTCTTTTGAATTATGTGATGGTTTGGCCTTTAACGCCTTGCAAATAATCTTGGCCCACAACACTTCCGTACATCCGCTGTGACGTCCCCGGACCCGATACGGGATCGCGGAAAAGGGGGCGCCACAGAGAGTGGTATCAGAGCAAGGTTGTGAGGCTTGGAATCTTTGCAGCCATCAGATTTATATACCATACCACACGATCTTAGGAATTCATTTTAGAATTTGATGTCAAACCTAGAATCATACTAATTCGGATTAGTTCTCCCTCGCAGGCGATGGCAGGGAGTGATAGAGTTGAGGTGAATACTTCTCCTGAGGAATCTGCGCCCTCAAATGGGACATCACAAGGGGTTGTCGGGGAAACAATTCATGGCGAGCTTGCTCCCGGTGGGGAAGGTGCGTTACCTATTCAGGGTGTGCCAGATTTAGGAAGGTTCACACAAGCTTTTCAAGGGTTAGTGCAGACTATGTAATTACAGGCCCAAACTCATGCAATGATGCAAGCCCAGTTACAAACTCGTGTGCAAGAACAACCGAATAGGGAAGCAGGCGCTACCCTGATGGAGAAATTCAGACATATGAGTCCTCCTTCTTTTAAGGGGGAGAGTCACCCGGAGATTGTGGAAAACTGGGTGAGAGAAATTGAGAAGATTTTCACGGCCATTAGATGTGCAGAGCAGGATAAGGTGATATTAGCTACATTTATGCTAAAGGACCGTGCGGACGAGTGGTGGAGGTCTGCACTTAGAACCACTTTCAGAAATAGAGAAACAGAGATTGGCTGGAATGAATTTCTTGATGTGTTTCATGTAAAATTTCTCCCTCAGCATGTGAAGGACAGGAAAGAAGTAGAATTTTTAAATCTAACTCAAGGAGGTATGTCGGTTGCTGATTATGAAGCAAAATTTACAGAATTAGAAAAATATGCCCCTCATATTTGTTCAGATGAGCTTAGAAGGGTGAAGAAATTTGTTAGAGGTTTAAGAAGTAACATTAGAAGTAGAGTTGCAATCCTTGAGCCTCAGACTATGGCAGCAGCTTTGAGGACTACTTTTATTGCAAAAACTGAATATGAGGAATTCTTAGTGGAAAGACAAAGGGATAATGCAAAAAGGGATAATTTTGGTTCGATTGGGAGGAAAGATAAGAAGCCAAAGATGACTTTTCCAGAGAGAGTTCAACCAGTTAGGAGAGATACTATGCCAGCTTGTCAACAGTGCGGGATGCAGCATAGAGGCAATGAATGTTGGCGGGCTGCAGGTAAATGTTTTTCATGTGGTCAGACAGGGACATATGATAAGGGATTGTCCCACAAGGCCAAGACAAGATCAGCAACCACAACAACAGCGGAGAGTTCAAGTCAGAGTATATGCACTAACAAGGGAAGACACCCGAGATGCCAATGCAGTAGCTGAAGGTATTCTTCTTATCAATGATATGCATGCAAAAGTTTTATTTGATCCGGGTGCTACACATTCATTTATTTCTCTAAGATTTGCTGAATTATTGAAAGATAAACAAATTGTGAACACTGATGAGATGTCCATTAACACACCAACTGGGGAGATAGCTAGAACGACTTCTGTTATTCCTAGCATTGATGTGGTGATTCAGGGGAGGATTAGGCCAGCATGTGTGTATCTGCTGGAAATGACTGATTTTGATGTCATCTTGGGAATGGATTGGTTAGATACAAATTTTGCCCTTCTAGATTGTCATGGAAAGAAAGTAATTTTTCAAAAATCTGGGGAGCAGACATTTCACTATCAATGTCCAAGGCACCGTTCTAGCAAAACATTAGTTTCAGCACTTAAAGCTTTGAAATTACTTAGAAGTGGATGTCAATGTTATTTGACTAGTGTAGTGGCTATTCCTTCTAATGAAAATCAGAAAACCCCCTCGGATATCGATGTGGTCAGAGAATTTCCAGATGTATTCCCCGATGAACTTTCGGGTTTGCCACCACACCGAGAGGTGGAGTTCACCATTGAGCTCTCACCGGGTACTTTACCCATTTCCATTCCTCCCTACAGAATGGCACCAGCCGAATTGGCAGAGTTGAAGAAACAATTGCAAGAACTGCTAGATAAGGGGTTTATTCGACCAAGTGTATCCCCTTGGGGCGCACCTGTTCTATTTGTTAGAAAGAAAGATGGGTCGCTTAGATTATGTATTGATTATAGGAAATTGAATCAAGTGACCATTAAGAATAAGTACCATTTGCCAAGGATTGATGATTTATTTGATCAGCTACGAACTGCCACAGTATTTTCAAAGATTGATCTCAGATCTGGATACCATCAACTAAGGATAAGAGAAGAAGATATCTCAAAAACTACTTTCAGAACACGATATGGGCATTATGAATTTTTGGTTATGCCATTTGGGTTAACTAATGCACCAGCAATATTTATGGATTTGATGAACAGAGTTTTTCAACCATATCTGGACACATTTGTAGTGGTGTTTATTGATGATGTGTTGATCTATTCTCCTACTGTTGAAACTCATCAAGAACATTTGAGAATTGTGTTGGAAACTTTAAGGAAACATCAACTCTATGCGAAATTCAGTAAATGTGAATTCTGGTTGGGTAAGGTCCAATTCTTAGGGCATATCATTTCTGGAGATGGAGTGTCTGTTGATCCAGCTAAGGTTGAGGCAGTTTTGCATTGGGAAAGGCCGAAGAATGTCAGTGAGATTAGGAGCTTTTTGGGTCTTGCGGGTTACTATCGCAGGTTTATTGAAGGTTTTTCTTCTATTGCAGCTCCTATGACAAAATTGACTAGGAAAGGGGTTCCTTTTGAATGGTCAGATAAATGTGAAATGAGTTTTCAGAAATTAAAAATAAGGTTAACTACAGCCCCAGTGCTTACTTTACCTTGTGGGTCAGGAGGATTTGTGATATATACAGATGCCTCTAGAAAAGGACTAGGATGTGTCCTGATGCAGAATGGCAAAGTAGTAGCTTATGCATCTAGACAACTAAAGAATCATGATGTGAATTATCCAACACATGATTTGGAGTTAGCAGTGGTGGTACATGCTCTAAAAATTTGGCGCCATTATTTATATGGTGAGCAGTTTGAAGTATTTACAGACCATCAGAGTTTAAAATATATTTTCTCTCAAAAAGAATTAAATTTAAGGCAAAGACGGTGGATTGAATTTTTGAAGGATTATGATTTCACCTTGAATTACCACCCAGGAAAAGTAAATGTGGTGGCAGATGCACTCAGCAGGAAGAGGCTAATGGCAATCCAGTTACGCCAAACTTGGAGAATGACATCTGATGTAGTGGAGTATTCTCCGATATGCAAAGGGAGAAACTTATTTCTGGCCCAACCAACTATTCAGTCTGCAATGGTTGAGCGAATTATGCAAGCACAACTGAATGATCAGCAGTTACAAAAATTGATTGGCACACCGAGATTTACTCAAAGTGCAGACGGGGCAATCAAATTTCAGGGAAGATTGTGTGTACCTCGGAATGAAGAAATAAAGAAAGATCTATTGACCGAGGCACATAAATCACAATATTCCATTCACCCGGGCAGTAAAAAAATGTACAAAAACATGAGAAGATAATTTTGGTGGATTGGTATGAAAAAGGATATAGCAGAATTTGTCAACAAGTGTCTTACTTGTCAACAAGTAAAGGCGGAGCATCAAAGGCCAGCGGGACCATTACAATTGATGGAAATTCCACAGTGGAAATGGGAGCATATCACTATGGATTTTGTGATGGGATTACCAATGACTAAGAGAAAACATGATTCTATTTGGGTAATTGTTGACAGGCTTACTAAGTCAGCCCATTTTCTGGCAATCACAAAGATACAATCATTAGAAGATTTAGCCAATTTGTATATTAGAGAGATTGTGAGACTTCATGGTGTGCCTGTGTCTATTATTTCAGATAGGGATGCAAGGTTTACAGCAAAATTTTGGAGGAGTTTACAACAAGCGCTTGGTACACAGTTAAAATTTAGTTCAGCTTTTCACCCTCAAACAGATGGACAATCAGAGAGAACCATTCAAACACTAGAAGATATGTTGAGGGCATGCAGTTTAGACTGGAAAGGCAGTTGGGATGAACATTTGCAGTTAATTGAGTTTGCATATAATAACAGCCATCATGCAAGCATAGGAATGGCACCATATGAAGCGTTATATGGTAGACAGTGTAGGTCACCTATTTGTTGGGATGAGGTTGGTGAGCGGAGATTGATTGGGTCACAGATTGTACAGGATTGTGTAGAAAAGGTTGAGTTGATTAGAAAAAGATTACTTACAGTTCAGAGTAGGCAGAAAAGCTATGCTGATCAAAGAATGAGAGATCTACAATTTGCTGTCGGGGATCACGTATTTCTGAAAGTTTCGCCTACTAGGGGAGTAATGAGATTTGGCAAGAAAGGTAAACTCAGTCCGATGTATGTTGGACCATTTGAAATCTTAAGAAGGATTGGTGAGGTGGCATATCAGCTGGCTTTACCACCATCATTGTCAGGAGTTCACGATGTATTCCATGTGTCCATGTTGAGAAAATACATGCCAGACTCATCGCACATTATAGAGTATGAACAATTGGAAATTCAGCCGGATCTTACATATGAGTAGAAGCCAGTTCGCATTCTCGATAGGAAAGAACAAGTGCTGAGAACGAAGACAATTCCACTGGTGAAGGTATTGTGGAAAAGCGTCTCAGCAGAAGAAGCTACTTGGGAGATGGAAGATGAAATGCGGAAGAGATATCCACAGCTATTCGGTACGTATTGAGTAAATTTTTAAATTTCGAGGACGAAATTTATTTAAGGGGGAGAGATTTGTAACACCCGAATCCGTTCGAAACTTGAAAATAACTAAGCACTTTACTTCTGGAACCTATACAGATCCCAGATTCTCTAAATCAAATCCCAATGTCTTGAACTGTATAGAAAATACGGGTTTAACGGATGTTAGTATGTAAAATAGACATCTTCTTTTGTTAATACGTAACTCTTCATAGGAATGTCAGAATATGTCAATATTAGAGTCGTTGGAAAGATAACTGAAAAATCTATAAATTTCATGTTGAACACTTTTTTCAAATTTTGACGTTTGGAAGGATAAAAATGAGATAGAGTAAACTAGTTCTTAGAAATCATGTTATTAAGAGTTTTTATATATATAAAAAAAATCAAAAAAATCCTAAAATATCTACCCCACCCCCCACGTATGCCCCCCCTCCTTCTTATCCTCTTCCTCTCCATCTTATCCCCTCCCCCATCCTTATCTCCTCCTTCTTCTTATCTTCTCCTCCCCTCCCCCTATATATACCCCCTCTCCCCCTCTTTCCCTTCCACTCCAACACCCCCCTCTCCCCCTCCAACTCTTCTCTTCTCTCACTCCCCTCCTCACTCTCTCTCTCTCTCTCTCTCTTAAATATTTTTATTTTCTCTTTTATACTCTCTCTCTACTCTCTCTCCACTTTCTCTCTCTACACTTTTTATCTTCTCTCTCTATTTTCTCTCTCTATTTTCTCTCTCTAAATTCTCTCTCTACTTTCTCTCTCTAATTTTTCTCTTTTATATCTCTTTATACTTCTTTCTCTCCACTCTCTTCACTTTCTCTCTATATCTTCTCTCTATATCTTCTCTCTCTAAATTCTCTCTCTACTTTCTCTCTAAATCTCTCTTCTACCTTCCTTCTCTACTCTCTCTTTACTTTCTCTTTCTATTTTCTCTCTCTTTACTTTCTCTCTCTACTTTCTCTCTCTAAATTCTCTCTATTTTCTATCTCTACCTTTTCTCTTTACTTCCAACTCTCATTCTCTTATTAATAAATGGAGAATAGAAGATAATATATCATCAAAATAATATAAATAATTAATAAACACTTGGACGGAGGATTTGAAACCTATTTGGACAATTTCGCCCTTCTATACGCATCTGGAATTGGACAATTATCTTTTCCTACGCAAGGACTTTTACGGGAACTCGAGTGAGATACTAAAGTCAATTCGGAAGTCCATTTTAAAGGTAGGCACGTGATAAACCGAGTGCATGTTATTTGTTATTTACATTTCTTTGATTTGATTTTGTTTGAAATGTAATTTAAGTCATTGATTTATTTAACCCAATGATTTATGTTTAGAATCAGTTATTTATTTAGTTATCATTCTGTAAAATATTATGTTTCTCTCTAATCTCTCTCTAATTTCTCTCTAATCTCTTTCTACTTTCTCCCTCTACTTTCTCTCTCTACTTTCTCTCTCTACTCTCTCTCTACTCTAATCTCTTCGAATGTTATATATATTTAGTTAATAATATTAAAATACGATCCAGTTATTTTGTAAAGTTTAACGGCAAGTTTTAAGTATTGAGACGACTATGTAATAAGCATCATAATAAGAATAAAAATTTGATTAAGCATATGGACTATGTCACTTTAAGGAGGTGTGGGGCGACAAACCGTAGTTAGCTTCCGCTACGGGATTAGGCCCATTTCCGAGGACAAACGGACTTCTGAAAAATCCAGAACCCAGAATAAGAAAATTATCTGGGGAATGGTGGAGTATTAACTCCCGATCCTGCGTGGTTGATCAAGGCCGACAGGCTCCAGCGTTTAGACCTTTTGTCTTTATGTCGACGTCTGGATGCCTAGGTATGTGTTTGCTACTGCTTTTAGTGACGGGATGCCTGTCCAATATATGCTGCCAAACAATATGAAGTTCAGATTTGATATATGACTTTGATATGATCTGAGAATAAGTTCATCTGTATAAGCTCTGATTTAGCTAAGATATGTATTATGCCATATATATAAGTCAGATAAGATTTGTTATAAGCATTTGTTTATAAATCTGAAAATTACTTTGCTCTTTATATTTCCTTCGCATTCATAGTATATGTACAATTCAGTGAAATTGTGATTAGCTTTATATATATCATGGATTTGCACAGTTTAGTATATGATAAGCATGTGATTGGTTTTGATGCCTACTGAGTCTGTGGACTCATTTCGTTGCCTAACCATTTCAGGAAATTGACGAGTGTGTACCTCGACTCCGACGGACAGTAGGTCGGAGGGTGATCCAGGGCGTAGTTTGGATTCCGCTGCGTAGATAGATTTAGTTTTCTTATGAATAATGAATGTAAATATGACTTTTGAGTAGAGATATGTAGTATTCCGTATACGATGTAAATTATGAGTATGGAAATGGTATGGTTATGTTTCTTTTGGATTATGTGATGGTTTGGCATTTAGCGCCTTGCAAATAATCTTGGCCCACAATACTTCCGTACATCCGCTGTGACGTCCCCGGACCCGATACGGGATCGCGGAAAAGGGGGCGCCACAAAAGGAGAATAAAAGCATGGAAGTTGTACGAGAATAAGTTGTGGTAGAGGATTTGAAGGATGACATGTGTACGTTGTGCATGAGAGGTGTACAGTAAAAATAGACTGAGAACTAGCACGTAGGGAACACGACACCGACTCAAATACTATATACATCTCTCTCTCTTTTCTCTCCTTACCCTTTTGCCTTTTTGTTCCTTCGTACCCTTAGCTCTTTCTCTCTGGAGCATCAGCATCGCTCTTGCGTTCTTTCTATTTCCTTGAGAGCTCCTAAGAATTTCTCGTCACAGCAAGGGTTGCTCTAAACCTGGTAAGCCTTCTGCAGTCTTCTAAGACCCATTCAAACTCCCTGACTTCGCCATTCTCTATGGATAGTTGAGACTATCTGATTTTCCTCCATCTTAGTTTGATCATCCGGCCTCTAGGAGCGGGACTTGGAAGGGTAGGACAGGAACTGAGAGGAGATGCAGGTAGCTAAGGATCACGAGTTTCTCCTTTAAGGTAGAGCTTCTAAGCATGAACCAGGTATGAGACTTAAGCCTAATTTCTTCGATCTATGTTCTAAATTGTTCCCGAATAAGTAGGAACTACATATTATGTGTTAAGATCAAGTAGAGACTTGTGTTCCGATATTATTAAGTTTTCTCTACGTGCTTTACGAAGATATCTATGAATGATAAGATACACAATAACAAGGACAAGTTAATAAGACTCGAGATGAGTTTCATGTGTGTATGGTATAAAGCAATACAAGGACGTTACGAAGTGTGTCCATCTATGGGTAAGATCGTCTCTAAGAATAATAAACATTGTATTTCATGTGTATAGGGCGATCCAGACAGAACGTTCACTGCATGTCATGATTAATCCTGGAACTAGATCTCATCACCCAGTCGAGCCATGTTTCCTCCTTGGAACTCTTACTCGAATGTGTAAAGAAAAGGGCTACCCATTGGAAAGGGCAACCAATGGAAATGACTATCAAAATTAGGTGTTTTGGAGAGGAGTTCTGGCGTGAAACCGCCAGTAGGTGCAACCACCCAAAGCGTGAAGCCGCCGCTACATGTGCTTTATGTGCTTAACTTATGATCCATATTTCATGTTTAAACTTTGATTACTCTAGTCGACATGTTGAAAATGTGGGTACGAGTACACACACATTATGATAGCTTATGCAAGTTAGATGTGCTTCTATGCAAGTGTGTTGATCCATCGTCTTGCGTATTGACCATTCTGATAAGAAAATATGTTATGAACACCGTACAAATAAATGGCAAACATGTTAAGTACTTTTTTACTAAGTTTTACCCGTGCAAGCTCATGCCACAGTTGTAATGAAAGCTTTGTTGATAGATCATGTTGCAAGTTAAAATTCTGCCATGATATTCTTAGTTAATATTTCTAGTTTACATGTTTTCATTTTTGGCCTCAAAAGTCTTGGACTGTAGTATGAGACACTCTTGTTACTGTTCCACCTATGCTTACTTGATTGATTATCCATGAGTTATTTATATTTATTTATCTCGAATTATGTAGTTGCACTTATTATAATTGTATAGCACGAAGAAGATAAGCTTTTTTACAAAAATATTTCGTTTCAGAATAATTGTGAATTACATGAGTAGTACGTCAACGAGGTAGAGAGTTATAGTGGTGTTAGGAGTCCCACTGAGTCGTTATAGTTAGCAGGTTCTCTTACTATTTTAGGTGCCGACTAGGCGGAGGAGTGAGCGCTCAGGGTGGTTGTAGGCGTCGCTGTGCAAGAAGGTGGGTGGAATAGGGTTTTCTTCGACGGTCTGCTACACTAAGATTTTTGTTGATATGAGAACTGTTGTGGAAGAACTGTAATTTTTTTTTGATATGCCCGTATGGGCTCTTGTATGATAGATTTATATTAATTAGTGGATTATGATATGGAAAATAGTCCCTAATTGTTCTCTCTGTAACTCATAGTTAATTTTGAATAGTTTTATGTCGTGGAATGTAAATGACCCAATCACTCAAGTACTACTACTCTCGGCCATGCATGTCATGCGCCATATCCCGTGTTTTCGCTTTTAGAAGGGCGTGATATAGGGTGTGGAGGTGGGGCTGCTTGCCGAGAGGGGGGCTGGGAGGGGGGTTCTACGGTGAGGGGGGGGGTTCCAGTGGGGTGGGGCACGGGAGGGGGTTCTAGAGTGGGGGGAGGGGGTTTTCGGCAAGGGGGGGGGGGGGTTCTGACGGGGAGGGAGCCACCTGTCGAAGGGGGAGACCCCTGATCCGGTGCTCCCTCCTCTCACACACACACACACACACACACACACACACACACACATTCGTTGAATATTTCATAAAACACAGGGGGTTTTCGGCAAGGAGGGGGGTGGGGGTTCTGACGGGGAGGGAGCCACCAGTCGAATGGGGAGACTCGTGATCCGGTGCATAAAACGGAGGGAGTTTTTGGCAAGGAGGGGGGTGGGGGTTATGACGGGGAGGGAGCCACCTGTCGAAGGGGGAGACTCGTGATCCGGTGCCCTCTCCTCTCTCTCTCTCTCTCTCTCTCACACACACACACACACACACATAATAATAGTCATGATATTTTAAGTATTTCATATATCTTGACGTTTTTCGTCGAATATTTCATAAAATATTCGCCCAACGTGGATGGCAGTAGACCGCAGGGATACAACCATAACCATTCGGCAGATTTGGAGATTATCTTTGATAATATATTCAAATTAAGAGTATATTTGACATAACTAATATCCAGAGAGATATTTATATAAAAAACCTAAACAGAATGAAGCCAATGCAAGTTCCCTTGCCAACGAGATTGGTGGAACATGCCATCTCTAGCACATTTCACAGCTCATCTTGGTTCACCACTTGATATCAATGAATGCAGAACGAAATCCCAACCAAAACGAATGCGGAAATTAAAGAGATGCCATTGTTCCTGGGTTAATATATCTCCTAGAATCGCCAACGAACAAAGTTTTTGGGTTTTTTTTTCCTCTTCGTATAATTACCTGTGTCTTGTAACATCTCCTTTTAAACGAAAGCTTGCAAATTTAACATTCTTAAGTAGAATGTATTCGGTTATATACTGCAGTGTGCGAAAATATGTACGTTACATGTGATTCTTTCTTGAGATTTTTACATATATATCCCTGTGAAATTTGATTTTGTCAAATGTACCTCTCATCTAAGCATATTATCATGAATATCCTCGAAATATGGATAATATCCAGAGTTTGCCGTCTCGATCGACCCGTCCATCCCGGTCACGGGCTGGGACGGGTCGAGTCGGTCCTGACTCAGTCCGTCTCGATCCATCTCGTCCCATGTTAAAATAAAAAAAAACTTTATATATAAAATAATAGAATAAAATAGAAAAAGATACTCTATATATAATATAATATAATATAATACTAAATTAATGAAGTGATCCGGTGACGACCCACGACCCGGGCGTCCCGGCCACAGCCTGGGTCGGGTCGTGTCGGGTCGGCAAACCGTGGTAATATCACGATTATGTCCTCGCCGTAACTCCAGTGTATTTAACCCGAATTAAGTGTGAGTCAAAGAGTAAGATTTTTGTATATATATCTATGTAAAATTTGATTTTGTTAAATATATCTTAGATCTAACGACCGTGGATGATATATTTCACGGAATATTCTATTTCTGTCGACGACATTAAACAAAAGGGTATAACCGCATCATTTGTATCTAAATGAAAGATATTCATGATAATATGTTCAGATGAGAGATATATTTGACGAAACTAAATTTTACGAGAGTATATATATATATATATATATATGTGTGTGTGTGTAAAAATCCCCTTCTTTCTTTTGTTGCCTCAATTTAGTTCCATATGTAAGAATGCCTGTATGAATGTCAACAGACCGTACCCTTTTCCCCCATGGTCATGTGGGGTGGGTGGGACTGATTTCTTCTTTTATAGTGGTGAGATGGGGTTAGGGAGGTTACTGGAGGATACAAAATTACACATGAGGTTATTAATTGAATCCCTTTTTTTTTTGGGACCTCCTTTCATATATGCCAAAGCCGATCGTTCTTAGTTTGATATTATTCTACACACTCTCATAAAGCTATGCTTTCAAATATGACTATTGCTGGTAGTCTTAACTTGGCCGGAGCAGTTGAGCCCTTAAACCAGCAAACACTTAACAGCAACAGGAGCTGTTCAATTGAGAGAAGGGGAAGGCCTCCCCGCCAGCAAGGGTGGGCAACACCCATGAGAGCGTGTCCGTGCGAGGGAGAGAGAGAAAGAGAGAGAGGCCAGGAGGACGCTGAGCATTTAAGGTTTTATAGATGATATGGACATTAATTAGTTATTCATTTATAGAAATAATCACCCAAGTGAATTTATTCTCGGAATGTCGCATCTTTGTTTCATTTGAAAAGAATAATGTATATTACAGTAAATGAATTAAGCATGCTACACAACTGGTCCCATGGTCTAGTGGTTAGGACATTGGACTCTGAATCCAGTAACCCGAGTTCAAATCTCGGTGGGACCTTTCTTTTTTTTCCTGGAATTTTCAAAGCTTCCTATAGAGCTATGCACGACCACAGCCATCTTATTCTTTCACCATTTGATGCTTTTTTGCTTTCTTTTTTTTTTAAAAAAAAAAACCATCAGCGGGGGGGGGGTGTTTCATAGATCAAACTCAAGGTCTAAAGCTCTGAACACATCGCAGTTTTCCAAGTGAAGCTCTTAAGCTATCCAACGGTCTTAATGATCTGCACAAAGTCGTCTTTCACCATTTGAGGAGGCCTTCATCCTGAGACCAGTGTTGTTGAATCAGTCGCTCTCAAGGATTCAAATTATCAATTTTTTTCGGAAAGGAAAGATGTGCATGACCTCTTCTTCCAGTTTTCCAAGTTCTCAAGCTACCCAGCTCTAAAATTAATTGGTGTCAATAATTTGAACGAAGCCGCCTTTCACCACTTGACGCCTTCATCCTGAGATCACTTGTTGTTGAATCACCCCCTCTTTAAGGATTCGAATCATCAAATTTTTATCAATAAGGAAAGATGTGCTTGACAAGTGGACAACAGGCCTTCCTTCGTCCTGGGATTATTATTTTTAAATTTTTAATCACTCTCTCGTAAGGGGATTGATAGAATCTAGGTCAGAATGCATCACCCTTCCCATGTTTTCGCATGTTCTCAAGCTACCTAATCCTAAAATAAAATGGTGCCAGATCTGCACACAGTCTTCTCCTCTCACCACTGGAGGCCTTCATCTCGGGATCACAATTGTTGAATCATTAGCTTGTAAAGATTCAAATGATCAAATTTATCCATGAGGAGAGACTTTGCTTGACAAGCGGACCAGTTCTTTGAGCTAGAGTGAAGGGCAAAGTAGTCTTCTCTTTCTTTCAACATCTCGGCATCTTCCCCTGAGATTGCTGCTGTTGGATGATTGGATCATGCTCGGAGAATGGATGCAAAAGATCAAAGATAACAATGGAGAAGAAAAAGTATGCCTGACAAGAAAGCACAAGCTGGCTCTCTTGTTTAGTCAAGAATAGACACACACACAAAAAGAAAACCTCCTATTCAATTCAACCTTGCTTAGTCAAGAACACACAGAGGGATAGCGTTTACAGAGAAATCTAGATTTCACTATCTGACTTCATCCTTCTCATTCATTTTTTGCTTTTGCAACTCTAAGACAGAGTATTCTTAAATTTGTAGCGCAATCTTCTTTTTGTTTCATCAATGGAGTACTTCGTCTTGAGTTGTTATTTTTCAAGTTGCTCACTCAAAAGGGGTCCAGAAAGATCGAATTCACAATGAGGAAAGACAAAAAAGACCAGAAAGCATCATGGTCTCTGTCTACCCCAGAAAGGAGAGAGTAGCTGTCTTCTCTCTCTCTCTCTCTCTCTCTATCTGCACTTTATCCTCCTGTTAGCATGCGGCCATTCCATCAGAAAGGATTCAAGAAAGTAGAGTTTACAAATTGCAACAGGGGAAGGATTGCTTGACAGAGAATTGGGCCCTTTCTGTTACTCCAAAAGAATGAGAAAACTGATATACAGAGAAATCTCCAATCCAAGCCCACTCCCCAACTTTACATTATCCAAACCAACAAAGGGTTCAATAACACAAGAAAAAATGCACCCTGTTCTTTAAGAAAAGGGAGAAAAAAGGAGAAGAAAGTCACTTCCATACAATTAGAAATTGAGCAGCTTCTCCCCCATCGCCACTGACCAAAGTCCCAAATGAACTCAAGACTTGTCTGAATGCTGTGTTGGAGGCATTCGTTTAATGGCTGATGCATGCATGATAAGGCACAAAAACCCAAGAATTATCACGGTTGCTGGTTACACCACACAGTAATTTTATTGCAGAGATTACACCTCAGAACTGAATCTCACTTCTCATCTCCCAAGGGTCAAGGGAATCGAGATCAGATGCAAGGGGCAGGCACTCAAATGGGGAGCCCACCACAAATTATTGCCCAAAAGAATGCAATGCTGCCACTACCACTCGACATCACACCCATTTGCAGATGGTTCTGGGAAGATCTCATTACATGGTCTCCTGTGATTAAATGATTGCTCTCCGGCACTCCTTTGTGAGCCTGCTGTAGCAGAACGCTTAAAACTAGCAGCCTCCCTTGTTGGTCCAGGAACAGATACTGTGTCTGAAGAGCTGTGGCGCCAGCTCCCAAAGAAAGCTGCATTCCAGGAACCTTGGGATGATGTGGCCCTTAGGCGGGCGGAGTTTAAGTGATGATCCTCCCTTACCACTTTTAGTGGATTCTCCAGGGCTTTTAAAATGTACTTGACAGGTGGGCGCCTTGATGGCTTTGGGTTTAGGCAAGACTTGGCCACAATTGCCATTGCCCATACCTCCTCCAGAAGGTCGTCATCTAATATAAGAGATGGGTCCAAGATCTTTGTCAAAAGTTCCTTCTCATAGATGCTAATGCATGGCAATGTTCGGTCCAGCCATTCATCCGTTGAGGCATCATTTGATCCACTAATCCCAAGCTCACCTGTCACCAGCACGAGAAGAACCTTCCCCAAGCAATAAACATCATAAGCACAACATGCAGATGCCGATCCTGAACATTTACCAAGAAAAGAGTAAAACAAAGTGTTGCTTTCTTTATTTGATAAAAAGGATTGTATGAATAAAAAGGTAACTTATATGGAAAACATACCCAAAGTACTTTGTTCAGGTGTCCTGCAAATCATGACACAAGGAGATACATTAGTTCAATGTATGGCATATGGTAAAGCAAGGAACATGTTTTTTTTATTTTTTTAGAAAGTGGACTGTACCACCAATTTCATTGAAAAATAAAGAGAGTTGATACAGTCAAGAGGAGGAGAAGTTCCTTCTAAAGGCAATGAACATGTAGCTTAGTAAAAAGTAGTTTCCTCAAGAGTCCACACTGTCAGCTTAAACGACAACTCTGTTTGTACATGCAAAAAAGAACCAAGGCATGTGAAACAGTTTTTGCCTAGTTGTCCATATGCAAGTATAATGTCATCCACCAAAGAAAACCACATATTACTTGAAATTTTTGTTTAAGCTTACAGCATCTGTATAGAGTTGCTTCAAGTCACAAGATCGGTTGGCACTGGAATAATAATGTTTGTGCTCCAGTGTTCAACTTGATCAATGGAAGTAGAAAATATGTTTACATGGGCATGGAATCACAAACAGGATAGGCTTAAGTCTAGCAGTCCATGTCTTCTTTGAAGGCATAGTAGTAAAATCTTTCATGCCCAGCCAAGGTGGCCAGCTCTCTCCCTGTCCCAAAAGATCGAAGATCCTGTCAGGTGATGGACCACATGTAAAGAGAACTGTAGTATCTGATATGGGTAATCCTTTGGGAATCACGGAATTGGGTAGCACAAAGAAGAAAGAAGATAGCTCGAACATAAATTTAGTGACAGGATGATGGTGCCAATAATGCTGGAATAATAGAGTGATTCGAGTTCTTTTGCTCCAATCAAAAAGAATTTGTGGTGTAGGACAAGCAATACATAACTGCTTTGTCAATAGAACATGACCATATTCCCTTTATATTTTTTTGGTGGAAGAGAGGAGATGGTTCTCCACAACAATTTGGTCCCTGGAAAGAGGAAAGCTGATTGCACCAGACCATTAGCAGATTCCATTTGAAAAACATGAGAAAGGCCCAATTTCCC
Source organism: Amorphophallus konjac (assembly GCA_022559845.1). Taxonomy (NCBI): domain Eukaryota; kingdom Viridiplantae; phylum Streptophyta; class Magnoliopsida; order Alismatales; family Araceae; genus Amorphophallus; species Amorphophallus konjac. The sequence continues at coordinate 135,592 of JAHNEJ010003629.1, read as the reverse complement.
CTTGCCTCAGTTGCTTCAAGATGCTGATTGAGATTTCTTCAAACTAAATCAGGCACCTAATTCCCTGTTGGACTCTCAATCTAGAACTGATGACAATATGGCAGCTAAAACTTGTTCAGATCAGATATGTATTATTAACTTTATTTTGGCTGTATATGAACTCATTTTACACATCTGAAATGACCCTAAATGAATTTAACCGCCAAGATATTGACCCAATACCAACACTATAAAAGTATGTGCAAAGACCTTGCTTGATAAGAGTTCAAACTTCACTTTTGGTTGATTAGAAACCCACTTTTTCCTTTCTGGGGTAGGGTGAGAAATATTAACTGTAAGACGCCAATGACATGAACCTCCAAAAATATGAATATCAGATCACAGTTTTATAAAGTTTTTCCGAGAATAAGTGACACTACACCATTTGTTTTAAGCATATAACATAATATAATGGCATTGGCACTGCAGTTTGACATACTAAAGTATCAAGCTGAAGAAATGTAAAGAAAGCATTAAGATTATTTTATGTACTATTTCTTAGACCAATCATTTGATTGATAAGGATATTCCTTTGAGATGAACTGACACAATCTGAAAAACAAATATGCTGCTTACTTTCGAAGGAACCTTGTGACAACATTATGGTGAACATCTCCTTCTTGAGTGCATACTTGATTCAAACTGCCAAGCCGTACTTCAAATTTATCATCAAGAAGGATGCTGCTTGCTTGGATATCTCTAGAATTATTTAGAAAAAAAAATATTAGTTTGTATGTGTGCAACTGAATTCTTTCCATAAATAAACTAAATCACATCCCTTCTTTTTTATGCAAGTCCTTGTAACATTTATTTATACAAAAATGTAAAACAAAAAAGATAGGAACTGCATTTACAAATGAATGCTAATTAACTGTTCTTATATTTACATTAAAATCAATATGGCCGGCATTTTATTCCAGCATCAATTATAAGAAAAATATCTGCCTCAAGAATAATATGCTTGTTTGAATAGATGCCCAAATAATACCGTATACAATTTTATCCTTTCAGCTTCTTTTTCACAATTTCAAGATTCACAAGCTAAAGTTTTGCCAAAAAAAATGTGTAGCAATTAACATCCAGGGCCACCGAGAATGTACATCAACTCTTATCCCCTCAAGTGTAGGTGTACACCATGGGTCCAACTTTTCATGCCCTTCTTTCTAAAAGCCTATAATCTATGATTTATGCAACATTAATTGAATGGCAGCCAAAGCAAGCAGCAGCTCAATTGAATGTGGAAAGACAATGAACATAATGAAAGCTAATTATTATAAGATCATGATCCATAGGCAAAATGAGGCTCATGTGATATTTTACTTCTGTGCATTTGTAGATCATGATTAATCTTGAATGATGGACTGCATTTTCCAATACTCAAGTATGAGATATCAGACGGAAAACCACTAATGGCTCTTTAGTTTAGATAAATAAGTGAAGTTAGAAGAAAAGCTATCCCCTGCTTTTTGGTGCTCCAAATTTTATCCTTGAATCAGTTTTGGGCAAATACTGGGACATCATGTACTGACACTAGGATAGAACCCTCTGGTATCTGGATTTATTTGGCAGCTTCCATACTCTGAACTGGCAAAGATGAAAACTCATTTACGTTATTGAGAGATGCTTGAAGGAACTTTAGGCATGTATTCAACCAGTTAAGATCAATATTCTCATTTGTACAGTAATAATAATTCAGTAGCCTGCAGTGGGTTTGGTGCTGGTAAGATTTTTGTGAGCAGTTTATAGATTATGAAACATTTTGCGGTGAATGTATTGTATGGCAATGACTTAGTGAGAAACAAAGCCTGGCGGCCTTGATTGCAAAATGATTTTCAACTGTAATATGGTTACTTCAAAATGAAGCCATACTGAAGGGGGGGAACAATAAATATGCAGAAGTGATCTTAGTATGTATCCGGATGTGTACACAAGCAGCCAAACCAAGTTCCGTCAAAATGAAGCCATCCTGAAAGTGGGGACAAGAAATATGCAGAAGTGATCTTAGAATGTATCCGTATATGTTTATGAGCAGCCAAACAAAGGACGATTGGAGTAATTGCCAACTTGTAAGCTGCTGAGATGAAAACTAAACATGAACTCAAGTGCCATGTTAAAAGTAATTTTGTGTTAGAAGTTGAAGTGCTTTAACAACCAAGGGACAAGGGTCAAATATAAGACTAGTGAATACATTAGGGTACTTTTGTCAATTATCAAACCAATCACCTTTCTGCTGCAAGAAACAGGTTAGAGAAAAGATGACAAGCCAGGAATAAGAAGTATATTGCTGATCTTATAAACCTAAAGAAGGACATAGCAAAGAAACTTCTATCAACAGTCAGCAATGCAAGGAGGCTCAACAAACAATTAGGATGCATCCATTTGTTGTTTGCCACTGATTGACTCACTACAGAAATGGAGTGATGGTAACTTTTTTGTCACTCAAGAGAGTAGATGGTTTCGTGTAAATGCTGACTATCAAAACCAAGAGAAGAACCAAAAATACCTGTGAACAAATGGAGGTAAGCACTCATGATGTAGATAACATAAGGCTTCGGCAATTCCTGTTCCAATCTTTAATCTTGTTATCCAATCTAATGACTGCAGACTCTCTTCTGCCTCTACTGATTTCCGGTGGAGTGAATTAGACAGATCACCATTTGGCATGTACTTATAAATAAGGAGCTTCTCATTTTCTTTCTCCAAACAGTGCCCTAGAAAAGGGACCAATCTGGTGTGGGAAGCCTTAGCAAAGAAATCCAACTCAATGTGATACACATCCTTCTTAATCATCTGCAGATCAATCCTCTTCACAACCACTGGAGCACCACCTTCCAAGGTACCATGGTAGAGATCCCCTGAATGCCCATGCTGGATAAGGTTTGACTCACTAAAATGTGAAGTAGCCCGGAGCATTTGCTCATATGTGAAAGAATCCCCTACAGCTGACAAATTGACCGAGATTCCAACAGGTGGAGGGCCCCCTTCAGGAGTAGCAGCACTCCCACTCATATCCCTCTGCCCACCCATGGCAGTTCCACGTCGCTTCAAGCAGCAAACAATCACAACAACCAGAATAACCGCGAAGCCAGTGCCACCCAAAGCTCCTGCCAGGATATACTTCACTCGCCAGTTGTTTTTCCTTCCAGAGTCTCCTGCGAAGTTAGTTGTGTTACCACTTGGAGTCGCAGGCCCATCATATGTCAGCCCCCTCTGTGTGTAAAATTCCGAGCATTCCTGTAAGCTTCTCTGGTTCGAGCCATTGCTGAAACAGTTCAGCTCAAAAGTGGCATTCGAACCAACTGGTGCCTGGCCTTCAAAATAGTTACCTGATATGTCCAGAATGCTAAATCTCTGGAGAAGGCTCCCCTCACCAACAGCTAGCAATCCATAATAAGAATTGTGAGACATATTGAGGAACCCGGAACTGGCATTGGTATTTCCCAGAACACCTGGAAGGCTTCCACTGAAGTTGTTGTAAGAGAGATCAACAAACCGCAGCTCGGACGAAGCCCACATGGAATCTGGCAAGGCGCCAGAGAAATTGTTGTGACTCAGTGTCAGCGACTGAATCCGGCGGAGGCCACCGAAGAGATCCCCCACGAGGGGACCCGACAAAGCGTTGTTCTTTACATCCAACTCTAGCAAGCTCCGCAGGTTCTTCAGGTCCTCGGGGATGCTCCCGGACAGTGAATTGTGGGCAAGATCAAGAGTAACTAGTGAGGAGACGTCTCCGAGCTGGGGCGGCACAAATCCGAAGAGGTTGTTGTTGGATATCCTCAGGGTCCTCAGGCTGGAGAGCATGCCGAGCTCCGGGGGGATGGGGCCGGTGAGGGAATTGGAAGAGAGGTCGAGGTAGGTGAGACTGCCGAGAGACCCGAGCGACGCCGGGAGAGATCCCGAGAGGGCATTCCCGGAGAGATCGAGGACGGCGAGGTTGGAGATGTTGCCAAGCGTCGGGGGGATGCTCCCCGTGAGGGAATTCCCTGAGAGGTGGAGCGCGGCGAGGCGAGCCGCGCTCCCCAGGGAAGACGGGATGGCGCCGGAGACGGAGCAGCGGCGGAGGTCGAGGATGGCGAGGGACGCGGGTAGATGGGTGCCGAACCAGTCGGGGATGGTGCCGGGGAGGGCGAAGCCGGAGGCGTTGAAGGTGGCCAGCCGGGTGAGGTTGCGGATGCCGTCGACGGCGAAGCGTGGGTTGAGGCGGGCCACCCTGGTGCGGCGGAGGCCGGCGAGTTCGAGCTCCACCACCCTGCCAACCTGGCACCGGACCCCAGCCCAGGCGGTACAGGGGTCCGCCTTCCTCGGCCAGTCCCGGGAACGGAGACCCAGCGAGGCCCGTAGGTTGTAAAGGGCGGCGACGTCGACGGCGGAGGCAAGCCGCTGTTGGGTTGGCGACGGCGGTGGCGTCTGCGCTAATGCCGCTGGTTGGGAGCCCGAGAGAGAGAAGAAGCAGAGGAGGAAGACGACAACCAGCGACGTTGGACCTGACATGGCCGCCGAACACTCTGATCTGTTTGTAGGGATCATGGCCGCGATGGTGACCTCTGCCTCTTCCTCCTCCCCCCGCAGGCTTCCATTAACACACTATTCGAGCAGTGGGCTCCTCACCATTTGCTCTCTCTCTCTCTCTCTCTCCTGCGCAGAAATCTGTACTTCGTCGGTCTCCTCCTCTGTTTGACGAGGGCATCAGAGGGGAGCAGCGATGACGACAACAAGAACCCAGAAAAAAAAATCCAAACTTGTGACCGGGAAACCGATAAAAAAGTGATCTTTGCACTCCGATTTCTACTCTGCTGCAGTGCTCCCCCGCAGGCACAACTAATTCCCCTGCCTCATTAAAAACCATTCAGTGGTTTTAATGCCCGGAAGACGACTCCCCCCTCCCCACCCGCCTCCTCGCTTCCCCTGCTTCTGCTCGTCACCACCACCTCCTCACCCCTTCCTCCTCCCGCCGCCGTGCTAGGAAGTGGGCCAGGCAGGCCAGAGGGAAAGAGTAGAGAGAGAAACAGAGAAGAGATGGTGGGTTGACCTGCGAGGAGGCGTGGGGGGGCGGACAACCTTGAAGTGTGATTTCAATGTTGTTCTTGCTGCGGCCACTGCTGAGGCGTGTGCCAGTGCCGCCCTCTGCTCTTCTTCTTCTTCTTCCTTTCTCTCTCTAGACTTTGGAATGCCGCCGCCGCCCGCGCCGCTGCTGTGACGGCAGAGGAGATCTGCGACCAGGTGTGGCTAGTTTCCATTCCTGGTGGGGGCTGCCAGGGAGAAGAAGAACAGAAGGGTGCTGCGTGCAGGATTTTACGGGAATGCCCCTCGGCCACTGGTCTCTCTTTTTTATATTAGGTTTGGTGGCCTTATATACTCTTATTTTATTTCTCTTTGGTGAGACTTATTTTTTTAAGTTTTTTTTTCTTTTTCTCTGTTCATTGACATAAAACTTCTCTCTAGTGAGATTCTAGTAGTCGCTTCCCAAAAAATGGGATGAGCTCCCTTCATGTTTAATCAAGATTGTGCATTGTTTTGTTAATCAAATATCACCATATTTTATTTAAAGAGTTCAAACTTAAACCTATGGAACAAATTTCTCAATTTAATGTTTTGTTCACATTTATAATTTTAGTTGACATGAATGACATTTTCAGATTTAAAATTTTATTCAAGAAAGTAATGTTCAAACCATGTGGGTGTTAAAATATTCTATTATTTAATTAGATTATTAGAGAGAGAGAGAGAGAGAGAGAGAGGAGATTTTTGCCCTTTCAATAAGGTGAGGAAAGTGCCCTTCGCATTCTTTTCCACCCCCACTTGCATTCAAAGTTTGATTGTTCAATGCATTAGATGTGGATAGCATGCATACCTTAACACAAAACAACATCCAACAAGGAAGAGAGAGATCACTAGAATTAAGAAAATTAAAATTATTCACACATGATCAATCTCCTATGATCTGTCAATTCCATTACTTATATAACCATACTACTGTCCTTATCTACTTACATAAGAGGTTATTTAAATATCTCTTGATGGTCAGACTAGCCTCCGAAATAACACCCATCCTTCGAAAATAAAAAAAAGGGCCCCCTTTATAAGAACACGGGACTAGATTCGTTGACTAGTTGATCCGTATCGGATCGGATCTTCTCTAATCCGGTACAGTATGTTCGAGTCATAATTAATTCGGTTCGACTCGGTGTACATCATCTTCTCTCTCTCTATCTCTCTCTCTCTCTCTCACGCACACACATACTGTGACTCGGCCCGACTGGACCGATCCTGAGAGTGATCCGTAACATATCAAAAATTTTCAGATATGATAGAACACGTCCCGAGTCAACCCGAGTCGGATCTACTCAGATCTAATCGGCAAACTGGAGTGGATAGATAAGAGAGTAGGCAAAGGACGAGCCGTGGCATTTTCGTAAATTTCTCATTGAACGGGGCCATCTGTACAAATATTTGTTTTTCTACCCCGAGCGCGTCTGAATCCGATCAGTGGAGTTTGACGGCACTAAAGCCTATGGAGCCGAAGACTGCCTACGTGGTCTCCCGTACGGGCCCCACAGGAGCGCGTTCTCAACTCCGACTGACGCGTCGCACTTTTTTTACGTGTCGGCGCCGCTATAATCCACGGGGGATGTTTAAACTAATGGGAAGCGGCCACGTGACGTATGTCTTTTTTGGTTGACCTGGATAGGGGACGTGCACAAGATTGACGCGCATCATTAGGCCCATTCCGGCGCGCGCGAAAAGGCGATGTTGGATCGCTGTTGTTGCTGGCCTAGGTGCTGGGCCCCGCGGGTAAGTGGGCCGACCAAAAGTACGACAAGGACTCAAAGTCTTAAAGCTTTTAACATATCCTTATTAATTATTGTATATTAAATATAATATATTTAGTTTTATTATCTTAAAATCATATTTGTATGTTTAACACTTCTTACAAATCTTTACGTGCAAACATACTGTTCAAGTTAGGTGTTGGTTCCCATTAAACAGTTATATATATATATATATATATATATATATATGAGAAATTTCACTTTAGAGAATGGAGATAATCAGATAAATGATTATTGGAATGATGAGGCTGTCTTCTTTCACTTCGTACTCTCTCAATGTATGAAGGGGCAGTACCCTTACAAATTTTGACATGTTGAGGATTACTGGTAGTGGCATGCATATTTGTACATATCACCTCTTAATAAATGTATGCACGCAAATAATTTTCTAATAGCGGCATATTTGCGATGAACCTTTATGTGATTTGTCTAATACTCTTTAGGTCCGTTTGTTAACTAGGCACGGTTAACATAATCGAGACCCCGATTAATGCATCTATACGTGAGAGAGCGGTGGAACTCACACTACTTTCTCACGTCGAATGCGTTAACTTAACCGATTAACAAACATGCTCTTACCGATAATATATGGATGCTACGGCGATGGTACATCATTTAGGAGGTCTTTCATGTATTTCATGTACTATTTTTATAGGAAACGTTTACAAAAAAAAATTGTTAATTTTGATGGAAAGACTTGAGGTGCATAAAAAAATTACGAAGAACATTTGAGATTTTGTTTGCTTCTAGATTTCAATTTTTTGCTTGGTCTTTTTCATTCCAATATCGATCGCCCCCTTCAACTCCACTTGTTAATTAGGTTGGAATTAGAGGAGGATAATAACCGGGCAATCGTTTTTTCCAAATCTAGAGAAAATGATATATTTGGTCAAATTCAGTGATCCTGTTCGTGAACTTACATGCACATGAGGTTTTGACAAGGTAAACCCATGATCTTCTCTCCTCGAGACACTCAAATCCCAATCTCATGTCCATTTCCTCCTTTCCTCAAAGGTGACCTTGAATTATACTCCTTTATATATATTTTTAATCATATATGATCAAATGAGATTGTTTTCGTCCTCCCTAATTATTGGTGTGTGACGCTTCTAGGAGAGAAATGTGTTCCAAATAAATAAGAGATGCATAAATAGAGTTGGGTTAAATTTTACTAGCGAGTTTGATAACGGAATAGGTTAAAAGCGGATGACCTATTTGGAATGACCCACCCGACTCTTACTCTTAACGGAAGTCGCTTAACTCATTTCACTTATTTTTTAAAAATGAGTTAATCCACTTTAACCCTATCTAATCTCAATTAAGAAAAAAAATATCAAATAAGAATAATCCACTCGACCCGATTAAACTATCTTACCCAGACTTAACTTGTTATCAAGTAGGGCCCACATGATTGAGTTATGACTATGACTTGGGTGAAAGTTTTGTACACATGATTGAGCTATGACTATGACTTTTGTCTATATAAAGATAGATGGCAAGAACGTATCAATAGTTTTTTTTTAAAAAAAAACGGGCTTCAAAAGGCTCTATCACCCTGGGACAACTCCCATCTCTTAAATTTACTATACAAATCTTTTCTCTCCCATTAATTAGTTGTACGTGCACATTGAAACAGATTTGGTGTGAACTAAAGAAAAGCAAGTGCCGGATGGGCAATAACTGTGGCCACTTCTTATTAGACGACAAATCTAGTGTTCCCCCTATAGCTACAGCGTACACAGCCGACCCACAGGTACATGCCGATTTGTACGGAAGGACATCCATTTCAACCGTCTGAATGACCAGCCTTTTGATCCCAGTCGGCATTTTGGTTTGGTAGTTAAACTAAAGTCTAATCCGGGTTGGCGATGAGAAATGCTGTGGAATTAAGTAGGTGAGCATATATGACTTTGATAGATGTGGGCTTTCATGGGTAGATTTCAATGTGTAAGGCTCTTCAGCGAGACCTGAGAGTTTTGTTTGTACTCTTTTTTTTTTGTACTCTTTTTGATCTATTAATAATATTGTTTAGAAATGCGGGATCTCTAGACATTAAAGACTAAAGTTTTAAGACGAGATATTAGAAAAATATCTTGCGATACGAGTTCGTCGAGCGTGACGCGTGCGTGTGATGATTTTATTTTTCTTTATTTTTGACCGAGTGTCCCTTAAATTTTTTTCGTATCTCTTCGAATTCTCCTCTTTGGGCGAATATGTGTGACTCAATCAAACGTCACTTCTCAAGAGAGTATTTGAAGATGGCCGTTTTTTTGTGAGAGATACGGTTTAGGGTTCTCTCACCTGACGACTATCTCTCTCGAACTCCTCTCTCTCATCGTCTTCTTCTTCTTGTAAGAGCGTCCTGTTATAGTGGTGTTCGTCTCCGGCAACGCGAGTTGGAGTGTACTTTCACGTCACCATCGATTTGGGTCGTCGCATCTTGAGAGAAGTTCTGTCACGAAACGTATATGCAATAGAATAGGGACGTAACGATTCTAAAAAAAACGACTACGCGTTTCGACCTGAGTTTGTTCTTCTTGATAGTTTGATTCCCTTTAATTTTCGTGTTTAGATCAAGTAAAAAAATTTCGGACCGTGAACTTTTTTTTCTATCACATATTAACACTTTGCCATTCCTACAAAATTTTCAACTCGCATAACAAGGGTTAACGATAGGAGGGTCCAGGTAACAATTCATTATCCCAGGAAAATATTAAGATTACATGAATCCAAGCCCTCCTAATTAAGAGAGATATATACAAATACTTCTCATCAATTCAGTCACTTACCCAAAAAAAAATTACATGCAAGAACAACAATTAAAGGGTTGGGGGTGAGTTTTTTTTAACGAAGAGGAAGAAGTCATAATCGAATCGGAGGAGGAGGAGGTGACGAGACTACCACGGCAAATGATCCTCTTAGCATGAATTCTCAGTATTTTAACCAAAGGAAAGTTAAGGTTAATCTGGAGATGCAGCCACCAACTTGAGTTAAAAGCAAGTAATAAAAAGTATGTAATTGAGATGGGATGAGATCATATATGCACATAGTTTTTTCCCCCCAAATCTACACTTAAATAGAGTAACGAGGGACATATACGTGCAAGTGTTGATTTTGACGATACCCAAGTTCATAGGCGATTCTAACCAAAATGGTAAAAAAAAAAAGTTGGGGTCTTGGCAGTCCAATATCGGTCCTTACCGTACCCTAAGCAGGGTTTGCCGACCCGTCCGACCCGGCCGACCCGGTCTCTGCGCGGGACGGGTCAGGTCGGGCGGGTCGCACAGCGACCCGGTCCGCCCCGTTGCCTCTCCCACCTCCGGCGCCCCCCGCCCCCTCCTGCTGCGGCCCTCCGGCGCCTCTCCCACCTCCGGCGCCCCCCCGCCCCCCTCCTGCTGCGGCCCTCCGGCGCCTCTCCCACCTCCGGCGCCCCCCCGCCCCCCTCCTGCTGCGGCCCTCCGGCGCCCCCCCGCCCCCTCCTGCTGCGGCCCCCCACCGCCCCCCTCTCCCACCTCCGGCAGCCACCACCGCCCCCCCACCTCTCCCCCCTCCCCCACCGCCCCCAACCTCTGGCGGCCCCACCACCGAGATCCCCCCCCGCCCCCACCGCCCCCTCCCTCTCCCACCTCCTGCGGCCCCCCACCACCCCCTCTCCCACCTCCGGCGCCCCCCCGCCCCCTCCTGCTGCGGCCCCCCACCGCCCCCCTCTCCCACCTCCAGCGGCCACCACCGCCCCCCCACCTCTCCCACGTCCCCCCCCCCCTCCTGCTGCGGCCCCCCACCGCCCCCCTCTCCCACTTCCCTCTCCCCCTCCTGCTGCGGCCCCCCACCGCCCCCCTCTCCCACCTCCGGCGGCCACCACTGCCCCCCCACCTCTCCCCCCTCCCCCACCGCCCCCCAACCTCCGGCGGCCCCACCACCGAGATCGCCCCCCCTGCCCCCTCCCTCTCCCACCTCCTGCGGCCCCCCACCACCCCCCCTCCCACCTCCGGCGGCCCCCCCTCCCCCTCCTGCCGGCCCGTTAAATGGCCGACCCGCCCCGACCCGCTCGTACCGAGCCGGGTCTCACCTCGCACCGCACCGGTACGTGGCGAGACACACGGGACAGAGCGGTTCGGTGCGTCCCGTCCACGACCCACGGCCCGTGCGACCCGGCGCCCGCCTGGGTCGGGTCGTGCGGGTCGAGGCGGGACGGCAAACCCTGACCCTAAGATCCAAGGGGTCATGACTCATGACCCTGGAATCACGAAGAGATAGGTCAGTTTTTTGAAAATAAATCCTTTTAAGTTGTATTATTTTTAATTCACCCTCCTCAAAAATCGTCTTAGAAATCTGCATACACAGGCAGAGATATATATATATATATATATATGTATATATAATTTTTAAATTTTATATCTGATATTTTTTAAATATCAAAATTTTATAAATCGATATAGATAAATGATCTGTATCGAATCGTACTAATCACAAATTGACATGACCGATTTGTGATATATAATTGATATGTAATTTATTTTTTTAATATCATATATCTTATTTTATATCAAATGTAATTTCATACATAATTTGATTACGAACGTTCCTTTAAAATGCCAAAACTTGAGTTTGAAACACACGGCTGATACTATTTTTGTTATTATTTTTTAAAAAATAAATTAAAAAAATATATGACGCTCACTTTATCTAACACATAACTAACACACTTACTAATTAATAAATCACATATAATATTATATTATATTTTATAATAATATATATTTATTAAAAATATATTATTCTTAATATGTTATGATACAGAATAATAAAAAAATTGATACTAATGATACTAACAGATCGATAAACTTTGCATTAAACAGTATATATATATTTTTTACGCCATTGCCATTGCCATTGCCAGCGGACATGAAAGCAATTCTTGTCGGGGAATGATGCTACAAGGTCTACGTCATCTAGGACGTGGGCACCTGTCCTGAAGCCTTTCCGAGTGACGACCAGTTCCGCGGCCAGGCCCCTCAATTAGTAGAGGGGTAATCATCATCTGGGGATTGTGGGGCCCCGTCATATTTTTAGTTTTATAACCTTTTTTTGTTTACATACACAGGGATACGTCATACGTGTGGAAAAAGACGTTTATTATTTTTTTAATCAAAATGATTAAAAAGAAGTGCATAAATTAAGTCGCAAGGACCCTTGCAAAAATATCCACATGTAGACTTGGAGCTGTCCTCTTCTTCCTCTTCTTGTTTGGTGGGGGGGGTATTGACACCTTCAACCCGATTTGTTCCCATGGAATGGAAGATAAATCATATGGCAGCCAGGATAAAAGCGGCGTCAACGTTGGAGAAAACTGTGCCATGTTACTCGGTCAACCAGGCCGACATTTGACTTTTGACCGCAATCCCAGTCCCCCTTTATTAGATATATATCAAGCTGCGCCATGTGTTACCAGATGGTCAAATTGTTTTAATAAATATTGGGAGCAATCCCCCTTCTCCAAGTCAACGTTGAGATTATCACATTCTTGGGATTCATTAGTTTGGAAAGGGATGGACAAGTTATGTGAACGTATGCGACAACTTGCAGAGGCTGCGTGTCGTTGGGGTATTGGGGAAGCCGCAAATTTGCTTAGCCTCCTATAAATATATAAATACGGAGAGAGAGAGAGAGAGAAATGAGATCCAATTTCAATCAATTATAGTCAATGTGCACAAAATGATAAGAAATAATACATATCATAAAGAGGGAGAGAGAGATGGATTGGAATTCCAATCAATCATAGTCAACCTGCACAAAATGATAAGAAATAATACATGAGAGAGAGAGAGAGAGAGAGATGAATTCGAATTCCAACCAATTATAGCCAATGTGCACAAAATGATAAGAAATAATACATGAGAGAGAGAGAGAGAGATGGATTCGAATTCCAATCAAATATAGTCAATGTGCACAAGATGGTAAGAAATAATACATACCATACGTGACATTGTGACATTTGTTTCGGCTCTGTCCCCATGTTATTAGTGTTAGACTTTTTAAAGGAAAATTATTCTTATATTCTTGAAATTATTTAATTTTTTCCATCTCTACTTTTATCATATTTATCATAATATTTTTAATTTTTTTTTAAAAAATAATGATTGTGCTCTTTTGCAAACATATAGGGGTAATTTTATGTTTTAAGGATAAGAGTGAATAGGAGCACAATGGATATTTTCTTAGGCTCACTTTGACAATGGAATAACCCTAGTTAAGATGACTTAACCTGGTCAGGTGAGTTATTCTAGTTTGATCCATTTTTTATTAACCTGAGTCGGATCGATAAAGATCAGGGTGGATTTTCTCATTGACATAAAAGGGTTGAATGATTTACCCGAGGTGAGTTAGGATAAGAGGCGGGCACGTCACCCAGTGTAGGTCACCCGTCTCTATCCTAATCCGTTATCAAATTAGTCATTGAAAATTTTAAGAGTATTACGGTAAATACGACGAAGTTAGAGATATAAAAATAATTTCACAACATTTTAAGAATATAGAGATAATTTTCTCTTTCATTTATCATAAGATCAACTTTTATTTACACAAAAACCAAGCTTAGGTGAGGTTTTCGAAAAGATGCATTATAGCTTTAACCGCATTTCTTTTTGGTTACTTCCAAATAGTACTCTCCCTGCAGGGGCTTCCATAACTGAAGCTACCAGATCTCCAACACCAAGTTGATTTATGTTGAAAAGAACATGCATAATTAACTACGACCCATGCTATGATGATCTAAAATAAACAATGGATAATTGATAAAAATCTTGATTATCGCTGATGCGGTTATAGAAATTGATCAGTTACTGCAACGTCCAGCTCGTTTTCCAGCTGCTAGCTGCAGCCAACCAAATGATCGCATGGAGTCTGTGTGATGCAATGATTTCAAAATTAAGAAAGGTAGAGGTGAAAAAATAGTCTCCCGAATCTCGTATCGTATTTTTAAGATTTATTTGATTGGGGAAGAACATCTAATCACCCGTAGAAACTTACAAACATTAATAATAAGACGTCAGAAAGAGCCCCAAACGTTATCCCAGGAGACAACTTAAGTAAAGATCGTGCATGGCATGGTGAAGAGCATCCATAGATAGAGTAGATGAGAGAGTGTGAGGGTGGAATAGACAAGCCTGGGAATCGGAGGTGATGAGCTTGATGTGCCCGACGAGTGCACGGAAAGTGCTCGCCGTATTCAGACCGTGCTCGGAGGTCAGCTCTCTCTGGTATCTCTCTCCTCTTCTGTGGGTCTGAGCGTTTCTCTGCGTGTGTGTGAGTAGGGTTCTCTGTATATCTCTCTCCCCTTTTATCATTTGATCGGAGGTCTATTTATACATGTTATCTTGGCGGTGGAGACCCATCTCTTAATAGGGAAAGGCGTGAGTTGTGAGGTAATACCTTCACGCGATCGTAGGGAGGTTCCCGTTATGTGCCCGTTTGTCCGGGCCGTGTGGCCTTCAGACGAGTCTTATGGCGCTCTAGGCACGTGCTCGCCATTACCAGAGTAGAGGCCGTCAATGGTGAGAGTAGCGTTCGATCACCGGAGAGTCATTCGGCGCCCGAGATACCCGCGTCGATGTCCCTTGTGAGTTGGCGGATCTCTATCCTTCTTCATTGGGCCGCCTAATGTGGGCCGCTAACTGTCAGGCGGCCTACTTTGCACCCGACGGGTCTTGGGCCGACGCGGACCTAGCGCTAGTGGGCCACACTCTCGTGCCTAGGCCGTGTCGATTTTACCCTCCTCAAGAATATATAAACACAGTGCTGATTTTGAGGTTATGCAGTTAAAAACAAGGTGCTCCAAAATCATTAAAAAAGAATAATAACAATGATGGATGAGAAAACCATGTGGGGCTGGTGTGTGATATATATAGTTGCAATAGAAATATCTTACTAACCACTTAGAGCTTATGAAGTGCTTACGCTGTCCTTGCAATGCTGACTTAAAGAATTCAAAAACGGTTCATGCGTATGGTAGCAGGTTTTTTTTTTTTTGGGGGGGGGGAGAGGGGGTTTACATTTACACTCTTATTAAGAGAGTACTGTTATTTGATTCCTTAATAATCGAGCTGATGATGTTTTTAGCTGCTTAATTTGATCTCCTTTTTTTGATAAACTGTACAAATGCTCGAATTTGTATTACTTACAGCAGATGTACGTTTAGGGTTCTTCCGGACTTCCCCACATTTTAATTGCCAAAGCAGTAACTTCAGTTTTCTGCAGGAAATTTAAAAGAAAAATAGAAAGAAGAAGATAGTTCTATCTTTTGAATTCTTGTTCTTGTCTGCCTTTTCCTTTGGGGACTATAACTAATAGACTTGATCATCCCCACCCTCTGATAAGAGGATGAGATTGAGAAATCTTGTAGACAAAATTTATCAGATCAAATCATCTGCTATTCAACATCGTCTTAATTACAAAGGGCTGATGCCGAAGAAGAGATAAGTCAATTTTAATCACAATTTGATAAAATCGGGAAGTTTTTATTAAAGGCTCTTTTGATTTGATGCGAAACACCGTGTGTTCACCGGGTTTAGAACTAGTGATACAAAATGTTCGTAACCCCTCAGTTAAAATGATTAGTTTTGAAATGTCTTAAAGTTTTGGTGATTCTGAGGGATGCCAAGTTTGCCCTAGAAACTTCATGGGCTGGGCTCGGAATTAATAAAGCCTGGCCCGGCCCAGCTTAAGTTTTCTCAATCACATTGTATTTCTTATAACATGTAAAATCTATATTTGATAATTGAATTATATTTAGATTTTGTGATAATTCTATTAGAAAAGAGCACAATCTCTCATAAATTATATATATATATATATAAGTGAAATGTACATTGTTCTGGGTTTGCAGATATGAATGCGTTAAACATACGTACAATGCTGGTTGGGTCAAGTTTGACTGCGTTTTTTCCAAGACTAGGCTTACCATTTTCAAACTAGGGCAGACCCCGACTTCTTAAGTCTCGGTCCATTGACATCTCTAATGATTCTAAACCGACAATTAATCTTGGACAGATAAAAAGTGTCATATGTGTCAATAGAAATAAAAACAAGCAATTTATGATACTTCGAACATAAAAGAACCTTAAAAAAAATAGTGGATAGAAAAACCCAACTAGTGGTGGAGTTAAACGTCATTTGTCAATATTATGGTTGCGTTTGGTATCAATTTTTTAAATAAAATTTAATCAGTAGAGAATTTAACATGAAGAACACAAGGGAGACAAGTGTATTTAATATATATTTTTTCAAAATTCAATGCTCAAAATCTTCGTCTTATATTCTAAAGAGAGAGATAAAAAATGCACATTTTCTCTCCATATCAAAAAATTATTTTAAATTATTTTTTAAAAATAATTAAATGAGATTCACGTATTTCAAAATTCTTTTATTCTCACTCGTCTTATCAAACTCAACCTAACTAAATCAAGCCTTGCCAAGACGATACCCCTGAAACATCAACCTGTGACACCTGTCCCTCAACTCCATTAGATCCTTGAAATTATGGAATCTTCCTCAGTTTCCAACATGAATTTGGATGGATCAGAGCAGGCGGCATGGAGACTCCCATCCATGAATGTGGGGGTCGTTGGAAACGCAAGAACAATTTTAATGCACAAATTAATTACTTGCCAAAACCAACCGCTCGGCCGGGGGCCTTAATTACACATCATATTTGGATCCACAACTGATCCACATGTCCCCTTCTCATTTGACAGTGGAAGCCGACACAAGTTGAGAACATCATGTTGTGATCATCAATTGGCATGACCAACCATTGATCAGTTAAAAGACAAGGGGGAGGAACCCCACACCACACAATTGGCATGACCAACCATCATAAACATCATAAGTTTGACTAGATCGGCTCAACCCCCCCTGACGCGGGACGACTACGAGACTCGGCTAGACAAACGACGCGACCAGCAACACACTAAGACGCGGCACCGAACGAGCTCCAGAAGAGGTGAACTAGCCCCAAATAAGAAGCGCTACTCACAGTCGGCCCCATCGAGGGAAACGTGACGATCGTGCACGGTTGAGAAACCGGCTTTGAGACTGGGGTAGTCAACTCACTCTCGTGTCCGGAATGAGTCACGGGACGGGTTCTCGTTCTCACACTCACAGCGGTGACAAAAATATATCTAGTTAGGAAAGTAAATACACACATGCAGCGGCAGTAGATTGCATACTAAATAAGCAAACTAAACTACTAGGCGGCGGGTGTACCTCCACGCTCACGGCGTGGCGAAGACGTCCCGGCCGTGGACCGTCACTCCCGGTACAAACTAACTTAATTACAGCAATAAAGAACTAAGGCCCACTCCACGCAGGGAGGTAAAAGGCCACAACAGCAATCCGGGAGCGCCGTTCCAGGGGTTGGCGGGCTGCAATTGGTGGTTCCGGACAGTGCGGCGGTGGCACTCAATGTGGGGCCCACAAGGCTCCAAGTGGGCCCGGCTACTGGGGCAGCGGCTTCTTGGCGTCTTCTGGCGGTGGCGACCAGAGGGGGTCGCTGCTGGGGTGTCCCGGGTCGGTCCCCGGGAGCGGCGATCGCCGACGGTGGCCCGGGGAATTTATTGGGAATTAACCCCCCAAGGCTGTCTCGCAGCCCTTTTCTGGCCAGATCGGCGCGCCTCCACGAAAACGGACGCCACGAGCAGATCCGGGATTGGATCGAAGCGTGGTTAGCGCCGTTGGAAAGAGGACTCAGAGATCTTCAACATACATAAAAATCAGACCTATCCAACGGTCGGATTGAAAATGAAAATGACTGTTCCACCGCTCTTTGTCTGGTTCGGACAGACCGATCTCAGGGACAGAAGCAAAGCCTCCTGTTCTTGAGCTTTGACCGGGGATCAAACGACGGATCTAGGACCTGGGATTTTTATGGTGGGTAGAGGGGAGGGTTAGGAAAACGCACATAGGTATTTTGCTTGATTTGGACTCCATTTGATGGGTGGGGAAAATCAAATGCCAGCACCTATCCCGCGGACTGAACCTAGGGCAGACAGACAGGGGTCTGAACAGCAAGCTTGGAAGTGGGGCAAACGGGCTCTGATCTTCATGAAATTTTAACTGGAACTAGGGCAGACATGGGGCGACCTACCCTCCAAAAATCAGCTCGATCCAACGGTTGGATCAAGAGATCTCACGTCATCTTCAAGCTTCTGGTTTGCAGGTCGCAGCCCAGGGCAGCAGCTCGGAGGAGGGGCTGTGGCGGCCTGCTGGTAGCTCCGGTGGCGGCGGCGGCGGCGATGGACGATCCCAGCAGATATTGGAAGAGAAAAAGAAGGGATTTGGGGGGGAGATATCAGATCTAAGACTCAGATCTAGAGGGATTGGAGGTGGGAGAGGGAAGAACTTCAAGAACACAAGAGGGAGAGGGGGTGCCAAAATGCATTTCACTTCAATTTCTTCATTAGTTCCACACAAAATACAACAAGAGACTATAAATATGAAAACCCTAGATCTAGACCAAAAGACAACAACTAACCTTGGTCAAGGGTAGGTGGGAGGGTATAATAGGGAAATGTGACTTATGGGGGACAAGCATGGGAGACAAGGGGGACAAGCATGGGGGACAAGGAGGGGAATCTTTGAATTTCCTTTTCCTTTGTCTCCTTGGTCCAATGGTCCAAGTCCAAGGTGGACTATGGGCCAACCCTCATGGTCCCTAGTAGCCACGTGGCCCAATGGGAGAGAGGGTGGGGTCCCTCCGGGCCCAAGTGGTTATTTTACAAACAAACCCACTAACTTAGCCTAATTAAACACACCAAATGTAAAAGTACAAATACAATACTCTCAAAATAAATACAAAAATGTCAAGACTCTAATGGAAGCTTCACGTCGTCGCCCAACCATAACGATGTCGACGTCGACCGAGTCGTGCTGCGGGTCCGGTACCGACGGCTCACTGAGTCGGGCCGTACTCGTGCTCTGGTGTCCTCACCAATTCTCCCCGGGTGGGAGAAGCTCGACCCCGTCGAGTAAGGGTCCAGGTCACTCTGGTACCGATCCAGCAGATCTGGATCTATCCTCTGTAGCTCTGCCCGGGTGATCCAGGTGTCATCGGACGCGGGCCGTCCCTTCCAACGCACCAAGTAGCGCTGGTACATTCCACCTCGAGTAGTCGTCACCTGCTCATCTAGTATACATTCTATCTGCTCTCGCTGCTGAGGTAACAAGGCTGGAGGTGGACACTCGAGGGTGGTGTCACTCGCAATGGGTGGAGACGGCTCAAAGGGCTCACTGGGTATCACCGCTGGGTCCCTATAAGCGACGAGATCCGAGACGTTGAAAGTCGAGCTGATCCCGTAATCCTCTGGCAAGTCCACAACATATGCATTCGATCCGACTCGCCTCACTACCCGAAAGGGACCGGCACCGCGAGCATGCAACTTCTTCACGGCTCCTGAGGGAAACCGTTCAGGTCTGACCCTGATCATGACAGAATCGCCCTCCTGAAACTCACGGTGGTGCCTATGGGCGTCAGCCAATTCTTTGTATCGTGCATTGCTGGACTCAATGTGACGACGAATATACTCATGCAACTGTCTAATATGGCTAGCAAAAGACTCGGCTGACTCAGACACACAGGACGGGATGGGAGATGGGACTAGGTCTATGGGTCTCCTAGGTCTACGGCCAGTGACAATCTCGAAGGGGCTCATACCTGTAGACCTATTGACCGAATCATTATAGGCGAACTCGGCCAAGGGTAAGACCAAATCCCAATCCCCGACTCGATCTCGGACAAGACACCTAAGAAGATCCCCCAAACTTCTATTGACAACCTCAGTCTGACCATCGGTCTGGGGGTGATATGCAGTGGAGAATTTCAATTGGGTGCCCATCATGTGCCATAAGGTCTTCCAGAAATAGCTAGTGAAGCGCACATCCCTATCGGACACTATAGTGCGTGGGAGTCCGAACCTGGAGACACAATGTGAAAAGAATAGACGAGCAACTCTAGAGGCATCCGAGGTTTTGGAGCATGGGATGAATAATGCCATCTTAGAAAACCGGTCTACAACCACAAAGATCGAGTCATGCTTTCGGAGGGTGCGGGGCAATCCTAACACAAAGTCCATGCTAATGTCCTGCCATGGACTATCCGGGACGGGAAGGGGGGTATAGAGGCCGGTACTTTGCTTCCTTTGTTTGGCCATAGCACAAGTGCGGCATTGGGCCACAATACGAGCAACATCCCTCTTTAGGCTAGGCCAATAGAATCGATGCTCAACCGCCTCTATGGTCTTGTTCCGACCAAAGTGGCCAGCAAGACCTCCTGCATGCATCTCCCACGTAAGAAAGTCACGAACAGAAGTCCGTGGGATGCATAACTTGTCACCCCGGAATAGGTGACCCTCCTGTAGCACAAACTCGCTATAATCGCGTGAGGGACCAGCCTGAAGGACGGCATAGATCGGACCAAAGTCCGGACAGTCAACATAAGCATCCTTCAACCTCTCTAGCCCCACCACCTCCACACTCATGGTGGTCAACATCATCACCCGACGACTCAGTGCGTCGGCCACCTTGTTCTCTGCCCCTGCCTTGTGCTTAAGCACAAAGGTGTACTCCTGGAGATATTCCACCCAACGACTGTGACGAGCGTTCAGCTTTTTCTGGGTATGGAGGAACCGTAAGGCCTCATGATCAGAAAAGAGGACAAACTCCTGGTGCAACAGATAATGCCTCCAATACCTCAATGCCTGGACAACTGCGTAAAATTCTTTATCATAAGTGGAATAGCGTAGTTTGGCATCGTTAAGCTTCTCGCTAAAGAATGCAATGGGGTGGGACTCCTGACTCAACACCCCACCAATGCCTACCCCAGACGCGTCACATGTGACCTCAAACACCTTAGAAAAATCAGGAAGTGCAAGGACAGGTGCCTGGGTCATACGCTCCTTGATGTCCTGGAATGCTGTGACTGCGGCTTTGGTCCATACAAATGCCCCCTTCTTTATGCAATCAGTGATTGGGGCAGTGATAGAACTAAAGCCACGAATGAAGCGACGGTAGAACGTCGCTAGGCCATGGAAACTCCGAACATCGTGGAGTGTGCGGGGCTCGGGCCACTCCTGGATGGCCCTAATCTTCTCCGGATCAGCGGAGACTCCATCTCTCGACACAATAAACCCGAGGAAAGTGATATGATCAGACATGAAAGCACATTTCTTCGGGTTGGCGTATAAAGTCTCACGCCTCAAGACAATGCAAACCTGCCTAAGATGGTCTAAGTGATCCTCCCTAGTGCGGCTGTAGATAAGAATGTCATCAAAGTAGACGACCAAGAAGACCCCAATCATAGGGCGTAAGACTTGGGTCATCAACCGCATGAAGGTGCTAGGGGCGTTGGAAAGCCCAAAGGGCATAACCAACCACTCATAAAGACCATCCTTGGTCTTAAATGCGGTCTTCCATTCATCCCCAGGCCTGATCCGCACCTGGTGATAGCCACTACGAAGGTCTATCTTTGAGAAGATAGTGGCTCCCGACATCATATCAAGCAAATCATCCAGTCGGGGAATGGGAAAACGATACTTCACCGTGATCTTGTTGATAGCACGGCTATCAATGCACATCCTCCATGTGCCATCTTTCTTCGGGGCCAATAATGCGGGAACAGCGCAAGGGCTCTTGCTGTCCCGAAGAGATCCCCGACTCATCAACTCCTCGACCTGCCGCTGTAGCTCGGCATGGTCCGTGGGACTCATCCTATAATGGGGAAGGTTCGGCAAAGATGAGCCCGGGACCAGGTCGATCTCATGCTGGATATCCCTCATAGGTGGAAGGCCTCCAGGGAGGTCTTCGGGGAAGACATCAAAAAATTCCCGCAATATTGCGGCTATCTCTAGGGGATGCTCATCCTCAGACCTAGGGGCGACATCCTCTATGCCCCTGACAACGACAGCTAGAATGGGGTTACCCCTGGTCACCTCCTGCTCCATCTCTCTCGGACTAATCATCATCAACCTCCTGGGGGGAGGGTCCACTCTGCTAGGAGCAGTCGAAGAGGTGGATGCCTGTGCCGAGGACAAAGTGGGGGGACCGGCCTTCCCCTGACCAGAAGTGGTCGTAGTGCTGGGGCCTGCTGGTCCGCAGATAGCTGGGTCCTTCGGCTGGACTGGGTGGAGGGTAATCCTATGGCCATCATGGTCGAAGGTGCAAGTGTTCGACCTGCCATGAAGGGTGGCATCTCGGTCAAAGAGCCAAGGCCTACCAAGGATGATACTACCCACCTCCATAGGTAGTACATCACACCAGATCGCATCATGGTACGCCTGGAACTGCAGCGGCACCAGACACCGCAGTCTGACCGGGATGGAAGTGGAATCCACCCAAGAAACTCTGTAAGGTGCAGGGTGATCCACGGGTGTCAAACCAAGGCGCTTGACGGTGCCTGTGGAGATAGCGTTGATGCAACTCCCGCTATCTATAATCACCTTGCAGGCTTTCCCTTCCAGCCTACAAAATGTGTGGAATATGGTGGTGCGACGCCAGTCATCGCTCACCTGAGGCTGGGTAAAGATGCACCTTACTACACCCAAATGTACGTCATCCTGATACGAGGTCCCAGGGATGTCAACCTGCTCGCCCTCCAATAACTCGTCAAAGAATTCCTCGGCCAATTCTTGGTCCGGCTCGTAGCTAACTGGCACCAACTCAGGCGTGGGGTCACGGGCCGGTGTGTCGGCAATAACAAGTGCTCCTCGGGTGGGACACTTGCTGGCAAAGTGGCCAACTCCACCACAAGTGTAGCAACGGTCTCGTGTCCCATTTCCCTGAGATGTTCCACCCATCATGGGCCCCTTACCCTTGTCCTCTCGATGGACTGGGGGTGTAGGAAGAAGAGGCCGAGCTGGTACGGCGGGCTGATAAGGCCGAGGGGCGGGGATGGGTGCCTGCGGGCGAGGGGGAGGGTCCCTTGGTGGGAACGTGCGGAGCCTAGGAGCAGTGGGGTCCTGTCGAGGGGGTTCCGGGGGACGGGCCACCGGAAACCGGCTATAGGAGGTAGGCGTGGTACGAGGGTCGGTCCCACGCTAATAAGTGAACCCCGGGCGCTGGACGGGAGCGAACTCCGCCTCGAACTGCTCCAACTCTAGAGCAACATGGTATGCGTCTTCCAAGGTGGTAACATTGCGGCGAAATAATTCATATTGGTAGTGGGGCCGCAAACCACGACGGAAGCGCGATACAGGCATGGTGCTCTCCTCCGTAACGCCACATCGCAAAAAGTACTCGTCAAACTCCGCGATGTAGTCTGACACGGATCGGTCCCCTTGGGTGAGACTCTGCCACCTATCAATAAGTCGCTGACGGTACGTGGCAGGAAGGTACTTACGCCTAAGCTTATCCTTCATCTCATCCCAAGAACCTATCTGAGGCTCATGACGCTGAAAGAGCAAGCTCTCTACATTGCTCCAATAAGTCTGTGCTTGCCCCAATAGCTTCATCTTGGCATACCTAACCCTTCGGTGGTCCGTCATCTCGAACCACTCAAAGTACTGGTCCATGCTAGCTTCCCAATCAAGGTAGATCTTGGGTTCTAAAGGCTTGGACCCATCAAACGTGGGAGGGTCCACACGGACGGTCTTGAGGATCCGTTCGTCCTCATCATCCCAATGTGGTCGGTGACCATGCCGGCGCCGGCCATTTCCCTCGTAATCGTTGTCGGACTCGTAGTCCTCAAAATGGGGGGCACGTTGCCGTTGCTCCTCAGCCCGAGGTGGTGCGAGCTGGGCAGCAGGCGCAGGCTGGGTAGCAGCTACGGGCTGGGCAGCATGTGCCTGCGGGGCCGGGAGAATGCCGGGTAGGTCTCGGCGAGGGGTTCTCTTCACACTCTCTAACCTTCCAACCAATCCTTAGACAGATCGGTCAGAAGCCTCGGCGCGGTCCTCCATGGCTTTGAATCGGCTCTCCATACGCTCGGTATGCTCCCTAAGAGTTTGCTCGGACCTATCCATGCGCTCCATGAGTAGAGCTATCATGTCCTCCAGGGAACGGCCTCCCGGGTTGGCGCCTCGGTGTTCACCCATAGTGTCAGGGCGATGGTACTGGGCACCTCCACGGGTGGGCATGCAGTGAGGCCTAAAGAGAACTAAGGGTGACTCACTAGACCTATATGGATGGACCGATGCAAGTTGAGGACCTTTGACTTAAATGACTCTTTTTTTGTGTTTTTAAACAAGACTACCCTAGACTCAACCTTGCTCTGATACCAATTTGACGCGGGACGACTACGAGACTCGGCTAGACAAACGACGCGACCAGCAACACACTAAGACGCGGCACCGAACGAGCTCCAGAAGAGGTGAACTAGCCCCAAATAAGAAGCGCTACTCACAGTCGGCCCCATCGAGGGAAACGTGACGATCGTGCACGGTTGAGAAACCGGCTTTGAGACTGGGGTAGTCAACTCACTCTCGTGTCCGGAATGAGTCACGGGACGGGTTCTCGTTCTCACACTCACAGCGGTGACAAAAATATATCTAGCTAGGAAAGTAAATACACACATACAGCGGCAGTAGATTGCATACTAAATAAGCAAACTAAACTACTAGGCGGCGGGTGTACCTCCACGCTCACGGCGTGGCGAAGACGTCCCGACCGTGGACCGTCACTCCCGGTACAAACTAACTTAATTACAGCAATAAAGAACTAAGGCCCACTCCACGCAGGGAGGTAAAAGGCCACAATAGCAATCCGGGAGCGCCGTTCCAGGGGTTGGCGGGCTGCAATTGGTGGTTCCGGACAGTGCGGCGGTGGCACTCAATGTGGGGCCCACAAGGCTCCAAGTGGGCCCGGCTACTGGGGCAGCGGCTTCTTGGCGTCTTCTGGCGGTGGCGACCAGAGGGGGTCGCTGCTGGGGTGTCCCGGGTCGGTCCCCGGGAGCGGCGATCGCCGACGGTGGCCCGGGGAATTTATTGAGAATTAACCCCCCAAGGCTGTCTCGCAGCCCTTTTCTGGCCAGATCGGCGCGCCTCCACGAAAACGGACGCCACGAGCAGATCCGGGATTGGATCGAAGCGTGGTTAGCGCCGTTGGAAAGAGGACTCAGAGATCTTCAACATACATAAAAATCAGACCTATCCAACGGTCGGATTGAAAATGAAAATGACTGTTCCACCGCTCTTTGTCTGGTTCGGACAGACCGATCTCAGGGACAGAAGCAAAGCCTCCTGTTCTTGAGCTTTGACCGGGGATCAAACGACGGATCTAGGACCTGGGATTTTTATGGTGGGTAGAGGGGAGGGTTAGGAAAACGCACATAGGTATTTTGCTTGATTTGGACTCCATTTGATGGGTGGGGAAAATCAAATGCCAGCACCTATCCCGCGGACTGAACCTAGGGCAGACAGACAGGGGTCTGAACAGCAAGCTTGGAAGTGGGGCAAACGGGCTCTGATCTTCATGAAATTTTAACTGGAACTAGGGCAGACATGGGGCGACCTACCCTCCAAAAATCAGCTCGATCCAACGGTTGGATCAAGAGATCTCACGTCATCTTCAAGCTTCTGGTTTGCAGGTCGCAGCCCAGGGCAGCAGCTCGGAGGAGGGGCTGTGGCGGCCTGCTGGTAGCTCCGGTGGCGGCGGCGGCGGCGATGGACGATCCCAGCAGATATTGGAAGAGAAAAAGAAGGGATTTGGGGGGGAGATATCAGATCTAAGACTCAGATCTAGAGGGATTGGAGGTGGGAGAGGGAAGAACTTCAAGAACACAAGAGGGAGAGGGGGTGCCAAAATGCATTTCACTTCAATTTCTTCATTAGTTCCACACAAAATACAACAAGAGACTATAAATATGAAAACCCTAGATCTAGACCAAAAGACAACAACTAACCTTGGTCAAGGGTAGGTGGGAGGGTATAATAGGGAAATGTGACTTATGGGGGACAAGCATGGGAGACAAGGGGGACAAGCATGGGGGACAAGGAGGGGAATCTTTGAATTTCCTTTTCCTTTGTCTCCTTGGTCCAATGGTCCAAGTCCAAGGTGGACTATGGGCCAACCCTCATGGTCCCTAGTAGCCACGTGGCCCAATGGGAGAGAGGGTGGGGTCCCTCCGGGCCCAAGTGGTTATTTTACAAACAAACCCACTAACTTAGCCTAATTAAACACACCAAATGTAAAAGTACAAATACAATACTCTCAAAATAAATACAAAAATGTCAAGACTCTAATGGAAGCTTCACGTCGTCGTCCAACCATAACGATGTCGACGTCGACCGAGTCGTACTGCGGGTCCGGTACCGACGACTCACTGAGTCGGGCCGTACTCGTGCTCTGGTGTCCTCACCATCCCCCCCCCCCCACTAACAATAATGAGAGACAGATGGTCACGTACAACTCAAGACATCCTATGGCTATTCTCCTTGTTCTTCTCCCACCCACGCCTGTCTAAGGGTGGGCGGTATCTGAGTTCCTCTTCCGTTTCGGTGGTTGACCGACTCTGTTGTATCGGTCATAATATACGATACAATATGATATTATATCATTACGTATTAAGATATTTTTTTAATAAATATAGTATAAATAAAAATAAAATAATGTGATTCAGTAGCTTCATTGGTTCAGGGGTGTGTTGTTTATATCGGAGGTCTTGGGTTCGAATTTTGATGGGTTCCATATTTTTAAGAAAAAAATTGGATTCAATTCTAAACAACATTATAAAAAAGAAAAAGAAAAATGTGCGAGTTACACGTTTGAAACCAAAGATATCATATAAATTTGAAATGTCTCTAATCAATGTATCCATTAGTTAATAACAATCTAAAATACAATATATAATATTTAAGATGATATGAGTAACTTACTATTGTACAAATTTATCAAATCTTGTTCTAGGTGCCATCTGATGGCTATTGTAATTGACAGTGAATTGGATTACACGTAGAAGCAAACGGATGAGTCTTCGGCGTGGGCGTGGATTAATGCATGCATGGAGTATCTCCCTCGTACCTGCTCACGAATTGAAGAAGATCTTTCTTTTTTGATTATTTAGCCGTATTTTGATAGTGGGGTTAGCTCAGATTTAACTCCGAGAGCTAATTAACCCTTTTCTTGATTTGATTGATCGAATTTCGTAACTCGATTCTGGCTTTACTAATTACCCGACTGGAGAGGTGAGTTAAAAGTTAGTCATCTGACACCATTCTCAAACAAAAATTAGGTTAAAAGTGGGGTAATAGCTAGGAAAATACCTATTACCCGTGTACGTAGGGGGGTAAGTTTATAACATGTCCTATCTCTCGTTGGGACATATATGCAGTGTGTGGGTCTCATTTTTTGTCAATTTTATGCGTATTTCTAATAAGATTTTTAATGTTATAAGGGTGACAAATAATTATTTAAAGGTGAAAAATAACTATGTAAGAGTGACAAATAGTTATATAAGGATGACTAGTAGTCAACTCATGTTAATTTTCACATATTTTCGAGACGATTAATGAGACTTCCAATACTATTTAAGGATGACAAATAATTATCTAAGGGTGAAAAATAACTATTTAAGGGTGACAAATAACTATGTAAGAATAATAAATAGTTATCTAATAGTAAAAAATAACTATTTAAATGTGACAAATACATGAATAAGGGTGACAAACAGATGAAAATATACATAAGTATTTAAAAAATAATTAAAAATTTTAATAGTTGGGACTCACATGCCAATGACATGGACTAATAACTGTTATACATGCAATTTTTCTACCCATCCAAGAGGGTAACTAGTATTTCCCTGGGTAATATATACCGCACGAGCGAGTTAGTTAACCCAGACGAAGGTTAACCTGCTATCAGAGGAGGGGTTCAAGGCATCTGTAAATATTTTCTAACAGGGAAGAAGCATACTTTTGAGTAATTTTGAGCAATTAATTTCTCTTTGGGCCAATTTTCTTTGCCATAAAATACCGTAAAACGCCATAAAAATGATAAAACATTATATGTGTATGACACGTAAAATGCAACATTTCACAGTGTCTCGTGGTGTTCTAACTGAAAAAAACTGCACTCACCAGTAGTTAAAAGGACTCGCGATCTCCTGTTCCTGTAAAACCGTTTCCCTGCCATGACCTTCGGTTTGATTGGGTCGGTCTGCAGTGTTTAATTACAGCATATTTCTGAAGACATCTGCTTTGGTTTGCACATCATTCTTTCGGTTTCCAGCATGCAATAGTTCAGAGCCGTCTGTATCCATTCAACAGGTTAAAAATCTATCCAAGCTCTTTGTGGAGACAGCAACCAAGACGTGTAGAAGTTAGAAGAGGACGAATGGCCGGGCTACGTAACAGGGAAAGGGTGCCTCGGGATTTCACCTCTCATGACAGAAAAGAGAAGGCGATTCGAGGGCACAGTTGGCCGCCTTCCGATATGTATATACGAGAGGGCCGGAGAACTGTGCACCTCAGGTACCCTTGCAGAGAACTGCCAACGGAGGCACATGGCTACACAGGGTCATTGATCCGGAGGTTCGACTGCCGCTGGACCTTGTTGTACACGACGATCATCCGTACGGCGCGCGGCTCTCACGTTCTAGAGCCTGCTCCATAACATGAGACTCGTCACACACTGTCTTCGCCGTCGAGTTGTCATGCTCCTGCCCCCCTCCGGTCCTCACATCGACACTGACATCAGAATGGTCGCTGTAACAACTCTGTAGCTTCCTTACCGGGATTTTTCTTTCTTCTTTTTATCAAGGACGTCTTTGATAACCGAGCAGGGGGTGCAGTAATCGATCTCGAAGAGTCGATTACGGCACCCGGGGTCAGTTACCGGATTACTGTGAGGGGGAGGGCGAGCGGAGGGGGGATCCACCGATTATCCGATGTCGACTAACCGAGAGACAACCCCGTCGTCAAAGACACCCTAAAAGATCTGGTTGATTTACCCAACTCGCCCGGTTGCCAGAGTATCGCTGTGTACGGAATTTTGACATAATCTCATCTTTGACAAACTCCTGTCATGAGCATCAGTATTGATCACTTATGCATGGATGATATGGATTTGGCTGCCCGTACGTAGACTGTGACTGGAAAAAAATTAAAATATATACTCAAATTATTGTACAGGTATACACAGAGAAAAGTGAAGGTGACGAGAAACTACAATTCCTAGCATTAACATTTGACAGTATGTATGTATCCTTAGTGCTAGGGTATCAACTGCATAAAAAGATATATATAAAGCACAAGGCTAATTAAAAATATAGATTTTTATTTTTAAGTCCCTATAAATATAGGTATTTATATTTTATCCCCTCAATTACAACTGCTTGTTTAAAAGCCCGTACAATCTTTGACATTATACCACTCATCGGTTTTAACTCTCCACGTTATTATCCTATCCGAATATCGAAGTGGCCCTCGAGGGGGCACTCCCCCAACTCTGCGTCGGAGCCAACAGGTCACTTGAGGGCCTGCGACGCCTTGGCCCAGGAAGGTGAACATTCATGCAAAACAGGTGATCGACTCTCCTAATAACGAGTCCATGTCCAAGTTCCCATTTGAATGCCACCCATCTCAACCCTCTTAATTAATGTTTTGTCCCTTTTGATCGTAATTAACATTTTAATATCGAGAATATATAGATTTTCTCCGATGTGTTTGTACTCCTCTTCGTATGGGTTACCATAACTGAAAGTTCCGGTCGTGCATTCACTTAATTGGTCATAGCCAACTTATTTGGATTTTAACATTTTGTAGACGAGTGATCTTGTGGAGGTGGGGGTTGTCTCTTAAACTCACAATCCAAAGTTTATCTCTCCCCCTTCTCTGCAATATTGTTATAAGAGCATGACACAAATATCTTACGCTAATCTCCGTATAGGGGTGTAAACAGATCGGATTTGACTTGAGTAGACCTATTTCATATCTTATCTATGAAAAATTTACAAATATCATATTCAGATAGTATTCTATTATTTTCGTGAATATGGATATGGATATATCCGTCACGGGCATGAATATCTGTACATGTCTACAAAGCGTGAGTCCACGTCCACACCTAAGGAAATGTGAGATTTATGAGAATTAAGAAAAATAAAAATCAGGTAAATCCTTTCCTTTCTAAAGTATTTTTTATGTTTTATAAAAATGTCCTTACAATTTTAGCATGAAGTCCAAACTCACAAATCTAACGAGACCGACAACGGGTTAAGTTCATATCAAAATCATAGGCCTAACATGTACAATAAATTATTAAGAACGGGTTCGGATCGGATATGGATTCGGGTGCACTAAATTCGTACCCTATGGCCCCATTTGAAAATCGGTTAGGGCCCGCTTGTTCGACCAACAAGGTCGAATAAGCCTTAACCGGGTGATGTGTGTGAGGGGGGGAGCTGGGGTGGCCCGCCCCACGAAGCGGCCGACCGCCCCCCGACAATTCGTTTATCAAACAAGGCCTATCTGAATATGAAACAAGCACTTTAAACATATTCGAATCTGAATTCATATCCATTTATTCGGATATTATCCAACCCATCATGGGTCAGGTGATGCAGGTAATCCATATCCATTTATCATACACTAATCTCCTATCAATGAAACGTAGGTGGCTAGTACTTGTCGAAGGAAAGATGCATTGTGATGTATTATAAAGAACATAGCCGGCATATCTATGAAGTTTGTTAGAATTGAGTAGCTGCAATGCTAAATCTTATGATCATCGTAGTTTCCCACTGCCAGTCCAATTCTGAAAATTCATCTCTCCCTGCATCTCAATCCCAAGGGTGACCATTTGATATGGAGTCATACCAAGGATGGCACATTCTCTATAAAATCAGCATATAGGATGTTCACGGATAAATTCCTCCCCCCATCATCTTCTTCCAATCAAAATATATGGCTCTTACTCTGGAATCCTAGGCACACAAATGTATTCCTCCCAAGGTCATTATTCTCATATGGAAATGTATTGTGGGTGCTGCTCCCGTTAATGCCAGGATCTCTAGAAGTGTTAAAAAGGTCGACCCCGCCTGCCCCGTCTGTAACTCGGCTGCTGAAACAGTCCACCACATACTCTTCCAATGCAACAGGGCCCGAGCCATCTGGTTGTTATCTCCTCTGAACTATCACTCGGTCGAGGACCCCAAGACCTTGGAAGACAGATTATTGGAATGGTCCAAGCCCCCTTTTACAAAAGACCCCAAGGATTTAACATTTCTATCCTTGTGTTATGCTATCATTTGACAGGTTTGGGTGGCCAGATGCAAAAAGGTCTTCGAGGGTCTGGATGAACATCCCAACATTGCTATCAATAAAGGTTTGAAGGAACACCAAGTCTGGATATCCAGTGATTGTTCCAATAACAAAGTGCTCAAGCAGCAGCCCGCAGCTAAGTCTTCCTCCCAGGAGGTCCTACCCAAGATTCAGGCGGATGCTGCCTTCTCATACGGCTAGGGGGCTTTGGGAATCATTATCCTCAATTCGAAAGCCAGTCCTGACCTCTGCACTCAGTCCTTTCTACCAAAAGTTTACTCCCCCGAAATGGTAGAGGCATTGGCCCTCCTCCAGGCATTGCAGCTTGCTGCCTCCATTCCGCAGGCTTTGGTGGTTGAAGGTGATGCCTTAAATATGGTAAATTACATTAACGGTATCTCTCCTTCCCCTTGGAGGCTAGCATCCATTATCTAAGATTGCAGAGGCTTCTTATCCGACAACATCTAGGTCCGTTATGTTCCCCGGACTGCTAACAGATTAGCACATGTTCTGGCCCGAGAGGCCCTCCAGCTTAGACGGTCTTGCTCCCGGATCTATCCAGCTATCCCCGGCTGTATATCCCAGTTTGTAAACTGTGGTTCCTTTTAATGCCATGTCTGCTTGCTTTGCTTCCAAAAAAAACTTCAACTGAATGAAAAACGGATCCGAAGATCTACTTTGTTACCGATCTACCCATCGATCTTGTCAAGTCGGGTTTGGATCCACCCGGGCCTACATTTGTAATGGCCTGTGGACGGGGCGGTCGCAATGCGCCTCTGGCCGAGAGAATCTAACGAGGATTTATTTCGACTCCCTTCCTCCCCGCAGCGAGGAGCATCTGAAGAGATTTTTCGTTAGCATCCGCCGCGCCCTCTTTGCTCCATGGCTGTGCCTGCGAACAAACCGTTCAAGGTCCGTTCTTTCTGCCCCCTCTTAATTTTTCTGATCACCGCGATGACACGATGCCTCATTTTCCCTCCAATGCTCCCCCAAAATGTCTCATTTTTTTCTGGGTTGGGTTGTTCATGACTTCTGAAATTATTTCCACCGTGTTCTTCTTTCACATCTTTAACGTATTGACGCCGAATGGATGCTGGTGACCCAGATAATATTGGGTTCTTCTTCGATGACCCGTCGGCAGATTCTAACGGAGATGGGTTATGAGTTCACGCTCATGGTTTGTTCTGCCAACGTTATGCCCTTTCTGCTTTGCCCTTTTGAATCTTCGGTTGTTTTCTGTTTGGGTTCGATTGTGATAAGAGTCCGGGTGGATGTTCTAAGACTGCAGACATCGACGAGAAGAGCATTCGGAGGGAGAAGCCCGAGGAGCTGGTGATGGCGCTGGCCGAGGCGAAGGTAGAGGAGCCCTTTAGCAAGACCTTCTTTTCTTTAAAAAAAAAATAGCGTCGGATGTTGCACTCATAATTTAGGCATTTTATGACTTCTGGTATTCATGTAGTGCCAGTGCTCGTAATATCTTTTGTACTTGACCGTGTTGCCCAGGCCGATGCCATAATGTCAAAGCTTAAGGCTAGCAATTACGAACAGCATGAAGAACCCACGCTTTTGATAACTGCTGACCAAGTATGGCTCTTCACTTTCTTCTTTGTGCCATTAGCTTAATATATGTAGGCAGCGTAGATTTTGATATGGTTCGTTAATGCCCCGTTTTGTTAGAAAACTTTTGGAGCCTCCGTTGTTAATATTGAAATTGTTGCTGGGAAAATGTGGAGGATGGTTACCAAAGGGGAATGAGAGAGCTAAGGGTGGAGAAGAGAGTGAAGAGGGAGTCTTCTGACTCTCAAAGACTGAATTTGTAACATTTTAATGCAAGGTCAAGCCTGTATAAGTCTTCTATGGCAATAGATTTTTCTATTGTATGAATATCAAAAATTTTAGAATATGAATTTTATTATAATCTAAGCAAACACTGATCACTAGGAACATTATCAAAATTGATACTGATAGAAAGCATCCAATACAGCAATCAAGCAACAACCCATTAGATGTCACACTGCCTAGAAGGAGAAATCCTTTTTTTTACACTATAGAATTTGAATACTATTCGTAATAGACAAACATGCATAAAGATACTTGTTTTTGCATGATATGTGTGGTTGCCAGCGTGTTGACCTCTTAAGGATGTATTATCTCAGACATCGGGTTTCTATGTTGAAGATAAGCAAAATTAAAATCCATGAAAATGTTCTGTGATCATCAGTCATCAAAAGGCCATTGTGGGTAAAAGTAGTACATAGGTCTAGCAGATATTGTACGAGCATTATGATCATAAATTGAGATATTCTACAAAGCACACCTTTTCACGCCAGCGATCACTGGGTCAATGACCCAACAATCGTACCTTGTGATTGAGCCACGATGGCTCTTAGGCATTTATATAGGAGGCAATTTACATATGCATGCAAACAGGGACATTCTTTGGATGCTGCATAAGTTGATGTATTCTGGAGGATTCTGTTAAAATTAGCATAAGATTCGTGAAGATCCGGTGTAAGGATGACATGCATAAACCAAAACCTTGTTGTGAAGTTGTATTGCTTGATAGATACATCTGTTTAACCTTGTGTAACTTCTTTGGTATCATGATATGGACAGTTTTAACTGTTACTGGCTACACTTTCATCCCTTGTGTGTGTATGAGAATATGGGGGGAGAGAGAGAGATGATCTTGTCAGCCTTTTAAGAGTGTGATGTATGGATTGTCCTCCTTCCATGACGAGGGATGACTACATGGACTCGACAAAAGCAAGCAAATTCCTATAAATAGATGGCAAATCTCACAAAACTACCAAATTCCACGGACATTATGTGAGAATTAAAGTACGATAACTTCGAAAGCCCTCAAAATAGTAACGTGCGGATCGTTGGTAATTAAGGAATTGCCATGTAATTATGGCGCACTCAACTCACAATGAGGTAGATTGAGATGCATGGTTTAGGCTTGCTCTCACACTCGACCAGAAATTAAAATAGGGATTTTTGCATATATACCCCTCTAAAGTTCTCTTTTATCAAATATACCCCTCATTTAAACATATCATAATGAATGTCTTCCAAATAGACGTAAATGTTATGGTTATTCCCCTGCAATTTACTGCAATCAACGGGGGATGAATATTTCCCAGAATATGCCATTTATTGCCGTTAGGGTATGTGAAATACCCAAAATACCCTAACTATGAGAGAGAGAGAGAGAGAGAGAGAGCCCTCCCTACAGGAGGCTCCCTCCCACCACTGGTGACCCCCCCTCCCACCTCTGACGATCTCCACCCCCCCCATCCCAGACCGAGAGAGTGAGAGAGAGAGAGAGGAGGGGTGCCAGAGGGGACCCCCTCCGGCATTGGCGACTTCACCCAGTGGGTGGGGTGTACATTGAGAGAGAGAGAGAGAGAGAGAGAGAGAGAGAGAGAGGAAGGAGGGTTCTGGGAGGGGGCTCCTGCCATGTTGCTCCCATCTACGTCGGGGTTTTGTGGCCACACGTAAGCCTTCTCCCTCCATTTAGAGAGAGAGAGAGAAAGGCCCACTTCCGGTGAACCCTCGCTCCTTGCTACATCGTCCACCCCGCCACCCCCATCCTCAATCGAGAGAGACAAAGAAAGAGATTATATATATATATATATATATATATATATGGGGGGGGGGGCGTTCACATGGTGCCGGCACCATGCGAATGCTCCCATGGGGCTGTTATCAGCGCCGTTCAATTCACGTTAAAACAATCTAACCATTCATTAAACTAAAATCTATCTCCCGGTTAACCAATCCCCGTATTCCCCGCCTTCCTGGGATTCCCCAACCACTTCCCCCAGTAGCACACGCACCCAAAACAGGGAATACACTGCAGGATCCTCACGTTAAGCCAGTGGGTGGGGGAGCTCATGCTGCAGCAATAACAAACAGTAAATTTGTGTAGATGTGAGGTATTGACGTTGGAATACGGGGGATTGATTGCAGCACGAGCACCCTTGTATGACAATGTAACTCTTTAATACTTAGAGAAGACATAATCAAAAGTGAAACACGAAGATACATAATTTATTGTTCACTTTGAAGTAATACTTTGATACATTATAATAATCGTATTTGTTTCTTTTGTATTTAAAATTTTTTAAAATAAATTTTATAAAATAGATTTATGGTCTTAATCTGTATTCAAGAGGTGAACTGGGTCTTTTTTTAATCAAAACCAGAGGGGTTGCTTTGTGACAGGAATACATCAGCCAACTCCAAATTCAGAAAACGTAAAAGTAGATGCATAACTTGAAATATGTAAGGATTACTTCATGTCAAATGATTCTCAAATTAAATACACGGCCACCTCCAACCTATTCTTTCATTGTATGATTCTCAAATTAAATATTTCATGTCACTGTAAAGCTTAAATACAACACAACACTTGAGTCATAATAATCATATCATGACTGTACAGCTTAAAATGTATTTGCATGATCATGCCAAAAAATCTTTTTTTCCTTGGTGTGAGCACAGGTTCATACTATTGGAAAAAGCTGCATTTACCCCCATTCAACTGCATATTGACACAATGATTAAAACAAGATATAATATGGAATTGTAAGACGTATACAACAAACACATGATTCAATAATTGATATACTTACAAATTTTTCTTCTAGTAAAAAAAAACATCTTCCAAGATACTCCTTTGTCCATTTAGTAAGGAGATGTGCAGATCTTCCACAATGAAAAAAAGCTACAAATCAATAATAAAGACAAGACCCAATAAAGAGATATATAAGTCTGTCTAATTTTTATTTTAGAAAAATAACCTGCATTACATTGTCAGCCACCCCACGTCCACGTCCTCTAGGGCGAACTCTCGTACTTGCCCTTCTCATTTCGGTACAAAGAATACTATTGTAATACATCAAAACATTAAATATAGACGCCTAAATATTTGAAATTAAAATCAATAGGCAAAATTAAGCATAAGATATTTAAGTCACGTACCTTGGACTCTCATTTTCTATACCTTCACTCCTCAAACTAGGGTAGTTGCGCTTATCATGTCCGACAACCATCTTTCCACAACCTTTGCAGTGCCTCGCTTTCTCTTCCTTACCCGACTTAAATCTTTTATTACTTCCATGACCTTTAGTCTGTACCACGTGAGGATCCTACAGAATATCTTCTTCATTCGAATGAGGAATGATGTTAACTATTCTCTAATGGGTTTCTTGTTTTAGATATAAATTGAACTCTTCATTGACCTGATTAGTGCTACCATATGCTTCATTATTTATATCCTGCACAGCTTTAGCCACTGCCTCTAGATGAGGTATACATGCCTCATATGGCCTCGGGAGTTTTGGACCCATCGGTCAATAGATAGCTCATGATAAGGGCCATATTCTTTCGACAAATGAGAGTTGATCCAGCAACATTCTCATTACGACTTTGAATGATAGACGAATTTGTAACCTTAACGTGGCGTGTCCATATGGGTACTATAAATTTGTCTGGCATTTTCATTACATGTTCATGCTTCAATACAGTGAGCAAGTGACTACAAATAATTCCATTAAATTCAAAGTTTCGACACGAGCACCCCGCAAACTGGTTTTCAGCATTCCAATACACATTGTATGTTCGGTCTTTCTGTCTCCAATCATACACACTATACCGATTCAGTTCACCATCTTTTTCAACTAATTCTGCAAACAAAATTGCACTCTTTCACTTGTTTTTGGAACTCATAAAATACATTTCTTGTATAAATTTTTACCATTTCACTTTCTAATGGAATAGGTGTAGATGATACCAGAGTGCCGTATGTTGTGGCCGCATCATCTTGCTTTTCATCTTTCCTTCGTTTTTCAACCGATTGTTAGTACCCTTCAGCAAAGTCTAATAATGTTGACTTGTGGTTCACGAAAAAATCTAGAAAAGAATTCATTCCTTCACTTCTTAGAGTTGTTGTCATTTCCGCAAAAAATATATTTTTTAAGTAAGTTGGGATCCACTTATGATGAATATTATACATATCATTAATCCAACTATTCTCCTCAAGTTTATAGGTACTCACCATTTCAGACCAGAGCGATTCAAATTCTTCAGGAGAGACAACATTATAGGCACAAATTTTCCATATATTATTGAATTCTGGATGGGCATGGATGACATGTGACAACTTTTTAGGCACTTTCTGCAGAATGTGCCACATGCAGAAGTGATGCTCACTTGCTGGAAAGACGAGCAATGGCTGCAATAATTACAGGATCTTGATATGTAATTATTGTTTTCGGTTGTTTCCCGCCCATAGCTTCTAGCCATGTACGAAATAACCATTCAAAAGACTCAATTTTCTCTCCAAATAGTAAACCGGCCCCAAATGATATACTTTGTCGGTGGTGATTTACCCCAACAAGTGGGCCAAAAGGCATGTCGAATTCATTTGTTTTGTACGTAACGTCAAAATATATGACATCTCCAAAAGTCTCATAGTCTTGTTTGGATCTGGAGTCAGCCTAAAAACAAGATGTTAGTCGCATTTCAGCATCAACTTGAATTTCAAAGTTAAATTCAACATCATCTTTATGCTTCATCCCGAAATAATTCAAAATTGCTTGCGCCTCACTGCCATATCTTTCTGATCATCTTTTTCTTAGAGCATTTCATATGTCGTTGTCGAGGAAACCTACATTCTCATGGCCCCCAGCTTCATTAGCAAAAAAAATTAGGGCTTTTGAAGGACCGATCCTTGCTCTACGCATATGGTTCAAAACATCCAAATGACTGTCAGAAACCCGCATATGAGACATTAGGCAGTAAAACTTAGTTGGGGTTATACAAATGTGACTATGTTTGTCTATAAATTGTTTCACAGTCCAAGTCTCTGAATCTTTTTTTCTACCAACAATCAATTTTGCAGGACAACCACATCTTGTCTCCTGTTTAGGCCTCCTCTTCCTATCTGCATGTTCGATCCATTTTTTTTCTCTGCTGCCTTCTTTTGCGCACACCCATGTCTTCTCCCTTAATTCATTGTTGTGCTCAAACTTTCTTGCATGACCCTTTCGCTTGCTAAACCCACAATATTTGGCATATTCATTATAAAAGTTTCCTGCTTCAACGACAGATTGAAATTGTATTCCTACCTTTGGCTGTAATTGCTCCGGTGCTTCAGGAATATACTCTCCAAGTTCTTTATTTTGTTCATGCACCGTATCCTCTAAACTACCACATTCTTTGTTAATGAGATGTATGTGTAGTTCTTCATCCATCTCGTTTAATTTGGGCTGTCCATACACGAAAAAATATACAAAAAATCATTATAATTTTATTTTTTAAAGCACCCTTCACAAAGATTCGTGCACATAAGTAGCACCCGAATATTGCTTCAATGGAGGGTACCTTGCTGCTGCAGCTTCGAGACGGCGTCGGCTGCGGAGGGTGATTTCAGGTAACTTTATATGAAACTATCACACACACACACATATGAGTAGAAAAAAAAATATATCTAAGGGTGTAGGGTTCTAGCACATACCTTTGCATGGAGGGATGGTCAGAGTCGCTCATTGGATGTTTCAAATTACAACGGGGGAGAATTAAGAATTACACACTAGAAGGGGGCAAAAAGAGTAGACGGTACGAGGAAGAAATTGAAAGAGAGAGAGAGAGAGAGAGAAGAATAGAACAACATGATTGATGGGCTCTGATTGGTGGCGTGCGGTGGCGGTCTTACTGCACGCTTGAACCCGGTTGGTGGGGTAGTGACTTTGCTGGGCATGGCACCTGTGGGAGGTGCAAGCAGTGGTGGCCAGTAACAGAAGCAAGGGCATGCGGTGTTGGGATGTTGAGGGCAGCATTGGCTGGTGGGAGTAGATCGCGTGGCAACATCAACAGGGTGGCACTGCTTGGCAGTATTTGGCTGGAGTGGGACAGGGTGCACAATGTGAGCGCAGATGTGTGGTCAGCTGATACGATCCCAGCATGCTGCAGGAGGCCGTGTGAGGGCAAGGTCATGCTGGGGAAGGGTGCTGCAGGTGTGCCTTAGGGGGAGAGGGGGGGGAGAGAGAGAGAGAGAGGCAAAGGGTGAGGAGAAAAGGGGCAA
The DNA here is from genome assembly GCA_022559845.1 of Amorphophallus konjac. NCBI lineage: Eukaryota > Viridiplantae > Streptophyta > Magnoliopsida > Alismatales > Araceae > Amorphophallus > Amorphophallus konjac. The sequence goes on along the minus strand of JAHNEJ010003629.1, from coordinate 96,386 downwards.
AGCTAAGAAAGAACAAGCAGAAAAAGACAAAAGGGAAGAAGTAGAAGACAGAAGAAGTGGTGGTGGGGGGAAAGAGAGAGAGAAATGTGACGGGGGAAGGAGACAGAAGGTGAGTGCTCGAGAGAGAGAACGAGAAGAGTCGGTGAGGAGGAGCAGGGCGATGGTGGCAGCATTCGGGCCTCACGCCCGCCTTCCTCTCGGAGGTTTTCTTTCTCCCTTTTGGAGGCATACAAGTGGTTAGAGAGTTTCTCCAATTCTATTGATTCCTAAAAGAGATTACAATCATATTTATAGACTCAAGAAATCCAAAATTCAAGTCCCAATGGAACTTGGACCCATTTAGATTCCCTAATTTAAGAGACACAAATAAGTAAATAACACCTACTAAGGATCCTACCCAAATGAAGAAATAACAATTCAACTAGAAATAAGACAATCGACCTCTCCAAGCCAAAGAGTCTCCAGTACTGGACAATGGTGCCGCTGGTACAACCAGGTTGGGTCAAACTAGGGATTGACCCTGGTGTCCCCAGCATTCTGAGTTCTACAATCCTTTGGGTTAAAAGAGGAAATCATTGATGATTCTTATGCCGTGGAGCCTGGATTCTTATTCTTCTTACCTTATTATTGTTTTGTTGAATAATGTAAAACCAGAGATATCTATTTTATTACATCAAATGGAATGCTTACTTGAAGATGTTAGGCTTTTTAGAATATTATAATTTTGTTACTTGAGTTTTATTTTCTTTTATGATATCATCACTCTGTAGAAAAGAAGGCTTTCGTGGCAACCTGCGAACATACTAACACCACTGCCAAAGAGTTACTGTTTCAGTCACCTTTTTCTTCTTTGTTATCAACAATGAGTATCATGTTCTCATATCTAAAGCACACACGTATGTACGTACATATGTAAGTGTATATCTTTCCACTTCTAAATATTTCTATTATGTGCTTGTCTTTCTGAGACATTAATCTTTAATAGCTCTGTCAGTCGAACTCATGCCATAGAACATGTTCAATAATCCAATGTCAGACCTTTGTGACTTGTTCGTGCTGCATCATCTAAAATATCTCAGTTTGGAAATGTCAGCTCTTTAATTTTTTTTATCTAGTGCTCAACACAATTATAATTGTAGGTGGTTGTCCATGGAGGAGTTATCCGAGAAAAACCATCCAGCAAGGATGAAGCACGACAGTTTATCAAGGGTTTACTTGATTTCTTTTCTATTATATTACTCTTCCCCTGAACAAAATGATGTCTTTGTATTCATTAGAATTTTGTCAAGTTTCAGAACAACAATTGCTTTTCAGGCTATTCTGATGGACATGCTGCCACAGTGGGATCTGTGCTCATTACCAACCTGAAGACCAGCGTCAGAAGAGGAGGATGGGACAAGGCTGAAGTACTTATTTCCCTTTGAGAGTCTTCTAAATTTGTTCTGCAAATTATTTACGTGCACCGAGTGTCCGTCAACCTGCTGAAATGCATTTAAAATGAACAAATCTCATTAGAGTGTATCTCTTGAGTGACCGAAGAAAATGGTGTAACAGTAACATAAGTAATCAATTAAATAACCTGCCTATGACAAAATAATGAATTTTCAACTTATTTTTTGTTTCTCATTGTTATAGTAGTGAGCTTTTACTGGGACCCTGAATCATATTTCCGACTTTGGGATCTAGAACTTCCAAATTTCACCTACCAGAGCTGGATTGAGCTTCATGAATAATGGTGAAGTTTTTCATTGATCACCTTTTTGGCTCATTCACTTGGATCTTCTATTTTGGCTGTTGCTTCAGGTTTATTTCCACGAGATTCCTGATGAGGTTATTGAGAGCCTGGTATTTTCCCTTCCCTTTTACTTTCATGACGTGCAGTAATATGCTTCCTCTGCTCCTTGAGTGCCTTATCTTTGTTCTGTCATTAGGTGAATGGGCTTGTTTAAATCTTTTGGTTGCCCATTTCAGATTGAGGAGGGTACGGTCCTGTATGTTGCAGGAGGCTTAATGGTGGAGCACCCATTAACATCGCCTTTTGTTAGCGCAATGGTTGGCTTTTGCTATTTATGCTTTTCCTACTTTGCCTTCTTTCCATGAATTTATGCAACCTACTTTGCTCTATTTTATCATATAAATATGCTGTATATGATAATGACTCTGTGCAATTTGATGTGCTGTAGGTGGGGACTATTGATAGCGTGATGGGACTCCCAAAGGTCCTCACGGAGAAACTCATTCAAGAAGTTCTATAGCCATCTAAATCTTTGCAATGGATTGCACATATATTGACTAATCTTATCTTGTGGATGAATTTTTCATCACTGAATTACTGATGTTCTTTTGAGAAGAGGGACAGAGAGCTCTCATTTTGAAAAAAAAAAACAGATGATTTTTAGGTTGTCTCAATTACACCGCACGGAGGCATTTTACTGATTCAGTTGAAAGTTCACATGCTGATCTTTGATGTTTTTTGTTGCTGTGAAATCACGGATGTTGCTTGGAAATTGAAACTGCTGATGCAAACATATGTGGTTCTGGAATTCTGAAAATGGTAAAAAGAGTGATCATTGCAACAGATTAGAAATTCCTGACCTCAAGAGCTATGGATGAGAGGTTAGGAATGTATTGTTCTGGAAAATTACTGATTAGGGCTAACCGCCTGATGGGAGACATGAGCTTTTCTCATCCCCTAGGTCACTTTTCATTGTTGCTAGAGAATGCCATCTAGTTTATTGTCATTACAGTATCTCTTAGAAGCAGTTGGGCTTGTTAAGCACAACCCCAATTGGAAGTACTCTTCCATAATTTTATTCAAGATATTTTGAAGAGATGTTAGATCTTATAAGTCATTTGTGTGGTATCTTGGCAGAACATCTTTTTCTGACTTTAAAAAAAAGGTTGAAATGCTTACTTCCCATGCAGGATGGGTAGGTTTTTTACTCGCCCCATACGTCATTGGGCCACGCGTGTAATGCGTGGATCCCACCATTCTTTCTTTTTTTTTTACATACTCACACTGTCAATGGAAAAAGTTATTTGTCATCTTTAGTTATTTGTCACCCTTTGACACTAAGAGTGATAAATAACATGGGAGATAAATAACTGTTTCACGTTGAAGTTACTTGTAACCCTTAATTATTTGTCACCTTTATTTTAAGTGCGACAAATAACAAACTATAGGCGACAAATAATTTTATGGGAAATGATATGTCAACATTTAATGCTCCTATTAAGTGGGGTTTGTGTATCAATAGTGTGTTGGACGAGTAACTTTTTAACCAGTCAAGATGTGTGATTAGTATTTTTATAAAAAAATATTTTTTAACATCGTGAGAAAAGTAAAAATATCAGTCAAGTGTTGGTTACGAAGAATCGAGATAGATATGCCTTTTCTTTCTTTTAATAATGTTTTGTGCATTAAATTCAGTGCACAAAATCAACTTAAATTGTAACTTATCTTTTCATTAGTTTAAAAAAAGTGAAATGGTTATTTTTGTACAAAAAAAGGCGTCTCGCCACGTTAGACTCGTATGTCCATTTTTTGTTCAACGAAAAAATACAAATAAAATATTTTGTTATACTAGAATATTTTGTTATATGAATGAAACATTTGATATATAATTGAAACATTTTATTATATTTTTTTGTTATAATAAAATGCTTTATTTACTTAGTATATATTTTGATCATGTAATAAATATTTTATTGATTCATTTATGTAGTTAAGTAAAATGTTTCATTCTTGTAATAAAATATTTTATTCTCATAATAAAATATTTATTTATGTAATAAAATATTTCAATCTTATAAAATATTTTATTTTCTCTGAATATATTCTGTATTTAATATGTAAAAAAATAGATCATACGGCCAAACACAAAATGTCTTTCTCTAAATGAAAACGATCATTTCGCTTTTTTTTTAGGTCAATGAAAAAATAAATTATAATTTGAGCGAAAGCATTACTCTTTTTCTGTGTGTAAAGTCATCCATATCAAGGACGGAGATCTTCTGTAGAGAGGAATTATGTACGCCATTTTATTTAGTGGTGATCATGCGTGCGCGCGAGGTTCAATCGAGTTGTTGAGACAGCATCACATCCATAACTAACCTCCGATATCAAGTTAGAGTTGATAATTTTTTTTCTCCTCAAAATGACTACATAAACATATCAGGTACTTAATCCCAACCTCTTCTATGAATACTGTGCACTTATTAGCACAAAAATTCCCTACCCCTTACGCATGACATGTCCATTCATGGTGTCCCAAGTTAGCGGAAGGGGATCGTGTCGCCCTCCTATTAGTAGGGGCCGGGGCCGGGCCGGGTATGGGCAGACCCAGACCTAATAGGACCGTACCTAGGCCCATCATAGACCATTCACAATGATGAGTAAATGGGTCATCGGTTTACTTTTGGATCTGCCTAGATGCAATTTAGATTGGACTTCGGTGGGCCTAACAATTGTAAATGATTTGTCGTGACTCAATGTGTGACACTTTCTACACATCACACTGTCTAATTTATACTCACTTTTTAAGTCAATTTTTGAATAATTCATATAACATGACGAGAGTTGGGAGAGAGAAAAAATATTCATAAAAAAGGCACGGGATCCACGCACACATTCTTTGATTTTCTTATCGGAAAGTTTTCTAATACCCCAAGTTAGACCCGTAAACGGATCGGATACGGAGCGGATAGTGTGATATCCGATTAGTAATCGAATTATTCGTCGAATATTTTATTCAGATAATTATTAGATTAATACGAATTCGAATTCCATTCGAATTTTTAAACGGATAATTACTAGACCTACTTAGAGGTGAGTCGTGTTGTTTTCTCAAAAAAAAGAAAGAGTGAAAATTATTTTTATTTTAGGAGATATTATCAAAAGATTAGACTTCATCCTAAAAAATAAGAGATAACTTATCAAATGGGTGTAATTGGATTTCTTATTTTAAAATTATATTTGAGAAAAAAAGATAAAAAAGAATAATCAAATAATATATTAAGATTTAAGTTAATTATATATAGAATATGAGTATCCTTAGATTCTTATCTAAAGGTTCACGTTAGGTCGGATAATATCTAACACGGATATCTCAATATCCGAATTCGTATCTGATTAATAATTGAATATCCGATATCCGATTAAATTATCCGTCGGATATTTTATTCGGATAATTATCCGATTAAACGAATCCGAACTCTAATTCCGTTCGAATTTTAAACGGATAATTACCGGGCCTACCCCAATCCCATCATCACGTGTAGATCAATCAGAGATAAATTTATTTATTAGATGATTAAATACAAATTGCACACTATGGTGTACATAAAAAATATTTTTTAAGAAAATAACACAATCGACAAATGAACCACATTCTAGGCCTACATACACGGAAAAAAATCCAAACAAACTTTTCAGCTGACAAAAGAGAAAACGGGTCTTTTATTGTGTACACACCCCGTACCCTAAAATTGTCCGGTCTAATGTTTGGTCATGTCCGGAGACCAGGCCCATTATCGTAGTCCTAACTCTTAATCTTCAGGGGACAGGGGTGAATATTATTCTAATTTAATTTAAGTTAAAATTAAAAAATAATTTAGATTTAAAATGAATCGCATTAAAAATTTTGATTTTATTTTATTTTAATGTTAGAGAAATCAAATCGAAATGAATAATCTGAATTTAAAGATATTTTTATCGAATTAATATAAATGTATACATAATCATTAATCATACTTTTAAAAGTTCAACCTAATTATAAGATTATTTTTGTCAATTTAATATAAATATATATATAATTATTAAATAAAATTCTAAAAATCTAATCCCGTCGTCTCCATAGAGTTTCTAAATCTAATGTTATAAAGTTGATTTCAAATCACCTTCTATTTAAGTTCTTATTTTTTTTACGTGAAAATACCGTGGAACTTGGTCTTGCAAATTATAATTTTTGATATTATTTTTTAATATTTTATTTATTTAATAAAAATATTTTATCTTATTTTTTACTTTCTTTTAAATCTAATCTAATTTCTAATAAGAGATAAAAATATGATTCAGATTGAATTAAATCAAACAAAATATAAGTAATTTAATTTAATTTTAAAATAATTTAAATTGACTTAATTTAAGTTGACCTTTTAATATGATTTGATTTAATTTGAAAAAAAATTCTTGCAATCAAACCAAATATTCGTCCCGGGACGACCCAACCCAACGAGAGGTTTTCATGTTCACTTCGGAGTCGGATTCGCTTCAGAGTTACCGCCCCGGCGCCCCCGTTTTATAATCCCGGCCTCAAACCCCCAACCCCAACCCGGTCGGACCCTAACGCCTGCCGCAACGCGGCGGCGCAGAGGGCGGCCTCCCAAACGCCACCGCCGCCATGGATCGCTGCAATCGCTGCGGCGAGAGGAGCGTCGTACTCGACCCCTCTTGCGGCCTCCGCGTCTGCTCCTCCTGCGGCGCCGAGCAGGCCGCAGACAACTTCCAGTTCCAGGCCTTCACCTCCGACGGCCAAGCCCTCGGGGCCATTGTCCATTCCGTCGGCGAGCGCACCTACCGCGACCGCAAGATCTACGGAGCCGACGCCCAGATCTCCGACATCACCTCCAGGCTCGGCCTCTCCGACGCTCGCGCCGCCGACGTCCGCGCCTTGGTCTGTGAGGTCACCGACGGCGAGTTCGGCGTCGGAAACTGGTTCCCCATCCTCGTCGCCGCCTGCGCCTGCGTCGTCATGCGGAGGAACCACCTCCCCCTCGCCATCGCCGAGGCCGCCGCCGCGATTGGGACCGACGCCCGCGAGGTCGGCCGGATGGTGACCCGTGTCATGGGCTTCCTCGGCTTCGATCAGCTCCCCGAGTTCGACATCTTCCGGTCGCTGGAGAGGGCGGTGAAGACGTGCCCGAGCCTGGTCGGGGTCGAGGAGGAGAGGGCGGAGGAGATGGTGAAGCAGGGCAGGTTCCTGCTCCAGTGCGCCGTGAAGTGGTTCCTCACGACGGGGCGCCAGCCCCTCCCGTTGGTGGCCGCGGTAGCGTCGTTTGTGGCGGAGGTGAACGGCGTGGAGGCTGATGTCGAGGAAATTGCGAAGGAGATACATGCTGGCGCCTTCACGAGCAAGCTGAGGAAGAAGGAGCTCTTGGAGACACTGGTCAAGGTTGCAAATGCACTGTTGCCGTGGGGAGAGGACGCCACAGTCAAGAATATCGTTCACAATGCTCCCTTACTGTTTAGATGTATGGAAATGAAAGCAAAGGCGGGAACTTTAGATGTGGATCAGTTTGGTTTCGGTTTGGAGGGCGCGTTTGGTGGATATCAATCTTTTGAGGGGAATGACTCTGGGTACTTCAACAAGGGTGGTGGTAATCACACAGATGCCATATGCTGGAAAGATATTGAGGAGGTTAAACTGTCGGCAGAGAGCTTGTTGCGTGCCTATAAGAAGGCATTGGAGAGTTGTGATGCTGTAGATCTCTCAGGGGAGTTTGCGAAGAGTTTCTCGAAGAAGAGAAAAAGGGAGGGCATTCTAATGCTTCAGACTTTTACCAGTTGCATCGGTGATTCAAGTGAGAAGCTCTCTCTTGAGGAGATACTGGAGAGGGATGTGGGTTATGATCCTCCTCCCCCATCCTTTGTGGCTGGACTAGAAGCACGGGAAAGGAGGAGGAAGAAGATAGATGCTGCAAGAGATCGGATTAACAAGGTTATGAGACCATCTTCTACTGAATCAGGCAAAAGAGAAGATGTCCTCCCCAGAAGAGATTGAAAACCAAGAAGCGACGCAGACGGGATGCTGTTGCTGGTGCTATTGATTGGGAGGACTGCATAGTTGAGTTGCTCCTACTGCACCAGGTGAATGAGGAAGAGATTGAGCAGGGGCATTACAACAGATTGCTGGACCTGCATGTTTTTAGTGCTGTGAATATGCACAAATGAGTAGCTGCAAAAAGACATCGACTTTGACTGATATACACCAGCTTATGATACAATATAGAAACTCTCCTCACTATATAGTTTGCTTTTTCTTTGACATTGATTGAGAAAAACAGAACATTTTGGAAGGTAAAAAGATTGTTTTGGGAATGTTGAGAAAAAAAGAATATGTGTTGGTGTATGTGTTGGCATCTCAAAGTTCAATTTTAAAATTTCATGTTTTGCTCAAGACATAGCACCACATTGTCATGTATGTAGTGCCTCTCACCAGTTTGGTTGCAAACTTTCGTACACTAAATTGAATGGTTGTTTGCTGGTAGTCCCAATGACCTTGTTAGCAAACTGGTTATGGAAACTTGGAGAGAACAGTACTTCTCTTTGGCAGGTGATGGTCAGGACAAAATCTATACTATATACTATAAATGAATTGAGCGGTTTTTTTCCGCCGGTTCAAACGTGATGTTTAACTTTTAAGACCGGTTTCGGTTCAATTGTTTAACCCGGCGTGTTCCCAGAAACGCCTTCCTCTTGCTCCAGGGACCACGAGAAATCTAGGGTTCCGAATTAAACCCCTCAATCAGAGGCTTCCCTATCCGCTGGCGTTGCCGTCCGTAAGCAGTTCCGCCGCGCGAGATCTCTAGCGGCTCCAACAGGCCGCTGTTGGTGCCTCTCTCTTTGTTCCTATTCCCGTCCGAACTCGTAGCCCTTCCTGGTTCCGTCGCAGTTCCATCCCGGTGATTCGTCGCCTCCGCGCACCATTGTTTGCCGGGTCTTATTTCTTCGTGGTATATACGATGATGGGGAGGAAGCTGTACAAGACGAAGCTGTGCATAGTCCACCACAGGGGGCGCTGCACGTGCCAGAGCTGTTCGTTCGCACACGGCGAAGCCGAGCTGCGGCGCTTTGGTGGACCCGCGACTGGTATGTGGAGTGAGGCTTTCGAGAGGAAGATGAGTGTTTTCCCAATTTTTGGTTGTTTCTTTGGTAGAAGGTGTTGTGCCCCTGTGGTTTTGATGTCAGCAAACACTATGCGTATCAATGGTTTTGATGTCAGCAGCTCTATGAGAATGAAAGATTGATTAATTGGTGTGTGCACAATCATCTCTCTATGTCAGTCTCTGCATCGGTTCATTAAACATTGTTGCACGTTACATAGTCGATGCATGATCTATTGTATAGACTGCATTGTTGGTTCTCTTGCATACACTGCGTCGGTGCAGTGCAATCCATGTTCATTGTGCATGTGTGCATGTCTGCACTTTCCTTTGTGACTAGTCTGTACAACCTCTGGTTGATTCATTCGATCAAGTCTATACAGCCAGAGCCAGTGTTCTTCATGCACAAAGTCTATACATCCATAGCAAGTCTGCACATTCATTGGTGTTATGTCCATACGACTGTTTCAGCAAGTCTATACATTCTTTGCAGTTCTGGGTCTCATGTTGTGTCTCACTTAGCGTCTCATGTTGTGTCTCAACATACCCAGCGTCTCATGCAAGTCTGTACATCGTCTGCTCTTCATGCATGTGCATAGTTCATGCATCTCTTCTTTAACTAAGTCTATACATCGCGTGAAGTCTGTACATCGGTCAAGTCTGTACATTGGGCAATGCATGCTCACCAAGTCCATACACTCACAAGTCTATACATTCCTATCTTTACCTACGTTCACTGTTTCAGCATGCACGCACTCAAAGTCTGTACATCGTCTAGTTGCACGCCACATTCACTCAAAGTCTATACATCCGTGAAGTTTATACATCGTCGCTTGTTCATGCATCATTTCTAAAGTCTGTACATCCTTTAGTGGCGTATCAATGCAACGTTTGAACATTACATCGGTCAAGTCTATACACTGCATGCTCACCAAGTCCACACACCAGCAAGTCTATACATTGGTGATGCATGCTCACCAAGTCCATACACTAGCAAGTCTGCACATTGTTTGTAGACTGCACAAAGTCTGCACATTTGTTGCTGCAAAGTCTACACATTCTCACTTGCTAGCATATATAGTCTGTGCACCTCTTGCCTGCTAGCATACATACTGCGTGCAATCTCTTTAAACCTTGCATAACTGTCTGAAGAACACTTTATGATTGATGCCCTGGCAGGTGCTATTTTGAGGAGGTTAATGATGCACGTGATCCAAGAATAGAAGATGGCCCTGATCGTGACACGTGGAACCACTGTGCTGAAATACTGTCACGTGGACTGAGGCCTCTAGGCGGGAATCATGGAGATCACACGCCCTATCTGTGCTGCTGCTATATAAAGAGGACTTCTCCATCTGGAGAAGACTGATCGTGATAGAAGGAGCAGAAGCAGAGAGATAGCCTCCACGATCCAGTGTGAAGAGAACAAGAAGAAAAAGAGAAGAAGAGCAGAGTGTGAAAGCAGCAGAGAAGAAGAAGAAAAAGAAAGAGGAAGAGAGATCGAGAGTTGAGAAGAAGAAGCAGTCAGTTATCTGAAGTTTAGTCTCTACTGGACCGTGGATCAAATCCAGGCCAGTCAGCTCCTTGAGAGTCATTTCGTGCTTCATTGTTTACAGCTTTTCGGTGTTGTGATTTTCTATCTTTTGTTTTTCTTTTGAACCTTTCATCAAGCTGTTAGTCAGCGGTTTTGCAGAGGAGGATTCCTCTGGACAGCAAGCTGTGTTGCTCAGCGGGCGAGGTGGATACCTCGGACAGCAAGCTGTGTTGCTCAACGGGCGAGGTGGATACCTCGGACAGCAAGCTGTGTTGCTCAGCGGGCGAGGTGGATACCTCGGACAGCAAGCTGTGATGCTCAGCGGGATAGCAAGCTGTGATGCTCAGCGGATGGCAAGCTGTGAGGCCCAGCTGATGTAGGCAAGCTGTGATGCCCAGCGGTTTTCAAGCTGTTTAGCAGCGGAATCCACACTCTGGTTTGAGTGTGGGGTGGACGTAGGTCTGGAGGACCGAACCACCTAAAAACCCTTTGTGCACTGTGGTTTGAATGTTTATTTCTGTCTTCGCTAGATGAATGCATAGGTGCGCTCCACATATTTGCTTACTGGTTCAACAGAAGATTAGATTAGCTTTTCAGATTGTTTAAAGTTGTGAAGTGAGCGAAATTTTGTAGAGGGATACATTCACCCCCCTCTGTATCCATCGCACCGGTCCTAACAGAAGGTGCTTCCTTTTTGTTGCTTTTGAATGGAGTGCGCTCATTAAGATGTTGTAGCCTCACACTTATGCGTAATTTTGGCGTTTTTTTGTTCTTTCATTTCCCCCATTTGTTTTGTTTCACTGGTTGAACTTGCCACCGCGTGGATTTATTCATCAAAAGTTGGAGTTTCAGTCTTTCGAATTTACTTGGTAAATGGCTTTTCATGAGCTCTGAGTATTGTTCCATTTGGTTGCAAATTCGATGGTCTCTTCCTCTTATTAATTTTATATCATCTCTTCCTTTTATTATTGTTTTCAACACGGTTCGTGCGTTATGATGATCTGACCTCTGTATAATTTATAATGAATAGTGCGACTCGTGTAGCTTTATGTATCTCTAGATTTTCATGTTCCTTGACTAGTTGGTTTTTTTCACGCATTCTGGAAGCCAATGTTGTTGCAAAATTGCTGTCAGTATTAGGTTATCTCTATAACAATTGCACATCTGATCTCGTCCCATTTCTGACAGAACCGTGGACCCATTTGTCATGACCCATTACATTTCTCGCTGTAGGTTATTGCCAGCAGGTTCCTTTTCCTTTTCTTTTCTTTTCTTTTTGTAAGTGATGGTTCCACACAAGTTCGTTAATACCAGAATTGCTTATAATCCATTTCCTTTTCTCATCCTCATTAAAAAATATTGTCATATTTTTGAAAAGTTTTTTGTATGAAAAGACACGGGATGATTTACTTTTATAAGTAGGGAGGGGGACTGGCAATGAGATAGGATCAGGGACTGCATTTGGAATGTATAACCATGCCTAGCATTTTGATATTTTCAGAAATTGTAGTGTTGCCATCATAATTTTGTCTATGCACCTTTTTGTGATATGATCATTCGTAAACATTAGCATATTTTTCCATGCCATGTGCCCCCCACTCAACCAGCCTGAGGCTGGCAAGTTTGAAGTTGATTTTTCTTCACTTTAGTAAAATTAAAATCACTTTGCTGAAGCTACTGTGGCTTTCAGAGAATGAACATGGCATTTCTTCGTTTCCATATGCCTCATAACATACTTTTTGTTATTTCAATTTTAAACGAATCCAAAATCCCTAGGTCTTGTCATGCACTCTTGTCTTTGTTATTAAGTTTTGATCCCTTCCATACAATCGACACCTTATTTTTTCCCCTCACATTTGTTCAAATGACCTGCTGATTTAAAACTTAAATTTGTAACCCCAATAGTGAATGCTACTTTTCTCATTTTAGCTAGCCATTCTAATCCTACGAAGAGATAAAACCATTCACTGGAACAATAATTTAACCCCAACAATTTTGTAGATCTACCGGTGCTTCAGGCTCAATCGATTTCTTTTCCCCATGTATCATCTACTTTTGATTTTTCAAAGCTCATGTCAGTGAATACCTACAGGAAACAATATTTATTAATCTAGGCCTTGGACATGTTAGCATGTTACTCCGTATAATTCTTTTGTCCCCGGTCCACATCCAAGTGAAGTTGAAATGGCGCCATTAACAACATTTCCTTGTCAAGATAAGGTTGGCTCATGAATCACATTTGTACAGTAAATAGTTCTAATCGATTTGTCTTCTTGGCTGAACTTATGCACCACCATCGTCCTTTTATTTTTTTTTTTCAATCTGATTTCAGATCTGTTATTGATTGGTTAGTTTTATAATCATATTTATGAATACCATTTAAATCTTTCCAATTGTTCATGACATGTATATGATAACCAGGGAGCAAATGGAGCCATACAACACGTGGCAGATTCGGTGATGTGCTCATCAGCAGCAAGTATTTAAACAACAACAGACCAGGTTTTAATTAGTATCATGACTGCTTCCAATTTTGTTACACTTTTCCTGCTGCCAGTAGCTCCAGTTTTTTTTTTGTTTTCATTGCTTCCAGTTTTCAGAATATTTTGGGTGTAGTAGTATCTGATGACTAAGGTTTGAATCACTAAACTGGGGCAGTGACTAGGGAGGATTAACTTAAAGATGGGCGGGGTTTGGAAGGTGCTGAGAAGCTAAGCTATGTCTAGTGGGCTCCCTCGGCTGGCTAGGGGTGCTCTCCGAGTGGATAAAATAGGCCTTCCTGCTTTTCGAACCTGTAACAGATGACCTTTGGATTTGTAGATCTGACAGGGTTCGAGTGTATACCAGCACAATGTACAGACTTCACTAGTTCGAGGGTATACTTCACAAACTCTGCACCGTCTCCAGCAGCGAACGAACTTCACAATGTACAGACTTCACAGACTTCACAATGTACAGACTTCAGCAGCGAAAGGGAATGCAATGTATAGACTTCTCAACGTACAGACTTCAACTCTGCACCGTTTCCAGCATCGAACAATGTACAGACTTCATAATGTACAGACTTTACAAACTCTGCAGGACTTCACAATGAATGTACAGACTTCACAAAGCGCTCAGACTTTGTATGCACCACAATATACAGACTCTGCTGGACTTCACAATGAATGTACAGACTTCACATTGTACAGACTTCACATTTCACAATGTATAGACTTCAACAGCGAAAGGGAATGCAATGTATAGACTTCTCAATGCAATGTATAGACTTCTCAACTATACAGACTTCAACTCTGCACCGTCTCCAGCAGTGAACAATGTACAGACTTCACAATGTACATACTTTGCACTGTCTTCAGCAGCAAACGGACTTCACACTGTACAGACTTCACAGATTTCACAATGTACAGACTTCAGCAGCGAATGGGAGTGCAATGTATAGACTTCTCAATGCAAGGTATAGACTTCTCAACGTACAGACTTCAACTCTGCACCGTCTCCAGCAGCGAACAATGTACAGACTTAACATTGTACAGACTTCAGCAGCGAAAGGGAATGCAGTGTCACAATGTACAGACTGACTTTGAATGCAGTCCACAATGGCTAGTCTCTAGAGGATTGTACAGTTTTTTTACATTTTATATCTCCTTGTATTTTTAGAAGCTTGGCCTCTTTTGAATTTGTTCATATTTGGAAAATCAATAAAATAAAGCATCAAGTGGTGATTTGGTGGAGTGAGAACATTCCCTTCCTCTGGAATGGGGGTGCACTCTCCCTTCTTCCTGCTTGATGACTTGGCTTAAAAAAAAAAGAAGCTAAGCTATGCATGCCTTCCTTGTTGAGTAGTACAAGCTATGAAAGTTATGTATAGATGGGTCTGTGGATTGTCCTGCATGTCACCATTTAGGCTATTTGAGTGAGAGAAACAATTGCCTGTTTCTTGGATACTTTAAATGCGATTTGAGTCCCTCACTGGTCAAAGATTTTTGGGTGATGGGGATTGCTCAGGCTCTTATATTTTGAGCTTTTTTTGGCTAGATGATAGGTGATACACCACCTTCTTGTGGCTTGTTTCTCTCTCTCTATTCTCATTGTACTTGGAGCCATTTGTTTGGGGAGGTATCTTTGTACATGGTAGATTAATTTTTGGATTGGGGAATCGAATGTGGTTTTTGTATACTTTTCCTTTTACTTTGTATGCCTTTGTTCCATTTTAGTCTATATGAGGTACAATCACAGAAGAGAAAAATCCCATTAGTCATCCTGTTTCTTTTTTGTTCTGGAGGATGGTCGGCAGATGACAATTCATTGGTGATAAATTTTAAAAGTGAGAAGCAGTTGCAAAGAAGATCATAAAGTGCAGCTCCAAGGACACCTCTCTGTATAGTTAGAGCTACTTTGCATCTTATACTATGCTCTCATGGTCTAATTTAGCTGGAAGTGATGGTTTTAGATTCATCAAACATATCGCCTTCGCTTATCATTGGAATGCCTCTTCCTGGTTTTTTTTATGGTAGTATTCTAGCCTGAACCTTGTAACAGAGAGAAAATCTTATAGATATCCCTCCTCTCTTTTTGGAGTCTTCTGTACAAATAAAATGTGCAATTTTTCTGTTCCTTGGAATTTACTATGAAAATAAATTATAAGGATGAATTTATTCACAAGCATTTGATTCTCTCTTGACTATTGCTTTATTATCATGGCTGCTTTGTGTTTGTGATTTTTAAATTGAATTACTCAATTATGTTGGATTTCAAGTTGTTTTCATTCATTTATGCTTTAGTGTTATCAGACATTTAATTTTCTGTCATTCTAGATTCTCTAATTTTCTATTTTTTTGTGTGGGCAGGAAAAAGCACCTTATTAAATCACCTTTTTAGGACAAAATTTAGAGAGCTGGATGCATACAAGGGAAGGTATTGGCTTACTCTGCTTTTGTCTTCGTTGTCCTTCCTTGTTTACTATTTTATGAAGTAAATAGATAATTGTCTTTCCCCTCTTTAGGAGCCAGACTACCAAGGGCATTTGGATTGCAAAGTGTGTTGGTATTGAGCCTTGCACTGATGTCATGGATTTAGAGGGTACTGATGGAAGGGAAAGAGGAGAGGTAATAAATTTCATTTTATTTTTCTTTATAAGTAAAATTTGATGCAAACATGTGAAACTGACACAAGGGCTATTTTGGATGTCTTAGTCTACTGTGTGGACTATTGAATACATGGTTGATGCTTAAAGATTTATCTTACTGTTTGTCAGGGATAGATTATGTATGTTAACATAATATCTTTGTCCTACTTATATCAATAGTAGAGTCCTATCACATTTTTACTTCGAAAAAACATCATTCAAAATCCAACCATGATTAACCAACTGTGAATTTGGCTGACTTGTAGTGCACTCATACTCAGCAAAAAAGGAAGTTCGTGAGTCCTAACTTGTAAACTTCAAGTTATCCTATGTCTCACTTGCAATGGTGCTGGAGATTCTGATGGGATCATCTGTCTGATTCAGAAGCCTTACAAGCGAGCAAGTGGAAACACACAAGAAGGAAACATTTGAGATGCTAGATCTTTTGATCATTTTTAAGATATATTGATTATATGTTTGGGAGTTGTACATCAAGGTACAACAGGTTTCAGTTCAGGCTTAGTTTAGGCTGTTGAAAAACACTTGGTTTGGTCAAAGTATGCTTTAATGATGTTAACAGCTTTGCTTAAAGATACTTCATCCTCATATCTCAATACTCTTTAAATCTGCACTTTCTTCCTATCGACGGATACAATTCATATTACTTGCAATAGAATATTTGTATTTACAGACTAATGAACTTTGAGTGATAGGGTAAACCGGATTTCTGGGTTATGATTAGCATTTCCATCCGTCCATCTATATATCTCCAAGGTTTATGAGAAGCGGTGATGGAATCGTCGATTCAAGATTCAAAGTTCGAGGTTGAATTTGAAGGGATTGACAAGCGGCTTCAAGAAAATGATCAAATAGATGTTTTTTTTAATTGGGCCACATGTATGGGCTTAATGGGTCATGTTTTATGTTTGTAGTAATTATGTCCACAAAAAATCATGTAAGAGTCTTTTTTTTATTTTGTGTCTTTTAGTCTTCCCAAGAGAGTTATGATGAGTAGTTGTTAGGTGAAGTTGTCTTTTGAGTTTCTTTATAGAGTCTATAAAAAGGGTCATGTAGTCTTTCTTTAAGACCATGAAGTCGATTAGAATTTTTGGAAACATATCCCAAGTGAGGTGAGAAGCCTTTCGTGCTCTTCTCCGAGAAGGAGATGAGGTGAGAAGCCTCCCCCCCCCCCCCCCGGTTGAGATGCCCGGACAACCACCGTCCACCTCCTTCCCACCATCTTCCCTCTCACCACTCTCCCCTTCCCCACCATTGCCTGCCCCTGCCCATTTCTCTTTCCCACAGCCACTCCCACAATGGTCTCAGGTTAGAAACATGGGTGCATTGTCTCCGTGACAGAGACGGGTGAGAAGCCCCACCCACGTCCTCCTACCCCGGTACCATCGTTGCCATCTATCTAGCCACCGTCGGCCCTGTAGCCATCTCCCACCTTCCTTCTTGCCGTCTGCCTCCTTCATCCCGTCGTCATGCACCATGTCAGATGAGAGGACCCAACCACCACCGCCATGATAACCCAGCCCCCCCTCTCTGGTCTCCCACCCAGTCACCCTTCCTCCCTCTCCCCTCCATTAGCCAGACCACACCCCACGCCCTCTAGCACTGTGAAGCCCATCAGTCACCCTCCTTCCCTATAACTCTGCCGCGGCACAAATGCCAACCAGACACAACACCGCCCTGCCCAGCTCTCACACCCCCCCCACCTACGCCCATCCACGCTGGTGAACTCCCCCTTTCTCCACCAACTCCTCTCTCTGCTCCCACCCTTGGCCGCACCTTGCCTCTCTCTCCCACTGCCTTCACCGTCTCCCCTACCCTTGCTCGCCTCCTCCACACCTCACCCAGCTCGACAGTAGGAGGAGCTCGCCGCGTCACCCCCCCCATACGGCCATGCACACCCCGCGGTAGCAACCTCCCCTCCTTTGTCTCTCACCCTCTTTCTCTCACTAGCCTCCACCACACATGGCTTACCCCCCCCCCTCTCTAACACTCTCGCCATCCCCATCACACAAACCTTGCCCCTCACGTACACTGCTCTTTCTCTCCTCACCCCCCTACGCATCACGTGGCCCCTCTCCCTCTCTCTTCTTCACTCTCATTCCCTCTCTCTTCCCTTCCTCTCTCCCTTTCTCTCATTTTCATTTAGCCACCGTAGCAGGACCACAAATCAAAATCAAGAAGAGAGTTACGTGAGTGCATGGACGTTTTGGTTTTGATGCTGGCCTTTTGGATGAAGCTGATGCAGAGTGCCACCAACAACTCCAAATGCTTTATAGTTCCACCAAGGAAGCAAAGCGTTTTCAAAGGAATATTATAAGGGGAGTGGAAGGTCTCATTTCTGTTAGTTCAAAGCAGATGGAAATAGTGTCAAAGCTAGCAAATGACTGCTGCAAATATGGAGAGAACCAAAATTCTGATACTACTCTTGCAAGGGCTTCGGATCATTTTGTTACTTCTCACAATTCAATGAAAAGAAAAGAAAATCTCGGATTGGGAAATTTCATCTCACATCAAGCGGGCTCTCATGACCTTGATCTCAGAAGGAAGTCATGGAGCTCCTGGTCATGCCAAGCACAACCACCATACCGCTTAGAGTGTTCAAGTGCCGAAGCTATTCTGTCCAAATCTTATTGGCACTCTACAAAAAGGAGTTCAATCTAGATAGTCCGTGCAATTTCAGAGAATTCAGATATGTGTGCAATGGATGTTAAATAAACTTTAACCACTTGTATACCCAGGGATAATATTTCTCCGGTGTTTGGCCTATTCTGTATGCAGAGGGAGCTTGGAGCATTGTTGCTATACTTTTACATATGTTCCTTTAAGTTATGATGAACATATCAAACATATTTTCTCGTTTTTCAAAAAGAAATCATGACTGTTGTAAATCTTGAGTTCAACAATGGTGAGGAGCAGCCACTGCTCTTCGAATTGATTGTATTATTTTTTTCACATCAAATATTCTTGCACTTGGCTTGCAATATGACATAAAAGTCAGGACCATGCTTTGTGAAAAAATGGCAAAGATATTTAAGAACTAACATGAAAAGGTTTGACATTCGTTCGTATTATCATTATAATTTGAAAAAAAATCATGGTAAAATCACGCGCGTAGCGCGTTCATTTGACTAGTATTACATAGACGCGGGTTGCTGGACTCCATCCGAATAGGTCAGCTGAGTTGTCTCAAGGATGGAGGAATATGTACAAGCTTCATGATTTCATAAGAATATCGCAACAAGCACCCGGCCTATGCTATACCCTCATGCTGCCATTCAATATCCCAAATGGGCCAAAGAGATGGGTAGACTTCACATTATGAAGTGAAAAGGGCCCTCTTTGAAAATAAAATAGGGGTGGAACAAAGGGCCTTAACCCGACAAGTAAGCACAAATAATGTTTAGCAAGACGGGTGGATTTTTCCGTCCCTGACTCGAGCTTTTCTAGAATAACTTATTCTAACAAGAAATTAGAATCAATGTTTCAACCTCGATTAGGATAGGCTCAAAATGTTTCAAACTAAAAAAGTGAAAAAAAGTAGGAATACCTCAGTTTAGGTCAACCCGACTTTCTCTATTCCGGTTTCAGAGAGGGATAGTGATGGATAGATTGTTCCTCTGATGGATAGATTCTTCCTCTGTTGGAGTCATTGTGAACATAGGTAACCTAAGGGCGCGTTTGGTACAGATGTTAGAGAGGGATTTTTCCCTCTCCAATCATTGAAATCTTTCACTTTTTAGAATCATTTCCAAATGAAACAATGTCCCATCAAATTTTTTTTGTGGTGGATTTCGAGGTCTAGAGAGATATAGGGAGAAAAGGAGGGAGAGTTGACAATCTCTAAAAGCTCCCTAAAAGGAGCTTCTTCTCTCTCTAGAGGGATTTTGAAAAAATCCCTCCATAGATATCTTGCCCAAACGCGCCCTAATACTTGGCTTGTCAGTGGGTGATGTTTGCAGGCGGACGGATGTACTTAATGTGTAGGGGCTAGTTTGAAAAATGAGTAGGATAAGATATTCGAGCCCAGTGACTCGAATACCTTATCCGGGGTAGGGTAGTAGGTTTGTGTGTGAGATGTGGACGTGGGATCCGCATTTATCTCTCACGTGATTAGATATCCTATTCTAATATCAAACTGGGCCTAGAGGTTTACCGGCGGCATCTTTTAGTTTTCACCTGTGCACACCACTTTTGTTTTGAATTCGAGTTTGGTTTGTTACACATTCAGATGTGCTGCACAGATTACACACTTTAGGTGTGTAGTATTTTTAAAATATTTATTAAAAAAAATTAAATTAGCTCCCAAAATATCTTAACTTGGGATGTGAGTTATGTCACTATTCGATTATTCAAAAAATTAAAAATGAAACGGATCGATTTTTAAAAGAATAAGTTTAGACACGATTTATTTGATTTGGTTTTTTTATTTTTTTGGGTAATCTAATGATGATGTAACTTGTATCTCAAGTTAGGATATCTTAAGAGTTACTTCAAAAAAAATTATAAAAATAAAAATAATACACACCTTTGGTGTGCAGTGAGCCTTACTCACTTCTTTGACTTCTAATAAAATCGTGGTAACATCCACTTTCAAGAAGAAAAAAACATTCTTAAAGTGGCCGAAGATGTATTAAGAGACAAAAGTCTACTGCTATTCAAATTTTCATTATGATTTGGAAAAGAATCAACAATCTTTTTTGGTAACGGGGAATCTAACAGAGTGGTACAGAGAGCTGAGCGATTACAGGGCCACCCAAGTTCCTCCGTTACATTTTGCATCCATCACGAACCAGATGCTTCTCCCTACTCTAAATTTCTGCGGGATTGGTGTCTCCGTTCAACTCACTCTTCCTAGAACTTCTGTCTCTACCTATGTAAGTCGCACTGTCAGCATTTTTCACTGTATCACATATATATCTCATTCTCCAGTGTGTGAGCCATGTGTCCCCTCCGGAGGAGGACTGTTGATTCTACAGCTTACAGCACCTGATGCCTCTGAGATTTTTCTTGTTTCCAACCTGATGTCTAGTGTGCTTGCTTCTGATGTGCTTGTTTTCTGTTGACTATAGGTATGGCAATGGATATATTAAATATGATAGGATGAGAGTTATGTAGAGACAGAGTTTAGAGATTGGGGAATTTGTTCTTCTATCTGACTGTTTGTTGGATGTGGCATTATCAGTTTTTGTTTGGTGCATCCTTAACCAAGGTGCTTGATGGCCACTGGTGGGAGCCGGAGTGTTCTGCATTTACTACAGGGTTGGAAACAAAGGTTCCCGGGAAGGAGAAATAAGAAGTTCTGGCTCATCATTCCGTTCATTGTTCTGTGGACAACTGGGAATGAGAAAAATAGCAGGACCTTCAAGCAGACTGTGCAAGGGATGTCAATGCCCAGTGGTAACTGATAATTCGTTTATCTCACAGTGTCATTAGCTTAACAAATATCAAATGGATGAGGACCCCGAGTGAGTCGAATGATAAAAGATTTTGTCTCGTGATAGCGAGGGCTCGAGTTCGACTCTCGGGAAGGCTTACTTGAGTCATGTTTGATCTCGGAGAGACGTGAACCCGTTAATTTTGTTAGATTCCACGTCATAAAACAAAACTGCAAATGGATAGTGCTTTTCCTCTGGTTAAGCTATCGAATACTGAAATAGATAGTCCTTCATCCGCTTTATATCTGAAACGTTGACATTCCTACGCATGATATTGCTGACATTTTGAAGAGAATTGTCACGCTTACGGTTGGTTGGTCCTCCACCCGCACCACGCTTCACGAGGGAATTCGGATGTACACCACAAACTGTTCCAATGGCACGATACTTGTCCCAGTGGACAAGTGGGTTGTCTGTGCTTGGTTGGTTGGTTTCCACTCTTGTAGTGTATATTTTTAAGTACGTGTTCTTGGGGATTAGCTAGTTTTTTCTTTGGGAGCTATGATACTGATAGTTCTTGGCCTTGGGGATGCTAGAGCCTAGTTGTGCTCTTTTTTTTTTTTTGTACTCATCACTCTTGCAAATGAATAGTGGTTTCTCCACGTTCAAAGAAGAGAGTTATGTTTCCCCGACTCCAAATAAATGAGATAAGACTTGATCACGATGACAATGATCTTCGCGGTGCAGTTCTTACGACCGATAAATAAGTGCCGCAAGTTATCTCATGTTCAACTCTCTTGAAAATTTATCTGACTCATTTAATTCTCGAGAGACGTGAATTTAGAATTTATTAATCTTAAGAAAAAAGATACAAAAGATAAGTACATGATGAGTGTTGAGAATCGGAGTACCTGTAGAGATGAACAAACAACAGAGGAGGAAAAAGAAAGGGGGAAGAAAAGATCAAGTCACAAGAACACCAAGATTTACGTGATTCGTAGGTGATGTGACTTCCCACATCTACGGCCGCAGCAGGGTTTCCAATATGATAAAACACGTCCAGATACAATATAAAGAGAGAGTTCGCAGTCCTTATATATAAGGAGATTAGGGCACCCAACAGTTAAGATACAAAAGATAATAATGCCCCTGCTATAAAAATAGGTCGATCCCCGCGACTTGACTGCGCTGATCGATCCGCACGCGAAGGCGCACGATAACGAATTCTGACTCCACATTCTAACAATGAGTTGAACGTCGTTAAATTTGAACTCCAATATATGACACTATATGTAAACACGAATATTATTGTGTTAGATCTCTCGTCGTCATCGAAAACAGAAACAGTGTCTCAACCTTCAGGACTCTTTGTCGCGTGGATGGTGGCATCTGTCCATTAGCACATTGTATGTTGACAAAATGGATCGAGTCTCAGCTACATGGACTTATAGAAAATGGGCTGCATTCTAGAAAAGTAGAGGTTTCATGATTTCGTTTTTTCAACGATTGTGTGAACGAAGCTACCGGGTTAGTTTGGTTCACTTTTAAAAAGAAGGCCTCGCTCACGGGTGTTGATTGCCAACGCAGTCAAATGACAGGCTTCCAATTTCCCACTATCGTCACTTTCCGCGGTTGACCAGAGCACTAAAATGAGAGTGTGGAGCCCTGTGAGCACGATTTGGTGTTGATTTGATTAGAATTTTTTTTCCAAACTAAATTAAATTAAACTAATAATTTAATATGGATCGAATCAAATTAAATTATTTTAAAATTAAATTAAATTAATTTATAATTAAATTAAATTAATTCGAATTGAATCATATTCATGTTATCTCTTAGAAATTAGATTAAATTCAAAAGTAAATAAAGAAATATAAAGATAAAATATTTTTTACCAAATAAAATAAATATTAAAAATGATACCAAAAATTATAATTTGCAAGTATAAACTCCATCATATTTTCACATAAAAAATTAAAAACTTAAATAGAAGATAATTTGAAACGTACTTCATAATATTACATTCAGAAACTTCACAGGGACGGTAGAGGTTATACTTTTAGAATTATATTTAATAGTTATATATATACTTATATTAAGTTGACAAATATAATCTTAAAATTAAGTTGGATTTTTGAAAATATGGTCAATGGTCATATATATAGTTATATTAACTTGATAAAAATATCTTTAAATTCAGATTATTAGGTTCGATTCGATTTTTTGAAAATTAAAATCAAATTAAATCAAAAATTTTAATATAATTCAGTTTGAATCTAAACTAAAATATTTTAAATTTTAACTTAAATTAAAATTAAACTAAATCTATCTGTTCGATTTAATTTTTAAGTTAAACCGGAATAATACTCACCCCTGCTTAGCCGTCGTTAACGGGGGAGGGGGGATTCAATCCTCTGTACGTAGCAAAGTCAGTCCATGAAATGGGGATGACTTTAAAGTCTAAACTAAAGTACCAATGTCTTATTTCAAAAATAATAATAATACCAATGTCATGTGTCGTATGTAGAAAGAGAAGACATTTGAGATCATGTTAGATTAATCGAATTTAGTACTACTCCCCGAGGGTCTGCTGCATTAAGCGAGGCTCTGATTCAACACTAAATTCCTGTTAGGTTCAGATAGGAAGGCGTAGAGAGGGAGATGCTTGCAATAAGAGTACTGTAAATCTCGGTTTGCTGCAACTACTATTCAATTCCTATTGGATGCATGATTAAATTAGAAGTGGGCACCCGCACGTCAACAGAGAGCAAGATTCGCCGTGATGCAGGTACTCTATTTGACCGCGCCCCGATTACATGGTACCCTGTCAGATGAACAGCGAAGATGAATGAACAGGAATCAGTCGTGGGAATAGCACTGCAGGCCGTGGCCTCCCCCCCCCTCCGCTCTCTCCTCCGGTCCCCCCTCCTCTGCCGGACGAGTCCTCTGTCTCGCCATCTCCTTGCCCTCCTCCGGCCTCCCCCCCTCCTCACCATGCCTTCTTCCCCTCGGCTCCGCATCTTGCGCCGCATCGATCCAATGCCGCGTCTTCGACGCATCTGCCGCCGCCTCTGTCGTCGACCCGTGCCATGCCTACGACACTCAGCGCTGACTTCCGCCAAGTACTATCCGATACGCGGTATGGCATGGCATGGCGAATCTTGGGAGAGAGAAGGGTTATGTATGATAGATTATCTGAATGGGCGCGTTTGACTTACTCCGTGCATCTCCTTTGCACGTATTTTGAGATATCATCAATGTCATAAGACTCACAGATGCTCCTGCGAACAACTGCCTCTTCCGGTTAGATCATCTATGTCCGTGTAAGTTGGGGGATTCTCCTTCTCCATCATTGGTGTCCAATGTTCGAACTCTACTGTATTTTTTCTTTATTTATCTGTACGAGGTAAGAGCTCGATGTTTCGCTGCTGCTATCCTCTCTTTTGTTTGGGTGAGAACTCTGTATCTCTTATAATATGTATTTCTATGTTGATTAATGGAAGTTGCTTTCTTCTTGTTTTAAAAAAAAAGTACGCACCTAATTTATTCATTTTTAAAAAAAATTCTCTGACCGTACAAATATCTATCTCATCTAAAATTTGTAATGAATGAAAATTCACAAATTCCTCTTAACACCTGCCTATAAGAATTTTCGATGAAGTCTAATTTTATATCTATAATATTTTTTCTCAGACTTTTTGTGAGCGCTCATTAATCCAGATGTACGTACACATTTTATAAAATTTAAAGACCGTCGAGAGATATTGGCTCCAAAGTTGCAGTCGGATGTGTTCTCAAATACATCTTAGAGTCTTTTTGATAATCGAATAAGAGGACTTAACTCGAAGAATAAGAAAAAATATAATTTAATAAGATGGATATATTTTTTCACTTCTAACTCAAATTTTCTTGGAATAACTAATTCTAATCACATAGCAGAATTAGTTGTTCTACTTAACCCTAATACG
Source organism: Amorphophallus konjac (assembly GCA_022559845.1). Taxonomy (NCBI): domain Eukaryota; kingdom Viridiplantae; phylum Streptophyta; class Magnoliopsida; order Alismatales; family Araceae; genus Amorphophallus; species Amorphophallus konjac. The sequence goes on along the minus strand of JAHNEJ010003629.1, from coordinate 71,480 downwards.
TATCAAAGTACAAAAATAAAAAAGTAAGAATACCTTACCTGCATTTGAGTTAACCGGGTTTTCACATTTTGTTATCAAAGAAGCCCTTAAATTGTCCGTCGGGCGGTCTTTGAATTTATTTGATCCATTCACGATCCTTTCTTTTTCCGGGGTCTCAAAGACAATCTCATCCCAGCTCCACTGTTCATCGTTTGGGGACTAAAATCGAGAATAAGATCAATTTGAACTCGGTCTGAGATCACAATGTTCAGGTCAACCATTCATATTTAAACTCATATTTACTTATAAAACTATCATTATAAGTACGGACATGGAGAACGCGCCTCATTCTTCGGGGATTTAACTGCTCCAGTGATTCGGGGATCTTTGTCATTAAATAACGGCAAACTTTATGATACGTAATGGAGACATGAGATTATCAAAGTTGTAATCTCATTTTCCTTTACCCATTTTTTGTGGTGCGGCAACACAACGCGTGCTCAGGCTGAGTTTGACATTACTTTTAAAAATAAATTCTCTTTATTAGAGGGTTTCAAGTGATACATATGGAAGAGAAGAGTGTATTTAATGTATTATTTTTTTTTCAAAATTTGATGTTCAAAATCTACTCTTTGTGTGTTAGAGAGAGATAGGTACACAGATGCATCTTTTGTCTCTCCACTAAAATCTCATTTTAAATTAATTTAAAAAAATAAATAAATTTTTAATAATTAAAAGAGGTCCACATATTTTCGTAATCTTGAAATCCAAATCTTTCTATTCTTACTCATGTTACCGAACACGGTCTTGGAAGCGCGTTAAATATTGAAACCCGTGAAAAGAGAAGAGGATCGGAGTCAACGTTGAGGTAGTTGAAACACTGATCACTTTGGTAACGGGTTAGGTTATGGGCGGGTGACTTATCCAGGTTAGTCCACTTCACCCCTGACCCTAATCCGGGTGGATTAACTCGTTTCACCTATTTCATAGAAATGAGTTAATACACTTTAACCCTATTCGACTCGAGTTAAGAAAAAAATTATCAAACAAGGAGTAACCTATCCAACCCCAGTTAATTCACTCTAACCCAATTTAATCCATTATCAAAATGGCCCTGAAAGCCGAGGACACGTTGAGGTGTGGACTTGAAACTTTCTCAAACCAAATTGGTTATCGTTTTCTCATCTGGGTGTAGATGAAGCCATGAAATCGCCTCACCCACCGTGTGCCTAATTAGGTCACAGTGCATCTACGTCACTTTTTTTTTTTGGAGAATAAATGCAAACAACCCACTTGAAGGAAGAAGTCATCATGCTCTGCTCCTTTGAGACGATGAGCTGTACACAAGAAAAATACAAAGGTGTCAACTGACAACGATAATCGAGTTTGGTGCAGGGGAATAGAGCCGTAGCCACGGGTAGCATGCACAACGGAAGACTCGTAAAAATCGATAGTCTGGTGTGAGACCGAACAGTCATTCGAGCGGGGACCGTCGACCAAACCTGAGAAGGCAAACGATCTATCAAATACACTGTCGTCTCCGCGGTGTCGGTCCAGTAAACCATGCAATTGGTTCACTTGGTATGTTAAGATGGCCAGAGGAGACCGGTGGCATGACCACTAGCAGGCCAACATGCACGGTTGCTGGGAGCGGTTGGATTGATCTCTTCTAACTTTCGTGTCATGTCAAGTGGACTAATGATAAGATGATTTGTAAGATGATTGAGTATAATTTAGGGATGTCAACGAGTTGGGCTAAGACCGGACTTAGGACTATCAATGGGTCAGATCTAAATTAGACTTAGAGTTGTCAATGGGTCAGGTCTAGTCAAGACTTAAGTCGACTCGACCCGAGTCTAACCTCTCAAAATTAAAGTCTAAACTCGACTGGGGCCCGAGTTATGTCGGGCTGGGTTGGGTCGGGTTCGACACTATTAAAAAATTAAAAAATCCGACTAAAGTCTAGTCAAGTCTGAAAATTTAAATAAAAAATAAAAATATATTTAATATTATAAAATTTATAATTTCACTAAATTAATTAAAATTTTGATGTTAATTAGTTAATTTATTGAAAATATATATTTTTTAATTTTTAACTAACTAAAATAACATAATTTAACTAAGTATTTTTTAAAATTTGAAGGGAGAAAAAAAACGAACAGACTAGGCCCGCTTACGGGCCGAACTTAAAGTCGAAGCTCGGCTCGTGTGTCTAGTCGGGCCCTATTTTTAGGCCCGACTAAAGACCCGTTGACTGGAGATGGCTTTACGGCCCGGCCCGAAATCGGGTCAAACCCGCAGACTTATGGGGTATGTTCGACCCATTGACAGTCCTAGTACAATTACACGTCCCGACGTATAGCAAATGTTATTTCTCATTTTTTTATTTAAAATTAAATTAAGTTGAAATTGGTCACGACCTTTGAATGTGGACGTCAAACAATATAGACAATTTCATCTCATGTCTAATAGGGTGTGGGAGCAATTTTTTTTCTAAAATTATTTTTGTTATCAAACTTTATTTTATTTGAGTTTTTAAACTTAATGTTTAAAACTAACATAAATCAATACTAATTTGTTTGACACAATTGACATAATTTTTAAAAATAGTTTCAACATGTTTAGTAACTCTTGATCTATCCAGAGACGTCCGGTTGCGAAGAAAGTGGAGAGAATTTTGGGTGGCGTGAGAGAGAGAGAGACAAATAGGGGAGATGCAATTGAGGTAGAGGTTTAGATTGTTTCTCTTTTAAAAAAAATTGGAGAGGTGTTTTTATTTCGTGGGAACTTAACAAATGATAAATTTTCTTCTTAAAAATAGAAAATATCTCACCAAATATGTATAATATTATTATTTCTTTCTAATTTTTATTTTGAAAGGCAAAATGCTCAAAAAAGTACATACAAACACCCCATAAGATTATTAAAATTCGCTTTCTCAAGTCAAATCGAATATGTGGTTTGAGTGTAGAAGCAATAAGAGGACCTACAGATAAAAGGAATCCTCTCACGTTTCTAATTTCTTTTAGAACATAAGATGACTTTTAAAAGAAAGAGAGGGACAAACATTACATGATGAGAATACAAGAGATTAAATAATATGCACTTTTACGGCAAACAAGACAAAAAAACAGCGATGAAGTTTTTTGAAAACCCGCTATAATGTTAAGGAGCATTCGTGTAGATTCGATTAAAAAATAATTTCAACCCTCACTCATTCGAACGAGATTCTCCCCACTTATTTTCATTTTTTAAAATTTATACTTTTTTACAATGATTTTGACCAAAAACACGATGACCCCAAGAATATTTTGAAACATATAAACAATTAAGGACATTGACGCAATTATCATGCACTTTTCAATTTATTAAAAAAATATAGTGGTTCAAATTTCAAAAGCATCAATTTTCGGTTCTCACAGTGTCCACACGCAATACGTCCCCATGCATATCGAAACACAGATTATCTTCCCGGCCCCACGGTATATTCTTGCGCATCTACTCCTCCCAACTTTTCAAAAAATAAATCCGAGAAACTCTCTCTCCGAACACAGCCAAATCAGACTAGAGTCTAGATTGCATTAAATTTTGAATCGGTAAGATCTAGTGTCAAGTCGTGAGCCGTCCGATCTAAAGTGTGTGCGGGGAGTAATTACTTCAGCACATGATGCTGCAAGAAGATAAAAGAGTGATCAACGGGCCCAGAGTTATATTCTCAAGAAAAACTCCTCGATACTTAAGTGAGCGAGTGGTAAGGGCGAGGTGCAAAGGGGGGCACGAGAGGAGGGGGGCACGAGATGACTCTCCACCAACTGAAGTGGTTGAGAGTTGGCTTACCTTTTCTGGAGGGGTTCTTTGGATTTATATAGCTACCGGCTCTCTTTCCTGAGTAAAGGAGACGTGGGGGTCTGGGGGGCACTGCGTCCACAAGAGAGACTCTCTACTGTTCAAGGACTCTCGTCCTCTCTTTATCCCCTTGAACTTACTACTTCCAGGTAACAACGTAATATCTGTTTGGATAGGCACCCAATAGCGAGGACTTCGCCCTATTTCATCAAGGAGTCTTGACGACAGGTTGATCTATAAAGGATAAGGGGGCATCCCTTGCCTATGCCGGGGGCCGAGGGTGTGGGCACCTATAGGGGAGCATTCCTCTGCCTTTTGACGGCTCGGCACGATCGCCTGCATATTTCTCCCGAACATTGGGGAGGCCTATCGATCGGGTGACCGAGCTAAGGCTCGATGAGTTATGCAGGCCTTGACGAATGCGGTCTCATAATAAATGGGTCCTATAAAAGTTGTCACTTGTTGGGCCTGTCAGGCCTCGACGGGTTGTTTGGGACATGTATGTAATGGGTCACGAATATTATCCTCTCCAAATTTAATTCCAATTATATTGGAAACATGAAAAAATTAAAAAAACAGATCATCTACGTACAATCCTAAACAAATAAAATTTGTTTTTCCTTCGTACCGAACTCGACCAATTTTTTCGAAACAGACACACGGGTCATCTTCTTGCCCTCGCGTGTACTTCATCACCGCATCCATAATCCATCGAACAATCTCTTCTATGTGAACAATAGTACAATACAAACCACCATAGCTCGCACTGTCCACCACTGCTCCCCTGGCGTGTACGTCATCACCCCACGGGCGGCGAAAATGTCAAAGAAAGAGGGAAAAAAGACCCATGGTTCCCACAAAACCGCTTTCCGGGAAAAAAGAATATCTATACTCGATAGTCATGTTAAAATAAATTTACTTTAAAATCTATTTTATATTTATATTTATATTTATATATATATCCTCCTTGTATGAACTAATCCAAACATGCCATTATCATCACTTTTCTATTAAAAGATCGTTAAAAACTTTTAAGGGGTGACAAAAAGGGAGACAAAATATTCTATAGATATTTTGACAAAGATTTACTATATATGTGATATTAAATCCACAAAAGAGGATAAATATATAAGTATATACGTAAAATATATTTTTACGTAAATATACTGTTAACAGGGTTAAACAAGTGACAACTGACAACAACGGAACAACCCCGCGCAGTGCGCAACTAGTGCGCGACTCCAAAATCCAAATTCGGGTCGTTGACTCAAAATACCTCTCTATATATATACACATGTATAAACAGAAAAACAAACTCTACACTCATCATTAGCGCCAGCCTGCATCAGCTGTGGTGATATCCACCACCACCACCACCAAGATCGGAGGCTGCGGCAACTCCAAATCTCCCCCCTCCCCCCGAAACCTACCCACCGTAACCCTAGCAAGCATTCTGGCCCCGCCCGCCATCTGTCTCCTTTACTGGTTTCTTCCGTCGATCCTGCTCTCTGTGTTCTTCCGTATTCTTCCATGTCTCGGTCGTGTTCTACCGCACGGTGAATGGTGCGGTGTCCCTGCTTTTGTTTGAGGATTTGAACGTTGAATCGGGGGTCGTATAAATGGCGGAGGCCTGTGCAGAGGCTTCGAAACCCGCGGCGGCCGCGGAAGCCCCCGCAGCTGGCGCTGGTGCCTCGCCGCCGCCGCCGCCGACCGAGGGCCTGCATGCCGGCCCCGGCGACACCAAGCCGCCGTCGTGGTTCACGCCGAAGAGGTGTTCTCTCTCTCTCTCTCTCTCTCTCGTGCTTCGTCGCCGTCGCTGTGTTGTCCTCACGGGGCGGGTTGGGTGTTTTGTTGGTTGCTCTAAATCCTAGGTTCGAGTTGGAACTCCCTTTTTAAGATTTTCTGGCTGTCTACTTTGGTGCCGCATTGAGATGGTTGCAGTGGGCCTAGGTGTTATGGGTGTGTGGATGCATATTATACGGGGGTGTGCCTGAGATAATGGTTGTTAGCTACAGAGCTGTCTGGCTCCGTTGCAGAATCTTTGCATTACATTTTCTAGTATGTTTTGTAGGTTATGCTTACTTTTCGTGATTCGGGCAGAGATTAGTACCTTACATTGCAAAGCAAGTTCCTGATTACTAACTTGGACAGATATTTCCAAAGGGTCGTGATGAAATCCAGGTTGCACAGGTTTGGCCATAGGGGGAGGACTTCACATCTCCTTCACGTGATATATTGGTTCCCCCACGTTTAACAAGGTGGCCATCATTGATAACCATTTGACAAGGAAGTTCCTGGGTCTATTGTTGTCTACCGTTATACTCATAATCATGAAGCCCTTTCTCATCATCATGTGGTTGGTTACACTGGTTTAGTATGAGTCACTTGAGTGGATTTCTAAAGTTTGCTGTTGACCTGATGGCAACCTATAAATAAATGTTTTTGGGTTCTTAGTCAATGGAACTTTCAACAAGAGAATTCATTCAAAGCTACCTAAGCTAATAGCTAGTGTGAAACTTACTTGAAGTTGTGGCGAGGGAGCGGAACATGTCTTTATGGGGTAAGACGGGGAGAGAGGAAGTAGAACTTCCTTGGCTATTTCTCTATTTTTCCAAGAAATATCACATGCTCGGTCAACTCCATGTATAAAGTCATTGCTATCTTTGATACTGCCCTTTGAACAAATGAAGCTATTGTGCTTTGATCGTTTGCAGATGTCTTGCTCTAACATCTCTTAGGATCATCATCATCATCATCATCATCATCAGAGCCTTATCCCAATTAATTGGGGTCGGCTACATGAATCCTGTTCCGCCAAAGATTTCTATCAAGTGCAATATTCATATTTAAACTCAAGGAACTAATGTCCTTCCTAATAACATCGCACCATCTCATTTTAGGCCTTCCTCGAGCTCTTTTGCTAGCATCCACTAAGATTTGATCACATCTTTTAACCGGCGCTGAGTTAGGGCGACGAAACACATGTCCAAACCACCTGAGTCTATTTTCTCTCATTTTACTATCAATTGGAGCTATCCCTAAGTCCTTACGGATGCGCTCATTCCTAATCTTGTCTTTCTTAGTCTTGCCACACATCCATCTCAACATCCTCATCTCTGCTACACACATTTTGTGGATGTGTTCCTTTCGTACTGCCCAACACTCGGTACCATATAACAGAGCAGGTCTCACAGCCGTTCTATAAAACCTCCCTTTGAGTTTCACAGGCATACGACGATCACAAAGGACACCTGATGCACTTCTCCATCTTAACCAGCCTGCCTTAATCCTATGTGTAACGTCATCATAAATCTCCCCATTCTCTTGTATGATAGACCCTAAGTATCGAAAGCTACTACTCTTCGGAATGTTATGTCCGTCAATTAGAACCATGTCTTCCTGAACCACACTCCCATTACTAAAATTACAGTGCATAAATTCTGACTTGCTCCTACTAATTTTAAAACCTTTAGACTCCAAGGCAAGTCTCCAACGCTCTAACTTAGCATTTAGAGCATCAATACTCTCATCAATTAAAACAATATCGTCTGCAAATAGCATACACCAAGGGATATCATCATGCAATTGTTTAGTTACTTCATCCATAACTAAGGCAAAGAGATACGGACTTAGTGCAGAACCTTGATGCAAACCTATAGAAACGGGAAATTCACCAGTCTCCCCAGCAATAGTTCGAACACTAGTAATAGCACCGTCGTACATATCCTTAATCAAATCAACGTATCCTTGAGAGATTCCTTTCTTTCTTAATGTCCACCAAATCAATTCTCTCGGTACTCGATCGTACGCCTTCTCTAAATCAAGAAAAACTATATACAAATCTTTTCTCATCTCTCTATACTTCTCCATTAGCTGCCGTAGCAAGAAAATAGCTTCTGTAGTAGATCTATTTGGCATAAAACCAAACTGATTTTCCGACACAGTAGTCATACCACGGAGGCGTTTATCAATTACTCTTTCCCAAAGTTTCATAGTATGACTCATAAGCTTAATTCCACGATAATTATTACAACTTTGAATATCTCCTTTATTTTTATAGAAAGGAACTACAACACTTTTTCTCCAAACTTCTGGCATTCTTCGTTCCTTTAAAATTTTATTAAAAAATTTAGTTAGCCACTGAATACCAATATCTCCTAGGCCTTTCCATACTTCAATAGGTAAGCCATCTAGTCCTAAGGCCTTGCCCACTTTCATTTTCCTTAAAGCATCCTCCACTTCTGACATCTTAATACACCTGAAATATTGATATTTATCAAATATTGTGGACTCTTGGGTACCTTCTAAAGATAAATCCTTGACGGAATCTCCATTAAGTAACTTCTGAAAATAGCTATGCCACCTCCCTTTAATCTCAAGATCCTTAGTTAAAACCCTTTGATCTTCACCTTTAATGCACCGAACATGATCTAAATCTCTAGTTTTCCTTTCTCTTAATTTAGCTAGTTTAAATATGTCCTTTTCACCCTCTCGGGTTCCTAATTTATTATATAAATCTTCAAATGCCTTTGATTTGGCTTCGCTGACTATTTTCTTAGCTCTCTTTTTAGCGATTTTATAAGCTTCTAGGGTTTGAGCATTTTTGTTAGCTTGCCAAACTTTAAAGCATTCCTTTTTTATTTTAATGGTATTTTGAATTTCCTCACTCCACCACCAAGTCTCTTTTTCTAAGTTCTTTTTACCTTTAGATTCGCCTAAGAGTTGTTTTGCAACCCTCGTTATACAATTTGTAACATTATTCCACATTACATTAGTTTCTTGTTCTAAATTCCAAATATTTTCCTTTAATAGATGATTTTTAAATGTTTCTAAACTTTTACCTTTTAAATTCCACCATTTAATCTTGGAATAATTATTTATAATGATCTTTCTTTTGAATTTAGGGATAGTGACATCCATTACTAACAATCTATGTTGAGGGGCTAGACTCTCACCAGGAATAACTTTGCAATCTTTACATAAAACTCTATCGACCTTCCTAATGAGAAAATAGTCAATTTGACTTATATGTGTTCCACTCTTGTATGTTATTAAGTGTTCGTCCCGCTTCTTAAAGAAGGTATTAATAATTGCTAGATCATAGGCCATAGCAAAATCAAGAATAGTGTTACCCATATCATTCCTATTACCAAAACCAAGCCCTCCATGAATCCTCTCATAGCCTCTATTATCTATACCCACATGACCATTAAGATCCCTCCAATAAAGATTCTCTCTTCACTAGGGATATTTTGGATCAAACTATCAATAGCCTCCCAAAATTGCTTTTTAATGCTCTCTTCTAATCCTACTTGAGGTGCATATGCACTAATTATATTCAAAATATCATCACCTAAGATAAGTTTAATTACCATTAGTCTATCCCCCAATCTATTTACTTCCACAACTCTGTCTTTTAAGTTTTTATCTATTATTATAGCAACACCATTTCTAGAGTTATTATTACCCGTATACCAAATTTTATACCCATCAATGTCTTTAGCTTTATGTCCTTTCCACCTAGTTTCTTGTAGGCAAGCTATGTTAACCCTCCTGTCCTTCATTAATTTAACTAATTCTAAACCCTTACCCGTTAAAGTTCCTATATTCCAAGTAGCTAGACGGATCCTATGTTTTTGGACTTGCTTCTTTACCCGTGTGCGTCCAACCCCACACGAGAACCCTTGCCTATTTGACACCGCAATCGGGCGCCATTGCGGCGCGTCGCTTACGGGGGACGCCCTAGCTAGCCCTTGCTCACTTGTCATTCCATCCGGGTTCCGATGTAACGCGTCGCTTACGGGGAACGCCCTAGCTGGCCCTTGCTCACTTGTCATTCCATCCGGGTTCCGATGTAACGCGTCGCTTACGGGGAACGCCCTAGCATTAGCACATAATGTATTTGGATCAGAATTCATGTTGGAGATGTGACAAAATTTTACTGCTGGCTGTCGACCTAACACAAACCCTCCTCTTTTCTCACCCGGGCTTGGGACCGGCCATGGCAGAGTTAGGATATGTTTGAAGATTTGCTTACAATTTCTGAGGATCAAAGCAACTTGTATATTGAAGGAAATGTTAGGATAAAAGGGCATATGAGGATCACGAGGTTCATTTCGAAATTCATTTTTAAGAATGAAGGATAACTCTAGGGTATGTTGTGCTTCAACATAGACTATGAGAGCTACTAAGTTACCAGGGAATACTAGGTGATCAATGTAGCATGGTCACATATGATAAACTGCAGAAAGGTTGCATGTAATCTAATTTTGTCGATGGGAGATGTTGGATCATACATTTGTGTGCACTTTTGTATTTTAAATACATCTTGGAAAGAAAATTCTAGTGTAACATGTGGCCTCAACGTTGTACATGTAATTTTCTTATTTGACTTCAAATATCAATTCTGGAGTTTGTTTTCAGGACTAAGAGAATCCTTCTTGCTTTTTTGCACATCTCAAATTGTTATGGCATAGGTGTTATCACCTTTATACTGTTTGCAGCCATAGGGCAATCACGAACCTTCCTATGGTTATGTAACAATTCCTTAAATCACCTAATATATTTTTTACAGGTTGCTCGTGATCTTCTGTATTATCAATTTGTTGAACTATGCTGACCGAGGTGCCATAGCAAGCAACGGAGTAAATGGGAGCCCCAGAACATGCAATGGGAGTGGTGTATGCACTTCGGGTAGTGGAATACAGTAAGATGTGCCCTAGTTTGTTTTCTTTTCTAGTATCTAGTTTACCATATTTTTCGCGTGAGAAGTATACATCATCTTGGCAGTTTCTAATATGGTCTCATCATTCTTGAATTGACTTATCTTCCATGCTTTCTGCTGTTATCGTTGAAGTAGACTCCATTTGTTATTTATAGACATGCAGTTTAGTGACATGACCGACATGGAACTATATACTCATTGTTCTCTTTCAGGCAGGGTCAGCCAACTCAGTGGGTTGGATCAACCCAGACTCGTCCTGGTACGGTATGAGTAGGCCCGACTTGAACTGACTCGTTGTCCACTTAAGCCGACTTGTTCTGACTTGGTTGACTTGGACCGACCCAGGATCTCTGTGGTACAGTATGAGTCGGCCAACCCTGCTTTCAGGAGGATGAATATTCAGGGGCAGTCCAAACAAGGGACCGCTTGGTGTGTTGACTGCCTAAACTGTGAATCTGACACTAGTCTCTGAATGAAGCTTTGTTTCGTTAGGAAAGAGAAAATATAACTGATATGAATTCCACATCTCAACTCTAAAGTTTCTTTCACAGTCATTCCAGGTAGAAGTGAATGTGTGATGTTCAATGGGTGTGTGGTAGTGATGCCCTTTCCTTTCCCCCCACTGACTTGCCACATCCCAGTAGAGCTCTTATTGATGATCATTTCAGTTTATATCTGAATTTTAAGTATATTAGTTCTCCCAATATCCAGTGCTCATGCCATATTGCTGTCTGGATATCTGGACATTGTCATCCATTTCTACAAATTACTGATCCAATGCCATAATTTGTACTCTGCACTCTCATTTGGAACTCAGATACTAAATTATCAGTACAATAGATTAAGCAGCATCCGTTACTGGATTGCTTCCTACAAATGGCAAGGGCAAATAAAAGCCATGTTAACCGAGTAACATTTCTGTTTGATATCTGTTTTGGATGCAATATTTGCTTTTTAGCTGCCACTGCATTTTGTGGTGGTTTTTGGTTGTCCATCTAGCATTACAATAGGTTTGAGCAAATATTCTCTATATTGTCACGTAGGGATGCCCTGCGCAAGTTAGTGGATAAGGTTACTGATCATACTTCCTTTTAAGCTAATACTTAATGCTTCACATTGGGGGTCCTTTTTATGGAGGTGTATTCTGTGTTTATCAGAGACATTAATAGAATTGGAAAATGAGATCTGAAGGCAGGACTGCAGGAGTTGTTTTCACATCCACTTTTTATCTACAAAAATATAATTTCCATTTGAAAAATGCAGAAGCTTGAATTTTGTCGTAAGTGCTTGCTATATCAGACCTATTCTTGGTTCATTACCTTACCATCTGGCAATGGCTGCAGGGGAGATTTTGACTTGAATTATTTTCAAGATGGTGTGCTATCATCTGCATTTATGGTCGGACTTTTAATTGCTTCTCCAATATTTGCATCCTTAGCAAAGAGGTTTGTGCCTTACTCAAGTAACTAATCCTTTGTGAATTTATGCTAATAACTCAAACCACCTTCTCTTGTGGTTATCCTGGTTATCACAATGCACTAATGATTACAGTAGTTTTTTTTTCTTTTTTCCTATCTTGATAACTTTATATTCTGCATTTGGGATCATATATGCAAAAGATGTGAACTCATATATACAAAAACCTAATTTGGTTGGACCCAACAAAGATCCATTAAGGATCCACAAACACATAAGCATGGGGATCAGTGAAGTACAGAGGATCAAAAAGAAAATTGTATCGATTTCTCCCTCGATTACAATAAACAATGCGTCAAAGGCTTCAAACAAATTGAAGCCTTAGAAAGGATCGTGAAGATCTGGGCCCTATGCTCAGAAGTCAGGACTTCTTTGCAAGGAAGTTTTTGAAGCTATTAAGAGGGGGTCCAGATCTTGCTGCCTTAGTCTTTCAAGCTCTGCAGATGTCTCTGTGTGTCATTGATTGAGAAGAGGGTGGGGTTTGTATTAACAAGGGCTAGGTGAGAGGCTGGCCAGCTCAGAGCATGGAGCTGCTAGTGTGGTACTGCCCCCCTATGAGCTACTTCTTTTTGTCGTTTCTTGTCATCCCAAACTGGCTAGTAGGGGGTGTGCTAGACCCCCTCCTGGCCATTTTCCCCACTTCCATTTTCTAACTCCCTCTTATTTTCTTGCCAGTATCACCCCCCTGCTGTCCCTTCTTTTCTAGCCATTTTACCTGTCTGTCTCTTCTTATTATCCCCTTTCCTTGTGCGCACCAAGGGAGCTGGTGGGTGTTCTTTTTCTTTTGGGTGGGGGGGGGGAGAGGATCTTTGAGCTGTGCATGGCTGCTGCTGCAAGCAACTTCCTCTGGATTTGCGCCTCCCTTCTTTCAAGGTTTTCATGCTCTTGCGTGTCTTCCATTCTTGTAATTGATAATCAAAATAAAATTGATTAACTAAATAAATTTGTAAAAGAATATTTTCTGATCGAACACAAGGTTGCCCACTACGACAAGCCTATTTCTCCATGTCCAAGAACTCAGCACTATGTTCTCCTTTTCCAAAGATACTGTTCTGTAACCACATACGATCTGATAACATTAAGAAAAAAGGTCCTGTTTCACTTGATTTTATCCAAAGAAAAAAAAGATGTAGTGTTTAGTATTGTTTCTGTGAAAGATCTCTTGTTCAGCAGTTCATCCATAAATCAGACATAACTTTTCTATGCATGTAATAGTGGGTGGATGGATGAAGCAAACCTGTCTCCCTAGCTATTTGGTGACTGTTTAAACATTAATAGGGTGTTTGGTTGCACTTTTTTGGCTTTCTCCCCCTAAAATAAAAAGTAGAAATAGGAACCCCACTTAACCCTGTTTGGTAAGCCCTCCCCTATTTTTTAGAATGGAATCCCATCCTTTGATAATCTCTACTAAAATAAGAACAACCCCAACCTTTTTTTTTTTTTTTTGAGAAACTACCCACGATGCGATCGTGATCTCGATCAGACTCCCAGACTTTTTTGCGAGGTTCCCCTCCATGTTCTAGGTATGTGTTCTTCCTCCTCTCCTCTGTCGTCTCCTTCCCCGCCGACCGGCAATATCTCTCCGTCCTCCTTGTCCTTCCCCCATCGGCAACACCCCTTGGTCCTCTCTGTCCTCCCTGCACCGGCAAAACCCCCCCTCTGTCCTCTGCGTCGGCCGGCAGGCCGGGCACCCCTACCCTTCCCAGTGGCCTCCTCACACTAGCAACAACCCCCGGCAAGAGTTTATGCTAATACTTGCTATGATACCAGTGGCGAGGTTTTCTCTCATCAATTCATTCATTCTTTGTTTGTGTGCCTGTGAAACTGAATTTTTCCTCCTTCCTGGGAGCAACAGGGTTAAGGGGTCATCATGTTGATTTGCTTGCAGATCACATGCATAACAGCATAGCTCCATGTACAGGAGGAAAAGGACATATTTTGGAGATTCCGTTTTAGCACTCCACATGTAAATCCTACTCTTCCTTTACATCATCAGTAAAATGTGTTGTTATCTGCCTTTTGAAGAAAAATCCAATGCCTACTCATGCTAAGTGCTGGGCAGCTCAATAATGTAGCACAAAAAACTGTTATTTATTGGTCACCTTCTACAAAAGGATAATTCTCTACTTAATTTGCCCTTATTTTTCACATAATTTGTATTAATCAATGTTTTTGTGTCATTTTGTATTTTTCTTGGCAGCTATAACCCATTTAGGCTTATTGGAGTTGGGCTTTCAGTGTGGACTCTTGCCACAGCTGGTTGTGGTTTTTCTTTTGAGTTTTGGTCCATTACCATTTGCCGAATGTAAGTTCATCTATTGTCTGGCTTTGAGCATCTAAATGAACGGAGAATCATCGAGCTTATAGCCTTGTAATAGTTGCTAATAGTTTCTTATCCTTAGGCTTATTGGTGTTGGTGAAGCTTCCTTTGTAAGTCTTTCAGCTCCATTTATTGATGATAATGCCCCTGCTGCTCAGGTTCGCTGTCACCTTTTTTGTTTTGTCATTCTTCGTGTTTATAGTTATTTATTTATTTATTTTAGAATCCACCATTTTTATAGATTTAAATATTTATTTTAATGAATTATATTTCTTGCACGGGGCGTGGGTTCTTGTAACTGAAACTTGCAAGATTAATAGGAGTTTAAAAGTAACAATAAGTTAAGTGCCATCCGAACAACTCAGCCATGTTAGGACCACATTAGTGGAACCCTACTTCTTCCTGATTTTATCCATGAATTTAGTGTAAAAGTAGCAAGTTCTTGGTGATCTGATATTTGAAATGGTTTTGTGAACTGTGCAGCGTGCATCCATACTCCATAGTACCAAATTCTTCTTCTAAGTGAATACCGGTCTTTGGATCAAGAATTTTGGTCATATCATCACTAATGAGGCCTCTGAGAGCAGGTTTCGCAGACTCAGGGATCCGTACTGGATCGGATTCCCCCTGATCCGGTACAAGTCGGTCCGACTTGAAGCCCACTCGGATTGACTCGGCCGAGTCGTATATTTAAAATAAACTAAATAATATGATTTAATTCTTTTCATGCATTAAAATGCAAGATTTATGATTACTGTTACATCATTATTGTAATTTTTAATTTATTTATTTTGCCCGACTTGCGACTCCGAATTCTCTAGATACGATCCGAGTCGGACTGAGTCAGGGCGAGTCGAACCGAGTCGGCAAACCATGCCTGAGAGTACCATGTGACATGTAAAAGGTCTATTTTTGATAATATTCTTATTACTTTTTTAAAATAACATAGTAGATATACTTTAAGAGAAAAAGCGAAAAACATCCTGTCTAAATGGCTAATTGATATGGGCATATTGTATTGTTTCTACTCCTTGTGGAGTGTTTTGTCTTGGGTTTTCTAGGATTGTAGCCTGTAGACTTTTATTCTTAATCTAACTAGTGGTACACACAAGTATTCTCAAATACAGACTTTCTTGTCTTTTAGGATAAAGGAGCTCAATTTAGTTGGATGTTGTGGACACCAAAAATTGCACGCACAGATATCCAGCTCAGCCCAGCATTAACAACGGCACCGAGTGAAGAAGCCCCGGAGGGACTGGTCATCCGGACTCCCCAAATATGCACACTGCCGTGAAGCCGTCTCCGGAGTCACGACAGTGAAGAGAAATCAACCACCAAGAGCCCCCACAATCCATGGGCCTCGAAGAAAATTAAATGGGCCACAACTCGTGCTCACAACGGGCTCAGAACTGCCCATTTTAGCCCTTCAGCGGCACAGCCTTTTGGCCCTTCAGCGGTACACCCCTTGGGCCTTCAGCGGCACAGCCCTTGGCCCTCCAGCGGTACACCCCTGGGCCTTCAGCGGCACAGCCTTTTGGCCCTTCAGCGGTACACCCCTGGGCCTTCAGCGGCACGCCCTTGTGCCCTTTCAACGGCACACCCTGCAAGCCTTCAACGGCACACTATTTCAAGCCTTCAACGGCACATTATTTCAAGCCTTCAACGGCACACTATTTCAGGCCTTCAACGGCACACTATTTCTGGCCTTCAGCGGCACGCCCATTTGGGGCTTCAGCGGCACGCCATTTGGGGCTTCAGCGGCACGCCTTTTTGGCCCTCCTGCGGCACACTTATTGAGCCCGCCAGCGGCACAGCGTGAAGGCGTTTCAACGCCCGAACGACGTGACGCCCATGCCCTACGTATCCTTGGCGCGCAGTGAGCTGTCCGAGGTGTCAACCAGAGGTTGGGCCACGCAGGCTACTCCCCTGACGTCCAGGACGGGGGAAGTCAAACCCCATCATGACTAGCCGCTTCCCGCCTCCGACTGCCGTGCTCGAGGGCTCCCGCTGCTGGGAGTATAAAACCACTCTCATTCTGGCGAAGAGAAGAGGGACAGACAGACGGGGAGAAGAGGTAGGAGGAGAAGAGACGAACAGAAAAAGCCACCTACGAGAAGAAGGAGAAGAGAGAAGAGAAGGGCGAGGGCTCCGGCGTGGAGTCTTCCGACAACCACCAGGCAAAGAAAAGAAAGAGAGAGAGAGAGAGGCTTCATGTAACGGGGAAGTGGGGAAGAGCAGGGAGTAGTCACCCTTGTTCGGCCCCAACACTCCCCCCATTTCCTTCTTTTTTTTATTTTCATGATCTCCTCCCCTCCCCTGTCCGTAGTGTCAGCACGAATGTGCTTTGCAATGTATGTGGCTGGCCGTGGTCGTTCCTCTTCGTGAATAAAAATCACCCTTCTTGGGTTTCTTGTTGCTTCCGTTGGTTTGTGCCAGTGTGCATGGTATGTTGTTCACTTTCTCTCCTTCTCCGGTGTCTTGGAGTCTCCATGTCGGTATCGTTCCCCCGCACGATCCATGGCCTTACGCTTAGTCTTCGGCCCAAGGGGGTTTATCCTTCTGTTCTCTCAGGGCTTCATAAGCTCGATGCCCTCCTTCCTGGCCTCCAACCTCAGCCGTTTACCTAGAGGGAGAGGCCTCCCTCTTCTTCCCTTGAACATCCTGCCACTGACGCCCTCCTTGGCCTTCCCCCTTTCTTCAATCCCCAGCCCACCTGGCTAACCCTCAGTCTTCATCCTTTCGCCCAGCCTCCCTAGCTTCCAGCCGTGCGTCCTGGCTAAGCCCCTCGCTGATACACCTTCAGCGGCCTTCGCCGGCACGCTTCATTTGGCCCTCAGTGGCACACCTTCAGCAGCCCTTCGCCGGCACACTTCATTTGGCCCTCAGCGGCACACCTTTGGCCGCTCTTCGCCGGCACGCCCCTAGCGGGCCTTCAACGGCACACCCTCCAATCCTCTTCTCTTGCCCGGTGCACCCCCAGCCAGTCCCAGACGAGTCCCCCATCTGTCGTTTCTTCCGGGTTTCCCGAAGTTTTATTAAAGGTGTTGCCGCCTTCGGGCGCCCACCTCCAGTTGTCGGGTTCCGCCACTCTACGTGGGCGCGTTCCCTTTATCTCCTTACGCTCGGGTCAAGGGGAGATGTTGCCAAATTTTCGTTAGAAATAATAACACATTGAAAAGACAAAAGGATGCAACAAACAAATGGGATAATAAATACACACCAAAAGATAACAAAAGCAACAAATAAATAGAGCAACAACAGATTGCAAGAAGAAGGAGAAAAGATTTTTATAAAACTACGCAAAAATCAAAGAAAAGAAGAAAAGAAAAGCCTTAAAAACAAGTAACAGAGGAGTGGGCCTTCGTCGGCATGTCTGTTCCAGCCTTCGCCGGTACACCCTATCAGCCCTCCAGTGGCACACCCTATCAGCCCTCCAACGACACACCCTCTCGGCTCCTCACCGGCACACTCCTCCCCACCGTCTCACTCTCTTTCTCACTCTCCCCCTCATCTATCTCTCCGTCTCACCTCTTCTTCCACCGTCTCCCTGAAGTGAAACACAACGTACAGATTTGGCAGGTTGAGGCACGAACACAGCAACAAGCAATGTATAGACTTTGCGTGAAGGATTGCACAAATGCAGACAGTGAAACATGCACTTTGGAAACGGATGTTCAGACACGCCATGAACGGATGTATGGGCTTAATATGCTTGTGACAACAACGTATAGACTTTGAGCTGGCCAATGTACAGACTTTGAGCTGGCCAATGTATAGACTTTGAGCTGCAGCCAATGGCCAACGTATAGACTTTGAACTGCAGCCAATGAACAATGTATAGACTTTGAGCTGACCAATGTACAGACTTTGAGCTGAACAATGTACAGACTTTGAGCCGGCCAATGTATAGACTTTGAGCTGCAGCCAATGGCCAACGTATAGACTTTGAACTGCAGCCAATGGACAATGTATAGACTTTGAACTGCAACCAATGAATAATGTACAGACTTTGAGCTGGCCAATGTATAGACTTTGAGCTGCAGCCAATGAACAACGTACAGACTCTGAGCTGAAGGATGTATAGACTTTGTGTGTTGGTTGAATAGATAATGTATAGACTTTGGGTGGCAGCAAATGGACAGTGTACAGACTCTGCGCGTGTGCTAGCAGACGTTGTACAGACTTCGAGTCAGCCCGGCACGCCCGCCAATTCCCTCCCCGGCACACTCTCTTGGCGCTTCTCCGGCACCCTCTAACCTACCCGGCGCACTCTCCCAGCCCCTCTCCGGCACGCTCTCCCTGCCTTCGCCGGTACACCCCTTCTTGCCCCCGACGGCCCACTTTTTCTTCCAAAATAAATATAAATAAATATATATATAAATATGTCATGATAATGATAATGATAATAATGATAATAAATCAATAAAAATCATGATAAATAAATAAACCTGAATATATATATATGAGAAATAAACAAAAAATTGTGAAATAATAATAATAATAGTAAAAAAAGGAAAAGGAAGATATAATAGTAATAATAATAAACAAAATGGAGAAATCATCCAGAATTAATACATAAAAGGGAAACAAGCAATAAAATATATATGCACATAATTTAAAGCTCAGATAAAGAAAATGGTAAAATCTATGTTGCAGCCTCGTCTCCCCCGTGACTCGATGCTGAAGGAACAACAATGTCGCCCTTCCAGGTTGGGCCCGAGTCTTGGGAATTATCCCGAAATGGCCATCGCCTGACCTCGCCTCGGGCTGACATTCCGATTAAATCGGACTCGTTCCTCAGGCCGGATCCCTTCCGAGCCACTACTAAAATTGCCGCACGTTCGGCAAACATTTGAACGGGTTCACCTCGGTTTTCGCCGCGTTTCTATTATGGACCTGTGTCTGAATATGAAAAGACCCGTGAGCAACCAACATGGCCGACGGCTCCTACCCCGACGTGGTCGTGACCCAGTATTGCTCCGGGCCGATAGCTCGTCAAATCGGATTCACTCTATCGGGATTCGTTCCCGCCCTTTCATTGAAATTGCCATAAACTCGGCATACATTTGTACGGGGTCGTTCCTATCCACGTCGCACCTTCAATATGGACCCTTGTCCAAATATCAAGTGGTCCGCAAGTGACCGACAGAAATCTGAATAGAATGAGATGGCTCCTGTCATCCCTGGACCCTATATACGGGAATATCAATAAGGCCTTTGTGGGCTGTGCTTGGACCTCGGGTCCGTCCCGATTATGGTCATTGTCTGACCCACACCCTCGGCCTATAGCTCGCTTCCTTCGAACATGTTTTGGTTTTGGAATCTAGTCCTGGGACTCTTCCCCGTTGCCCTCCGGCACCAGGAACATTAATGATGCCCACGCAAGCCCCGTTTGGACCGCGGGAGGCGCCCCCCCGGTATGGTCCCGACTCGATCTCGCACCGGGCCAATAAATTCGCTAGTTTCCTGCTACACTAATCGAGATTTAACCGAATGTTTTCAGTGTCTCGGAATAATGTATTTGCCGTATCACAGCATACATATGTTCCAGGTCCTCCTGCGACGATTATGATACTCTCAAGCCGGACACCCGTCCGAATATTAAACGGTCTCCCGAATGACCGACACGTTTCGAACGTCCGCTTCCCTAGACACAGGGCTTTTCAGCCGATTCAAGGGATATTCCCTCGTTGCCCCTGGCACCGGAAATATTAATGACGCTCATGTGAGCCAGACTTCGACCGTGGGGGGCCCACCGCAGTATGGTCGCAGCTTGATCTTGCACCGAGCCAACAGACTTATTGGTTTCTGACCACTCTAACCGAGATTTAGCCGAACGTTTTCCGTTCTTCTGAACAATAAATTTACCGTATCCCGGCATACATATGCTCCGGTTTTCCCATGACGATCACGCTTTTCTCAAGCCGGATATTCGTCCGAACATTAAATGGTCAGTACACGACCGACATGACCGCGAATGGTTTTCTTCTCGCCCTCGCTTGAGGATTTCAATACATCGTAATAGACCTTTCATGTAATTAATTTCTTGGCCATGAGGCCCTGAATCCCGGCGATTAATCAAGGGTGTTCCCTCGTATGGGGGATGTAAATGACGCCACGACCTTTATGGCGCGGCGGGTTTTGGTCCCGACACGAACCACACAATCGTCTGACGAAGTCAGATCGAGTGCACCATGGGCCCTTCGGAGTCTGAACAAATTGTCACTTCGGTGACTGGCACGCCCACGCACTTAATAGACGAATCAACCATTCCTGAATGGACGAGCATAATAAACGAACGAAAAGTGCGTCCACAGATGTCTCCATCTTTCCTCCAGAAAAATGGATCGTTGTGTTGGCATGTGCACGCTTGTCATTGAAAAGAGGTTGATTGGAAGTGATAAAAATCTTCATCTTGCTGTAGAATGTGCGATTGTTTTACCAAGAAAGTGCATGAAAGTTATATAAACCTTCCAAAAGCTTGGTTATTTAGGCTGCTGTTGTCTATTGTGCAAAACTGCCTACACGCTCTTTGGTCTAAAATTGTGAATGCTTTGGAGGACATGGATCATCTTATTGGTGGAATTTTCATGTAGAGTATCCCGTGGGTGGGTCTTTTGCACGTGGTCCTACAGGAAATAGAAGTGCCAACTTTTCAGGAAAAGAATTATTTCCAACTTATGTGATGCAGTGCAAAATGGGCTGAAACAGCTGTAACTATGTTGGACCTGAAGGATTGGGTGGATAGGTGTTGGCCATGGAATACATATACATATATAGATATATATATATATTCGGGAGATGTTCTTTTTGAAAAGAAACATTCTTTTATATGTGGAGGTTTATTCCGTGGGTGCACATCATATCAGACGATTTGGGTTCGGGTGTTGGACCTTTCCCCACTGACCACAGTCAGTGTTGATTTATATCGGCCTAACGTTCGAACACATTTATTTGACTATCAAAGAAAACCTCAAGTCCCCTACATAGGTTCTGATGTTGAGGGCCTGCTCGTTTGGGTGGCTCACAATGACCACTCATTTACCACCGACATACTGGCTAGACTAGGGTTTCATCAAAGGCCTCTTAAGTTCAGGCAAAACCCTAGAATTTAGGACCGTGAATGCAATTTTGCACAAGCCATAGGCATTTTTGAAGTGGGGGGGGGGGGGTTTCTTGGACCTCGAGGGTATTTTGGTAATTTTACCTTTCCAGGGGTATTTTGGTAATGTTACCTGGCTAGGGGTGTTTTTGGAATTTTTGGGTCGGAGAGAACGTAGGATAGGTTCACTGACTTCCCAAGGCGCTGAGGCCATTTATGGAGGATTTTAGGGGTTACTAGGCCATTTTTAGGTCGCAAGAGTATTTTAGTAATTTTACCAAACCTTACTCGGATCTATGTTTTGAGATGGCATCCAAGTGTTGGATTAAGCTGACAGTGTCTTTGAACCGAAGGAGTGACGAGAGATTTCAGAGAAGGTGCACATGTGTCAATTTTGCCAAAGGAGGGGTATATATACAATTCCCAAAAGTCTCCGGGGGGGATTTCTTATAATTTTCCCCGATCGATGTACAGAGGAAATTACTACACCAAATACATTTAGGGGCCAAATGCGTATAAGGGTTGTCGGCGAGTTGTTGAATGTACATCATAGGTATCCGCACTAACGCGGGAAGTAGGGGCGTAGCCCCAATTCCAAGAGATTGCAGGGTACAACTGCAAACAACATGACTTTTTATTTCTCGCAATCTCGGGGAGGACATTTCCATAATTTCCCCATTATAGGGGCAAAATTATATAATTTGGTCGCCCCGAGGCGTAGAAACTTACAAGCATAGCCCGTAGAGGGGCATAATTACAAAAAATATCCCTTAGGGGCGTAAATATAAGACCCGGGGATCACCTACCCCTCACGGGTCAAAACAACGAACAAAATCCTTCTCGTGGATGCTGGATGCTTGGTGATGAGTGCCTGATGCTTCGTAGATGCTTGATACCCTCTTCTGGACCCTTGGGGGGTCTATTTATAGAAGTGGGCGGCTACCCGGAGGTGTTTGAACCCGTACGGTTTAAATGAGATGAAAATGACCCCGGGAGGGTCTTTTTTTGTGCGGGAGAGAAACTGGGCGGGGGTCAAAGGACCCCGGACCCACCCAGGCTCAAGTGACCCCGGTCCGGTTCTACTCTGGGCGGATGACCCCGGGCGGGTCCCCTCGGGGTCAGTCGACCTCGGGCAGGTCCTGCCCGGGTTCGGTTGACCCGGGCAGGCCTTCCTGGGGTCACCTGACCTCGGGTGGGTCCCACTCGGGGTCGCACAGGTGGCCCCGCCCGCCTGCGCGCGGACCTGCCCTGGGTCGGGCGACCCCGCGCGGGTTCCCCCGACCCCGGACTTGTCCTTATATCTCCTTTTTTGTTTAAAAGGTCCTCTCCCCGGGGTTTTTTTAGGGCTCGTTGCTGCAGTGTGTCACGTGGAGAGGAGAGAAGCGCGCCTTCCCGTTCGTTTGTTGTCTTCCTCGTGCCGTGGGCTGCGAGGAGTGGATTTCTTCTTGTCCGGGCTGCGTGATACACGTGCGTGGGACTCCTTTGGTGGCGCTCCCCCCATCCCTTGCGTCTTCCTCTTCTCGCCACAAGGTATTCTTTGTTCATGTCGAGGGTCCGAGGGATGACAACCTCCCCTTTCTTCACCCGGAACCACGCGATCCTAACAATCGTGGTGATTTTAACCCGGTGTCCAATCACCCTGATTGCTGTGAGGAATCCATAATTGCAGAAATAAACGGGCTGCAAGGTCCCAACGTGTGGAAATATTCCACGGAGCGGCGATACACCGAATATTGAACCCCGAACAATGCGAGGGTAATATCTCGATTTATCTGAGACAAATAGTGGGTGCAACAATAGGATACAACTTACAAAACTGGAATTAGACCAGATTAGGCTTATTGTCAATTTTATGTTCAGCTTATGGGCTAGGCCAGTGCAACAAGATGATCAGGCTGGGGCCTTGGACCTGTTGGATCCAGTCTTTTGTTGGTCGGATGGAGAGACCAATTATGTGTGTGTGTAGATAGATATATAGCTTGTTTTACCATATACTGTTTGGTGATTTTTCAATGGGCAAGGATGCCCAGCGTGTTGCTTGCTCTGCAAGGATGACATGGCATTATGTCGATGTAATCAGAAAAATAAGGCTTCTGTGGTCTCTGGAAAAGGAAATCAAAGCAATTGAGTTGTGTTTTCCCATTGGCATTACCCTCTGTCCTGCCACCCTTGCCGTTACCCCGTGAATTTTCAATGTTGAAGGCGCCGCGACACAAGAAATCCCACTTTTAACCTTAAGCTTTTGTGACCATTAGATCATATGTTGTGGAATCTAACGGTTATAAAGAAGGTAATAGAAAATTTTGCTGTTACCAGGTAACAGGAAATCCATCCTCATATATATATATATATAATATCAACTTTTGTTTGATAAAATGGCTTCAGATAGGGCTGTTGAATGACCTGACAGCTTGAGAGTCCTGCTTGTTGGGTCTTGTGTTTAAAATATTTATCAACATGAAAAGTGAAAAGAAAAATTAAAAGAGTAAGGCTTAACACCAGGTCTTTGGGGTTAGTGAGATGTGGATAAAAGTGTGGCTTGGTTATGGTTTACATGGAAGTGATATGTCATAACAGAGTAGAGACGGGGGCCATTGAGATGCTAGCTGCTTTACATTAATCTGACAAGGGACTTGGAGGCCCATGGGTGGATGTGCAAGTGTTGTGACAGAGTCAGCTCTGGTCACTGGCAAGCTGGTCTGCCTGCAGACAGATTTTCCTCCTTTTTCCCTTTTGGGTTTCAAACGGTGTGTTCAGCCAAGAGCAGAGCTGGAGAGAGAAAGAATGGAAGCCCACAATGGCAGAAAAGATCCTAACTAAAGCTGGAGAAAACCAAGAAAGTAAGCCTTTATTACATGGTAACTAAATAAAGAAGAAAATGCAATAATAGAAAATTATGGGACATTGACTTTGAGGAAAACTCCTTCCAGTACTTTCAGCAGATTGATCAGAGAAAATATCCCTTTTTTTTTGGGGGGGGGGAGGTGAAAGGTTGAATAGATTGGAGAAAATATCCTACGTGGTTCATTCTGTAAATTTCTGTGGTTGCCGCAAGGAATGACATCGGTGGTCTGCAAGAAACAAGCATTGTTACGAAGGTTGGACCCAGCTGCACCGTCTCTTTCAAGATGCTACCCTAGGTTCAAGAGTCTTTGCATTTACTCAAATTTAGGTCATCTCCCTCTGCCTGGAACCACTGTTGGCAGTTTCGGCCGAAACGTATCGGTTTCGGCCATAACCGATACGAAAAGGCCCTTAATCACTGTAGCAATCCGAAACTAAAGGGAGGTATCGGTTTCGGCCCGAAACCGGTCGGTTTCGGCCGAAGCACGTGAACTTATGGCCCTTATGCTTTGCTGCCAATGTACAGACTTTGAAGAATGTATAGACTTGGTGGATGTATAGACTTGCTGGAGAAGAGTGTACAGACTTTGAATGCATGCAATGGGATGATGTACAGACTTGCTAGAGCCGAGTGTATAGACTTTGAATGCATGCCATAGGACGATGTACAGACTTGCTAGGTGCCATAGGACGATGTACAGACTTGCTAGAGAAGAGTGTACAGACTTTGAATGCATGCAATGGGATGATGTACAGACTTGCTAGAGAAGAGTGTACAGACTTTGAAGTGAAAGATGCACATATGCATGTATAAAGTATGCACATTGAAGAAGTCACGAGCTGAGCTAACGGATGTATAGACTTGCTCAGTTATCAGCTAATGGATGTATAGACTTGCTAGCATGCACCGACTTACAGAAGACATTATTTCATCATCAATGCACAAGAATGCACAAGGGGCACACACAACAACAACAATTCACACTATCATCATCATTCTTATGTGGTGACTCATTGAGTTGCTATTATCAAAACATCAACACACTATCATCAAAGCACAAGGGGCACAACAAATTTGATTTTTTTGAACCTTTTAAATGGGTTTCGGCCGGTTTCGGCCGAAACCGATACCGAGTCGTATCGGTATTGGATGAGTCCGAAACCGAGTCCGAAACCGAGTTTCTCATCCTTGCCTGGAATAGGTTCTGATCTCTGTATGGATCCGCTATAGTCACTAGGCAGAAGATAACTTGCTCCCCCAAACACATGCTTTGACTTAATCAATTTGTCCTGTGGCATGGGTAACAGTGTGCTTCTGCAGATTATGGGGCTGAATAGGCTGCACAAGTGTTCTCAAGAAAGGACAAACAATGCAGAAAAAGTAATCTAAAACTGCCTAAGTTGTCTGGTCATCTTATCTCAAGTAACTACTAACGATTCACGAGAATGTGGCCTTAACAGCTTCAGTCTTGTGTTGTACCTAACTTATTAATGTCATGTCTCTATCATCTGACAAGTCTTCCATCTCTGGTCAACATTTACTCCTTTCCTGTAATCCCCATCCAATGGCTATAGTAAGATGTATACCTTGCATCGTGTTTTGTGTAAAGAAAAAATGCTAATTCGTGCATACCTTTCAAAAATAGTATGTTTATCTATGTTTTGTCCAACGTCTGAACTGACTTGGTCACTTTGTAAGTGCTTTTCATTTATTATCATCTGATTTTTGTTTTAATGTCAACAGAAAACAGCATGGCTTGCAGTCTTTTACATGTGCATACCTTCTGGAGTTGCACTTGGCTATGTATATGGAGGACTGGTAAGGTTTTCTTATGTGAGATTTTGTCTTTTTTTTTCTTTCACTAAGTTGTTAATTACATAGCATTTAACAAGTAGACTTTTTATCTTTTTTCCACTAAGTTGTTAATTACATAGCATTTAGCAAGTAGATTTTTTATCTTTTTTCCACTCAGTTGTTAATTGCATAGCATTTACCATATCTAAATATTTGTCTACCATGAGGTGGGTCTTTATAATTAACATTTTGTTGTTTTATGTTGCTTTCTTATTTTTCGTTTCCCTTTATTTCTTGATCCGTCCATGTGAGTGCTTTGTATTGTCGATGATGTTATTAAAAGAAGTATATGCTATCGAAGAGCCAAAGAGGGGAAGTGGTCCCACCCCCTCAATTCGCACGGAACAACCCCTCCCCAAACACACTTTTATGGACCAGTATTTCTCTCCCTCCCCTTTTTCTTATATTTCTTCTTCCTTTCTGCATTTCTCCTCCATGTTTCTTCTTTTCTTGGTTGTGCTGTGTGAAAAACCTTAAAAAGGATTCTATTGGAGACAGCAGGTGCCTCCCATCCCTTTTGTTGTACAGCTGCTGCTAGTTCTTTTCATCTTGGAACCATATACAAGTGACTCTTCTTTCTAAGAAAATCAACCAAGCATAGGAATCCCATGCCATGATAATGAGGGGGTGCCTATCTATCTAATAACACACGGTGGAGGAATGTGGCTTCTCTACAGTCTACACTGCCCTGAATTCTAGCCCATCCCAAAAGATTCTCACAAATAGAAACTCGCACACTCCCAAGTGACCTTGTTTGCCTGCTGAAGGTCCTGTTATCCCACCTTCACCCTGCCCAAAGAGTCACGTGAAGCTCTGGTCACGGAATCATATGCTTGCCTTTAAGATTCCACCTCTGATTCCATCCCAAAAACAGGCTTTCCACGTTATCTGGTTAACATCAATTCCTGTCTTGTAAGGTATTCAAAACCGGTACCGGTCAGGGCTGGTACCGGCAAGGTTTTCAAAATCGGTACCGGTTTCGGTACCGGTCAGGGTCGGTATCGGTACTAGTCCGAACCGCCTGGTACGGTACTGCCGGGGTGGGCCATTCCCCTCCCATAGTCCCCCCCCCCCCCCCCCCCCCCCCCCCCCCCCCCCGATATATGCACATGTAAATGGGCAGTTGGGCCCATTTCAAAAAAAAAAAAACCCAGTTGGCATGTTAGGCCCATTTCTAAAAAAAAAACAGTCTGCTGATTGGGGCTGGTCCCTGGCAACTTGGCCTGAAAAGGGTTATTAAAAGAAACACCACCTCCACCCCCATCCCCTTTGAATCGGGGCTTCGAGCCCTGCGCTGGTGCTGCCCTAGCCGCTCTCAGGTCTTCGCCCATTTCCACCTCTTGCATCTCCTCCAACGCCGGCTAGTGGTGGACGGTGGCGGATGCTGGCAAGCGGCAGATGTTGGTGATTGGCAGATGACGACGATAGGCAAATGGCGGCTTCTCTGTACGTCCTCTCTCTCTCGGCCCCTGCTTTCTTCTTCTTCTTCTTCTTCTTGTTGTTCTTTTGTTTTATTTTCCTGTACCCAAGGGGCTGTGTGGCTGGCCGGCAGGATGTTGGTGGCTGGCGGAGGCTCTCCGGCAACTAGTGGCTGGGTGGGTTGCTGCAGACTGAGCAAGGGAGGTGTGGAGGCCGAAGGGCTGCGCAAGGTACCCATTTAGTTTTTTTTTTAATAGGTACCAGCCGGTGCAGGTACCAAAATGGTGGAACCAGACCGGTTGGGTGCGGTACCGAGATGTACTGCCTGGTACTAGTACATATCGGGCGGTACTGCAAACCATGGGTATTGGTACCATACTGGTTTGGTACCGGTACGCCATTCCAAACCTAAGACCCCTACCAATATTTGGTATAGTCTATAGACTTGGGCCCAACATGCCCTGGCCTGCTTCGGCCGACTTGGGCCTGGGCAACTTGGCCTGATATGGGCCCAGTTAGGGATAAAAGACCCCCCCCCCCCCCACCATTCGACTTTGAGCCCTAGCTCGGTTGCTCCCTCTCTGCCTGCTGGCCCCGATCTCATGTCTACCCCCCTCTCCCCCTCTCGCGTCTCCTCGGACGGCGGCGATTGGCAGACGGTGACAGACCGGCGGTACAGCTACTCTTCTTTTCTATGTGCCCTCCCTCCCTCTCTCTCTCTCTCCTCCCAACCTCCACCGCCATCACCACCAACCTGCGCAGCCTTCCTCACCGTCCCGGCCTTCTGCAGCCCCTTTGCCGCCATCTGCACCCCTTCGTCGTCGTCCACAGCCTTCTATTTTTTTGAATGTCTGTATCGGCCAGTACCAGTATCAAATGGGCTGAACCGTACCAGCCAACACTGGTACAGTACCATACCAGGCGGTACTGCATGCCATCTTGTGAAGGGTCTATTGTAAAATCTCGTCCAAATAAGCACTTAAGAAACAAATGGTCCAGGTTCTCGTCCTCCCTGCACAAGCAGCATCTCAGGTCTGTGAGAGTTGGTCACACATAAAGCAATATTCCATGAGACGTCCCCCATGTCAAAGTCTTCACTTTCTAGGGGAACTTAGGAATCCATACATGAGGTGCCCTCTGGAACCACACCCAGCTCTCCCCCCAATCTGTAATATATCCATAGGTTGACGTAACTGCACCATCCTTCTTCCATCTCCAACTCCATGAATCTGGTTTTCTACCAGAAGTGTTGCATCAAGAGTAATAGGTTGTTTACACGCAGAAAATAATTCCGTTCGGAAGAAAACATGCGTATTTTGGCTTTTTAAAACTTGCATGTTACAATTTCCGCTCGCGTGATTTATCAGACGATTTAAGAGTTCGTGTACTGGACTCTTCCCCACCGAATGGAATCGGTGTTAATTTACATCGGACAAGTCCGAATACCCTTGATTAAAACTGCTAAACGTTCCTTTCTTGCCCTCATAATATTGACTCTTTTTACCAAAATATTAGGTTGAGGGAAATCATTTCCTTTTACCCCAAGATAGGGCATCATTGCAATTATCCCTCCCTGCGAAGGTTTATTTGTAATATTTCCTTTATGGAAGGGTTTTAATGCAATTTTTCATCAAAGCCGGATTCTTGTGTAGTGTGCCTTTCAATATTTGTTCCTTCTGAAATTTCAATCATTTTTGCACATATTTTTGGACATTTGCACAATTCCGCGAACTTTGAGAGTATATTTGCAAATTTTCATTCCTCGTAGACTTGGCATGATTTAACCAACTTTGGACACATTTGGGACCATGGGAGCTTTTCCATAGAATTTCTGATTTCCAAAACTCTTGCATAATTCCTTGGGGCATTTATGTGATTTCCCAAGACATAGGGGTAAATTTATAATTTTACACATTAGAACCTCCCATAGGGTCTTGGACATGAAAATATTCTAACATGCCCCTCTTAATCAATCAACATAGCTGCATGTAGTAGCATTTGAATCCACTTGAACTTATTCGAACCCATTTGTACATAACATGCTTGCTGGAGGGTATTTTAGTAAACTCTCCTCTTTAAGTAAATCCTCCACATAAAACAGGGTTTTTTTATCAGCAAAAGAAACCCCAGAAGGAGAAGCCTGCGACTTGTTGCTGGACCGGCCTTCTTCCTTGCGGCTGTGGACTTTCTTCTTGCTGTGTACTTTCTCTTGCTGTTATCTCTTCTCCTTGGTGCTTGGTTGAGGCTCCTTCTTATAGGGGATTGAAGGTGGGGCGGAGGAGCTTCATTTCACTCTCCTCCGGTAGAATTTGAAGAGGTGACTTTTGATCTTCCTCCTCCCTGTCTCTTCCTATTCTTTTACTGCAATTTTCTTTCTCTCCTTCTTTTGTTTTTTGAATAGCCGCAAGGGCCAATGGACGGAGGAAAGCCTCCTCCGGCCTGCACAGGGCGGAGGCAGGCCCCTCCGGCCTGTTCAGCCTCCGGAGAGGGTTTTTTGGCTTCATACTGCTATAAAAGCACTGCCCTATATCATAAAAAAATCTCTCCTCAACAAGTGGAGCTTCTCTTTTGCCTTTTGTCTTGTACGGGAGGATCTTCTTCTTGGATTCATCCTTTAAGAACATGTGGGTGTCATAATATGCCACCTCTGTGACTTCCAATTCTTTATCAAATGAGCTTCATCAAGAATGAGATATTTCCACTTCTTTGGCTTGAAAACCAAGCCTATAAGTTGTGATGCAAATATGGAAGGAATTTGGCTTTAACCAACCTTGCCTCTTATGCTTCCTTTCTTTTGCATTCCCAAAGTATGTCAAAATTTTAAAGGCAGGACACCATTTAAGAAACTCAGTTTCCCAGTTCAGCATGACACTGGTTGGGACCACAATGAGGTGAGGTCCCCATATCCCCTTTTCACAAACCAGATGTGCGAGGAGAGATATCGTCATGATTGTCTTTCCCAAACTCATTTCATCTGCTAGAATCCCATTCAGTCTCTTCTCATACATTGTTACCAGCCAATCCAAACCTATATGCTGGTATTCTCGAAGAGGATGCTTAAGGAGGAAAGGAAGCTTTGTGCGTACTTTGGTAGTTGAGAAGATATTACTAGTTGGCTGTGCTGACCTTGCAGCAGCTGCATCGGCAATGATGTCTTCACTCTCCCTTTCATCATCTGATTCTTGCCTGGGTTTTGCATCAGTGTCCTCTATCATGACATGGGAAAGGTGGACATCATTCGGTCCATTCTCTTCAAATGTGTTGTCCTGAACAACTTGACTTTTCAATGAAGCATCCTGATCTACTGAACAGTCTGCTGTATCATTGGAACTTGATGAAGTGGATTCAGACTCAGTCTGGGAATAATCAGCAGCATTAATATCCTTTTTATACCTTGCAAGCAATTCTTCTATAGGCATTTCACTCTCCTTTTGCAATAGTTCAATCTCATTTAAAGAGTTACTGGCTTCCTTCTTGGCCAACTCTTCCTCTTCAGCAGTTAGAACATAATCCCTGGTGACAGCTTAATGTTGTGTTGGATTGTCATCCATTCACATACCTTCTTCATGCT
The DNA here is from genome assembly GCA_022559845.1 of Amorphophallus konjac. Classification (NCBI taxonomy): domain Eukaryota; kingdom Viridiplantae; phylum Streptophyta; class Magnoliopsida; order Alismatales; family Araceae; genus Amorphophallus; species Amorphophallus konjac. Next base: position 40,344 of record JAHNEJ010003629.1, on the reverse strand, counting down.
TAAAATTTAAAAATGAGTATCAGAAATATTTTTCTTCTTGAGACTCCCAACTGTCATTGACGACCCTTAGTCGCCCCTTGTTGTATACAAGTATTTTTCTTCTTCAGAAGTTTCTGAAAATCTGATTTTTTTGTGAAAATATTTTATGGGGTCAGCATAGGTCTTCCATTTTTTTTGGACACAAGGTCTTCCAATTATACAATCTCCTCATTCATCAGGTTCCTCCTGAGTCTCCACGACCGTCCACTTCCTACAGCCCAGCCATCAAAAACTCTGCTACGACTTGCAGGCTTTCAGAAATAACACGGTGTAATAGAGGAAAGTTCTAGATACAAAGGTCTACTTTGGACAACTGTTTTGTGGCAGGAGATTTGTTAAGTAAAAGATGGGAAACCTCTAACAAGAAAGAAAAAAAAGTAACATGCTGTTTCATGACCTGCTTTACTTGGTGATCTGCTTCAACGTGATTAAGCATTTTCTGATGTAGACCGAATTCCTGCCTATGTTTTGTCGACCATCAAGAATCCTATGTCTTTCTGTGACAATTTCACTTGTCCCTCCTGATTTCACTCAACTCCTAGCAATGACAAGCCTCCTTAAATTTGCTTCAGCAAAAAGGCCAATTCCTTTGTCTGTCATATTGGGAATATTTTTGGCATGGTTGTCAAGACGTCCAAGGCGACCAAGGCGGTGGCCCACCGTCTTACCTACTGCTTAGGTGACAAGGCGAGGCACCTAGGCAAGGATGGCAGTGTCGGTTTCGGACTCGGTTTCGGCCGGGTCCGAAACCGATACGACTCGGTATCGGTTTCGGTTTCGGCCGAAACCGGTTCAAAATAGTTAGAAAAGGCCAAAATTGGGGCCAGCAGGTTAGGTTTCGGCCGAAACCGGACGGTTTCGGTCGGTTTCGGTCCGAAACCATTAAAAAATTATTATTTTTGGTATCGGACCTGTTACAGTGCAAAGGCCCGTTTCGGTATCGGTATAGGCCGAAACCGATACGTTTCGGCCGAAACGTATCGGTTTCGGCCGATACTGCCAACCTGGCACCTAGGCGAAGCTTAGTTTATATAACTAAGTACATTGCAAGAGAACTACTACTATACATTTTCTACATATAAGTTCTATCTTAGTTAATATAAAATTTGATATTCACAAATCTTCAACATATACTTATATTTTAAAAATAAAAAATATAATAAATGACAAATAAAAATAAATTAATACAGAAAAAACTAATAAGAATTTGCGAATACATGTCAATCAATACACAAATTTTAATCTAAAATATGATATTCAAATATTTATTCTCTATATTAAAAGGAAGCATAAATGACACGGTAAATTATAAGCACATCAATATAATATTTTCATAATTTTTTACTTGTGAATTATCAAAAAGAGACAAAAATAGTACTAGCTTCAAAAAGTGCACCAAACAAATATGAATCAATGTCCTTAAAAGGAGGGAAGAGGAATCGACAAGGAGAAAAATCCGAGAGAAAGGGGAAAGGGAAAGGGAAGTCTTATCTTCTCTTTCCATTTTCCAATCTTGACCACTGTTGGCAGTTTCGGCCGAAACCGATACGAAAAGGCCCTTAATCACTGTAGCAATCCGAAACTAAAGGGAGGTATCGGTTTCGAGCGAAACCGATACTGATTTCGCCCGAAACCATTTGGTTTCGGCCGAAACACGTGAACTTATGGCCCTTATGCTTTGCTGCCAACGTACAGACTTTGAAGAATGTATAGACTTGGTGGATGTATAGACTTGCTGGAGAAGAGTGTACAGACTTTGAATGCATGCAATGGGATGATGTACAGACTTGCTAGAGCCGAGTGTACAGACTTTGAATTCATGCCATAGGACGATGTACAGACTTTGAATGCATGCAATGGGATGATGTACAGACTTGCTAGAGCCGAGTGTACAGACTTTGAATGCATGCCATAGGACGATGTACAGACTTGCTAGAGCCGAGTGTACAGACTTTGAATGCATGCCATAGGACGATGTACAGACTTGCTAGAGAAGAGTGTACAGACTTTGAATGCATGCAATGGGATGATGTACAGACTTGCTAGAGAAGAGTGTACAGACTTTGAAGTGAAAGATGTACATATGCATGTATGAAAGTATGCACATTGAAGAAGTCACGAGCTGAGCTAACGGATATATAGACTTGCTCATTTATCAGCTAATGGATGTATAGACTTGCTAGCATGCACCGACTTACAGAAGACATTATTTCATCATCAATGCACAAGGGGCACACACAACAACAACAATTCACACTATCATCATCATTCTTATGTGGTGACTCATTGAGTTGCTATTATCAAAACATCAACACATTATCATCAAAGCACAAGGGGCACAACAAATTTGATTTTTTTGAACCTTTTAAATGGGTTTCGGCCGGTTTCGGCCGAAACCGATACCGATACCGAGTCGTATCGGTATCGGACTCGGCCGAAACCGAGTTTGCCATCCTTGATCTTGACATCGCATTTGTCAAATTTTCAAAATTATCCCTGAAACTTTACCCAAATACTAAAACCTACCTCAAAAAAAGGAGTGGATGTCCTGCTAAGGTAGGCTAGGTAGGCCCAAGGTGGCCTATGTGCACCAAGGCAGCCAGGTGAGTGCCTTAGTGAGCTGTTCGCCTAGGTGCCTGGTCGCCTTGTCGCCTAGGCGATGCTTTGAAAACATTGATTTTTGGACAATTTGTGGACCAATTGGAGGAAATACCTTATTTTAGGCATTCATTTGTGAAATTCATAGCTCCTTAAAATCTGTAGGTTCTATCTGTCTGCATAACTTTATAGCCTTTGTCCTATTTGGTCAACATGGGAGATTAGCATAGTGGTCTTCTAGTCTTTGACAGGCTCCTGACTTATTTCTAGTTTCCCCACTCAGAGGTTCGATGATGTTGAGTTATGCCTTTTTGCTAGAATTCTCTGTCAATTGCGCTGTCTTGATTTTATACGAGTACATTAAATTGTGTGAGACATATTGCATTACCCTTTGGAGACGGCCAGGATTTGATCCCTGTTTTCTAATCTGCTTATTTTTTTAGAAACTTTATTTCTTTGTGTAAATGCAGGTTGGAAGTCACTTAACTTGGCGTTATGCATTCTGGGGAGAATCTATTTTGATGCTTCCATTTGTTATTCTAGGTTTTACCATAAAGCCATTGCAGCTGAAAGGTGCATGTAATTTTAAACCATTTTTGTTATAATTTTATTTATCTTCATACAATTTACCTCCAATATCTAATATTTCTTATCTTAATGCAGGATTCAGTTCTTCTGAAACAAAAAAATCTTTAGCTACAGAAGGAGGGGTTGTTCCAGCAATTCAAGGTGCTCCTGGTGGGTTTTCATCAAGATCAATTTTCACTAAGATTCATTTGATAACAAGGGTGCTTAGGAACTCCTTGCGATACCTTTGAATTCTCAGATAGTGGTTAACACAAGGACTTATCATCAATGCTTACTATCTGTAGTCTTGGGCTTGGGACACCAAAATATAAACATAATCATGTTAAAGCTTGGTTTTACTTTGGAAGGTGACGTAAAGTCACAAGATAAAACCCTGGGCAAAGCCAGAAATGTAAGACCTAGGTGATGAACCTCAAACCAAACCCCGGGCAAAGCCAGAAGGGCAGGACTCAAGAGAAAAACTTCAAACCAGACTCCACTCAAATTCCGAAAGGCGAGACCAAGAAGGAGCACTCCAAAGAAGACTCCAAGTAAAGCCAGAAAGATGAGATCAATCTGGAATATCTCAAATTAAACTCCAGGCAAAACCGGAATAGAGTATCCCAAATTAAACTCCAGGCAAAACTAGAAAGTCAAGTCTAAAGAGAAATCTAGCAAGCGGAGCTTGGAACAAAACCTTGAACAAATCCAGCAACAAGCTAAAGAGAAATTAAAGATGATGCAGGAATCTCGTGACTTCGGTTTCCATGCGGCCGAGTATCAAGAATTGCTGCCAGAAGTAGTCAAGCAGGAAATTAATGCCACTTTCCAAAATCAACAATCAATTTCCTCTCCATCTCCTCGGCACAAAGGGCAAGATCCCTTAGTAACATTATCATCACCCTTCAATGCCCTTTGCTTTTTGGAGCGGCCGACACCTCTTCTTTCGGATACTTGGAGTAGGGTCAATATAGTGGTACCCACTGAAAAAAATAAAACAAAAAGAAACCAAGAAAAAAGAAAAAAAGGAAAAAGTCAACAAGCGAAATATACTGAAAAGAAGAAGAAAATAAGAGGGATGAAGGACAAAAAGATCTTAGATGCTTTGTAGCCCTCATTTTTAATTGGGTGCTTTGTAATGATCATCAATGAAATTGGAGCGGGTCAATGTCACTTCCCTGAAGGTGTGTGCACTCTCTCAAGTTGTTCCCTAGGGACATGCCATAAAAAAAAAGAAGGAAAAGGGAAAATAAAACCTGCTGCTAGGTTGAAATTTCTGGTTCAACCAAATTGATAGTGAGTGAATGGTCTGTCATGTAGGAGTGATAGCACTAGACGTCGGCCCAAACTTCAATGGCAAATATTACCCAGAATTGGTGATAACACTGCATAGTATTGAAGCACTGGAGCGAAATACAACATCTTCAAGGTTCAATCCCAGGATATCGCAGACTCCCCATCATGTCACCAAGACTCGGGGGGTGTAAATGTCGGCTATCTACCACTACCATTAGCAACATTCTCGGCCAAGTCATCAAGACTCAGAGGTAACAAAATTTTTACAAAAATGCACGGGCCGCCCACCATCACTAGTGGCTCCGACGGATGTCCCGTGTGAGATATTTGTTGAATCCGAAATTGTCATAAAAAGGGGGTGTGTTAACCGGGGGGGCCTCCCTCGGTTAAACCTTTTAGTGTTAACTAGGGGAACCCCCCCCCCCCCCCCCCCCCCGGGTTCCACCACCTGTCTCGATCTCACCTCCACTTTCAAACACAAATAGGGGGTCCCCCCGGTTCTCCCATCTTCTTCTCTTCTCTTCTCCCTTTTTCTACTTATGCCCCTCCTTTCTTAACAGGGGGGCTAAAGTGTCCAAAGAAAAACCTTTCATCTCCCTCCTCTGACTCCTATAACTAGGAGACCTTGGCCATTGGAGGGGGGTGGGGGACTTCTCTCTACCCAACACCCAAGGGAGATCACCCAAAACCCCTCAAGAGGAGCTCAAGATTTGAAGACTTGGGATACGACTTGGCTCGCCCAGCCTGAAGAAATTGCTTGATTTGTTTGTTCAAGGAAAAAAGGGGCTAAGGACTGGTCTAATCTTATGAAGTCTCTATTTTAGGATATGATCGTGTCCTTGCATATATGCCCCTATCCGGGGAAAATGTGTTTGTAAAATCATGAAAGTCTTGTTAAAATACAGAAAATTCATATAATTTTCAGAAATGATTAAAGTTCAATATCATGAGGAAAATTACACAAAAGTCCTTGTAGGTGGCAAAATGTGCTGAAAATTACAGAAATACCCTTCATCTTCAGAAAATTGCAGGAATGTTCAGAAAGTTATGAAAAAATTCAGTAAAGTCAGAAAATCATGGGAAACACTAAGGTTTGTCGGCCCGGTCGTACCGGTTTTTGCCGGTACGGTATTCCGCACTGTAAGGTGCCAAGATGAAAAAAGAGCCTTTATATATATAGTATATGTAAAATAATATAAGAAAACTCTTAGCTCAGTTGGTTAGGCGGTTTGTGCGTTTCGTCTAAAGACGTCTTAGGATCGAATCTTGAGAACGTCTTTGAGATTTTGAATTTTTTGATTGAAAATCTTAAAAAGAAACAAAAAAATACATGCAACCGGTGTGTTTCGAACCCAAACCACTCCCAAACCGATGAAGACACTTAACCAACTTATCTATACAACGTTTTGTATTTAAAATAAAATATCAAATATATAAAGCGTACCGGTTGCATACCACAGACCGGTCGTACAGGTCTGTGGCTGGTACGGTTCGGTACGGGCGGTTCGCCCCATACCGGACTGATTTATAAAACCCTGGGAAAAACCAGTCATGACTGAAGATTATAGGAAAAACCCTGCCATGTCTAAAGATTGTAGAGGAATTCTGATTTCTCAAGAAATTGTAGAAAAAACCCTGATTTGTCAAGGAATTATAGAAAAACTTTGATTTCTCAAAATATCGGGGAAAACCTAGAAGTTTCAGAAAATTGGGGAAAACCCAAAAGTCTCAGAAAATTGGGGAAAAACCCTTATGCTGTCCAAAAATTACAGAAAAAACCTTGAGAAGATCAGAAATTTCAGAAAAATTCTGATTTCTCAGAAAATTACAAAAAAGCCCTTGCTGGTGGAAAATTGCAGAAAACACCAGAAAGATTAGAAATTGTACAAATGTCTTGATCTATCGGGAAGTTACAGAAATACTCCCAGTGTGGTGGGTGTTTACATGCGTAAAAATACCGGGAAAGTTCATGTGTTCATTTATTGAACAAAGATGCACATTTATCTGCTATTTGATTAGCATGTGCATGATTATTTCTGCGTTTTATGTTTCACATACTATTTACTATTCGTGTACTGGACTCTTCCCCACCGGCCATAGTCAGTGTTAATTTACATCGGAACAAGTTTGAACACCTTTGATTTATCAACCACAGATCTTTTTTTACCCGTACAATCTCTGTTGTCGACATTGGGGATTTCAGCCGAGGGAAGACCCCCATGCCCTTGAGTAGGGGTATATTCATAATCTCCCTCTAAATTAGGCTTTATTTTCATTTTTTCCTAAATTAGGGTTGATTTGTGTTTTCTCACAAACTGGGAGTTTATGTCAAAGGAAATAAGCCCTTCATGCAATTCCCAAAGCTTTGTATAACTTTTCGGGGGCATTTATGCAATTTCATAAACTTCTACGGTAAAATTGTAATTTTTGAATTTTGTAGACTTGAGAATGGTTTTCACCCACTATGGACACATTTGAAGAGACTTGAATATTTCCCATAGAATTTCTAAACCCTGCAAATCTTGCATAATTTCTCGAGGGCATCTTTACAATTTTGCAAAATATGAGAGTAAAACTGTAATTTTTACAAATGTTAGGGTTTTTCCCATGCTTTGACATCAATTTCCCCGAACTTTGATAATCTTGGGATCAACATGGTTTTTCCATGATTTCCATGAATTCAAAAACATACAACTCAATTTCCTCAAATAAGGGTATTTATGCAATATATCCTTTTTATTGAGGATTTTACAAGGTTGATGAGTTTGTAACTTCAAAAAAAAAACTTCAAGAGAACAGGCTGCCCCCAACTCCCTACGCTTCAAGTTGCTCCAAGCTTGAGTGTGAGGTCTCCGAAGTTCTATTCTTTCTCTTCTTGTCCAAGACCTTCTATTTATAGGAGATTAGGAGGTGGAGAAGGAAACATGGGAAGCATTGATTGCCGTGGTGGGGAGACTTCCTCTTGATATGTTTTTGCCTTTTTGTCTTCCCCCCCTTGTTTTTTTTTTTGTTTTAGGGAGAGAGAGAGCGCAGCAAGAGGAGGGGGGGGGGCTCCACCGGGTTTGCAGAACTAGGGTGCCACCCTCGTCGTTTTTTTTCTTTTCTCACCGGATAGCAGAGAGGAGGGCGAGGGAGACCCAGTGGGGTCCCTCCCTGGACTACACAGCCTGGGGTGGTCCCCCCAAGTCTGTATGACCCAAGGATGGCTGCGCCGGTATCGGTTTCGGTTTCGGCCGGGTCCGAAACCAATTTAATACTATTTTTTTTTAAAGATGTCATTTGGTTTCGGCCGAAACCCTTGTTCTGGTGTCGTTTCGGCCGAAACTGCCTTCCATGGTATGACCCGGGGGAGCCACCTCCGGGCTTGCAGAACCCGAGGATGCCACCTCCGGGTCTGCAGAACCTGAAGGGGCGTCCCCTGGGTTCCTTTTGGCCGCCCAAGAGAGGAAAAGGGGAGAGGGGGCTGTCCCCCCTGGTCTTCAAGTCCAAAAGAGTATAAAACCCCTTTGACTGTCATGTTCCCAGATTTTTTTATGGTTTCCCTGTTCATCTCTGCAAGGTGGCGGCACGCGGTGACTTTTGTTGATTTTCTTGACTTTCTCTGATGTTGTCCTGCTGTCCTTGGGTCTCGGAGTGTAGTGACAACTCCGTGGCACCTTGGAAACACCCCTCGGATGTCGGGGACCGCTATTGTTTGATTGTTTTTGCTACGGGGTACATGGTTTTAACACCACCCACTAGGTGTTCGACAAAATTATTGTCTGCTAAAACACAAATTTTATGTAAATAACCTTATTCGACGGGATGTCGAGGGTGTTTAAAATTGACCCACGTGTTACAGCCACGGTTTTATACTATTTTATGTCGGCGTTCTTGGGTAATTTCCTTGTTCTGAAAATATTTAGAAAAGTGTGATAAAAATTGTGGGGTTCAACAGTGGGAAATTACAGAAAAGATCCCGAAAGATCTAGAAATTATGAGAATATCTCCGCTTGTGAGAAATTGCAGAGAAACGCATGGGAGGCATCCACTAAAGATCAAGTATGAAGGAAAGAGGCATCGAGCGCCCAAGGAAGGATCACCCGAGAGTGGAAGTGGTCTTGTTCTTGTACTCGGGACTACACATGTATAAAACAAAATACTTGAAAGGGCATATATTGCATATATGGCCCTATGTGAATTATCCATAAAGTCTTAAGGGACATTTTAGGAAGTGAATTCAAGAGCATGGACCAAGCATCAAGTGGTGGCCAAGGAGATTCAAGAATGAAGACTTGTGCATGTGCCCTGTTATCAGAAAAGTTAAAAAATTATAAATATACCCCAAATTATTAAGAAATGACAGAAATGCACTTGAAAGTCAAGAAATGATAGAAATGTCTGGGAAAGTCAAGAAATGATAGAAAGTCTTAGAAAGTCAAGAAATAACAAGAGTGCTCCAAGTTGTCAAGAAATAAAAAAACTACTCAGAAAGGGTCCAAAATTGCAGAAGTACCTAAAAAGGGTCAGGAAGGGTAGAAATGCCCATAATTCTTTTGGAAATGTAAGCATCCCTTGATATTTGAAAAAATTACAAAAATATCTTGATGGAGAAAAAAATTACAAATATAACCCTACCTTGTGCGAAAATGTCTTTAATGGACATCAAGTCAACTTAAGGGTCTGATCACGATCAAAAAAGTGATCAGGACTAAGAAGGAAAATGTCTTTAATGGACATCAAGTCAACTTAAGGGTCTGATCACGATCAAAAAAGTGATCAGGACTAAGAAGTAAACTCCGACAGTCCGATAATGATCATGTTGGCGATCCAACAGACTAATCGTGATGAGATTTGAAATCAACAGTCAGATGTCGATCTGGAGCAAATCTAATGGTTGAATATTGGCCATATTCAAAATCAACAGTTGGATCGAGACCATGAACTAATCCAACGGTCAAATCTTGTTGCAAAGCAAATTCAACGTTCAAGTCTCGATCGAGAACAAATCTGATGGTCAGATCATGACCGAAAGCAGATCCGACGGACTGATAGTGATTATTTTGGTGATCCAACGGTCCGATCGTGATGAAGTACAAATCCAACAGTCCAATCAGGGACAAAAGCAAATTCAATGGTCTGGTCATAATGGGATTCAAATTCAATTGTCTGATTGTGGATAAAAGCAAATTCAAAGGTCCAGTTGCAAACTGAAGCATATCCAATAGTCAGATTGCTATCGGATGTAAACTTAAAAATCCGATTACATAATCGGAACCAAATGTAAAGATCTTGAAAGACCGAATGCAATTCAAATTACATCTGTCCGAAGAATGACAAGGCTTCAAATCTTTCTTGCAAGGGTATGTATCTGTAATGGGCAATCATCAAGATCGTTAATATCACAACAGATAGAGGAAAAAGGTGTTATTTGACAGTTAATCAAAGGTGTTCGGACTTTACGTCGATGTAAATAAATACCAACTACGGTTTGTGGGGAAAGGTCTAGCACACGAACTCTAAATCGTCTGATAAACATAAAGCGTTGAAATAAACAGGCAGAAATCGTCTGATAAACAAATGTGCATCTTTGTTCAATAAATGAACACAAATCTTTTTCGTTAATTTTCTGCATGAAACAGAGTCCAATGGCAACTAATGTGATTTTTTTTTGGGGGGATTTTCAGATGCGATAATTGTATAATTTCTTAGGTGTAAGGGTATTTTGATCCTAGGGTGTCTATTAGGGTTGGGATATGGTTATCATTTCGGGAGAGTCTATATAAGCTCGATGTAAACCTCTTTTTTAATTTAATGAAGAATTGGCATCTGAATCACAACATTTTCTTGTGCTCTGTGAGGGAGATGTCGTGAGGACCACCACCGACGGCCATCCGAAAGGGGTAAGAACTTCAGTCCCTCATCGGCCACCCCCCTGTTCGCCTGTCATCGCCCTATGTCCCGCATCAGCAAGACTACTCTCTTATGGAGGGTGAATGATATTATGCAAATGTGTGCTTGATATTCTGTCTGCAATACCGGTACCAGTTCTGGTACCAGTTGTAGATCTAAGGAAAATCCACTAAAGGAAATAAAGAATTAATAATATGGGAAAAGAAAGGGGAAAGAGGAAGAAATAGGGAGCAAAAAAGCATGCGTGGATGCTAATGGAGTGTGATCGCCAGAGGGGATACCTCAAAAGAATATAATAATAAAAACAAGGAGGGATCGCGAATAAATACCTTTCAGAAGAAGCGGGGAGATTGTGAGTGTGCACCTTCTCTTCCAATCGGCGGGCCGATGAAGAGAGTTTCTCTTGTGTTGATTACCCTTCCAAAAATAAGAAACCAACAAGAAAAGATTGATTAGAAATCAAGTGTGTAGTATCAAATCCCACGTATGAATAAGCAATGAAATCATGGAAAATAACACACCTTGTTGGTGTTTGGCTTTTAAACCCCTATGCAAAGGGTGGATAAAAATATGATGATATGAAGAAAAGGGAGGTGTGCAAGTGTTGCACAATTTGGAGGATCTCAACTTGGTTGAGATGATAAAAATAAATAGAGAGGGGAAAGAATATGACGTATGAACTAAATTAAATGTATAAGAAAAGAGATATAGAAGAAGATTGGCTTATTGGGTTTATTCTCCAATTGGAAGAGGGCTTCAAAGGATGATGAAGGAGATCTCCAAAGGATGAAGCTTTGTGCGCATGGAGCCTCCCCCTTGAGCCTTTGGTCCTGCAGCACATCCCCTTCGTTGATTATTGATGCCTTGTTCATGAGATAGAGAGGGGTCCTATTTATACGGGTGAAATTCGGAGGTTTAATTTCATAGAAAATAGGAAAACTAATTTTATTAGGATTTGGAAGGAGATATTCATTGGCTATGTGTCCCCTCAACCTTAGAAAGTCTTAGGATCCTTTCCCAATTGGAAAGGGGGCTCAAAACGGAGAAGGAAGGAGGTTCTGGCCGGATTCGGAACTCTGCCGGAATGGGCGACCACTACAGTGGGCGCCAATTAAAATAGCGACAGTTCGAAGAGCCGCTAATTCTGAGCCATTTTAGGAAGGATTAGAGATTTCTAAAATTAGAAAAGAATTGGCGTCCAAGGGCCGGTCGCCAATTAGGAATTAATACGAATTTTGGACGGAGTTAAATGCTCAAGGATGAACGCGTCTGGGGTCCTGGACGCGTTAAAGAATAGGCGATAGCTCGAATGGACGCCCTTTCTTGAATATTCTGGAAATTACAAAATTACCAAAAATTTGGAAAAGAAAATCGTGTCCAGCTGACGTTCATGAATTTTGTGAATTTTAGAAAGATAAAATGGGAATTAACGTCAATATGATGGTCGCCCATTTAATAATAGGCGGCTGTATAGAAGGGCGTTAATTGTTCATGAAGCGAAGGAAAGGAATAGACGACGAAGGGCCTGCCGCAGTTTAAAGAACGCGTCTGAATAGTCGGACGCGTTTAATAAAAATAACGCCCTTTGAAAAGGCGTTAATTCTATAATTAAAATAGATAGTATAAGACGCGTCCAAGGTGCCCGACGCGTTCAATAAAAAGCGTCCATCCAGACGGACGTCCATTCATGATTTATTTTCAAGCCAAAAATAGGGGAAAATAAGAATGCGTCCGATACCCCGGACGTGATTTTGACAAGGTCGACACCCCCAGTTTGATGCGTCGACTCAGAAGAATTGGCGACAATTCGAAAAGGCGCTTATTCTTTCACAAAGGAATGGGCGATCAAGGGGCTGTCGCTAATTCAGAAAAGTTCTGAAAACTTGGAGAAAAGCCCAAGAAAAATCTAGAAAAATAGGAGGAAGTTGAGGAAAATTGAATATTCAAGAAAAACGGGAAAAACCACTCAAATAAGTCGATTTGAGGGTCAAATCGGGGCATCGCAATGCGATAGGAGATATACTCAAAATGATGTCAATTTTAGCCTGTCTACACCAGTTAGGGGCGGTATCAATACCGGTACCTATATGTATCGCCTAGTATCGGTACGGTACCAACAAGTGGTTTACCTCCTATATTAATGTGTATATATATATATTTAAATATGTGGGTTTAAAAATTTTTAAAAATAAAAAAAAAATAGGAAAAGTTGATAGAATTCAAAATCATACATAATTGAATACATCCAACAATGTACCGCATATATTTGAAAGTTTAGAATCATAAAATACTTTATTTCTTCACCATTAATACAATGAAATTTTAAACTTTATACATGTAATTGAGAAATTGAGTCATACATACTCAATAATGGTCATATCAATGTGGATCTTTATCTTGGTCCCTTGGTGGTGCATATCCATAACTAAATTGCGCATCAGCCATTTCATTCCATTGGCCTAAGAAAGTACTGGATTCTCCAACTTCATCTCTAGTGGGTTGACTCTATTGACCCCAAGGATCCCAATGAGAAGAATAGCATGCATAAATTTTTTTTGAAAGTTAGTACCATTAATTGTATTAAAAGTGAAAGAACTTAAGAAGAGATATGCAAGTATAAGAATAACCTGCATAATGAGATTGGTCTTGTATTTGTACAATTTGTTCCCAAGTGTCTTGTGCTTTTGCGTTATAATCTTGAGGCCAAGTGTCCCATTGAGAGTGTGAGCTCCCTCTATTGTCTTGCTTCCCCCAACCCCTACCACTACTGTCCCAATATTGAACACCTCCATAAATATCATAATCGTGATCATCTTGTTCTTATCGAGTAACTTGTATTGCCCAAAAAGTTGGACCACCTCCTCCAAATTGTACTGGTCCTATGCATCTTTTATCATCATCTGATTCATCTTCTCGCCTACAAAATGATTGACTGTTGTTGAAGCCAAAAAATTGATGAAAAAAAGGGGGAGAGAGAAAAATGACACAAAAAATAATAATATTAAGTAAATGTATATTTATAGAGGTCGCCCCCTTTAACTCCCTCCTTATGGGGTTTGGACCAGATCCAAACCCCCATGGGGGGTTTTGGACTGGACCCAACCCCCACATGGGAGGTTTGGACCGCATATAACCCCCTCTATGGGGGTTTGGGCCGGATCCAACCCCATGGGGGGTTCTTGGACCGGATCAACCCCCCATGGGGGAGTTTGGTCCGGATCCAACCCCCTCCATGGGGGTTTGGACCAGATCCAACCCCCATACTCCCCCATTTGGCCGATTTGGCCCGATTAAAACCCCTTTCTTGGGTATTTTAAACCCCCTGTATCCCTCAAAATAGGACTTTGGTCCGGATGAAGTCCTCAAATGGGCTTTTGATCCAGTTAAAGCCCTGAGTAGGGTGATTTGCTCCGGATAGACCCCTTATCTATGGAGTTTGGTCCGGATAAAGGCCTGAGTTGGCCCTTTTTGTCCGGATGGAGGGTGCAACCGCAGGCAACTGCTTCGGGGCTCTATAAATACCCCAGTGGGGCCCCATTTCGGGAACACACACAGAGAGCAGAGGAAGAGCACAGGAGAGAAGGAGGGTGTTTGTGCTTGAGCTCCCGAAGTCCCATCCTTCGGGTTGTGTTTGTACTTGTGTTGTTCTTGGGCTTGGGCTCATAGTGAGAGTATGTTATAAAATTGTCCCTCCTTGAGTCCGCACACATGTTCTTGTGTTGTGGTTAATGTAATCTCATTGTAAATGTTTTGGGAAAAATAATGTGAGTCTCTAAAATAATCAATAATCCCATAAGCGTCAACTTTTACAAAAAGGGTCTACATTGCATCTAAATCAAGTTAATTTAAGAAAAACCTCAATTTAAGAACTCTAATTAGGGTTTAAGGATTACTTGAAATTACATTAAATTAGAGTGCAATCCAATAATGATTAACCTCAACCAAATCACATATTGCATCTAAATTAGATTGATTTTAGAAAAACCTGAAATTTGGAACCCAAATTAAAGTTTAAATTGGGGATTTTTGTATTTTACATTAAATTAGTGTGCAATCTAGCACTCATTAGTCTCAATCAGACCACATAAGATGCAATTGATTTTCAATTAGATTATTTTTAGAAAATCCCTAATTTTAGAACCCTAATTAAGGTTTAAATTGGGGATTTTCGTATTTTACATTAAATGAGAGTGCAATCCAGCACTCATTAACCTCAATCTGATAACATAAGATGCAATTGATGTTTAATTGCATATAAATTAGATTAATTTTAGAAAAGTCCCAATTTTAGAACCCTAATTAAGGTTCACATTAGGGATTTTCATATTTTACATTAAATGAGAGTGCAATCTAGCACTCATTAACCCTAATGGCCCAATTAAACCATGTAAGATGTCAATCTATAATTTTATTTAACATAGATATTTTAGATTAAAAAATTACATTTTTGTTTGAAAATGAGATTTTTCGGCAAGAAAATCGACAGATCTGCTGGTCGTCGGTTGGATCAGCTCGTTGGCGACAGGTTCGGTCAGCGGTTGGCGGCGATCGCCGGCTGGATCGGCAGCGGAGGGCCCCTGCACGTGCAAGAGCCGCCTGCGGTTGCAGTCGTCGGTCGCAGCTAGATCTCCTCTCGCAAACGCTACGGTGGTGGCCGGCGGACGGACGACATCCCATCGGTGGTGGCACCGGAGGGGACTCCTGTTGGTTGATAAATGGGGGAGGGGTGAAGCTATTTGCAGTCTCGTGAGTCTCTGGGAGCCCTTGTATCGTGTGGTCCCGATGGGGGCATGGGGTGAATCGGGCGGAACCGGTAGGTTCGGCCAGTTCTGCCCAGGTTTGTTCCCTTTTGTTTTTTCTTAACTGGTACTAGCCGGTACTGACACCAAATGGGCGGAACTGGACCGGTTGGGTCAGATATTGAGATGTACTGCTCAGTATCGGTACATACTAGGCGGTACTGTATACCATGGTCTGTCTATCTATTACCTTTCTATTTTTAGGATCCCAAAAACGGTGGCCAAAAAGTTGTAGTCCATTTGGGCTAAGATTCTTATGGCGTGACAGTGGGAATAGTGAGAAGGGCTGACATAACATCTCATGGGGCAGAGTATGCAAGAGCAAGGAAGTTGGAGGAGTGAACATCAAGGGCATTAGAGACTTCAATCTAACCTTACTATATAAATGGCTGTGGAGGCTCGAGGTAGAGGACGGCGGGTTGTGGGCACACCTGATCAAACAGAGGTACTATAGGACGACCAAGGAGTTGGACCTATCTTCAGCTCATATGTATAATGTCTCCTCGATTTGGAGAGGCATCCTCCAATGTGCAAACTTCATCGGATCTAGTGTTCGGACAGTCAGGGTAATGGACAGAGATGTCTATTTTGACAGGTTAGGTGGTGTGGAGACTTCACTTTAGAGGAGGCCTTTCCGAAGTTGTTTGCTATTTTGGCTGAACCTGAGGATACTGTAGCTCACTCTTTTGATGAGTAGCTAGAACTAGAAGGAGGCATCTGGTCGCCCACTTTCAGGAGGAATCTTACTCTAGAGGAGATGGACCACATGGAAAATCGCTTCATTTTTCTCTTAGATTTTAGACCAGCCTTCAACCAGGCCGAGAGATGGATATGGAGATGGGAGAAGGATCGGTCAGATCTGCTTACACTCTCATTCCAGATGGGAGAGTGCGCCACTGTCTAGCACCTCAGATTTGGGCTCCCAAGAGCCCACTGAAGGTGAAGCTGCTGGCATGGTGAATCTTCCATGGTCGATTACCCACTTGTGATAGGATTGCACCTTTCCTTCAAGATATAGCTGTCTTATGTTATTCGTGCGGGGAAGAAGAGGAGGATTTGAATCACCTATTCACTAGCTGCCCCTTTGCGAAGGAGATATGGACGAGGACTGGGCAAAGAGCCTCTGGGCCATTTTGAGGGTGTGCATCATCTATTTCTCAATTGGCACAGGAGGTGGAACCTAAAGGGGGATGACCATCTGATGGCTTATGCTTCATGCTACTCTGTAGGTCTTGTGGAACGAGAGAAACAATAGGATCTTCAAAAGGGAAGCAAGACCTGAGGATAGGATAGTTTTTTTGTATGTGACATGGTGGGTTTTTGGGCAAAACACCTTTGTACAGTGGAGGCACATAACTCCTCGCTTTTCCTTTTGTTGGGAGGTTAAATGGGACACACCTCCTTAGTGTGTAGACTTTTTTTATAGGGGTTATGGGAGCTGAAAGCATTATACTTGTACTCCCTTTTCTTTTCTATTAATACATTTGTGGCACTATCCACTCAAAAAAAAAACAGTGATCTGTACACAAAAATGGCAATCTGTACATGATGCGAAATTTTCTGCTAGATCAACCCTCACATATGACCTAAAATAGCAGTAACCATTCAGAGACACCATTATTATACAATGACAACCCAAAATTAAATTTAATGTTGGGGTGAACCAAAAAAGTTTGGGTAGAGCCGGTTCTAAGTGTTGGCTAGGTAAGCGTCCTATAGTAAGAGGAGTAGTTATGAACCCTGTACTTGATTAGTTAATTTGTTAGTTAACCGTATTCTGAAACACGGAAAAAAATCTTTTCAGCTTTTAAACAAATTCCATGTTTCTAGGAGCTGGGCTCAGAGGTTTATAGTTGGATTACTGACCGAGAATCCTATGTGGTATGGAATGTAATTGGTAATATTTTTTGACAAGAATCTTAGGAATTCATTACTAAACTGAAGAATACTAGTTATCTATCTTCAGCTTTCCTTCCATGGTAACTACCTTTTTGTAGTCATCACTCATCAATCAAATTTTGGTTTCAGGAGAACAGGTTCTGGAAGATGAGACATCACACAGGAATGGAGAATTGAGTGATAGAGCTGCTAAGCAGTCATTAGTGTATGTTTAAAGCTAACTCTCTCTCTCTCTCTCTCTCACACACACACACTCAAATTCAGTTGATCCATTCCCAATCCCAGTTCCCTGAACAGACTGATTTGGCCCAGCATTTTCCCCTCTTTGGATCATGCTCCCCAACTACTAGCAAATGCATATAGAACATTTTTGCTTTCAATTTGTAATTCCTTGAGTAGTATACATGTTTTGTATGTTAATAAAGTTTCACAACTGTAGCATGTGGATTTTGTACTTCCAATAGCATATATTCACAAATGCCTTGATGCTACCTGATTCTGGCTTATTTGCTCTGGTATCTGCATAGATGGCAGTTTCGGCCGAAACGTTTCGGTTTCGGACCGAAACAAAACGACACCCAAGGCCCGGTTTCGGTCGAAACCAAATGTAGCCTTTTAAGAAAATAATAATAATTTAATTGGTTTCTGACCGAAACCGAAATGCTTTCGGTTTCGGACTACTGCCATCCCTGGGTATCTGGAAACTGGTGATAATATTTATTGCATGCTTCCTAGGTCACAAATATTGAAGTGCAAGTATATGCAGAGATGTTATACTTCTACATGCATTTATTAATGTATGCACATTCATAGATACAAAAAGGTCAGCAAAATCTATATACCTTTTGCACTACGACAATAGTATGTGTGTGTGGTTTATTTGTTTGTCTTCATCTGGAACTAACATTTTCTATCAAATCAAAGTTTTACCTCCAACTAATGTCGCTTTTAGCTTCTTCCTGTATTTGTAAAGTACCAGCCATCAACCTAATTCTAAGATTTTTTTTGACTTATTGTGTATCAGTGTGCATTTTAATTTATTTTGCACATCTATACATACATTTGTCTTTTCTTTACCAAAATCTAGCCAGATGCACATCATGACTTGCATCTCGGGCCTCATAAATTTTGGTGTCTCTGGGCAGGTGTAAATTCATAGACCTTATTTTGATCACATACCTCATCGTTGAAGGAACATCAGATTGGATATTTTTCTTTTTGATTCTTGAAAGATGCAATTTGATTACCCTTTGTAATTTGTATAGTTCTATAATTGCTTCCATTTTTTCCCATGGAAGAAAATGAAAAAGCAAATAGTGAGGAAGATGATCAATTCAAGCGTGGGAAGAAATGTATTTAGGATAAGGTGTTTCCCCTATTGTTTTCAAATAGCATACTATTTCTATTTTAACAAGGGTTTTTCCTCATTATTTCTGTGACAATGGTCATTATGTAGCTGCTTTGTAGGACTAACAGATGATACATTATTGATATAGTGTCCATGTTACTTAACGTCGCTGGTTTCCCTTGTGGTAGACCTAAGGGCTGCCAGAAGATTTTGGATCAAGTTGTAAGGTTCTGGAAAGATCTGAAGATTCTCTTGCATGATAAGGTCTACATCACAAATGTGCTCGGTAATTTTTTGACCATCTCTTATCAACAATGATTAATATATTTTTATTTGCCTTTTGTCCTCTGAGGTTGGCATACACCATTATCTGGTTGGTTTTTTTTTATTTCGATCCTTGAAAATCTCCTATATATACGTATTTTTAAATCTGTCTATCTGGACTTATTATATATTAGTCCTCACAAACTAAATACCCATTGCCTTTTAGTACGTCCAGTCATTAGCCATCAGGAATAATGAGAATATTCCTGGAATATGTGGGAAAAATTCCATCAAACATTGCCAGGCATTACTGTAGGTCTTGAAAATTTTTGCCTTTACTGTAGAATAGACTAGGTGACCATTGCGAACATTTGTAGCCTGAAAATTCTATAAATTATAAAAATGCCTGTCTACCAAGACTCGAACTTAGTTTTGCCCTTCCGAGGTAATAAAAAAGATGACCAGTGAAAGTGTTTGTACTAAAAAAATCCCCGAACATATAAAAAATTATCAGAATGTCCCTCGGAGAGAGAGGGGAAGTGTAGGAGAGAATTTCTAGCTCTAGTTAGCCTTAACCTGTAACTAAACATGGTTAAGTTATTCATTTCTAATGGAGGCTAATAGTAGGTATTAATAACTAAACGGCTTGATTTTGCAGGGACTAATGTATAATGCACCAAGATACATGGACTTTTATTAATATAGCTAGTTTTCAGGGATCAAAATGAAAAAAAATTATCTGATAAAAAGGTGAAAAATGAGTACAGTTTAATCAATTCTATAATAATAGCATAATATTAGAAATATATTATTAAATGTATTAATATTGAATATGTTGAATTATATTTATTAAATATTGAAATTATTTTTTGTTGAATTATGCCTTGATCCTATGAAAGAGTCTGTGGTGGTAGTGTCCTTGAATTCCTTGTCTAGAAATCTTTTCTGTAACAGCTGCCCTTTTTACAAATATTTCCAGGCAGAGGGATTTCATTGGTGCAATCATAAATGATTGATATTTTAAGTTCTCTCTGTTTATATGAATACCTTGCTTATGCTGCCATTTATCACAGCTTTTCTCTGATGTTTGCCCAATGTCTGTTTTTGTCAGGTTATATAGCATATAATTTTGTTGTAGGTGCTTATTCATATTGGGGTCCAAAGGCAGCACGCTCCATTTACCATATGGTAATGCACTAAATGTTTACTGTGTAGAATATTTCATGAGAGATTCACTTAGTATTTAGCTGCTTTGTATAATTTTTGGCACAGAGTATGGATTTCAAACTGGTAGGTTGGCAGTTGCATAGTATTACCTGATGTTTGTATGCGGAATTTTGGATATCCATTTCGTTGGATAAATATGTGTATATTTTGGCATATTTGTTAATTCCGCGCTTTGATTTATCAGACGATTTAGGGTTCGTGTGTTGGACTTTTTCCCACCGATCGGAGTCGGTGTTAATTTACATCGGTATAAGTCCGAACACCTTTGATTAACTGTCAAAGAGCGTTTTTTGCCTCTATACATTGTGACATAAATGATCTTGATGATCGTCTATTGCGGGTACATACTCTTGCAAAGAAATTTGAAGACTTTATTTCTTTGAATATATGTAATTTGAATTACATTCGATCTTTCAAGACCTTTACATATGGTCCTGATTATGTAATTGGGTATTCGAGATTACATCCGGTTGCAACCAGAGTCTTTGAATTTGCTTCAATCTACATTTGAATTTTTGAATTTGAATTCCATCACAATCGGACCGTTGGATCGCCAAGATGATTACTGTCGGTCCGTCGGATTTGTTTCATGGTCATGATCACTCTTTTAATTATGATTGGACCCTTAAGTTGACTTGGTGTCCATAAAGGGGATTTTCGCCATCGGAGGTGTTTCTGCAATTTTTCCGTCATCGGAGGTGTTTTTGCAATTGTTTCACAATTCGAAGATTTTTGTGCAATTTTTTGACCAACAAGATTTCCCTGCAATTTCTAATCATGAGAGCTTTTTCCCATTTTCTGCAATTTTCTGACAGTAATAATGTATCTGCAATTTTGTCAGAAGCAGGGGGTCATTTTTGTAATTTTTCTGCAAAATTTTACCTTAAACATTGGAATTTGCTGCAAGGCTTTGTTATTTTATTTCAACTTTATGGCAGAAGAACCCTTCATTTTCATTTCCCTTCAACCCATAGTACAGGGCATTGCATTTGCTTCTTCATAGATTAGGAGGTGAGACTGTTCTTACGCTCACCACTCCCAGAGGAGGTGACCAGAACGGGGGGGGGGGGGGGGGTTGAGGGTGGTGACTGCACCGCACCCTCCTGGCACATGGCGGACTGGGCCTCTTCTGTTGGAGTTCTTCCTCTCTTGCAGACCATGGATGGCAGTATCGGCCGAAACCGATACGTTTCGGCCGAAACGTATCGGTTTCGGCCTATACCGAAACCGAAACGGGTCTTGTCACTGTAGCAAGTCCGATACCAATAAATATTGATTTTTTAATGGTTTCAGACCGAAACCGTCCGGTTTCGGTCCGAAACCGACCGAAACCGGACCGAAATCATCCGATTTCGGCCGAAACCAGACCTGCTTAATAATGTTTTTGCCTTTCCTGACTGTTTTGAACCTGTTTCGGCCGAAACCGAAACCGATACTGCCATCCTTGTTGCAGACTGGGCAGGCCTCTTCTGTTCTTCCTTTCCTGCGACGAAATCTCCTTGGCGTCCTCTCTTATGTTGCTGCTGCTCCATTCCCTTCATACCTGTTGCCCAGTGGTCCGGAGGTATGGTGCCTCCGGTGGCTTGAAACATCCCCCTCCGGTGGAAGTTAAACAGGTGAACCTCCTCCCTTCTCTTCTTATTCTTTTTTTTTCTTTGTTCGCATGAAGAGGAGGAACTGGAGGGGGTCCCCCTCTGGTCAAGTGTCACCGGAGGGGGGATCCCTCCAGTGCTCGAGGTGACCAGACACCCCTCCCTCCAGTTGCATGACTAGCAAGGATGGCAAACTCGGTTTCGGACTCGGTTTCGGCCGAGTCCGATACCGATACGACTCGGTATCGGTATCGGTTTCGGCCGAAACCGGCCGAAACCCACTTAAAAGGTTCAAAAAAATCAAATTTGTTGTGCCCCTTGTGCTTTGATGATAGTGTGTTGATGTTTTGATAATAGCAACTCAATGAGTCACCACATAAGAATGATGATGATAGTGTGAATTGTTGTTGTTGTGTGTGCCCCTTGTGCATTCTTGTGCATTGATGATGAAATAATGTCTTCTGTAAGTCGATGCATGCTAGCAAGTCTAGCAAGTCTATACATCCGTTAGCTCAGCTCGTGACTTCTTCAATGTGCATACTTTCATACATGCATATGTGCATCTTTCACTTCAAAGTCTGTACACTCTTCTCTAGCAAGTCTGTACATCATCCTATGGCATGCATTCAAAGTCTGTACACTCTTCTCTAGCAAGTCTGTACATCGTCCTATGGCATGCATTCAAAGTCTGTACACTCGGCTCTAGCAAGTCTATACATCGTCCCATTGCATGCATTCAAAGTCTGTACACTCTTCTCTAGCAAGTCTGTACATCGTCCTATGGCATGCATTCAAAGTCTGTACACTCGGCTCTAGCAAGTTTGTACATCATCCCATTGCATGCATTCAAAGTCTGTACACTCTTCTCTAGCAAGTCTGTACATCGTCCTATGGCATGCATTCAAAGTCTCTACACTCGGCTCTAGCAAGTCTGTACATCGTCCTATGGCATGCATTCAAAGTCTGTACACTCGGCTCTAGCAAGTCTGTACGTCATCCCATTGCATGCATTCAAAGTCTGTACACTCGGCTCTAGCAAGTCTGTACGTCATCCCATTGCATGCATTCAAAGTCTGTACACTCTTCTCTAGCAAGTCTGTACATCGTCCTATGGCATGCATTCAAAGTCTGTACACTCGGCTCTAGCAAGTCTGTACATCATCCCATTGCATACATTCAAAGTCTGTACACTCTTCTCCAGCAAGTCTATATATCCACCAAGTCTATACATTCTTCAAAGTCTGTACGTTGGCAGCAAAGCATAAGGGCCATAAGTTCACGTGTTTCGGCCGAAACCAAATGGTTTCGGGCCGAAATCGACCGGTTTCGGGCGAAACTAGTATCGGTTTTGCCCGAAACCGATACCTCCCTTTAGTTTCGGATTGCTACAGTGATTAAGGGCCTTTTCGTATCGGTTATGGTCGAAACCGATACGTTTCGGCCGAAACATATCGGTTTCGGCCGAAACTGCCAACAGTGATGACTAGAGGGGGTCTCCCGCCCTTCTCTTCTTCTCCTTCTTCTCTTTCTTCCTCTTCTTTTTTTTCCTCTTCTTTTTTTTTGTGGTCGCACATGGAAAAGGGTACCGGAGGGGGTGCCCCCTCCAGTCACTACAGTGCACTAGAGGGGGTCCCCCTCCGGTCTGCATGACTGGAGGGACCCCCCCCCTCCGGTCTGCACAACCAGAGGGAGACCCCCTCCGGTCTGCATGACTGGAGGGAGACGCCCTCCAGTTGTGCAGGGAGACCCGGTCTGCTGTGCAGTCAGAGGGCCCATCCTCTGGCTTTTTGGCCCATTTAAGAGGGAGAGTGAGGGGGCTGCAGGAGATGTTTTTGTTGGTTTGTGTTTTTTGTCTTTTTAACTGCTCCTTGACGCCATCTTGTTGTCCCAAGACTTTGGAGTGCGGGGATTACACCTCGACTTATTGGAAAATTTCAGTAAAAATAGGAAGCCTCCACTTTTTGTTGTTTTTGTGACGTGAGTACATGGCTTTATGCCGCCCACCAAGTGTTTGACGGAATTCCCGTGTATTAAAACACAGTGGATTTATGGGAATAACCCCACCTAGGAAATCCCGGGACCATTAAGATTGTCCAAGCGTGGAACAATCATGACTTTACCCCGATTTATGCCATCGCATGATGGACCGGATTTAATTGAATTTATTGTCTCTGGAAATATCAGAAATTTTCGGGATCCAACACCTGGGTTTCTTCTTTCTGTCTGCTTGGTAATGTGTCTATTCTTTTTCTTAAAAAATTATATTATTGGCTTTGGTACTTTCCTATGCTCAATTTAGACTCTGCTTCTCTTTTTTTTTTACGTTTTCTAACATTATGTTGAATTTCATAATTTCCTGCACTGGCAAAGAATCACAATCCTGTTTCATGCGTTCCCTTTTCCCCCATTACTAGCATATCCTTTATGTAAATATACATCTCCATCTCCTTGTTACCATATTTGGGAGGCTGGGGTAACTGGGACCTGGTCGTCATGCCATACACTTCTCAAAGCTGGGGCCTGGGATGCGTCAGCAAAACTTTGCCGGGATCTGCTCCAACTGTCAATTTTTGCTTAGTATCTGTTGACATTTGTTTGTAGTTTTTCAATGAATAAACGTCTCCATTGCATTTTGGTCACCATTTTTCTAGAAAATTTCACATGATCATACACATTGAATTTCATAAATTCAGGCTCCATTATCATCAGCATCAATCCCTTAGGTCAACACATTTCTTCTATAAAAATATTGCTTTTAAAAAAGACATGAAATACTTTTCGAGGCTGCGACCAGAAGTTGGTTTACTTTTTGTATGCTTATTGTCCCGTGGTGAGCTAAACTTGCTTTTTCTTGTATACATACTTTCCTCAGAAAAATGCAGATCTGGTATTTGGGGGGATAACAATAATCTGTGGAATCTTTGGAACATTGGCCGGTGGTTTTGTTCTTGATCTAATGCAGTCTACAATTTCCAATGCTTTTAAGGTAAACATAAGCCTTTGAAATTCATGATGTTGGTGAGGCATTAGAGGCATGCTAAATTATTTTTATTACTTCTTTAACCTTATTTAGAGTTTACCTCAAATTGCAGCTTCTTTCTGGAGCAATTTTTCTAGGGGCAATATTCTGTTTTGGTGCTTTTTGCCTAAAGAGTCTGTATGGTTTTATAGCACTCTTTGCACTTGGGGAGCTGCTTGTATTTGCAACGCAGGTACTGGCTCTATAGTTTGATATCCATCCTTTGTTCCATTTTCTTTGTTACTGGCTCTTGGTTGTGGTTCCTTTCCTTGATCTTGTGTGCCTATTTTGTTTTGGCACATTCTTTCTTTGACCTTTACTTCTCAGTTTTTTCACAGAGCATGTTCTTCTCTCCATGCCTAAGGTGTTATAACTAACAGTTCTGGAATCAGATCCACAATCCATATTGGTTTCACCATATCCCTGTAGCTTACTCTAGAAGTGTCAGATTTTCTCTCTCCAGAGAGGGAGGGAGGGAGGATGAAAAGGATAAAGTTCAGATAGCCCTTTGTAGTATGTTATGAATATTCTCTAGAAACACTAATGCATATAAATAATTTGCGGACTTTATTTTATCACTCTGGGGATATGTTGGAATATAACTTGGGCCAGGCAGATTTATCCAAGCAAGAGCAGAGGGTTGTCTTAGGGTAATGCTTGCTGCACCCCCTGGGTGTAATTAGACACCCATGGTGGTGCACGAAGATTTATTTTATTTTTATATTTTTTTGAAAATTTTGGGAGGTGGGGCCCACCCCCTCTAACTTGTCATACACGCCAATCTTGGCATCGGATGGCCCAAAAATCCCCCAAAAAACAAATGGACTGTGTGAACAGTATCTTCTTACTGTTCACACAGTCTGTTTGTTTTTCTTTTTTTTTTTGGGGGGGGGGGGGGTTCGGGCTTTTGGATAGGGGAGTGCCGTGTATGGCAATTTGGGGGGATGGGTCCCACGTCAAAAAGTTTTCAAAGAGAAAAAAGAAACTTGCTGCACACCCCAGGGGTGTAATTAGCCCGGGGGTGCAGCAAGCATTACTCCTTGTCTTATGCCAAACTTGTCATATCGGCTTTGGTTAGTGATGGCCCCAGGTATTAGTTGTGCTATGGCTCGATGTTTTGTCTATCAATGGTAGTTGTATATGGAAATAGAAAGAAGTCTGAGACAACTGAGTTTTAGGGTGGAATTTCTTGAATTCTGGACTAGTGATCCATATCTCTGAAACAAGGGTGCTGTAGCTTTTAAAGTGAATTAGTCACTGGTGGTTATTATACATATTAAGAGATTGTGAGGACTTTGTAGGGACCTTGTTTTTGTTCTTTGGCTTTTTCTTATTTGGCTGTGTAGTAAATCTCTCTGATTTGTCTACATATAATGAATCTCAGCGATTAATTTGGAGTGATTCTTTTTTTTAAAGTGGATAGCACACCACTATGTGTATTAAATGAAAAGGAAGGTGTACAAGTATAAACAAAAAGCTCCTAAAAAGATATCCTATACAAAGAGCCACACCATGGCGGTGTCGGTCCGTTCACCCTCCCACCAAAACAAAAAGAGGTGAGTTGAGGACATTCACATTACCAAGCACCTCCACCCATTCCCTCACTCTAGTATAAACGAAAGAAATAAGAGAGCCCTCCACTTTAGCCTCCCTTTTGAAAATCTTGTTGTTCCTTTCACACCACAGGGACCATAGAGTGGCATGTAGTATAAGCCACCAAACCACACAATCACCTCTGAGGGGCCAACACCTGCCCCAGGACCTGATGAAGGACTGCACATCTGATTGCTGGCTGAGGGCACACTGCGCTCTCGTAGTCATTCCCTCCCACACTGCTTGCGAGTATTGACAGCCTACAAAGAGGTGGTCCACGGACTCGTCCTCCAGGCGACACAAACAGCAGATCGGTTGGATGTCCGGTAGGAAGCGCATAAGCTTTGTCTCTGATGGGAAGCCTCCCATGAGAAATCCTCCAGATTAGAAGCTTCACCTTCAATGGATTCCTTGGTCTCCAAATGAAGGGAGCAGAGTCGTGCCACATCCCACCATCCGAAATGATGATATAAGTAGACCTAACTGAGAAGATCCCCTCCCTCTCCCACCGTCAAGTCCACGCATCCTCCCTGAGGGGACGCGGGGCGAAGTCGAGGAGGAAGAGAAGGTCTTAAAACTGCTCTAGCTCGGCACTCATAAGGTCTCTCCTGAAAGTCGGTGCCCAGGTCCCCCAAGAAAGGTGAGGGTCAAATGCCTGGTCAAGCGTCCCTAGAGGATCCGTCGAGATCACAAACAGATTAGGAAAAGAGGCCTCTAACGTGAAGTCACCACACTATCTATCCTTCCATAAAAGGCAATGGTCACCTTTCCCTAGATGGACCCGGATCCCGAATAAAATGATGTCCCTGCAAGAGAAGATGTCGTGCCAAATAGGAGACGTTTGGGCTGGAGTTGGAATAATCAAGTCCCAAACTTCTCCTGTCGAAATATTTTTGCCTGATAAGTTGTGCCCAAATAGAAGATCCCATGCTCCCAACCTCCAAACTCACTTGTTGAGAAGAGCCAGAGTGAAGTCACCCACATTCTTGATGCCAATGTCCCCTTGTTCCTTAGAAGTAGCCACCTTTCCCCACCTGATGTCATGCCAACCCCTACACCTCCCCCCACTGTCATGCCAAAAGAACCTTCTTTGAATAGCTTCAATTTTCTTCATCACTGTCTTCGGGATGCAGAACACCGAAAGATAGTAGATAGGTAAACTGTCCAACACCGATCTATAAAGGACTAGTCTACCCCCATAAGACATAAGCCTCGCCTTCCAACCCGCCAGTCTCGCCTCATATCTCTTAATAACAAGAAGCCAATTGGCACAGCAAAGAGCTCCTAGGATGAGGGGAAGCCCCAAATAAGAAATAGGGAAAATTCCTGTCTGACAACCTAGAATCCAAGTAGCTCGGTGAAGTGGCATGTTGTCTATGTTATCCCCAACAACCAAGCTCTTGTTGAAATTTAAGTTCAAGTCAGTAGTTACCTCCAACTGCTCCAGTAAAATCCTCGTCACATTCATTTGCCTCTCATCCTCTGCCAAGAAAAGTATGGTATCATCGACATACTGCAAGTGGGTGACCGAAAACTCACCACTCTCAACCTGAAAACCCATGATCAAATCTACAACCTCTGCTCTTTGTCATACCCTGCTAAGGACACCAGCTACTAGTACAAAGAGGAGAGGAGACATAGGATCTCCCTGCTGCTTCTGCCACTATAGAAGAAGGAAGTCGGCTTTCCAATAATAAGAACCACAAATGAAGCAGAAGAAATGCAAGCCCTGATCCAGTAGATCCAAGTGTTCCCAAATCCCATAAGCTCTAGCACTTCAAGGAGGCAAGACCAATTGACCCTATCATAGGTCTTTTAAAATCCAGCTTCA
This sequence comes from Amorphophallus konjac, assembly GCA_022559845.1. NCBI lineage: Eukaryota > Viridiplantae > Streptophyta > Magnoliopsida > Alismatales > Araceae > Amorphophallus > Amorphophallus konjac. The sequence goes on along the minus strand of JAHNEJ010003629.1, from coordinate 12,380 downwards.
CGACGACCCCTTTCTTTCTTAGCGTCTTCATAGCAAACAAACACTCATGAGCCACCAAGAAATTATCCTGAATATGGCATCACCTAATAAAAGGTACTTAGAAACAGTTGACCATCTTGGCCATAACCCTTTCTAATCTTCCTGCCAGCAATTTGGTGATGATCTTGTAACTTCCATTCAACAAGTTGATAGGCCTTAAATTACCAAAGTCTTGTGCCCCTTGCTTCTTGGGATGAGAACAATGAGGGTTTTGTTTATTCCCCTCAAGTGTGCTCTCTCCTCTTGAAATTCCTTAACTGCTACCAGAAGATCAGATTTGATAAAATCCCAACAATGCAGAAAAAAGGCCAAAAGGAAACCATCTGACCATGGAGCTCTATCCCTAGCAAGAGAAAAAAATGCCTACTTGACCTCCTCCTCAGAGAAGGTCTGCGAGATGTCCATTGTCTCCTCTTAAGAAAGTCGTGAAGAAACCCATCTGCAATCATTGGTCTGAAATGGTCCTCCTCGGAAAATAGCCTGGAATAGTAGTCCCCCGCCATACCCCTGATCTGTTCATCTGAAGTGATGGAAAGTTCACCCACCCGAATACAAGTAATGGTATTGACTCTCCTTCCAGATGCTATGCGCTGAAAGTAGGCTGTATTTCTCTCTCTCTCTTTGATCCATCTGTCCCTCGATCTCTGCCTCCAATAGATCTCCTCTCTCGAAAGGATCTCATCGAACTGGCATCTCAAAGTGTCTCTCAGCCTCATGTCCTCTGCGTCCATAAGACCTGCCTCCTCCAAACTATCCAATCCCTCTATCTGCTGTAGAATTCTGCCCTTGGCCGTCTTCCCCGGGAGCGTCTTGCTCGCCCCCAGCTCTTAAGAACATCAACGGTGTGCCTCAATCTGGAAACAAGTGTCACCATGGTAGAACTGCCGATAACCTGTACAGACCAAGCCTCCCTAATCGTATCCACGAAATCCTCCTCCCTGAACCAGTATCTCTCCAACCTGAAAATGGACCTCCTATCCAGCAAACAACTAGTCTTCAAGAGTATTGACTTATAATCTGACACCGGTCTAGCCAAAGGGAGTACCTGCACCTGAGGATAATGATTCTCCCAATCCACAGAAATAAGGGATCTATCCAACCCAAGGATGGCAAACTCGGTTTCGGACTCGGTTTCGGCCGGGTCCGAAACCGATACGACTCGGTGGTATCGGTTTCGGTTTCGGTCGAAACCAGCCGAAACCCAGTTAAAAGGTTAAAAAAAAGTAAATTAATTCTAAAAAATCTGAAAAAATCATAAAAAATATAAATAATCACTTAAAATCACAAAAAACATTACACGTGCATTTGACTGTATAAGTTAGTGCAATAACCTTGAAGTAGACAACTACGCATTGAACTTCAAACATTGAACATGTGAAAGTTAAACTAATATTCCATTGTACATTAATACAAGCAGTACAATAAACCAAATTAGACAAAATAAATGTTACAAAAATTCATTGATTCTTACCTAATATGGATAATAATTACTAGAAGAACCTTCTCCCTCATCGTCTGGCCCTTACCCATAACTAGATTGCATGTATGGTCTATATTCACTCTAACCAAACAATGAGGTAGCCAAGTCATGCATCCCTCTTTGGATCCCTCTTGGAGTATTTGGTTGGCTTGATTGGAATCCAGTATCAACATAAGAATCTTGAGGAAGAGAAGAGGAACTGGTCGGATATGGATGGAACTGGAATGATGGTTCATAATTCCACGACCCATAAATAGCTGCTTCCTGTTGGCCACCTTCGTAACCTGGTGAATCATATCCTCGCTGACCTTGACTGTATCCAGTAGTACCACCTGCAGCACCTGCACCACCTGTACCACCTGCATCACCTGTACCACCTGCAGCACCTCCGGGATGATCACCATCATCATCATCACCACAAGAAATCAGTCGCTTTTTAGCCTTCGGGGATGCTTTTTTCTCTTTTGGTTCGGTTTCTTTAGCCACCCTTGACATGAATCCTCCTACCCTTGGCGTGTGTCTCACATAAATCTGCTTCAACTGCTCAATTGCCGGGTCCTCTCGAGCAGCAGCATTTGTCCTCTCAGTTTGCCAATGCACTGATGTACTTCTTCTTAAGGAGACCGATGGCTTGACCATTCTAGGAGTGACTGGCTTGCTATCTGTATCTGAGTGTCTAGCTGGCTCAAACTCGAACTACTCCTCAATGTCATCAACAACCCTAGACTGGTGCGCATAAGTATCTCTGGCCCTCTTTGATTTTCTTTTGAATTCAGGATCTCTTGGCTCATCTTCATCAAGTATGCCATCTGCCCATGTTCTATCATCAACATCAAAAATGGGCTCATCAACCTACTCTCGTGTCTCCACCCAAGACTGCAAGGGATTATCATCATCAAATAAGGCATCCACATCAATTTCTGCGGCGACATCCTCGGCGACGCATTTGTCTCGCAGCTGTTGTCTCAACCTCATATTCTTTATTCTCAACCTCATATTGTAGTGGTAGTACACTAGTTTCTCTAACCGATCAGCCTTTAGCCGATTGCGAACCTTTGAGTGTATAAGGCTGAACGTGCTTCAATTTCTTTCACATTGGCTTGCTGATGTGGTTTAACTCAACACCCTGATTGCAATGAAAGCCAATGCAGAACTGTCCAATTGTCTATTGTTCACCATGATCCACCAGTCAGCTGTTACACCAACCAACCATAAACAAATAAATATAAGTTGTAAATAAAAATCAATTAAGGAAGATGTAATTGCAAAGAAAGCACAAAGATGAAGTATACCTGGGCTCACTCTTCCCACTGCGTATAGCAATTGGGAGTCAGAATACGTCCCAGTTCTCATTCTATAGTTGTTCATCTACAAAAATTACATAATAGATTAGCATAACTACTTAAGTAAATTCTATACCTCTTATTCATGAAATCAAACAGGCCAACCTCTACTTCCGCCTGAAGCCTCTTATCCATCTGAGCATCAGCATTAGACTTGTCGACGTATTCCCGCAGGTCATTATGGTACATGAAAGTTTTTAGCTCATTCTTATACCTGTGCAAAGAAATGAAATTTGAATCAAATACGGATCATAACTATAAGGATAAAGAAGTAATAATTGAGTTCAACCTTATACCTATGCAGAGACTCTAAAGAAATAAAATTTGAAGCAAATCTGGTTGGCCCTGCACGGATGATATCTCGCCCCCCACTTGCATGCTCCCTGAACATGTTCAATATCCTAGGATGGCCATAAATATACTGGGTAATCTTTTGTGCCCTTTCAACCCGTCTTCTTCACATGTTTGTCCTTCCCTATGTCTTCAAGTATGAGATCTAGATAATGTGCTGCGCATGGGAGCCAATATAAATGCATGCGCTTATGCATCAATTTCCTCCCTGCAGCCTTATAACTGGCTTCATTATCAGTCACAACTTGTACAATATTTTCTTCACCAATTTCGTCTACCATGTTGTCCATCAAATGAAACAAATAATTGGCAGTTTTTTCAAAATTTGATGCATCTACAGATTTTACAAATATTGTACCTTCGATACAATAGACCAAAAAGTTAATCATGGACTTTTTCGTGGTACCAGTCTAACCATCACACATAATAGTGCATCCTCTCTCCATCCATATATGCTTGAAGCTTTCAACCCAGTCATGGAGCTCCTCAACCTCTGCCTCAAGTCCACGCCCGTATATGTCCCGATGTGACGGCGCCTTCAAGCCAGGGCCAGCATCTGCTATGGCATCCAACATAGGTTGAAAATATTCACTTTCAGTAGTATGTGCAGGGACACCTGCATGAAAAAACCACTTACATATGCTTTTAAATGCATGCCCTGCAACTTCTACATATTTTTTGACCCCTCTCAATGCACTTTTGATCTTAGGTTGTGTAGCCTGGGGCCTTCTGTGGAGATAACTGTCCATGGGACCTGTTCTCTGCGTCTGCGGGGGCGGGGCAGCACCAACATCAGGACGTTGTGCAGCTGTACTGGAGTAGGTCCCTCCTGAACCCATGGGTGCCTTTCCTTTCCTTCGAGCGACTTCTTCACGCTCTCTTGCTTCTGTCAGCTCCGGATCAGAATCTTCAGTGCCTTCCTCATCATCATCCCTCCTAACCCTTCTGTCAGAAATCTCCTCAGCAATTTCCTCCTCATCCTCAGCCCTTTGTTGCATCCTCTCCTTTTTGCCCAGAAGGCACTGGCGCATCTCCTCTCGCACCTCTCGTGGACAGTGGTCACATTGTCTCACCTCTCCTCGTACCCCTGCCAAATGTTATTTTCCTCTGGTAATTTCGCCATGCATCTCCCTACCACAATAATTACATTTAACCTTTCTTCTCTTAGCATCAACTAAGGATAGGTGGGCCCACCCCGGATCCTTCTGTCCTTGCTGCTCCTGTGTTTGTTGACGTCTAGGCATGATGTTGCATTAAGACAGTAAAAGATAATGTCTTGTAAGTACAATGAAAAAAAGATAATTTGTCATGATAGAGGTTAAATTTAGTCAATGAATCTTAATTGAGCTTCAATTGAACTTTACTAAACCTAATTAGAGGAAAGTCCCAAATTTAAAGATATAATTAGGGCTTAATTAACATTTTTATCCTAATCACCCTTCATAAGAATTAATTACTAGCATGCTCCCGCTTAAATTTAGTCAATGAAACTTAATTGAGCTTCAATTGAACTTTACTATGCCTAATTAGAGGAAAGCCCCAAATTTAAGAGTGTAATTAGGGCTTAATTAACACATTTAGCCTAATCACCCTTCATAAGAATTGCATACCATCATGATAGAGCTTCAAATTAGTCAATGAAGATTAATTGAGCTTCAATTAAACATTACTAAGCTTAATTAGAGGAATGCTCCAAATTTAATAGTCTAATTAGGGCTTAATTTATAATTTTAGCTTAATCACCCTTGAAAAAAATTAATTACCAGCATGATAGAGGTTAAAATTAATCAATGAAGCTTAATTGAACTTCAATTGACCCTTACTAAACCTAATTAGAGGAAAGCTCCAAATTTACTAGTGTAATTAAGGCTTAACTAACATATTTAGTCTAATCACTTAATTAGAAAAATTATTTAACAAAATAAGCATCCAAAAAATCTTACTTAGCCCTAATTATAGCTAATTAGGGTGGTGGGGCTGGCTGGCAGACGCACTGGGGCTGGCTGGGCCGGTTGGCGGGCTGCGCACGCAGGGGTTGCACTGCTGCAGCAGCTGTTGGCGTGCGCGGCGGGGCCGCAGGCAAGCAGGGCGGGCCGAGTTGCTGGGCGTATGTGCTTGATGGCCTGCTGCAGCCTGCAGGCGAGTCGCGCGCCGGGCGGGCGGGGTTGCAGAGCAGCAGAGGGCCACGGCGGGCTGCTGCGGCTGCAGGCGGCCAAGGCTCGGGCGGCTGCAGGCGGACATGAGGCCGGCGCGCGCAGAGCAGCAGCAAGGCAGGGGCGGGGAGGGTTTCGGTCGGCTGCAGGGGGGTGTGGACGCACTTAAAATTCGCTTGTTCAGGTGGTTCGTCTATTAAGTGCGTGGGCGTGCCAGTCACCGAAGTGACAATTTGTTCGGGCTCCGAAGAGCCCATGGTGCGCTCGATCTGACTCGGTCAGACGATTGTGTGGTTCGTGTCGGGACAAAAACCCGCCGCGCCATAAAGGTCACGGCGTCATTTACATCCCCCATACGAGGGAACACCCTTGATTAATCGCCGAGATTCAGGGCCTCATGGCTAAGAAATTAATTGCACGAAAGGTCTATTAGGAAGCATCGAAACCGCCGTATGAGGGTAAGAAGAAAACATTCGCGATCATGTCGGTCGTGTACTGACCATTTAATGTTCGGACGAATGTCCGGCTCGAGAAAATCGCGGTTGTCGCGGGAAAACCGGAACGCATGCGTTCGACTGAGCCTGGGTTGGAGCGGTCAAAAACTAGTAAATCTGTTGGCCCGGTGCAAGAGCAAGCTGCGACCATACTGCGGTGGGCCCCCCGCGGTCGAAACAAGACTTGCATGAGCGTCATTAATATTTCCGGTGCCAAGGGGCAACGAGGGAATATCCCTTGAATCGGCTGAAAAGCCCTGTGTCTAGGGAAGCGGACGTTCGAAACGTGTCGGTCATTCGGGAGACCGTTTAATATTCAGACGGGTGTCCGGCTTGAGAGTATCATAATCGTCGCAGGAGGACCTGGAACATATGTATGCTGTGATACGGCAAATACATTATTCCGAGACACTGAAAACATTCGGTTAAATCTCGATTAGTGTAGCAGGAAACTAGCGAATTTATTGGCCCGGTGCGAGATCGAGTCGGGACCATACCGGGGGCGCCTCCCGCGGTCCAAACGGGGCTTGCGTGGGCATCATTAATGTTCCCGGTGCCGGAGGGCAACGGGGAAGAGTCCCGGGATTAGATTCCAAAATCAAAACATGTTCGAAGGAAGCGAGCTATAGGCCGAGGGTGTGGGTCAGACAATGACCATAATCGGGACGGACCCGAGGTCCAAGCACAGCCCACAAAGGCCTTATTGATATTCCCGTATATAGGGTCCAGGGATGACAGGAGCCATTTCGTTCTATTCAGATTTCTGTCGGTCACTTGCGGACCACTTGATATTCGGACAATGGTCCATATTGAAGGTGCGACGTGGATAGGAACAACCCCGTACAAATGTATGCCGAGTTTACGGCAATTTCAATGAAAGGGCGGGAACGAATCCCGATAGGGTGAATCCGATTTGACGAGCTATCGGCCCAGAGCAATGCTGGGTCATGACCACGTCGGGGTAGGAGCCGTCGGCCATGGTGGTTGCTCACGGGTCTTTTCAAGTTCAGACACAGGTCCGTGATAGAAACGCGGCGAAAACCGAGGTGAACCCGTTCAAATGTTTGCTGAACGTGCGGCAATTTTAGTAGTGGCTCGGAGGGGATCCGGCCTGAGGAACGAGTCCGGTCTGATTGGAATGTGGCCCAAGACTAGGTCGGGGCCTGGCCATGTCGGGATAATTCCCAAGACTCGGGCCCGGCCTGAGAGGGCGGCATCATTGTTCCTTCTGTGTCGGGTCACGTAGAGAGATGGGGCTGCAATGTGAACCCTGGTATTTTTTTTTTATCTAAGATTTTAATTATATGTTCCTCTCTTTCCTCTTGCTGTTCATTTCTTCTTTATACATTTGTTCCGAATGATTTCTTTTTTATTTATTATTATTATTATTACTCTCTCCCTTTTTTACTATTATTATCACTATTGCACATTTTTGGTTTGTTTCCTATATATATTCGGATTTCTTTATTTATCATAATTTTTATTAATTTATTTATTATCATTATTATTATTACCAACATCATCATCATTATATGTTATATGTATATGTTTCCCAGAGAGAGAGAGCCGCTGGAGAGTGTACCGGCAAGGGGTATGGGGGGGCGTGCCGATGAGGGCGTCCCAAGGTGTACCGGTGAAGGGAGAAGAGGATGCGCCGGGGAAGGCACCAAGGAGAGTGTGCCGGCGAAGGTAGACGAGGGTGTGCCGGGGGAAACTCAAAGTCTGTACATCGCCTATTCGAGTCTGCACATTATCCATTGGCTACAACTCAGAATCCATACACTGGCTGTTAGCACACCCGAAGTCTGTACGTCCCTCAGCCCAAAGTCTATACATTGACGGGTCACAGCGACACGAAGTCTATACATCGGCTGTTTGCTGCACACAAAGTCTATACATCCTTCAGCTCAAAGTCTGTACGTTATCCATTAAAGTCTATACATTGGCCAGCTCAAAGTCTGTACATTGTCTATTGGAGTCTATACATTGGCCAGCTCAAAGTCTATACATTGTCCATTAAAGTCTATACATTGGCCGGCTCAAAGTATGTACATTGTCCGTGAAAGTCTATACATTGTTCCTTGGCTGCAGTTCAAAGTCTATACATTGGCCAGCCCAAAGTCTGTACGTTGGCCAACTCAAAGTCTATACATTGTTCAGCTCAAAGTCTATACATTGTCCCTTGGCTGCAGTTCAAAGTCCGTACATTGGCCAGCCCAAAGTCTGTACGTTGGCCAACTCAAAGTCTATACATTGTTCAGCTCAAAGTCTATACATTGTCCCTTGGCTGCAGTTCAAAGTCTGTACATTGGCCAGCCCAAAGTCTGTACGTTGGCCAACTCAAAGTCTATACATTGTCCCTTGGCTGCAGTTCAAAGTCTGTATATTGGCCAACTCAAAGTCTATACATTGTTCAGCTACATTGTTCAGCTCAAAGTTTATACATTGTCCCTTGGCTGCAGTTCAAAGTCTGTACATTGTTCATTAAAGTCTATACATTGGCCGGCTCAAAGTATGTACATTGTCCAGCTCAAAGTCTATACATTGTTCCTTGACTGCGGTTCAAAGTCTATACATTGGCCGGCCCAAAGTCTGTACGTTGGCCAACTCAAAGTCTATACATTGTCCCTTGGCTGCAGTTCAAAGTCCGTACATTGGCCAGCCCAAAGTTTGTATGTTGGCCAACTCAAAGTCTATACATTGTCCCTTGGCTGCCGTTCAAAGTCTGTACATTGGCCAGCCCAAAGTCTGTACATTGGCCAGCTCAAAGTCTATACATTGTCCCTTGGCTGCCGTTCAAAGTCTGTACATTGGCCAGCTCAAAGTCTATACATTGCTTGTTGCTATGTTCGTGCATCAATCTAAAGTCTATACATTGTGTTCCACTTCGGAGGGTGAGAAGAGTGTGCCGCTGAAGGGCCGAGAAGGTGTGTCGTTGAATGGTTGATAGGGTGTGCCGCTGGAGGGCTGATAGGGTGTACCGGCGAGGGGAAGAATGAGACGGTGGAGGAGTGTGCCGGTGAGGAGCCAAGAAGGTGTGCCGTTGAAGGGCTGATAGGGTGTGCCGCTGGAGGGCTGATAGGGTGTACCGGCGAAGGCTGGAACGGACGTGCCGATGAAGGTCCACTCCTCTGTTACTTGTTTTTAAGGCTTTTCTTTTCTTCTTTTCTTTGAGTTTTGCGTAGTTTTATACGAATCTTTCCTCCCTCTTCTTGCAATCTGTTGTTGTTCTATTCGTTTGATGGTTTTGTTGTCTTTTGATATGTATTTATTATCCCATTCGTTTGTTGCGTCCTTTTGCCTCTTTTTTTATGTGTTGTTATTTTCTAACAAAAATTCGGCAGCATCTCCCCTTGACCCGAGCATAAGGGAGATAAGGGAACGCGCCCACATGGAGTGGCGGAACCCGACAACTGGAGGTGGGCGCCCGAGGGCGGCAACACCTTGATAAAACCTCGGAAAACACGGGAAAAACAACGAGCCGAAGACCTCTAAGACTGGACAGGGTGGGCTGGGGGTTAGTCAAGGCGTATCGGCCAAGGACAAGCATAGGGTGCTTGAGGGGTGCACCGGGCTAGGAAGAGGCCAGGTGTGCCGCTGGGGCACCAAGGGGAGGTGTACCGTTGGGGGGGCTACTATGGGTATGCCGGCCAAGGTGTCGGAAGGGTGTGCCGCTGGGGGAAAGTGCAGGTGCACCGGACAGGGCTCCAAAAGAGGGTTGGTCTGCTAGCGGGGAGGGGTGTTAGACCGATCAAACCCACAGGGACTTCCGGCAAAAGGTTCAAAGGGGCAGGCACAGGTGAAGGTACTGGTACTGGGCTTCACAGGAGAAGGTTATGACCTCAAACCATTCAAGATGGTGCCACATCCGGAGGAAACCGTCGGCGTGATGGATGAACGCAAACACCGGAAAGCGAAGGGAAAAACGATCAAACGCACTGTGGCCCAAAACAATGAGACAAAGAGAAAACCCACTGAGGGGGGGGGAGATCTTCATTCATGGGAAACAAAGGGCCGTAGCCGCCCGTATACATTACAAAGCATGCCCGAGCTAAGGCTATAGGCGAGAAAGAAAACCAAAGAACAAAAGAACGGAGAGGGGGGAAAACAAAGAACAAAAGAGGAGGAGGTGTTGGGGATCGAAGCAGGGACGATCGTCCACTGCTCTTTCCCCCACCTTCCCCTACTACATCAAGCCCTCTCTCTCTCTTACTCTCTTCTCTTTGCCTGGTGGTTGTCGGAAGACTCCCCGCCGGAGCCCTCTCCCTTTTCCTCTCTCTTTTCTTTCTTCTCGTAGGTGGCTCTGTGCATGTTCTTCTCTGCCTGGGGGTCTCTTCTCCGTCTGTCTCCTCTCCCTTTCTCTGCCAGAATGGGAGTGGTTTTATACTCCCAACAGCGGGAGCCCTCGAGCACGGCAGTCGGAGGCGGGAAGCAGCTGGTCATGATGGGGTTTGACTTCCCCCGTCTTGGATGTCAGGGGAGTAGCCTGCGTGGCCCAACCTTTGGTTGACACCTCGGACAGCTCACTGCGCGCCAAGGATACGTAGGGCATGGGCGTCACGTCGTTCGGCCGTTGAAAACGCCTTCACGCTGTGCCGCTGGCGGGCTCAAGAAGTGTGCCGCAGGAGGGCCAAAAGGGCTGTGCTGCTGGAAGACCCAAGAAGTGTGCCGCTGAAGGCTTGAAATAGTGTGCCGTTGAAGGCAGCAGAGGGTGTGCCGTTGAAGGCCTGCAGGGCGTGCCGTTGACGGCCTGCAGGGCGTGCCGCTGAAGGCCAAGGGCGTGCCGCTGAGAGGGGCCAGTGGCGTGCCGTTGAATGGCTAAATGGGCAGTTTTGAGCCCGTTGTGAGCACGAGTTGTGGCCCGTTTGATTTTCTTCGAGGCCCATGGATTGTGGGGCTCTTGGTGGTTGATTTCTCTTCACTGTCGTGACTCCGGAGACGGCTTCACGGCAGTGTGCATATTTGGGGAGTCTGGGTGACTAGTCTCTCCGGGGTTTCTTCACTCGGTGCCGTTGTTGATGCTGGGCCGAGCAGGATATCTGTGATTGCAATTTTCGGTGTCCACAGGGGGAAGGGTTCGGGTCGAGGGTAGGGTAGTTCACGTGAACTCCTTTTGGAGTTCACGTGAGTTTCGCCCGAAACCGGACGGTTTCGGACGAAACTAGTATCGATTTCGCCCGAAACCGATACTCTATACCCGAAACCGGACCGCTACAGTGAACACGCCCGGAATCGTATCGGGGCCGACCGAAATCGATACGTTTCGGCCGATACTGCCATCCATGATCCAACCCCGAACAAGCGGCCTCCTCTCTCATATTGGACCAAGTAAAACAACCATGCCCCATGCCAATATCCACTAGAGCCGCCTCCTCAATGAAGGCAGTAAAGTCATCCATGTCCCCTGTGTGAACAGTATCACCTGACCTCTCCCACAGGGTTGCCACTGCATTTAAATCTCCTCCCACACACGAAGGTCTACCCGAAGAGAGGTGTAGGCTGATCAACTCCTCCCAAAGAAGACATTTTATTCTCCCTCCCCTGTGGCTCATACACCCCGGTGAAATCCCATTAGAAGTCATCCTTCACTGAAGTGAAATGAAGAGAAATGACCCACCTGCTAATGTGTCTATCGACCAACACCTCATAGGAGTTCCAAAGGATCATGATACCCCTGACTTTTCCTCTGCCGGAGAAGAAACACCTCTGCAGAGTCTAGCACCCCCTAAATCTCTCATAAGATGCTCCCCCTCCCCTTCACTCTTGGTTTCTTGAGTGCAAAGAATAGCATTCTTACATCTCCTCACCAGCTTCTTGACCGCTCTCTTCTTCTTTGCCTCCTCTAACCCTCTCACATTCCATGAGACAATCCTCATAGAGACCCAGTGCAATCTCTCACCTCCCCTTCCCCTACCTCCTCCCTTACCCCCCTCTGTTGAGTCATTTCCTCCTACAGGATCGCTGCACGCCACCTCTTATAGATATTGGTGCATGCCCCTCTCACATCTTTCTCAGCCCCTATTCCAAAGGAGATACCCACTTGATCGGCCATCTTCCTCACCGCTTCCTCCAACATTTTTTGAGCCGTAGCCATCATCTCTTGCACCTCCTCCCTCGTCATGTGGTATCTTCTCTTCTGCTCTCCGTCATATGTGATGAGAGCCACCGGCCCATCTGGAAAGGCTGGCAGGGCCGGTTCCTCGATTGAAAGAGCCATGTCATCTGAATCGCAAGAATTGCCAGCTTTGGCACTACAACCGGCGAAGCCTCCACGGCAGCCACAGATGACCGACGGCCTACAGAAGGTCTCAGGGTAGAGAGACTCGTTGAAGATTGTCAGTGTGGGGCCGGTTGCGGAGAAAAGAGGGTCTGACAACCACCGCCCCCCATAGACCCCACCTCTGCTTCTAAAACCTGTACCACCAACCGTTGTTGGTTGCCACCCTTGCCCCCTTATCTAGGCCGCACAGGAGAGCCAACCGTCGAAAGATGACCTGCCGACGGAGAGAGGGAGCCGATG